>CM065389.1:21715000-22315000 GCA_033060915.1 Euryodendron excelsum | reverse complement strand
TATCACTATTTCATCATATGAATGGACAGTTGAACGAGTTCCTTAATGATTTGTTTTAAGTCACACACAATTCGGTTGTCCTATTGAACCTCGATCATGTTCCTCAGTGATCTTGGGATCTCCAGTCAGCTAGGTTGGGTTGCCATTATAGTGACTTTTTTAAGCCATAGGCTTAAGGCCCATCCCCCTCGATGAATTTTCTACTTGATCTTTTGTCAAGCTTTTCGTAAGTAGATCCGTAATGTTTTCCTTAGACGTGATATAATCGATGGATATAATTCCATTCGAAAGAAATTGCCTCACGGTGTTGTGTTGACTACGGATATGTCGCAACTTTCCATTATACATGTGGTTCTGTGCTCTTGCTATTGCACATTGACTATCACAATGGATATAGCTAGCAGAGAGGTTTTGGCCACAAGGGAATATCCTCCAAAAAGTTACAAAGCCACTCTGCTTCCTCTCCTGCTTTATCTAAAGCGATAAACTCAAATTCCATGGTGGATCAAGTTATACAAGTTTGTTTTGAGGATCTCCATGAAATTGTTGTGCCTCTAAGAGTAAAGACATATCCACTTGTGGATTTAGAGTCTCTAGTGTTAGATATCCAGTTTACGTCTGTGTAACATTCTACAACAGTTGGATATCTTGTATAGTGCAGCCCATAATTCAAGGTGAATCTCAGATACCTAAGAAACCTAACCATGGCCTTCTAGTGGTTTGACTCTGGGTTACTCGTATATTTACTTAATCTGTTTACCGTATAAGCAATATTTGGACGTGTGCAATTCATGAGATACATTAAATTGCCAATTATCCGTGAGTATTCTAATTGGGTTATGCTTTCCCCATTATTCTTGTATCAATGTAGATTTTCATCTATGGGTATTCTCGCTAGATTGTTATCAGACTTACTAAATTTTCTGAGTATCTTCTTGACGCAATAAGTTTGTGATAATGCATATCCATAAGATATTTTGATAATCTTAATACCAAACTTACTGTTCAACATATTCTTAGTAGCTTTAATGACTTCATTATTGCTACCAATGATAATCATATTATCTATGTAAAGACACACAATGACATAACCATTAGAAGTGTTTTTCACATAGACATACTTATCGCATTCATTTATCTTGAAGCCATTTGATAGCATAGTATTATCAAATTTCTCATGCCATTGTTTAGGGGCTTGTTTTAGTCCATACAAGGACTTAACAAGTTTGCATACCTTGTTCTCTTTGCCAGGAACAATGAACCCTTCTGGTTGTTCTATGTAAATCTCCTGATTCGAATCACCATTTAAGAATGCTGTCTTAATGTACATTTGATGAATCTCAAGATTATGTAAAACCGCAAAGGTTATTAAGATATGTATGGATGTTATTTTGGTTACAAGAGAATATGTATCGAAGTAATCCACTTGTATCCAAGAGGTTTGTTACCATCTGCTTTTAGTTTGAACATTTTTAGTTTTGTATATGGTATGATTCAAACTAGAAATGTTCAAACTAAAAATGCTTTAAAAATACAAACCTCTGCTTTAGTTTTGTTTGAACATTTTTCAGGACAACAAAAATGCAATTAACTAAAAGGACTACCAATTCATCACAACATATATGTTAACACAATATGCTAAGGCACAAAATAACACATATTATTAATTCAGTCACAACACATAAACTAACATATGGCTACAAGGATGCCACCAGTGGTCCAATACAAACAACAAACAAAATAATCTAATACTTAGATAAACATAATAACTAAAAATACGATGATGGATAAGAATTCGACGGACATCTCCTAGCATCCACATCATATATTCCCTTCTGAACATTCTCAAGAGCACGCACTTGTCAGAATTGAGATTCCACCTCATGCGAACCTTGAAGTATGCCAGTAGAATGTGAGGACCACCACAGTTTCTTCAAATAAGCAGGACAAAGCACATTCTTTTGAGCAGTATGTCAGATCTTCCCATAATAGAACCGACTCGGTCTCGTCGATGTCCTTGGCACAACTGGTTACACCAGTTCAGGAGAAACTTCCTCACAGCCATTGATGTGAACTTGCACTTCAACTCTGCAAACAAGAGGATCCTCGTCTTTGGGACTTCCAACCCAATTCTGACCCACTCCCTCGATTACAGTCGTAGTACCCCACCTTGTTCGAGAAGAGACAGGCATAGCCAAAGATTCAGATTCATAGGAATCTACCATCTTCACATGCACTACAATCACACAAAGCCATAGTCGTATAATTAGGATCTCATTGTGCATAACGTACTATGAATTTAAAATACTTAAAAACCACTAAGCATGTTAAACATGAATTTTAAGAATTTAACATAGTAGCATCGACCACAATTACAATTGTAGCATCAAAATTAGAACACTTGATACTAACAACAATGCTAAACAATTCTCAAAAATAAATTTAGGATTAAAGCCATTCTCAATGCATTTCTCAGATTAAGGCTAACTCAAAGTCATTATACACCAACACTCGCAATATAGACGAGCATACTAATTTACATAGTTAAAATAGGAAAAAAGAATATGTCTTTAAGATTGTTGGAAATAATACTTCCCTATTAAAGTGTGTATGTGAGAAGTGTTCTAAACAATTAATGCAACTAGTACAAAACGAGTAATTAACTAGAAGCAAACTAGAAATCAATTAGAAGGCAACTAGAAGCAATTATGAAAATATCAATACAAAACTTGAACAACTTACCCGATTGTTGTACTTAAATAAGAAATCTTGAAGATGAACAGAAGATTGAAGAATTAAAAAGTAGATCGAGTCAAGTGTGTAACACTCTCTCCTTAAAGATAAATTTGCTCCCCAAAGTTGGCGCTCATGGAAAGATGGATGTCTGCCTCCCAAGATGAAACGATCTTAGTAGATTCTAAGTAGCACTTCAATAGAATCTGCTCGGTGGAACAATTAGATGACACTGAACTCTCTCGGAGAAATATAGAGCAGAAAATTCAATGCTATGCAATTTCAGAATGAAAAATAATGCAAGATTCAGCCCTATTTATAGAGCCCAGGTGCCTGTTCATGGCACTGGCTTGAACAGGCACCAGCAGCCAAACAACCCCTTACCAGAGGGACTTATCCCTTTGTCGGAATCAGAGAGGCATGTCACTACACCGGAAAGGACACATCTGTTAAGAGTAAATGGAATTCTAATGGCTCCAACGGTCAAAAATTAATTTTAAATTCAATTCATGTAATTTGAATCTGACCTTGACCCAAAAAGATAAAGGCATAACCGAACCCACGACCATGCAAGGCTCGGTTCGATTCCAGGCGGGCGGCGGTGCGCATGTGTGTTTTGTGGGTTAACCCATGGGTTGGGTAGGTCCTCCCCTTTCCATAAAATTGGGGTGCCCTTTGTGGTCCAAACCCACCTTTAAGTCATGGCTTTATATGCACATCATCTTTCACTTAAGATTCTAATGTAGGATAAGCCCTTTCAACTTCTAGTTTCCCATGGTCATGTTGGCCACTCTGGAAGTCAATAACTCATTCAATCGTTAACGGATTTGAGCAAGTAAATACATGAGATTAATCTCCTCACGGAGGTTAATCGAACGCATCATGGGCCCACTTAAATGGAGGTATGGGTCTCACATTTTAATTAGCTCAAAGTAGTGCAAAACACCACTATTTTTCCAACACTTATAATAGCACTCATGAAAAAGAAGATATTGACTCTATGCTTGGAAAGGCCAAAATGAAAATTTGATCAAGGTATCCTCCATCACAATTGATTGGATGTGTACAAGACAAACAAAGTCATTTTAGTTTACTCATTCTACACCAAATGAGATAAAAGAAAGGCCAGCCCACAATATTTAAAATCCTATCACAATCCTATGTTGGATTCCTAACTATATGCAAGATTCCTAGCAAGTAAGGAAACTCATTCTTCTCTACCATTCCCGCTATCCAAACATGGTCTAACACATTTTGATAACTCCCATTACAAATACTAAAGGTGACAATGAGCCGACCAACCAACCACTGAGTTCAATGGAAAAGGATAGCATACAGAAGCACACAGCAACAACCAAATAAAATAATAAATAAATAAAGAGAGTTGTTTAGGTGGTCCCTTAGGTGTTACAATGCCTTGTGCATGCAACTTTAATGAAAAGAATAGCTTAAATAGAGTGGCATCAGAGATTTTAGGCCATTTCTTCTCATATACAAAACTTTAAGGCTATGTTTGGTACAATGGAATGAAATAAAATGGAATGACTATTCCCACTTTCATTTTCATTCCCTTGTTTGGTACCACTATTTAAAGTTAGAATGGTCATTCTCATTGAATAACCATTCCCACATTTTGTTCGAATGACCATTTTCTATTTTAAGAGTTGGAATGGTCATTTCATTCCCATATGAGAAGCATAAAACAAAACTTAGTAAGATTTTTTTTGTCAAATTTTTTTAAAAAAAATAAAACATATTTGGTAATTATTTTTTAATTTTAAAAATTAAAAAGTTGAAAGTTAAAAAAAAATTAAAAATTTGAAATTCTCACAATTACCGCTACCATTAACCCCCACCACCATTCATCGTTGGTCACAACCACCCGCCATCTACGCGGCCGCCACAACCCTGCTATCTACCACAACCATCCACCATCCACCGCTAGCACCCATCATCACCGCCCATCACAACCACCATCACAAATGCTCAATAACATTTAATAAATAATATATATTACTTCTAATATTCACTATATAATATAATATAATTTGAATTTTCATAGTATATACTAAAATTTCATTTAATTTTATTCTATCATTGTTCATCGGTTTTACCAAACAAGGGAATGGAAGTGACAATTCCATTGCATTGCATTCCATTCTCGTTCTCATTCCATTCACATTCTGATTCTATTCATTTCCATTCCCTTGTACCAAACATAGTCTAAAAGATTGCACTTGAATCACTGTCCCACGTAAACATAAAAGGATAATTACAAATCCACACCTATACAAAATGAAGTTGAAGTCAAAGAGAGGTACTTGAGAACATAATGCTAAAAGTTAGACCATAACTTTATAAAATCATATTTGGTAAGGCATTTTCTGTATGCAAAACAGGTGAACACGATGCAATTTATCTAATTCTGCAATATAATACTACAAAAACAACGTAGTACTCCAAAAATATTAGAACAAAGTGCAACACACCTGTGCTAGTCAAGCCAAATTGCTAGGTAACAATTACTTAGTGACTACTTCATATTGAAAGAGAGTGAGTGTTTGTGTTTATTTTCTAGAATATTCTCTTCTGTCTTGCAAACATACCATACACCCACACATCCAAACATTCAAGTGATGCAGTCAATAAAAGACATTACGAAAATCATAAACAAAGAAGACTAAAAGAATTTTGGGGTTTGGTCTGATTTCAACACCAACCAATTTAGGATGGTGCATAATCTAGTTTTAGACTCCATCTAAGTCCTACTTAATGATTCAAAATAGTGCTAAACTAGGCGGAAGCTTGGCTTTTGGTTCCATTGTGTTTGCTATGGATCACTAATTTGGGGTAGAAGAAATTTAACATCACTAGGGATGGAGGAGCCTTTGCAAAAATAGGCTGAGGAGTTTCTTTCTGGCTATCATGTATGGTTGGACTTCTCTTGAATTGTAAGGAGTGTATAAGCCTTCTTTTGGGATCGAATGAGCATTGGAGATTAGGCAAGGTTAAGGCTTATTCTTGTAAGTGACATTTGCCTTTGATACTCTGTTAATTAGCTTACCACAAAGTAGTTGTCTCACCTAAGGACTTGGGGTTATTTCCAAGATTTCCTCCAAAGGAAACGCAAATATGCCTTATAGAATGGGCTGTCAAACACTGACCATGGGAGTGTGCATGAGTCAATTTGGTTCAGATTATAATCAAACCCATAATCGAACCAATCTTCTATTGATTTCTAATTTTTTTGGACCTAAAACTAAACTGATTGAGGTTAGGAACTATAAAAACCCAACTGCCAAAAATTCAGGTTGGTTTAGGTTGGCCCTACATGTCTAATTGTTCATCATAGGAGTTGACCTATTCACTAAAAATTTCCACTATTACCATAATGCAATGTTTTGACAATCAAACTGATCGGTTATAGTTCCCACTTCTTTGATTTTTGACTACAAGTTTAGTATAATATTTATCAATTGATCCATTAACATTTATCTTTCTCTTTAAAATCCACTTGTACCCTAAAGGTTTATTACTTGTTGGAAGAAACGCTAGTTCCCAAGTGTGATTTTGCAAAATGGATTTAACTTCACTATTAATAGCTTCGTTCCATAAAGGGCTTTAGAGAAGATATAGCTTCCTTGAAACTCTGAGGCTCATTTTCTAACAAAAATGTTAGGAAATCAGGATCAAATGACGTTGAAGTCTTTGCCCTTTTACTACGTCTAGGTTCAATCTCATTTCCTTTATCCACAGACTTTTGGTCTTGGTTCGTTGTCGAACGTTTACAAGGAAATTCATTCTCAAATAATGATGCATTCCTAGACTTCATAATGGTGTTAACATGTATATCAGAAATTTCAAACTTATGAACAAGGAACCGATATGCACTACCATTTTTAGCATAGTCTATGAATATACAATTAATAATTTTAGGTCCTATTTTAACCCGTTTAGGGGTAAGAACTGTCACCTTCGCTAAACACCACCACACTTTTAAGAATTTATGGGTAGGTGCTCAACCTTTCCATAATTCATAAGGTGTTTTACTTAGTTTTTTATGGGGTATCTTGTTGAGAATATAATTTACGGGAAAGCAATGTCCCTCCCCCTCCCTTATAAGCACCCCATTTTTGCCTGCTCAGTGGTCTCCAGTCTGTTCAGACTTGAGTTCAAGTCAATATGGACATATTCCAGTTCAAATCAGCTTTCCAAACCTAATTCATTCAATCAATCGCTTCGCAGGCTCACCGGGCCCAAATAGAGGCAAAATGAACAAAATTCCCTTGGGGCATTATTCGGTCCAATTCCAGTGGAAGACGGTAAGTCCCAGTTTCAGTCTCAATTCCAGGATTAAAATCTAATTCCAATCCAATTCCAGTCTAAATTAAATTCGGTACACCTTTTAAGACAGTTGATCCCTCAGGCGATAAGACAATCTAGTCCAGCACGTTTTTCAGGAAAAATCTTCAGAACAGTAAGTCCTTTCAAATTCGTTGACCGGGACGAGACCCCAAGTCCCCAAGATGGTCGAACGGTCCACCTTTGGCGCCTGCTAGCTCGCCAATGAAGAATGTCTGTTTTGGCATACCTTCCGAGAAAGTTGATTCCACAAGCGATAAGTCCACCTAGCAGCTTCCCGAGATCAGATAGTTTCTGGAATAATTGCGAACCGCTAGAGTGGCGGAAACACTCGTAAACATCGCAATCGTCAGGAGTGGCGAAAACACTCGTAAACAGGTCGACATTGGGCATTGCCAATAAACCCCTATGTCATGGGACCACCATTAGAGTGGCAAGAACACTTAAAACCCAAGTCAACACCAGTGCTTGCTAGCCCACTCCGGTGAAAAATGACCAAACTGCCTTAAGGGCTTTCCGGCACGCTCCTTGAGAAAGTACCTAAGTCCTCAGAATGGTAAGTCCACCTTTCCAGGATCATCCTGAAGACGATCCGGCATGATTAGGTGCCTGCCAGTCGGTTTCGAGCCAATTCCGAGACCCTCCAGTCAAAATGACCATTTTGCCCCTAGGCATCTGAGCACCCTAAGAATCACACCGGCTCTGAGTATCAAACCAATAACCTCCTGGGGATGCTTCTGATAATATCCTTGGCCTTTCGAACCATTTATGGATCATTCCAAATCAATTCCAGCAAGCCCGATGTAAAATGACCGTTTTGCACCTAGTGGCCCGGTCGCCTTTTCCAACCACACCGGCTCTGGGTATCAAACTGGTAACCTCCTGGAACATTCTAGTTAATGTTTCCCAGCCTTAAGCCTTCTTCCGGGATATTCCAAGTCTATCCTGGTAACTTTCTAACTCGATTGACCGTTTTGCCCCTAATGGCCCAATCAACCCTTCTAACACATCCTATATTATTTTTCAAGTCTACTACCCCCGAGACACTATTCTAAGGGTTCCTGTCCCTTTTCGGCCCTCGGGGCCATTCTCAGCCTTTTAAATCATTCCCGGACCTTCAGGAGTCACTTTTAGTGAAGCTAGGCTAAAAATTGCAAGGTAGTCGTTAGTACAGGTGCCCAAATCTTCTGAAGATACGTTACTTGCCGACCTTAAAAGTTTCCTAAGTGGATGGGGCCACTAGTAGTGGCGCTAAGCCAAAAAATGGCCTGGCACCACTCAGTGTAAAGTTTGGCCTGGCGCCACTGCAGCAGGCGCCAGTGCATTCTTCCGTCTATAAATACAGAGCCTCCTCCAGCATGAAAAGGGTCCGCAAACACAATCCAAAAACCCTACTCTTCGATATACAGAGCTCGAAGTCCTTCCAAATCATAGTTTTCTTTAGGTTCTTCAAACCTTAGTCTCCATATACAAACCCTAGCCTCTATACACTTAACCCTAGCATATATACACTCACATACACTCATATACACTAATATACTAGCCTTCAAAGCCTCCATTAAAGACTTGAAGTGCTGCAACTTGGAAGCTCTTTAAGATCAAAGCGAAGATTGAAATAAAGCAAGCAAGCAAAACAAAGCAAATAAAAGAAGACACAAGGTAGGCTTCCTATTTATATTTACGCAATTGCCCCCTCTCTCTTCTCTTTCCTAACCCACTTGGGTTTTCTTCTATTTCAATCCCCATCTTCTGCCCTCCTTTCTTGCATGCTTGAAACAAGGTGTCGCGCCCAGATTTTTCGCACTCGAGGAATACTCACCCAAGCGGAAAAAATGCTGTACTCTCTCGTTAGAACTCACCCTCCTAGAAGAATGAGTGCGACTAGGTTTGAATTAAAAATTGAATTGAATAAAGGGCTTTTGAAAAAGATTCAGAGTTGCCACCTAACTTAATTAAGGTGAGTTAGGTCACCTAAAAACTAAGCATAATCCGAAGACTACACTTAGGGTTTTTGGAAAACAATTTTTAAAAATATCTCCTCAAGAGAGGGTTTTTAAGAAAACAGGTTGTTTGGCAATCTTTGGAAAACATTTAGCCCTTTTTTAGAAAAATGACTCCTTTTGGTCTTTGAAATCAGTGATCCTAGGTTCGGAGGTTGGTTACGTGTAGGGAAGACGCACTAAGCTATCACCCTACCCCGCCCTTTCGGTACCTACATGTCAATCTACCCTAGATTTACCTATGAGAATCTTTAATTAACTAATGGTTCAACCCTATTAACTTTGAAAAACAATGTTTGAAAACTAATTTAGCATGATGCATGATATGCAAGTGCAAGATGAAGGAATTGGAAAATAGAAATTGATTTGAAAAGAAATTGATTTTGATTTGAAAATAGATTTGAAAAGATAGAATGGAAATTGGAAAGTTTGAAAATTGAAAATAGAAGTTTGAAAATAGAAATTTTGAAATTGGAATTTGAAATTTGGAAAGAATTTGGAAACCACACCCATGAGGGTGGAATTGAAAGTTTGAAAAGTATTGTGACCGCACTTATGAAGGTTGCCTACGTATCCCTTTGGGGGAATCAAGTCAGTCGTAGTTCGGACCGGAGTCCGATTGAAAATAGGAGAGTGGATTTGAAGAGAGAGATTGGATTGGAAGATTGAGAGATTGAATTGAAAATTGAATTTGATTTGAAAGTGGAAGAGGAGATTGAAAATTGTAATTGAGAAGATTGGACTTTGATTTGAAAAGATAGATTTGGACTTGTTTTAGAAAGATGAAGGTTTAGGAAACCTAGACTTAGGAAAGAGAAGAGACTTAGGAAAAATTTGACTTGACTTGGGAGGTTTAGGAGATTAGGAAAGATTGGATTTAGGAAATGTTCGATTTAGGAAAGTTTCATTTTTGGAAGGTTTCGAAATTAGGAAAGTTTTCATTTTAGGAAAGTTTTGAAATTAGGAAAGTTTCATTTTTGGAAAGTTTGGAATTTAAGAAAGTTTTAGGTTTAGGAAAGTTTTTACTTTAGGAAAGTTTTAGATTTAAGAAAGTTTCAACTTAGGAAAGTTTTAGGAAAGGTTTTGAAATTAGGAAGTTTTGAAAGTTGGAAAATTTTGAATTTAGAAAGTTTTAACTTAGGAAAGTCTTAAAAGTAGGAAAGTTTCGTTTTAGGAAATGTTTGAATTAAGAAAAGTTTCAACTTAAGAAAGTTTTAGATTTGGAAAGATTTGAAGTTTAAGAAAGTTTAGAGTTTTGAATTTGGAAAGTTTAAGATTTAGAAAGTTTTAGGGTTTTAGGAAATCTTGAAATTAGGAAAGGTTTGAGTTTAGGAAGAGTTTGAAAACTTAGGTTTGAAAAGTTAAGATTTGAAAGGAGGGTAGAATTAGGAAATGATTGAATTAGGAAAGATTTTTATGTTCAAGTTTTTGGAAACTTAAGGTTTAGGAAAGTAGAAGTTTAGGAAGGATTTGAATTAGGAAAGAGTTGGATTTTGAAATTTAAAGAAAGGTTTAAAGTTTAGGTTTAGGAAACTTATGGTTTAGGAAGGAATTGAATTAGGAAGGGTTTAGATTAGGAAGGGATTGGATTTGGTTTCTAAAAGAGAAAGGTTAGATTTTGTTTCCAAAAACGGAGGATGGGATCTAGTTTCCTAAACGGGGAGATTGGATTTGGTTTCTTAAAGGGAAGATTTGATTTAACAAGGATTTGGAAAGGGAGATCCTAGAAACCCTAGTTTTGAAAAATTGTGGTTTTGACGTAGAAAAGAGGTTTTGAAAACATGTATAGTTTTGATGTAGAAAACAAAAGATTTTGGAAACCTAGGTTTAGGGCAAAGTTTGAAAATTGTGTTTTTGGAAAGAAAATTAGGGTTTCCTAATTGTGGGCTCTAAGGCTTGATTTGGGCTCTAAGGAAAGAGTTTTTTTTTTTTTTTGAAAAACGCGTTTTTGAAAACGAAGGTTTTCTAGAAGGGAATCATAGGGAGGAGTTTTTTGGAAAGCATGTTTTTGGAAACGTAGAGTTTTTGGAAAGAGATTTTAGAGAGAAGAAGTTTTTTTGGAAAGCATGTTTTTGGAAACGTAGATTTTGGAAGGAAGATCCTAGGGGGAAATTTCTAGAAGGGAGATTTTGGAAAGAGAGTTTTTGGAAAGATTTTTAGGGAGCGTTTTTAGAAAGTGAATTTTGAGGAAAGAAAGTTTTGGAAAGGAGTTGAAAAAGAGAGTTTTGAAAAAGAGATTTTGAAAGGGAGTTTTTTGAAATCAATTTTGAAGAGGGGAGTTTTAGGAAAGTATGTTAAAAAAAGAGATTTTTAGGAAGAGATTTTTGAAGAAAGAGTTTTTTGGAAAGTATGAAAACGTCTCACTTTCCTAAAGCGATTCTAGCCATAAGAGGGCTAGAACCACTTTAAGAAAGTGGTTTTGAAAACAAGGTTTGAAAATATAGACCAAAAGGCCACTTTTAATATAACACTTTCCTAAAGCAACCCTAGCCATGGAAAGGCTAGAATCACCCTAGGATTGTGATTTTGAAAACATGTTTTTGAAAAAGAGCTTTTGATGCAGTTTTGAAAATAAGTTTGAAAACGATTTTTGAAAACAACTTTTTGAAAACGAATTTTGGAATATGCAAGACTATGATATGCACAATGCAATTTGGGGTCATGAACATACAAGGTTAAGGCTTCACCACATAATCAAGGGGGGCTAGACCCACGTGGTCTTTGGTTAGACGACAAGAAAGCCCCCGACACGATGACTCTCCAATAGTCCAATCCTACACATGGACCGGGAATCCCCTTGTTTCAAGCATGCAAAGAAAGGGGTGGAAAAAGATGGGGGATTAAAATAGAGAAAACCCAAGTGGGTTGGAGAGAGAAGAGAGAGGGGGGAAGTGCGGAAATTTAAATAGGGAGCCTACCTTGTTTCTTGTTTATTTTGCGCGCTGTGCGGTCTTCGGTCTTCGGTCTTTGTCTTGATCTTCACCTTCAGTCTTCAAGGGTTGTCTTCAAGCTTTGGATGGCCGCTCTTCAAGTCTTCCAAGGATGGTTAAAGGTTAGGGTATGAGTGTATGGGGGTGTATATGAGTGTATAGGAGGCTAGGGTTTGTGTAGGGTGGCTAGGGTTTGGA
This sequence comes from Euryodendron excelsum, assembly GCA_033060915.1. Taxonomy (NCBI): domain Eukaryota; kingdom Viridiplantae; phylum Streptophyta; class Magnoliopsida; order Ericales; family Pentaphylacaceae; genus Euryodendron; species Euryodendron excelsum. The sequence continues at coordinate 22,302,777 of CM065389.1, read as the reverse complement.
AAACCTAGGGAGGCTAGGGTTTTTGAGGTGCTCGAGCTCTGTATATCGAATTGTGTGATTTTTAGGTTAAGTTTGCAGACCCCTTTCACGTTGAATGAGGCTCTGTATATATAGAAGCTGGACAAGCCTGGCGCCTGTTGCAGTGGCGCCAGGGCAAAATTTACACTGGCACCACTAGTAGTGGCGCCAGCCATTTAGGAAACAATTAAGGTCGGCAAGCAACGTATCTTTGACTAGATTTGGGCGCCTGTACTAGTGACTACCATGTAAATTTTAGTCTGACTTCACTAGGAGTGACTCTAGAAAGTCCGGGAATGATTTGAAGGAGCCGGGAGTGACCCGGAAGGGCGGAAAGGAGCAGGAACACTTAAAATGGTGTCCTGGAGGTATTTGACTTGAAAAGTGAGGACAACATGTGTCGGAAAGGTTGGCCGGGCCTTTAGGGGCAAAACGGTCAATTTGACCGCGAAACTGCCGGGACAGACTCAAACTATCCCGGAAGAAGACTTGGAATCTGAAAATATTATTTAGAATGTCCCCAGAGGTTGCCGGTTTGATTCCTAGGGCCGGCGTGGTTGGAAATGGAGACCGGCCCACCAGGGGCAAAATGGTCATTTTGTACCGGGTTTGCCAGAACTGACTCGGAATGGTCCGGAAAGGTAACGGAAGGTCGAGAACACTATAAAAAGTATTCTTGGGACATTACCGGTTTAATACCCAGAGCCGGTGTGGTCGGAAATGGAGACCGGCCCACTAGGGGCAAAACGGTCATTTTGTACCGGGTTTACCGGAACTGACTCGGAATGATTCGGAAAAGTAAAGGAAGATTGAGAATACTATAAAAAGTATTATCGGGAGGTTACTGGTTTGATATCCAAAGCCGGTGTGGTTTCCGGGGCATTCGGATGCTTAGGGGCAAAATGGTCATCTTGACCGAAGAGTCTCGGAAAAGGTCCTAAGGGTAGTCTGGTCCTTTTTCACCGAAGTGAGCTGACAAACACGGGTATTGACCTAGGTTTTGAGTGTTTCCGCCACTCTAACGGTGTGAGTATTTCCGCTACTCGGACGGGGTTGAAGATTTATGAGTATTTCCGCTACTCGGACGGGATTGATGATTTATGAGTATTTCTGCTACTCGGACGGGATTGATGATTTGTGAGTATTTCCGCTACTCTAACGGTTGAGTATTTCCGCTACTCTAACGGCTCTGTGAGTATTTCCGCTACTCTAACGGTTGAGTATTTTCGCTACTCTAACGGCTCTGTGAGTATTTCCGCTACTCTAACGGTTGAGTGTTTCCGCCACCCTAACAGTTTTGTGAGTGTTTCCGCCACTCTGACGGTTTTGTGAGTGTTTCCGCCACTCTGACGGTTTTGTGAGTAGTTTTGCTACTCGAACCGTCTCGAGGAATAAACTGTCTCGAGAGAGGGATTGGAATTGGAATAAGAAAGGATAATGCCCCTAAGGGCATTTTGGTCATTTTGCCTCTGTTTGGGCTTGATAGGCCCGCGAAGCGATGGAAAGACGGAATTTGGACTAGAGGATTGGTTTCGATTGGAATATATCCACAATAACTTGAAAACAAGTCTAGACGGAGTATAGACTGCCGAGCGGTCAAAAATGGGGTGCTTACACAAGGGACTCCCCAGTTCATGTGTAGGATTAGGCTATTGAAAGTCACCGTATCGGGGGCTTTCTCTTAGTCTAATCCGAGACAACGTGGGTTCGGCCCCCTTGATTATGTGGTGAAGCCTTTAACCTTGTATGTTCACGACCCCAACTTGCATTGTGCATATTATGATCATGCATTCCTCCAAAACTTGTTTTCAAAACTTGCATAAAAAATTATTTTCAAAACTTGCATTAAATCTTCTTTTTTAAAACTTATTTTCAAAATCACAATCCTAAGGTGATTCTAGTCTTTCTATGATTAGGGTTGCTTTAAGAAAGAGTTACATTTAAAGTGACCAATATGGTCTATATTTTCAAATCCTTATTGTTTTCAAAACCACAATCCTTGAATGGTTCTAATCTTCTTATGGTTAGAGTTGTTTTAGGAAAGTGGGATATTTTTAGAGGCTTGTAAAAGTCTGCGTTCAAATCCTCTCCAAAATCTCTTTTTAAACTTTAATTTCTAAAAATATCTTTTTCCAAAATCTCTTTTCAAACTTGATTTCCTAAAAACTCTTTCCAAAAATCCCTTTCCAAAAACTCTCTTCAAAAGATCTACTTTCTAAAAACACTCTTCAAATCTCTTTCCTAAAAATCTCTCTTTCCAAAAAGATCTTTTTTTCAAAATCCCTTTTTTTTGGAGTTCAAGTTAAACCCTAGAGCCATGGTTAGGAAACCCTAATTTTCTTTCCTAAAACATAATTTCCAATTTCCTATTTTGGCCTCAAAACCTAGGCTTCCAAAACCTCATTTTTACATCAAAATCATAACTTTTCAAAACTTATTTTCTACATCGAATCATAGACTTCTAATTCTAGGATTTCTAAAACTTCACTCCAATTCCATGTCAAATCCAATCTTCTCTTTTGGAAACCAAATATAATCTCCCATTTAGGAAACTAGATCCAATTCTCCGTTTTTTGAAACAAAATCAAATCATCTGTTTTTAGAAACAAAATCCAATCTTTTATTTTAGGAAATAGAAATTAAATCTTTCCTAAATCCAAATCTTTCCTAATTCCCACCTTTCTTAATTCCATACCTTTCCAAATTTCAACTTTCCAAATTCTCAATTTTTCAAATCTTTCTTAAACTCAAATCTTTCCTAACTTCTAGTATTTTCAAAACTCAAACTTTGAATCTTTTTAAATTCAAATCTTTTCAAAATTCTAAAATTTCTAAATTCCAAATCTTTCTTAAATCAAACTTTTCCTAATTCAAATCTATTCAAAAATCAATTCTTTCTTTAGTTAAAACTTTCTAAATTCAAAACTTTCTAATTTCAAAACCTTTCCTAAAACGAAACTTTTTTGAAATGAAACTTACCTAAAAAGAAACGTTCCTAAAATGAAACTTTTCCAAAACAAAACTTTCCTTTTTTGAAACTTTCCCAATTTTAAGATTTTCTAAATTCAATATTTCCTAAACTCCAACTCTCCACGTTTTTTAAATAAAACTTTCCAATCGAATCTTTCTTAAATCTCAAGTCTTTCCTAATTCCTATCTTTCCTAAGTCTAGGTTTTCCAAAATCAAACTTTCCAAAATCAAGCTTTTCAAGTTCAAAACATATTCAATTCAATTACATGCTTCAACCCTAGGTTACCCTAAGTCCTAGGATGTCTAGACCCTAGTTCGACCCTAACCCTAAAGTTAGGAAGCTTCCAATTCTTCTCCAAAAATTCTTTTCTGAACCTAGATGGTTTTCAACTTTCAATTCAAGTCAAAATGTTTTCAAATCTCAATCTTTCCAAAACAAGTCCAAGTTCTTCTTCCAAGTTCTATCTTTCCAAATCAAAGTCCAATATTTTCAAATCCTCAAGTTCAATTTCAAATCAAAGTTCAATTTTCAATCGTCAAATCCAAGTTCCAAATCAAACTCTTTTCAAACCAAATTTTCTATCGGACTCTTGTTCAAACTACGTCTGACCTGATTCCTAAAAAGGGATACGTAGGCAAACCTCATGGGTGCAGTTAGAACTTTTTTCAAATTTCCAATTCCACAATCTTTTTTTCAAGTTTCTAGTTCCATAACTATTTTCAAACTTCCAATTCTGCAATCTATTTTCAAATCTCTATTTCCAACTTCTAAAATTTTTCTTTCAAAAATCAAGTCTTCTTTTCAAATCTTTTCTCAACATCAAATCAAGTTCTTTTTAAATCTATTTACAAAATCAAGTCTTATTCTCTCACTTGTATATCATGCATCATGTCAACTTCTTTCAAAAAATTCTTTTCTAAAGTGGATAGTATTGGACATTTATTAATTGAAGACTCTAATGAGTGAACCTAGGGTGAATAGACATTTAAGTACCGCGAGGGCGGGGTAGGGTGATGGCTTAGTGCGTTTTCCCTACACGTAACCAACCTTTGAATCTAGATCACTATTTTCAAAGACCAAATAGAGTTATTTTCAAAAGAGGGCTTAAACCTTCCAAAGGTTGCCAAACAACCTATTTTCTTAAAAACCCTCTCTTGAGGAAGTATTTTCAAAATCCTATTTCAAAAACCCTCAGTGTAATCTTCGGATTGTGCTTAGTTTTAGGTAACCTAACACACCTTAATCAAGTTAGGTGGCGACTCGAAACTTTTTCTAAAAGCCCTTAATCAAAATCAATCTTCCAATTCAAACCTAGTTGCACTCGTTCTTCTAAGAGGATGAGTTCTAACAAGAGAGTATTGTGCATTTCTCACTTGTTTTTTTGGGTGTGAAAAATCAATGCGTGATATCTCCCCCCCTCTCGGCCCCAAAAAAAAAAAAAAAAACAAATTCTAGAGTAATCCAGAGCTTAACAACATAGCATTCATCATCTCCTTGAGAGTTAGGTTTTTACATTCAGCAATGCTAGTTTGCTATGGTGAATAAGGTGCGGTAGTTTGGTGAATCATACCATATTTAGAACATAACTGAGCAAATGGTGCCTCATAGTTGCTACCTCTATCACTTCTCAACACCTTAATCTTCTTGTTAAGTTGATTTTCAACCTCATTTTTGTAGTGTATAAACATTTCTAATGCTTCACATTTACTCCTTAGCAAATACACATCACAATATCAAGTGCAATCATCAATGAAAGTCGTAAAGTATTTTTTACCTCGTTTAGTTCGACCAAATTTTAAGTCACAAAAGTCACTATGAATTAGTTCCAAAGGTTCAGTACGTTTTTCAATTGAATGTAATAGAGTTTTAGTCAATTACCATTTTACACATGTTTCACATTTAAGATTGACATAAATATTAAATTTAGGCAAGAATCTCAAGTTAATCAATCTACGCAAATTATCATAATTAACATGTTTTAATTTATCATGCTATAAATTTAAAACCTGAAGCATATAAGTACGATATGTACCTATTAATAGTAGAACAAAGCTATTCTACAATAAATAAATATAGTTGAACAAATTCAAAGTGTTAAAAAACATGGTATAACATATTAGAAAAAATACTACTAAACAATTATGTATTCATACGAATTTTCTAAATTGATCATTAAATTTCATAGAACAAAAACTTAAAGATCACTACGAGTGCATCATTATGTCTCATAACTCTAGAAAACATAACAAGCCATATGCTAAGAAAATTTAATGCTCGTTTCCAAGCACACTTGTTTAAACTTTGCACAACATAGAGCTTAGAATGACTGCAGACTTTTCCACACATTATTAGGAGAGAGCAAGGTTTGTGCATAAAATTTTTAAAATTAGATTTCAAACACTAAATATTTTTGAAATTATATTATGCACCACATAACTTTAGAAAATTACACTTTACTCCCCAAACCTTTTGAAAAATACACTTCTCTCCCCAAATCTGTTTGGAATTTTAATTTTAAACCCATATCTTTCTATAATTATAGAAAAGTCCTCGATTATAAAAGAGACATTGGTCCATGTAACGTACTTTCCTTCTTGTTGTTCTCGATGCTGTAAACCAAAAACTCCAATTACAGGAAAAACTTTGACATTTTATATCTTTCAACTCATAGATACAAAAAATGCAAATAAAATACCATTGGAGAGGTAATTACAAACCAAACACAATCATATAAGTTTCATTCAAACTCAACATGTAGAGAGAACAAAATCGACAAAGTTTCAATCTTCGTAACTAAGAATGTAATTTTCTCTCAATCTGTAAATCATTTGTTCATGAAATTTTGGGGACACATTCATGTATGTGTGATCAACAACATAATAAAATCTTGTAACATATAGTGTTTGTATGACCGAGATGCCATTAGCACCCATATTCTATTTTTTGTATACAAAGTTTATTTATGCAAACATATAAACTCAAGAATTCTAAAGGAATTAAAATCCACTATGAAATTCAAAATTAAAAAATTTAAATTTTTCGATCATCACTCAGAACAACATATTATGTACAACGTAGAACTAATGTACCTAAACGATATGGCACATTCTACTCACATGTGAAAATTACCATTTCACTAGGCATCATCGACACATTCACTATCTCAATCAATAAAGTTTGATGCTTTGATCAATACGGATCTCAAGTGCATGTATACATCATGACCATTGTTGGCTTGAGGGCCCCACTCACCAACTTTTCCTATCTCTATCTCTAGGTCTCTCTTAGTCGAGCTTTAGCTTTTAGTGGATAAAGATTGCGTTAGGACTTTTGTTAGTTGGAAAATTTTGTAGACTAAAACACTTTATTTGTAATATCCTCTCATTCTCTATGTAATGATTAGCTAGATAGACTATAGAGATTATAGAGAAGTTTTTATGTGGGGTAGGATGTTCAAACAATGCTAAGGAGGGCTTAGACATTCATTCGAGGACAAAGGAGTTCAAATTCAGTGTTTGCAGAGTTGGCTACCTTGTCGCTACCTTATCGCCCCAGCGTGACCCCATCGAGAATTGGAGAATTTGGCCAGTGAGCTTCACCACCTCGTCACCACCTTTGCGCTCCAGCGAGATCGTGAAGAGCCTTCTCGCTACCTTTTATCTCTAGCGAGATCGCGATGAGTCTTTTAGCTACCTTCTCGCCCCAACAAGAACCGACTGACCTTCCAGATTTTGAAAACTCAGGAAACCTAATTTTAAAGGGTTTTAGACTGATTTGAAGTCTAGGTTTACCCAAGATCTTCTATTATAAATATAAGTTTAGAGGAAGGCCAAAATTAGGTTTTAACATATCCTCTCTGCAACTCTAAAAGAATATACTATTAAAGAGATATCATTGAGATAGCTTATTGTTCATGTGAAGAAGATATCATAGAAGCTGCTATCTATTCCTTAGCAAGAAGAAGAACTTTAAATCTTCAACAACTTACTCTTGGTGCTGCATCAAGATAGGAATTCGTGACGCGAAATTCGTTATGGTCCAAGCATGGGAGAATGGTGAATCGCGGTGTGCAAGGAAGATCAGTTCAACTTAGATTTGTGGATTTCAAGTTGGTATAGTTGTAAGTTGTTATTGTGAACCGTTCATTGTTTATAGTGCTTGGAGATTGGTCTAGAACATCTAGTGCTTGGTGGATTCTGATGGTGTTGTGGTGTTTAACACTGAAGCAATTATTGAAGAACCATATCGGTACGTGATCGTGGCATTCAGTCAATACAAGGAGAACACACCCAAAAGTGCGAGGATTCGTCACCTGAGGATTGGGATATCTACGGTTGAGTTGTAAGTTGATTCTCTTGTATTCAGTTATTAATAGTGATTGCTTGGCTAGACTAGGGCTCGTGATTTTTTTCCGATTTGGGTTTTCACACAAAAATTGTGTGTCTATTGTGTGATTGCTTTATTACTCTTACATGCGATTTAAATTAATGTATGATGGATTCAATTGCTGAATCAATATTTATCAAGCACCCCACCAAGTGAAGGTAAATCCATGTAGTCCAACAAAATTTCAATTGGTATAAGAGCAGGGCACTCCTAAATTATTTTTGATGAAAATTTATTTTACATGAGTGAGGTCCTGATTGCTGGATATATGGATTTATGACATGATAAGTTGTTTATTGAGACTTCAATTGCTAAGGATGGTTGTTTATGATGTTGTCTAGGGTTTTTGTTCATCATGTTTATCTTCTGGTCCTAGTGCTATGATGTTATTTGTATTTTAGTTAACTATTTTGTTTGACTTTTTTTTTTAAAAAATAGATAATTTTTGAAATACCAAAAGATTTTTTGTGATTTGCATCTTGATGAGTTCATGACATCTATAATTAATTTCATATGATTAGAATGATACTTAGTATATTGTGTTGAACTCATGTGCCTCACTAAGGTTTAGTTCTTTCCTTTTAATTTAACTGATGGTTTTCATGTTAATGAACCTAGTGTATTTTGCATACACTTAATGCTATTGACTTTGTTGAAATTATGTATGTGATTCTTGTTAGTTTAAACTATTCTCATGTTCTTTAAAAAATCACATACTAGATTGACCTATAGTTATACGCCCTAATGTCATTGTTGATTTCTACATACCCCCATGTGCTCAGTTGTTTTGCATTCTTTTCATGCTATGAAAAGAAAAAGAAAATATGAATTTAGCATGATGGAAAGGGCTACTAATGAGTTTGAGTGCAGCTACCATTGTTATTGTTGCGCCTCGATTTTTTGCACCCTAAAAAGACAAGTAAGAAAAACACAGTGCTTTTTCGTTAGAACTCATCCTTCTAGAAGGACAAGTGCAACTAGGTTTGAATTTAAAATTGATTTTGACTAAGGGTTTTTGGAAAACAATTTGGAGTCACCACCTAACTTAATTAAGGTGAGTTAGGTCACTTAAAAACTAAGCACAATTCGAAGATTACACTTAGAGTTTTTGAAAAAGCTTTTTTGAAAATACTTCCTCAAGAGAGGGTTTATAAGAAAATAGGTTGTTTGGCAACCTTCGAAAACATTTAAGCCCTTTTTAAAAATAACTCTATTTAGTCTTTGAAAACAGTGATCTAGGTTCAGAGGTTGGTTATGTATAGGGAAGATGCACTAAGCCATCACCCTACCCCGCTCTTGCGATACCTGCATGTCTATTCACCCTAGGTCCACTCATTAGAGTCTTCGATTAATAAATGTTCAAAACTATCCACTTTAGAAAAGAATTTTTAGAGAGAAATTGACATGATGCATGATATGTAAGCGCAAGAAAAAGATTTGATTTGGAAATAGATTTGACAAGAAGGTTTGATTTTGAAAATAGATTTGAAAAGAACTTGATTTGATTTTAGAAATGAATTTGGAAAGACATGATTTGAAATTGGAAAGTTTTAGAAATTGAAAATAGAGATTTGAAAATAGATTGTAGAATTAGAAATTTGAAATTGATTAAGGAATTGGAAGTTTGAAAAGGATTGTAGAATTGGAAACTTAAAAAAGGTTGTGACCGCACCAATGAGGATTGCCTACGTATCCCTTTTTGGGAATCAGGTCAGTCGTAGTTCGGACAAGAGTCCTATAGAAAATTTGGTTTGAAAAGAGTTTGATTTGGAATTTGGATTTAAAGATTGAAAATTGAACTTTGATTTGAAATTGAACTTGAGGATTTGAAAAGATTGGACTTTAATTTGGAAAGATAGAACTTAGACTAGATTTGGAAACATTGAGATTTGAAAACATTTTGACTTGAATTGAAAGTTGAAGACCATGTAGGTTTAGAAAAGAATTTTTGGAGAAGAGTTGGAAGCTTCCTAACTCTAGGGTTAGGGTCGAACTAAGGTCTAGACATCCTAGGACTTAGGGTAATCTAGGGTTGGAGCATGTAATTGAATTGACTTGACTTGAACTTGACAAGCTTAATTTTGGAAAGTTTGGTTTTGGAAAACCTAGACTTAGGAAAGACTTGAGGTTTAAGAAATATTTGATTTGACTTGGAAGGGATTTAGAAAAGATTTGACTTGAATGTTGGACTTGGATAGTTGGAGTTTAAAAAAGATGGGATTTAGGAAATCTCGGATTTAAGAAATCTCGGATTTAAGAAAGTTTCAAAATAGGAAAGTTTCGTTTTAGGAAAATTTCATTTTATGAAAGTTTCGAATTAGGAAAGGTTTTGAAATTGGAAAGTTTTGAATTTAGAAAGTTTCAATTTAAGAAAGAGTTGATTTCTGAATTAGGAAAAGTTTGATTTAAGAAAGATTTGGAATCTAGAAAGTTTAGAATTTTGAAAAAGTTTGAAATTAAAAAGATTCAAAGTTTGAGTTTTGGAAATAGTTGAAGTTAGGAAAGATTTGAGCTTAAGAAAGGTTTGAAAAATTGAAATTTGGAAAGGTATGGAATTAGGAAATGTGGGAATTAGGAAAGATTCGAATTGAGAAAAGATTTGATCTCTATTTCCTAAAATAAAAGATTGGATTTTGTTTCTAAAAAGAGATGATTTGATTTTATTTCAAAAAACGGAGGATTATATTTAGTTTCCTAAATGGGAGATTGGATTTGGTTTCCTAAAGGGAAGATTGGATTTGGCATAGAATTGGAAGGTGAAGTTTTAGAAATCTTAGATTTGAAAGTCTATAATTCGATGTAGAAAATAGGTTTTAAAAATTTATGATTTTGATGTAAAAAGGAGGTTTTGAGGCCAAAATAGGAATTTAGAAATTGAAAATTATGTTTTAGGAAAGAAAATTAGGGTTTTCTAACTATGGCTCTAGGGTTTAACTTAAACTCAAAGAAAAAGGGATTTTGGAAAGAAGATCTTTTTGGAAAGAGAGATTTTTAGGAAAGAGATTTGAAGAGTGTTTTTAGAAAGTAGAACTTTTGAAGAGAGTTTTTGGAAAAGAATTTTTGGAAATAGTTTTTAGGAAAACAAGTTTGAAAAGAGACTTTGGAAAAAGAGATTTTTAGAAAGTAAGTTTAAAAAGAGATTTTGGAGAGGAGTTGAACGCGGACTTTTGCAAGCCTCTAAAAATATCCCACTTTTTAAAAATGACTCTAACCATAAGAAGATTAGAACCTTTCAAGAATTGTGGTTTTGAAAACAATAAGGATTTGAAAATATAGACCATATTGATCACTTTAAATGTAACACTTCCTTAAAGCAACTCTAACCATGGAAAGATTAGAATCACTTTAGGATTATGATTTTGAAAACAAGTTTTGAAGAAGAAGATTTAATGCAAGTCTTGAAAACAATTTTTGATGTAAGTTTTGAAAACAAGTTTGAGAACAAGTTTTGGAGGGATGCATGATCATGATATGCACAATGCAAGTTGGAGTCGTGAACATACAAGGTTAAAGGCTTCACCACATAATTAAGGGGGCCAAACCCACGTGGTCTTCGGTTTGACTAAGAGAAAGCCCCCGACACGGTAATTTTCAATAGCCTAGTCTTACACATGAACCGGGGAGTCCCTTATTTAAAGCATGCAATAAAGGGCGGGGGGGTGTAGAAGATGGGGATTAAAAGAGAAAAAAACGCAAGTGGGTTAAGAGAGAGAAGAGAGGGGGGGGGGGGAATTATGTAAACGTAAATAGAAAGCCTACCTTGTGTCTTCTTTTATTTTCTTTGTTTTGCTTGCTTACTTTACTTCGATCTTCGCTTTGATCTTCAAGAGCTTCCAAGTTGCAGCGCTTTAAGTCTTCAACAGAGGCTTTGGAGGCTAGTATATGAGTGTATGTACGCTAGGGTTAAGTATATAGAGGCTAGGGTTTGTATATGGAGGCTAGGGTTTGAAGAACCTAAAGAAAACTAGGATTTGGAAGGACTTCAAGCTCTGTATATCGAAGAGCAGGGTTTTTAAATTGTGTTTGCGGACCCTTTTCACGCCGGAGGAGGCTCTGTATTTATAAACAGAAGAATGCACTGGCGTGTCGCTCCAAGATTTTTTCATCCCCGTGAGGTTACCGGTTTGATACCTAGAGCCGGTGTGGTTCCTGGGGCACTCGAATGCCTAGGGGCAAAATGGTCATTTTAATCGGAGGGTCTTGGAATTGGCCCAAAACTGACTGGAAGGCACCTAATCATGCCGGATCGTCTTTGGGACGATCTTGGAAGGGTGGACTTACCGTTATGAAGACTTAGGTACTTTATCAAGGAACGTGTTGGAAAGCCCTAAAGACAGTTTGGTCATTTTTTACTGGAGTGGGCTAGCAGGCAGTGTGTTGACCTGGGTTTTGAGTGTTTCCGCCACTTTGATGGTGGTCTCGTGACATTGGAGTTTGTTGGCAATTCTCAATGTCGACCTGTTTACGAGTGTTTCCGCTACTCTGACGATTGCGATGTTTACGAGTGTTTCTGGCACTTTGACGGTTCGCGATCATTCCAGAGATAGTCTAATCTCGGGAAGCTGCTAGGTAGACTTATTGCTTGAGGAATCAACTTTCTTGAAAGGCGTGCCAAAACGGACATTCTTCATTGGCGGGCTAGTAGGCGCCAAAGGTGGACCGTTATATCATCTCGGGGACTTGGGGTCTTGTCCCGGTCGACGGGTTTGAAGGGACTTACCGTTTTGAAGATTTTTCTTAAAAAACGTGCCGGACTGGATAGACTTATTGCCTTGAGTGATTAACTTTCCCAAAAGGCATGCCGAATTTAATTTAGACTGGAATTGGATTAGGATTGGATTTTAATCCTGGAAGTGAGACTGAAACGGGGACTTACCGTCTCCAAAAAGATATTCCCACTGGAATTGGATCGAACAATGCCTCAAGGGCATTTTGTTCATTTTGCCTCTATTTGGGCTTGGTGGGCCTGCGAAGCGATTGATTGACTGAATTAGGTTTGGAAAGCTGATTTGAACTTGAATATGTCCATGTTAACTTGAATTCAAGTCTGGATGGACTGGAGACTACCAAGCGGGCAAAAATGGGATGCTTACAACTGCCCTTCTTTTTCTATTTTTGCTTGTTAAAGACAGAAAATGATAGAGTAAGAGTCCCATATTGATCTTGAGGCGGTCGGAGGGATGAACTTTGGAAATTTTTTATAATTGGAATTTGGAAGTGGATATTGGGCCCAAAAGGCCTTTGAAATCAAGTTTTGATGGGAAAAAGGTAAAACTGCCCAGAATTGGAAACTGGCGCCACTAGTAGTGGCACCCTTGTTAGATTTGGCTTGCAGTGGCGCCAGGCCTGGGCTAAAAACCAACAAATTGCTGGTTCGACACTTTTGCGGGATTTGAAAGGTTTTTGAAAAATCATGAGCCTTTTGCGAGAAAATCGACTTAGACATTGAAGGAGTGCTTCCTAGGGACCACAAAGGATTGCCAGAAGTAGACACCGTTGCTGGAAAAGTCGCCGGAAGAGAAGATTTCGCCAAAGAATTCTAAGAGGTGAGTTTTTGATTTTATGTTAATTTTGATGTGTAGAGTTCCGTTTGAATCATGTGAATAGTGAAAATTGATGTTTTGAATACTTTGGTGAATTTATTTTTGGATTTTAATTCTTGTTTGATTAAATTTGAGTGATTTTATATGTTTATGTGAAGAGGGTTTCTGCAGGAATTGGGGGTTTGTCCCTACATCTTTGGGTATTAAGTTTTCTGGCTAGATATTTATACTATGTACCTTAGAAAAATATGTTTAACAGTTGTGTGAAGTTTCGTGAGTTTTTGAAAACTCGGCAAATTTTTGATTTTTTAAAAAATAGAAAAATACTTGAAAAATAAAGAAAATTAAGAAAATTTAAGAAATTTATGAAATTATTAGAGTTTAAAATTTAGAAAAATATGGAATTATTTTAGAAAACATTTGAAATGATTTTGAGAAATTTTTGGACAACTTTGAAAATCATTGATTTATTAAAAAATAAAACTAGTCTTTTGAAAATTTGGAAATCTGAAAAGTTTGTGCGGGTGTTGGTGTTATGTGATTGTGATGTTGTGAGGTGCATGATTTGTGTTTTGTGTTGATGTCGTCGGTGTTGTAGGGACCACTTTTAAACGAACCTTTGTTGAAATTTTTAGAGATTCAGAAGAGGGTTGGAAGAATTTTGGAATAAAATCTTTTTGATGGAACTAGATATAAAACCATTGAGGGCGGGGCCTTTTTGGTGGAGAAGGCCCCGAGAAACTCGGGAGCACTAAAACTATTGGAAGAAATATTTAGGAAGACTTCTAAAAATGGAAATTTGAATGAGAACAAATTTTGGAAGATTTGAAAATGGATTTTGACTTTGGAAAAGTCGGGATTTTAATGAGAATTTTAAAAGATTGAAAACTTAAGAATTGAGTTTGAAGAAAACTTTTTGGAGGAAGAAGTTTTAGAAAACCTTGATTGGAATAGAAAAAGCTTGGGATGGATTTTGATTGGAAGATTTCAAGATTTAATTATGAAATTCGATTTTGAATTAGAAATTATTTTGAAATTTTGGACAAAACGTTTAGAAAATTCGTTTTGACTTGACATTTGAAGGCAAAATATTTGGGAAATTCATTTTGACGTGAAATTGAAAACCTTTGAAGACAAAATGTATAGGAAATTCATTTTGACTTGGAACTGAAAAATCAAAATCTGTAGGAAATTCATTTTGACTCAAAATTTGATCGTTTAAAATCAAAATGTGTAGGGAATTCATTTTGACTTGAAATTGGATTATCAAAATGTGTAGGAAATTTATTTTGAGTTGGAATTGGAATTTTTAAAAATAAAATGTGTAGGAAATTTGTTTTGACTTGGAACTGGAATTTTAAAAATCAAAATGTATAGGAAATTCATTTTGACTTGAAATTTGACATTTAAAATAAAAATGTGTAGAAAATTCATTTTGACTCAAAATCTGATTTCTTGAGCAAAAGAGTTTTGGAAAATCTTGAAGATTGTTTGGAATAGAACTCTCTTTTGACAAAAAGGCTTCGAGATAGATTAGAATTTTGATTTCAAAAAGGACTTTAGGACTTGATTTTGAAATAACTTTTGGAAAGAAATGCTAAGAACATTAGGAATTGATTTTTTAAAGGTAAGTTTTTGAAAGAAAAAGTTAGGAAACCTTTTTGAGAGTTGATTTTGAAAATAAAACTTTTTGAAGGAAGAACTTAAGAAGAAAAACCCTTTGAATTGAGTAGACTTTATTGAGACTCATTTTTTTTATTTATATTTGATCTTTGGTTTTCATTATTACTTTTTTTTTCCTGTTTCTTTCCTTTTCTTATCTTCTTTTCTTATCTTTTGAACTGCATATATTGCGTATTAATAACTCTTACCTTAGCTTACCTTTCAGGATGGCAGACGAGGCAATGACGGTTCTGAGAGGAGACGTTGCTTTGGTAAAGCGGCCCGAACAGATTCTATTAGTAGCTCCAGTCGATCCAGGGGTAGTCGGCGATTTGCTGGACAGACATCTTCTAGCCAGAGCGAATGGGGGAGTAGACCACCAGTCGACCCCTTCCCTTTGGTTGAGGCAGCATTTGAGGGGGAGATTGGTGTTGATGACGTGTTGCCGGGCATTGGTGATCAGGCGACCGGCTACGGGAGGGCCTGTTCTAGACATAGACAGACGAATGCTGATCTTAGTGACTTGGAGATACCGGATATTCCACCGCTGGGAGACCTCGCCTATCATCCCAGCGTTTACTCGCGACAGCATTTGCCCCTTCCTCGGGTACACACATTTTTCAGAAGGGCAGTTCATCTTATCTTCAGTACTATGCAGCTGGCGGCTCCATCTTACAAAGCTTTCTTGGTAGAGATTGGGTTTGGAGCCTTCATGGGATTACAGGCTAACCGCCTGAACAGACATCTAGTATTGGCGCTTATTGAGAGGTGGTTTGGAGAGACCGAGACTTTCTATTTTGTGGGCTTCAAGTTGGGACCCACTCTGTTGGATTGGGCCATCATAACGGGGCTTTCCTTTATCGGTTGGCTAATCATCTTGTAGCTAGTCAGTAGGGCCAGTGTGTGTGTTTTGCTGGACTTGCCCCCTCCTAAGCGTTCTGCCTTCCTAGTCTTTTGCCTCAGTCGAGATGACAGTACCTTTGCTGTTGAGCCACCACTTGCCCAGTGAAACATCATAAGGCGACGACTTGTTTTGTACATCATCTTCAGCTGCTTCTGCAACAACAACAAGTTGCTTATTCCTTTTTAGTTGGTAAGCATAGTAGCCGATCTTGGGACTTTGTCTGAGCTGGATTGGGGGTCCTTCTCCTTCGACTACTTGCTTCAATCGATGTGAGTTCGGACTTCCTCTCGTTGGGACAGCATGATTGGTTTCTGGTCTTTTCTTGTCCGGTGGAGCTATAAGTACCTACCAGTTCGTCGTCCCGTGGTTATCGAGGATGATCCTTATCCTCGTGCTTTCAGGTGGGCTCGTGACCTGGTAGCCCAGCGATTAGAGATCACTGATTTCATGACGCTACGGGCGAATCTAAAGTTGATCGAGGCGAAAGACGTGACTTGCTGGCCCTTTATTGGGTCGGTTCATTATGAGGTAGTACGGTACTTGGTCCCGTTGTCCCTATCGAGAGCTTCTTTTCTCAGCGATGTTTCTTGGGAGTCCTACCTTGGAGATCGACACTGGCGCCAGTTTTATGAGGAGTTCAGGTCAGTAAGAGATCCTCCAGAGTACATATTTTGAGCTTTGGTGGAGGGAGTGCCTATTCCCTATCAGGAGCACCAGCCAGGTGCCGAGTTCCTACTTCCTCTAGAGACTGACTATGCCGCTCACTTCGGAGCTCATCTTGTGGGTGCCTTTACTTGATTCGAGGTGGTAGTTAGTGGGTATGCCGTTGGTCAAGAGGTGGTCGACTGGTGGCGCCAAGCTAGAGGATACGTGCCCCAGGCTGAGTTTACCGCTGTGAGGAACTAGAGGGATCGATACCAGACGGAGCAAGATCAGTACTAGGCAGAGGTAGCTTCTTTGACAACCCGGTTAGCCCAAATTAGAGGTGGCGGGGTATATAGTCCTTTCCCTCCTTCTTCTTTTCGCTCTGCTATTGTTTAGTTATTCCTTTACCTTGCTGATTCTTATTTTGTCTTCTTTGTAGGATACTGGTGCTTCTAGTAGTTATCTGCCCCCTCCAGAGCCAGGTTTCAGTGATTTTGATCCGGAGGATATCGACTTTGATGGGTCCCCTTGTCATAGATCCTGATATCCTGGAGGTGTATATATGTTAGACAGTTTTATTTTAAAAAAATTTTGCATAGAGATAGATGTTTATGATTTAGATAGTTAAATGCATGGACAGGCAAAGATACTTATGGTTTTTACAACTAAGTATATAATCAGATGTATGTGTGGGGACGATGATGATGTATATTTATTACATGAGATGATATTAAACTGTATTGGTGACTTCTGTTTCTACAGGGAGCTACGTCCTATGTATGAGAAGCTCATGCCAATTTTTTTTTCTTTTTTTTTTATTTTATGAAAATGCATGCACATATTAGAAACACACTAGTTCACGGAATGACAAGGGGTGCTGTCAAACTCGATATCTTTGGAATGGTAACTCCTTCGTTTCTGGGGGGGTCTGGCTTCTCCTTTGGCTCAACCTTATCTTAATTGGGTGAAAGCACTTCATACCTTTCTCAACATTTTGACCGCCTCTGACTCTCTATCTCGGGGTTAGTGTATAGGATTACTGGGGCAAAAACTCTCAACTCTCAGGGCTTTAGCAACAGCTTACTCGACCTTTAGCAGAGCGATAAGTGGCCAATCCTTCAATCTGAGGAGACTTTGCTTTAGGACCGTAATGTAGGCTAGGTCATGGGGTTTTCAAAATAATGGGATATACAGGCTCAAATTTGATGTTGCTTTTAACAGGGTTTAGATTTATACCATCCTTGACTCTTTTTTCTTTTTTTTTTTTTGATAGGGTTAGCATCCCTCTTTAGCTTCTGCAATACATTTGACTCATTTAGATCAAGCAATCCATTGTCAATCAGAGTGGACTTTAGTAGGGTTGTAATGTAGGCCACGGTTTCAGATTTTTACAAGAAAGGGTAATGGCTCGAACCTATTGTTTTTACTGGGCTTCTTTGTTACCTGGGATCACCTTTAATTCTCCTCCTTTTACAAAGAGAGTTGACCTTTCTTGTAACTTTTGATCTTCTAATGGAATTGTCTAACATTTACCCCTTGACTTCTAGCTTTTCTATATGCTTTTCAAGAAGGCACAAGTATGATTCTTTTTCGATCTTTTCTTTGATATCTTTTTTTTTTTTTTTTTTTTTTGTGGCAACTCTTTCTTTTTGCTTTTCTTTTTTCTTTTTTTTTCTTTCTTTTTGCTTTTCTTTTTTCTTTTTTTTCGCTTTTGATGAGACGAACACTCCTACAACTTCTTTCTCTCAGATCTTTTCCTTAACATTTCAATTTAACCCATTCTGGGTGGTGATCCCTAGGTTGAGGTTTTTCTTAGAAAAGGAATGTAATAGGCTCAATGGGTTTGACAACAGTCGTTTTTGACTGTATGGGAAATGAAATGAGGGCATCTCTTCATGTTGAACCGGATTGCTTAATCCATAGAGTCTTCACGTTACTTCAGCTTGATAGAGGATGGATGTTGTTCCTATAATTCTTGGTTATTGTTTGCCCCAATCTGGGGGGACGATCTTGGATTGAGGTTAACAAGAAATATTTTGCTTTTTGCAAGGCACTAGGGGCTAAGCGAAGGGAATATAAACACTTTTTTTCTTTTATATGGGAGAATGAAAGATGGCTCCTCTTCATCTTGATGATCTGGCCACACATCGCTCAGCTTTGGTGTCTTGCAAGTGTTGCCTCTGGGTGGTTTCCTCACTTATCCTTATCTTTTTTTTTTTCGAAAAGCTGATCATTTGGCGAGTGGCTAATTGATGCTATCACCCCTTCAAGTCAGATCATTCCATGAGATAAACCATGACTCTTGTACAGGAAGCATTCACCATTCTCAAGAGAAAATAAGATGACAGCAATGTAAGATAATAACATAAACTGATATTTTGCCATTTAATGAAAAACATGGAGGTTTTTTTGGAATGAAAGTGCAAGCATTTAACTTAAGGATAGAAAGTAAAAGAGATAGAAAGAAATTAAGTGAGAACACCCCTCTCTTGTACGCTTTTGATGGGACTCCTTTTAGTTGGGTTTTGGGATGATGCCTGCATCTTCAACATACCATCCACAGTCATGGCTTCTAGCCAAGGCAAGGTAGGCAAAAGCCTCTTCTAGAACTCCGGGCATGTTGGCAGTGATGGTGCAGTTGTTAGCTTCATTGAGCCCCTTGATGTCCGTGGTGGCAGGCTTTTTCGCAAACAGAATGACCAACTCGCCTCCTTCGACCTCAAATGGCTTTGTTGGTGCCTTTGGCTCTTCTAGCTCCCAACCCATGTCTTTATAGTCACACTCAGTCACGGGCCAAGGGTTCTCCAACAAGTGATGTTCAGCCGCGGCATACTTCGGAAGTAGAAACTCAGCACCCCATCCATCAACAGTCATGTCAACAAGCTCCTTTTCCGGAAGCATTGGCTCCTCAACTGGCCAGTCAAAAGAATTAAGCACCTCATTAGGGTTATAGAGATAGATTGGGCATAATGGGAGATCCTCCTCCCAGTCATTCTCACCATCAGCCTCCCAATCCTCCTTGCAATCCTCAGCCATGGGCTCATCCAACTCTCCCTCCTCTCCTATTTCTACTAGTATCACATTGACGGTATGATCCGGCAAAGGGTTGGTGGTCACATTGGGGGTTGGAGCAGGATTCACCAATTGAAGATCAATAGTCTTATTATAATTAAGTCTTAGATTTTATGTTTGAGAGAGAACAACTCTCAGTGTCATGCCCTTGGCCGCCTAAATGATAATCGCAGGTGAGGGCGCTATTAAAGTTTGGGGGTAGGGGACTTGGCAATGGACGGGCCAGAATGGGTTTTAGGATGTTGTTCTTTAAGAGGTTATGATAGGCTACAGTTTGGGTGTAGGCTAAGGCGTCAAAGTTACGGAAGCGTTGGGCAGGTCTATTGAAATTAGGTCGTGTCCCGGTAGGGCCAATGTTGGATGCTTGAGCATGCATGCTTAGAGTGGGCAAGGGTAGGATAGGGTGAGACTGAAGAGGGGGACGGTATTGGGGTGGCTAAACAAGTAAGATGGCAGACACCTCGCTTTCTTTCTTGATCACTCCCCTTGTAGTGGCCACTTTCTTGGCTATGTTGGCCGAACTTTCTCCAGTTTTTGCATAGGGATCGGTGATCCTCCCTGTGTTAAGGCCATTCTCTATCATTTTTCCTTGCATGATGAGCTCAGAGAAACTCTTTTCCACACTAGTGCAGAGGTTCTCGTAGTATATACCTTGAAAAGTGTGCATAAACAATTGCACGTACTCCTTTTCTTCTAGCGGGGAATTGACTTGTGTAATGACCTCCCTCCATCTCAGGGCATAGCCCTTGAAACTTTCTTTCTCACCTTTACTCATCGTCATCAAAGACCATCGATCAGAAGTGAGGTCGATGTTGTGACGGTATTAGGCTTTGAATGCATTGACTAGCTCAATCCAAGTGGTGATCTTCCTTAGGTCTAGACAGGCGAACCATTGTAGAGCAGACCTAGTGAGACTATGTTGGAACAATTACATGAGAGGCTTCGGCTCATTGCCATGACTAGTCAGTGCCCCGGCATACAGGCAAAGATGAGCAATAGGGTCACTAGTGCTGTCATACTTCTGAAAGTCAGGTATTTTAAACTTAGCAGTTCTCGGATAATCTGGGAAGAAGCACAACTCGTCATAGGAAATAAACCCATAAGTGTCATGGCCATGAAGACTTCACAGTGAATCTTCTAACCCTTGGATTTTCAAGTTGAGAGGGTCTAAGGAGTCCTTTTCATAGCAGGTGAGAGCAGTATGGTTTTTCCTTCCTCAGTATTAGCCCCTTTGGCGTCCTCTTTGTTCTTTCCTACATCATCAAATTGGAGCACAATCCGCGGGTTAGCGGGTTCAGGGTCTTTAGAAGAAGTCATGGATGATGATGGGATTGCAACAACATCTTTCATGGTCATGGTTTGAATGAGCTTGAACATTTCATCAATCTTGGTCCTCATTTCGTTGACCTCCTCGCAAGAGACTTGGGATGACTCTTCAGGGTTGGCAACCATAAGTGAGGCTCTTTGTCCGGTGATAATGGGGTCTCTAGGTAGATGTTGACTTTTCTTGGAAGCAATGTTGACTCAATGTAGGGTGATCTCTGTAAATGAAAAAGAAAGAAGCAAAAAAACAGGGACACAAATCGCAAGTTTATTTTTGGTTTTTAGAAAGTTATATGCAATGCATGCCCTAGGGTGTCCCAATTTGAAAGGGAAACTAATCATGATGAATTAGGCTCACTTCTTGGAGATAGGGGGTTTACCCCTGTATGCAAATACTTTACCGTCAGATGGGAATCTTCTTTCATTCATACGTTCAAAGGAAAGGGATACATAGAACTTTGAATTTAGAATACAAGAGGAAATAGAGTACACTTTAATGGGGGATAAGGAAACATTTTTTTTTGGACTTCCACCTATCTAGTTTTACATATGATATCCTAAACTACTCTTGATTCTTCGGATTCGCCTTTTTTGGATTTGATGTTAAGGAGGTCACTGAGAGACCTTATTGATTGATTGCCCTTTGTCTTCTTGGCAATCCTATCTCCGTGAGCATAGGGGGATTGGGGCCCCTCTTATGGAATGACTTGAAATGCATGCAATGATTCCTTAGGGTTACGTGGGAACCCTTAGGGTTTTGGTAGGTTTAATGTAATGGAGAGTGAACTTGGTGTCACTCTTTTTGGGTTGATCATATGCATGGAGATGCAGTGACTTGAGTTACTTTGGAACTCTTATCTTGACATGCAATATGGAATGCATGAACATGGATGCATAGAGTAAAGAGAGAGAGAATGCATTTGTAAAGTAAACATGGATGCATGAGCACTTATACAGGCATTATAAAGTAAGATATAGTCATTATAACAACAAGAATAAACAAATATAGAGGAAAGTAAAAGCAGTCGCCCTTTCCTCCATGGTTTTAAAATCAGTGCGCGTGTCTTAAATTCGGCAGAGGTTTAACTACACATGGTGTCTATATGAGCATCAGGTTAAGGGTTTACTAATGTGTCCTAAAAAGGCTCAGTTCTCGAATCTTCAAGCCTAGGCTCACTCCCTGAGATGGTACTATTATCAGTTGGTGATCTGAGCGGGGGAACCATCAAGAGGCCGTAGGCAAAGAAACTGACAGAACATCTTGCCCACAACCAATATATCGTTCCCCCTTCTAACTAGAAGGGACATATCAGGGTAGAGAATGCAAATATGAAGAATACAAGTGCATGTGCAGTGTGTGTGTGATTTTTAAAAATTGGAGGAAAGAGCCCAACAACTCCCGTCTATCCTATCTATTCCATTCATTTATAATATGTAGAGCAGTTAGCATGGAATAAAACAAAATGTGAATAAAAATCCACCTACAAAACAAATGTGCAACAGTTAGTATGCGGATAACAAACTTAATGCAAGATAATATGAATGGAAATAAATTAGATGTATGTTTTTGAAAACAACTTTGAAAATTTAATTTTGGAAATTTTGGAGTGGATAGGATTGAACACATTAATTGAAGACTCTACAAGGGTGAAGGGTGAAGAGACATGACAATGGCCTAATCCTCTAAGTGTCCCCAGTAGAGTCACCAGCTGTCGCACCCTGATTTTTTGCACCCGAAAAAGATAAGTGAGAAAAACACAGTGCTCTCTTGTTAGAACTCATCCCCCTAGAAGAACGAGTGCAACTAGGTTTGAATTTAAAATTGATTTTGACTAAGAGCTTTTGGAAAATAATTTGGAGTTGCCACCTAACTTGATTAATGTGAGTTAGGTCACCTAAAAACTAAGCACAATCCGAAGATTAAACTTAGGATTTTTGAAAAAGATTTTTTAAAAATACTTCCTCAAGAGAGGGTTTTTAAGAAAATAGGTTGTTTGGCAACCTTTGAAAACATTTAAGCCCTTTTTTTTTTTTTTTTTAAATAACTCCATTTGGTCTTTGAAAACAGTGATCTAGGTTCGGAGGTTGGTTACATGTAGGGAAGACGCACTAAGCTATCACCCTATCCCGCCCTTGCAGTACCTACATGTCTATTCACCCTAGGTCCACTCATTAGAGTTTTTGATTAATAAATGTCCAAAACTATCCATATTAGAAAAGAATTTTTAGAAAGGAATTAACACGATGCATGATATGCAAGTGCAAGAAAAATATTTGATTTGGAAATAGATTCGACATGAAGGTTTGATTTTCAAAATAGATTTGAAAAGAACTTCATTTGATTTTAGAAATGAATTCGGAAAGACTTGATTTGAAATTGGTGTCGCGCCTAGATTTTTCGCACTCGAGGAATACACACACAAGCGAGAAAAATACTGTACTCTCTCGTTAGAACTCACTCTCCTAGAAGAATGAGTGTGACTAGGTTTGAATTGAAAATAGATTTGAATAAAGGGCTTTTGAAAAAAGTTTGAAGTCGCCACCTAACTTGATTAAGGTGAGTTAGGTCACCTAAAAACTAAGCATAATCCGAAAACTACACTTAGGGTTTTTGAAAACGATTTTGAAAATATGTCCTCAAGAGAGGGTTTTTAAGAAAACAGGTTGTTTGGCAACCTTTAGAAAACATTTAGCCCTTTTTGAAAAATAACTCCGTTTTTAGTCTTGAAAATTAGTGATCTAGGTTCGGAGGTTGGTTACGTGTAGGGAAGACGTATTAAGCCATCACTCTACCCCGCACTTGCGGTACCTACATGTCTATTCACCCTAGATTCACTTATGAGAGTCTTCAACTAACAAATATTCAATCTTATCCGCCTTAGAAAACAATGTTAAAAAAAAAAAAGTATGATGCATGATATGCAAGTGTAAGAAAAGAGAATTGGAAAAATAGATTTGAAAAGAAATTGATTTGATTTTAGAACATATTTGAAAAGGTAGGTTTGAAATTGGAAAGTCTTAGAACTTGGAAATCGAGATTTGAAAAGATAAATTTGAAATTGGAATTGGAAAGAGATCTGAAAAGAGTTATGGAATTGGAAACTTGAAAAATGTTGTGACCGTACCTATGAAGGTTGCCTACATATCCTTTTGAAGGAATCAGGTCAGTCGTAGTTCGGACAAGAGTCCGATAGAAGAATAAAAGGTTGGATTCGAAAAAGAGATTGAATTGGAATTCAGAATAGAAGGTTAGAATTTGGAAATTGAAATTTGGAAAGATTGGACTTAGATTTGGAAAGGTTGAGGTTTAGGAAACCTGGACTTGAGAAAGATGAAAGTTAGGAAAGATTTGACTTGGAAGGGTTTAAGAAAATTTTAACTAGACTTGAAAGAGTTTAGAAAAGATTAGATTTAGGAAAGGTTCGAATTAGGAAAGGTTCGATTTAGGAAAGTTTCAAAATAAAAAAGTATCATTTTTGAAAAGTTTTGGTTTAGGAGAGTTTCAACTTAGGAAAGTTTCGAATTAGGAAAGTTTTGATTTAGGAAAGTTTTCAAATTAGGAAAGTTTCGTTTTTAGGAAAAAGAAATGTTTTTGAAATGGGAAATGTTTTGAAAATAAGGAAGTTTTGAAAATAAGAAAGTTTTGAGTCTAGAAAGCTTTAGATTTGGAAAGATTTGAAGTTTAGGAAAGTTTAAAATTTAGAAAGATTTAACTTAAGAAAGTTTTGAATTTAGAAAACTTTGAATTTGGGAAAGATTTGAAATTTAGAAAGTTTAAGAGTTAAAAAGTTTTAGAGTTTGAGTTTTAGAAAATCTTGAGATTTGGAAAGGTTTGAATTTAGGAAAGATTGAATTAGGAAAGTGTTGAATTAGGAAAGATGTGGAAGCTTAATGTTTGAGGAAGGATTTGAAAGTTTTAGGAAACTTATAGTTTAGGAAGATAGGAAATTAGGAGATAGTTGAATTAGGAAAGATTTAGATTTTGAGTTTTAAAATTTAGAAAAGATTTTTATGTTCAAGTTTTGGAAACTTAAAATTTAGGAAGGTAGAAGATTAGGAAGGATTTGAATTAGGAAAGATTTAGACTAGGAAGGGTTAAGATTCCTCTTTCTTAAAACAAGGGATTGGATTTTGTTTCTAAAAGAGAAGGTTTGATTTTGTTTCCAAAAATGGATGATTGGATCTAGTTTTCTAAAGGGAAGATTGGATTTGGCATGAATTTGGAAAGATGGAGTTTTAGAAATCCTAGTTTTGGGAAGACTATAGTTTTGACGTAGAAAAGAAGTTTTTTGGAAACTTATGATTTTGATGTAGAAAGGGAGGTTTTGGAAACCTAAGTTTGGGACAAGGTTGAAAATCACGTTTTTGGAAAGAAAATTAGGGTTTCCTAATTGTGGGTTCTAAGACTTAACTTGGACTCTAAGAAAAGAGTTTTTGGAAAGTGCGTTTTGAAAATGAGTTTTTGAAAGGAAGTCCTAGAGAAGAGTTTCTAGAAGGAAGATTTTGGAAAGTGAGTTTTTAGAAAGATTTTTGGAAGGAGATTATTGGAGAGAGTTGTTTTAGGAGAGAGATTTAGGGGGGCGTTTTTAGAAAGTGGATTTTGAGGAGTGTGTTTTGGAAAGGAGTTTGAAAAGAAAAGTTTTGGAAAATAGATTTTTGCAGAGAGTTTTTAGAAAACAATTTTGAAAAGAAGAGTTTTGGGAAAGCATGTTGGAAAAGAGATTTTTAGGAGGGATTTTTGAAAAGAGTGTTTTTGAAAAGTATAAAAATGTCTCACTTTCCTAAAGCGATTCCAACCATAAGAAAGCTAGAACCACTTTAAGAAAGTGATTTCGAAAACAATAAGATTTGAAAATATGGACCATGAAAGTCACTTTAAATGTAACACTTTCCTAAAGCGACTATAGCCATGGAAAGGCTAGAATCACCTTAGAATTGTGATTTTGAAAACAAGTTTTGAAAAATGAGATTTTGATGCACTTTTGAAAACAAGTTTAATGCAAGTTTGGAAAATGAGTTTGAAAACGATTTTTGGAATAATGCAAGATAATGATATGCACAATGCAAAGGGGGGTCGTGAACATACAAGGTTAAGGCTTCACCACATAATCAAGGGGGCCGAACCCACGTGGTCTCCGGTTAGACTAAAATTAAGCCCCCAACGCGGTGACTCTTCAATAGCCTAATCCTACACATGGACCAGGAATCTCCTTGTTTTAAGCATGCAAAGAAAGGGGGGAAGAAGATGAGGGATTAAAATAGAGAAAACCCAAGTGGGTTAGGAGAGAGAAGAGAGAGTGGGGAAGTGCAGAAACGTAAAATGAAAGCCTATCTTGTCTTGTTTATTTTACTTGGCTTTGCGCGCTTTGCCTTTCTTCGGTCTTCGTCTTGATATTCGTCTTCAATCTTTAAGGATTTGTCTTTAATCTTCAAGGCTTCAGTTTGCAGCACTTCAAGTCTTCAAAGGAGGGTTGGAGGCTAATGTATAAGTGTATAGGGGTGTGTATGAGTGTATAGGAGGCTAGGGTTTGTGTAGGGTGGCTAGGGTTTGGAAAACCTAGAGAAGCTAGGGTTTTTGGGAGGTTACGAGCTCTGTGTATCGAAATATAGGATTTTTAGATTGAGTTTACGGACCTCTTTCATGCTGGAGGAGGCTCTGTATTTATAGAGAAGGGAAGGACCCGGTGCCTGTTGTAGTGGTGCTAGGCCAAAAATGCTCCTGGCGCCACTAGGAGTGGCGCCAGGCCAAATATTGGCTTGGCGCCACTAGTAGTGGCGCCAGCCAATTAGGAAAGTATTAAGGTCGGCAAGCAACGTATCTTTGATAGATTTGGGCGCCTGTACTAGTGACTACCATGCAATTTTTAGCCTGGCTTCAGTAGGAGTGACTCTGGAAAGTCCGGGAATGATTTAAGGGACCGAGGATGACTCGGAAGGCCGAAGAAAGGGCAGGAACACTTAGAACAGTGTTCCGGAGGTATTTGACTTGAAAAATGAGGATAGGATGTGTCGGAAGGGTTGACCGGGTCTTGAGTGGCAAAACGGTCAACTGGATCGGGAAGCTGCCGGGACGGACCTAGAATGTCTTGGAAAAAGACTGAAAATTTGGAAACATTATTCAGAATGTTCCCAAAGGTTGCCGGTTTGATACCCAGAGCCGGTGTGGTCGGAAAAGGTGACTGGCCCACCAGGGGCAAAACGGTCATTTTGCCCCGAGTTTGCCAGAACTGACTCAGAATGATCCGGAAAGGTAAAGGAAGGTTGAGAATACTATAAGAAGCAATCTCAGGAGGTTACCGGTTTGATACCCAGAGCCGGTGTGGTTCCCGGGGCGTTCGGATGCCTAGGGGCAAAATGGTCATCTTGACTGGAAAGTCTCAAAATTGGCCCGAAACTAACTAGAAGGCATTTAATCACGCTGGATTGCTTTTAAGACAATCTTAGAAGGTTGGACTTACCGTTCTGAGGACTCAGGTGTGTTGTCCAGAAACGTGTCGGAAAAGGCCCAATGGGTAGTTTGGTCATTTTTCACCAAAGTGGGCTAGCAGGCACTGGTGTTGGTCTGGATTTTGAGTGTTTTCGCCACTCTGATGGCGGTCGCGTGATACGGGGGTTTGTTGAAAATTTCCTATATCGACCTGCTTGTTAGTATTTCCGCTACTCTAACAGTTGTGATATTTGTGAGTATTTCCGCTACTCTGACGGTTCGCGATCATTCCCTAGACTACCTGATCTCGGGAAGCTGCTAAAGGGACTTAGCGCTTAAGAAGTTAACTTTCTCAGAAGTTGGGCCTAAACGGATACTTTTGCATTGGCGGGCTAACAGGCGCCAACGGTGGACTGTTCTACCATCTAGGGGACTTGGGGTCTTATCTCGGTCGACAGGTTTAAATGGACTTACCATTTCGAAGAGATTTTTTTCGAAAAACGTGCCGGATTGCCATTTCGAGGAATCAACTGTCTCGAGAGAGGGATTGGAATTGGAATTGGAAAGGGGACTTACTGTCTTCGGAAAGACGTGCTTGATTTGGAATAGATTTATCGTCTCGAGGAATCAACTGTCTCGAGAGAGGGATTGGAATTGGAATTGGAATTGGAATTGGAATTGGGACTTACCGTCTTCGAAAAGACGTGCCTGATTTGGAATAGATTTACCGTTTCAAGAAATCAACTGTCTCGAGAGAGGGATTGGAATTAGAAAATGAATTGGAAAGGACAATGCCCCTAAGGGCATTTTGGTTATTTTGCTTCTATTTGGGCCTGGTGGGCCCGTGAAGCGATGGATAGACAGGATTAGACTTAGGGAGTTGATTTCGATCGGAATACATCCTTATTGACTTGAGTATAAGTCTGGACGGAGTGTAGATTGCCGAGCGGTAAAAAATGGGGTGCTTACAGCTGCCCCTCTTTTTCTATCTTTGCTTGTCAAAGGCAGAAAACGATAAAGTAAGAGCCCATGTTGACCGCGAGGCAGTCAGAGGGACAGTGGGAATTTTTCGACAACGGGGGTCGAAAATGGATATCGAGCCAAAAAGGCCTTCAAAATTGAGATTTGGCAGGCAAGTGGGCAAAGTTGCCCAGATTTCCAACTGGCGCCACTAGCAGTGGCGTCTTTTGCAGAAAATGCTTGGCGCCAAGCTTGGAGTTAAAACCAGAAAAATTCTGGTTCGAACATTTGCGATGTTTTGGAGAGTTTGTGGAGAACCGAGAGTTTTTGCATGGAAATCGACTTGACCTTTGAAGGGGCACCTCTTGGGGGATCGCGGGTGATTGCCGGAAGGAGACCATGTCGCCGGAAAAGTCGCCAGAAGAGAAGATTTTGCCGGAAAACTCCAAAAAGTGAGTTTTCAAATGTTTGTTGATTTTGATGTGTAGAACTTTGTTTGAATCATGTGAATAGTGGATTTTAATGTTTTGATATGTTTTGAACTTGATGGTGATGTTATTTTTGCATTTTGGTGCTTGTTTGATTGAATTTGAGTGATTTTACATGATTATGTGAATAGGGTTTTCTGTAAGAATTGGGGATTTGTTCCTACAGGCTTAGGCATTGAGTTTTTTGGCTAGATTTTTATGCAATGCACCTTAGAAAAATAGGTTTAATAACCGTGTGAAGTTTCGTGATTTTTAAAAAATTTGGTGAACTTTTTATTTTTCAAAAAATAGAAAAATAGGAAAATTGAGAAAACTCAAGAACATGATGAAATTTTTAGGGTTTAAAATTTTGAAAAATGTAGGGATATTTTATAAAATATTTGAAGTGATGTTGAAAAATTTTAGGAGACTTTTGAAAGCCCCTGATTTATTGAAAAAATAAAACATGTGTTTTGAAAATTTCAAAAAATTGATAAGTGTGCACGGGTGCTGATGTTATGTGATTGTAACGTTGCACGTTTTGTGTTTTGTGTTGATGTGATGGGTGTTGTGGGGACCATTTTTAAGCAAAACTCTTGCAAAAAAAAAATAAAAAAATTTAGAGATTAGGGAAAGAGTTGGAAAAAGGCTTTTAGAAATAAAATCTTTTTAAAGGAAAAAGACAGAAAACCGTTTAAGGTTTGATTTGAAGTTGGAGGAACAAAATGTGTATAAATTTCGTTTTGACTTATCATTTGAAATCTTATTTATTTATTATTTTTTTTGTGCTAGTTGTTCATTTTGTTTTATTATTATTTGAACTGCATGTATAGTATGTTAACATCTCTCACCTTGGCTTACCTTTTTAGGATGGCAGATGCGATTTTGAGACGGCTGAGAGCTTGGCACGACAGCTACCCTTTGGATGAGCAAGATATCTTTTGTGGGTCCTTTGGTCGGGTGACTTCACTTCTATCTGTACGGCTCATTCCCGAGTTCATAGAGGCAGTGATTCCCTTCTGGCAGTCTGACTTATCTCTCTTCTGCTTTGGAGAGTGCGAGCTTACCCCTACCCCTCATGAGTATGGGTTTCTTTTTGGTTTCCAAGATGTTTCTGCCGACATTGTGGGACCCCTCTTTTTGGATGGCTATATTACAGTGGTCTCGTCCCAGCTAGGACTTAGACTTGCAGTTCTTTCATCTCCCTCTCTGCCCCAGTTTCTTTATTGTCGTGCCTAGATTTTTCGCACTCGAGGAATACTCATACAAGTGGGAAAAACACTGTACTCTCTCGTTAGAACTCACCCTCCTAGAAGAATGAGTGTGACTAAGTTTGAATTGAAAATTGATTTGAATAAAGGGCTTTTAAAAAAGATTTGGAGTCGCCACCTAACTTGATTAAGGTGAGTTAGGTCACCTAAAAACTAAGCATAACCCGAAAACTACACTTAGGGTTTTTGAAACGGTTTTGAAAATATCACTTCAAGAGAGGGTTTTTAGGAAAAACAGGTTGTTTGACAACCTTTGGAAAACATTTAGCCCTTTTTGAAAAATAACTCCATTTTGATCTTTGAAATCAGTGATCCTAGGTTCGGAGGTTGGTTACGTGTAGGGAAGCCGTACTAAGCCATCACCCTACCCCGCCCTTTCGGTACCTATATGTCAATTTACCCTAGATTCACCTATAAGAGTCTTCAGCAAACTATAGTTCAATCCTATCCACTTTGAAAAATAATGTTTGAAAAGAAACTAGCATGATGCATGATATGCAAGTGCAATAGAAGAGAGTTAGAAAATAGATTTGAAAAGAAGAATTTGATTTGATTTTAGAAGAGATTTGAAAAGATAGAATTGGAATTGGAAAGCTTTAGAAATTGGAAATAGAGATTTGAAAATAGATTTTTGAAATTAGAAATAGAACATAGAATTAGAAATTGGAAAACAGTTATGGAATTTGAGATGTGGAAAATGTGGAGACCGCACCCATGAGGGTTGCCTACGTATCCTTTTGGAGGAATCAGGTTAGTCGTAGTTCGGACAAAAGTCCGATTGAAAAGAGATTGATTTGGAAGAAAGAGATTGAATTGGAAATTGGATTAGAAGATTGAGAGATTGAACTTTGATTGGAAGATTTGAAAATTGAAATTTAGAATTTTGGAATTGAAAAGATTAGATCTTGATTGGAAGATTTGAAAAGATTCGACTTTGGAAAACTTGGTTTTAGGAAACCTAGATTTAGGAAAGAGAGAATTTAGAAAGGACTTGAGTTTAAGAAAGATTGGATTTGACTTGGAAAGATTTTAGAAAAGAATTGACTTGAATATTGGACTTGAAAGATTTAGGAAAGGATTGGATTTAGGAAGGGTTCGAATGAGGAAAGGTCCGCTTTAGGAAGGTTTCGAATTAGGAAAGTTTCGAAATTAGGAAAGTTTTGAATTAGAAAAGTTTTCAAATTAGGAGAGTTTCGAAATTAGGAAAGTTTTGAAATTAGGAAAGTTTTGAAAATAAGAAAGTTTCAACTTAGGAAAGTTTTGAATTAGAAAAATTATGAATTTGGAAAGTTTCAACTTAGGAAAGTTTTGAATTTGGAATGCTTTGAAATAGGGAAGTTTTGAAAATTGGAAAGTTTAGAAAACAAGGAAGTTTTGAAAATAAGAAAGTTTTGAAATTTGGAAAGATTTAAAATTTAGAAAGTTTTAGAGTTTTGAATTTTAGAAAATCTTGAGATTAGGAAAGGTTTGAATTTTAGAAAGATTTGAAAACTTAGGTTTGAAAAGTTAAGATTTGAAAAATGGGTAGAATTAGAAAAGGGTTGAATTAGGAAAGATTTGGAAGCTTAATGTTTAGGGAAAAATTTGAAAGTTTTAGGAAACTTATGGTTTAAGAAGGTAGAAAATTAGGAGAGAATTGAATTAGGAAAGATTTAGATTTTGAGTTTTCAAATTTAGAAAAGATTTTTATGTTCAAGCTCTGGAAACTTAAGATTTAAGAAAGTAGAATGTTAGGAAGGAGTTGAATTTGGATTAGGAAGGGATTAGATTTTGTTTCTAAAAGAGAAAATTTGATTTTGTTTCCAAAAACGGAGGATTGGATCTAGTTTCCTAAACCGGAAGATTGGATTTGGTTTCCTAAAGGGAAGATTTGATTTGACAAGGATTTGGAAAAGGAAGTTTTAGAAACCCTAGATTTGGAAGGCTAAAGTTTTGGCATAGAAAAGAGGTTTTGGAAATATGTATAGTTTTGATGTAGAAAACAAGAGGTTTTGGAAACCTAGGTTTTAAGGCAAGTTTGAAAACTATGTTTTGGGAAAGAAAATTAGGGTTTTCTAACCGTGAGTTCTAGGGCTTGACTTGGGCTCTAAGGAAAGAGTTTTTGAAAAGTGTGTTTTTTGGAAACGAAGATTTTGGAAGGAAATCCTAGAGAGGAGTTTCTAGAGGGAAGATTTTGGAAAGAGAGTTTTTGGAGAGCGTTTTTCTAGGAAAGAGACCTACGGAATGTTTTTGGAAAGTGGGCTTTGAAGATAACGTTTTGGAAAGGAGTTGAAAAAAGGAATTTTTAAAAATAGATTTTTGAAGGGAGTTTTTGAAAACAACTTTGGAAAGAAAAGTTTTAGGAAAGTTTGTTGAAAAAGGAGGTTTTAGGAAAAGAGATTTTTGAAAATAGAGTTTTTTGGAAAGTATAAAAACATGTCACTTTCCTAAAGCGATTCTAACCATGAGAAGGCTAGAACCACTTTAAGAAAGTGGTTTTGAAAACAACAAAGGTTGAAAATATGGACCATGTTAGTCACTTTAAATGTAACACTTTTGTAAACACCCCATTTTTGACCACTCGGCAGTCTACACTCCGTCCAGACTTGTGTTCAAGTCATTGTGGGCATATTCCAATCGAAACCGATTTTCTAAAGTTCAAATCTCGTCTATCCATCGCTTCGCGGGCCCGCCAGGCCCAAATAGAGGCAAAATGACCAAAATGCCCTTAGGGGCATTGTTCTTTCCAATTCCAATTCCAATCCCACTCTCTAGACAGTTTATTCCTCGAGACGGTTCCAACTCAGGCACGTCTTTTCGAAGATGATAAGTCCCCTTTCCAATCCCTCTCTCGAGACAGTTTATTCCTTGAGATGGTTCCAATTCAAGCACATCTTTTCGAAGACGGTAAGTCCCCTTTCCAATCCCTCTCTCGAGACAGTTTATTCCTCGAGACGGTTCCAATCCAGGCACGTCTTTTCGAAGACGGTAAGTCCCCTTTCCAATCTCTCTCTCGAGACAGTTTATTCCTTGAGACGGTTCCAACTCAGGCACGTCTTTTCGAAGATGGTAAGTCCCCTTTCCAATCCTTCTCTCGAGACAGTTGATTCCTCGAGACGGTTCCAAGTCAGGCTCATCTTTTTGAAGACGGTAAGTCCTCTTTCGAATCCCACTCTTGAGACAGTTTATTCCTCGAGACGGTTCCAACCAGGCACGTCTTCTTGAAGACGATAAGACCCCTTTTCAATCCCTCTCTCGAGACATTTTATTCCTCAAGACGGTCCGAGTAGCGAAAATACTCATAAATAGGTCGATATAGGGAATTGCCAACAAACCCCTGTGTCACGACGACCGCCATCAGAGTGGCGGAAACACTCAAAACCCAGGTCAACACCAGTGTCTGTTAGCCCACTTCGGTGAAAAATGACCAAACTACCTCTTGGACCTTTTCCGAGACTTTCCGGTCAAGATGATCATTTCGCCCCTAGGCATCCGAATGCCCCGGGAACCACACCGACTCTGGGTATCAAACCGGTAGCCTCCCGAGAATACTTCTTATAGTATTCTCAATCCTCCTATACTTTTACAGATCATTCCGAGTCAGTTCCGGCAAACCCGGTGCAAAATGACCATTTTGCCCCTGGGGGGCCAGTTGCCTTTTTCTGACCATGCTGGCTCTGGGTATCAAACCGGTAACTTCCTGAGATTACTTCTCATAGTATTCTCAACCTTCCTTTAATTTTTCGGATCATTCCGACTCAGTTCCGGCCAACCCGGTACAAAATGACCATTTTGCCCCTAGTGGGCCGGTCACCTTTTCCAACCACCCCGACTCTGGGTATCAAACCGGCAACATTTGGGAACATTCTGAATAATGTTTCTAAATTTTGAGTCTTCTTCCGGGACAGTGTGAGTCCGTCTCGGCAGCTTTCCAATCCGATTGACTGTTTTGCCCCTAAAGGCCCGGTTAACCCTTCCAACACGTTCTATCCTCATTTTTCAAGTTAAATACCTCCGGGACACTATTTTAAGTGTTCCTGCTCTTTTCCAGCCTTCCGGGCCATTCCCGGTCCCTTAAACCATTCCCGAACTTTTCGGAGTCACTCCTAGTGAAGCCAAGCTAAAAATTGCATGGTAGTTACTAGTACAGGCGCCCAAATCTAGTCAAAGATACGTTGCTTGACGACCTTAAATATTTCCTAAATGGCCGGCGCCACTAGTAGTGGCACCAAGCCAACAAATGGCCTGGCGCCACTCCTAGTGGCGCCAGTGTAAAGTTTGCCCTAGTGCCACTGCAAAGTTTGCCCTAGCGCCATTGCAACAGGCGCCAGTGTTGTCTAACTTCTATAAATACAGAGCCTCTTCCAGCGTGGAAAGGAGGCGTAAACTCAATCTAAAAATCATATAATTCGATATACAGAGGTCGAACAATCCCTAAACCTTGGCCTCCCTAGGTTTTCCAAACCCTAGCCACCATACACTAAACCCTAGCCTCCTATACACATATACACACTCTCATACACTCATACACTAACCTTCAACCCTTCTTTGAAGACTTGAGGAGTTGCAATCTGAAGTTTGAAGATTGAAGGCGGCTCTTGAAGG
Source organism: Euryodendron excelsum (assembly GCA_033060915.1). NCBI lineage: Eukaryota > Viridiplantae > Streptophyta > Magnoliopsida > Ericales > Pentaphylacaceae > Euryodendron > Euryodendron excelsum. Next base: position 22,268,543 of record CM065389.1, on the reverse strand, counting down.
TTGAAGACGAAGATCAAAACGAAAACCGAAGAAAGCAAGGCACACAAAATAAACAAGATACAAGGTAGGTTCTCCATTTAAATTTCCGCACTTCCCCCTCTCTTTTCTCTCTCCTAACCCACTTGGGTTTCTCTTCTATTTTAATCCCCCATCTCTTTCTCCCCCTTTTTTTGCATGCTTGAAACAAGGGGACTCCCAGTCCATGTGTAGGATTAGACTATTGGAGAGTCACTGTGTCGGGGGCTTTCTTCTAGTCTAACCAGAGACCACGTGGGTCTGGCCCCCTTGATTATGTGGTGAAGCCTTAACCTTGTATGTTCACGACCCCAAAATTGCATTGTGCATATCATGGTCTTGCATCTTCCAAAAACCATTTTCAAAGTTGTTTTCAAAATCGTTTTTAAACTTGTTTTCAAAGTTGCATCAAAATCTCCTTTTTCAAAACATATTTTCAAAATCACAATCTTAGGGTGATTCTAGCCTTTCCATGGCTAGGATTGCTTTAGGAAAGTGTTACATTTAAAGAGACCGGTATGGTCTATATTTTCAACTCCTTGATTTCAAAACCACTTTCTTAAAGTGGTTCAAGCCTTTTTATGGCTAAAATCGCTTTAGGAAAGTGAGACGTTTTTACACTTTCTAAAAACTCTCTTTTCAAAAATCTCTTCCTAAAAATCTCTTTTTCAACATACTTCCTAAAACTCTCCTTTCCAAAGTTGTTTTCAAAAACTCCCTCTAAAAATCTACTTTTCAAAACTCTCTTTTTCAATTCCTTTCCAATATCCCCTCCTCAAAATCCACTTTCTAAAAACGCTCCCTAAAAATCTTTCCAAAAACTCTCTAACGATTTTCTACTAAATATCTTTCTAAAAGCTTTCTTCCCAAAATCTTCCTTCTAGAAACCACCCTCTAGGATTTTCCTTCCAAAAAACACGTTTCCTAAAATACACTTTTCAAAAACTCCTTTCTAGGATTTTCTTCCAAAAACTTGTTTCCAAAAACGCACTTTCCAAAAACTCTTTAGAACCCAAATCAAGCCTTAGAACTCACAATTAGGAAATCCTAATTTTCTTTCCAAAACCTCTTGTTTTCTACTTCAAAACTATACATGTTTCCAAAACCTATTTTCTACGTCGAAACTATAGTTTTCCAAATCTAGGGTTTCCAAAACCTCCCTTTTGAAATCCTTGTTAAATTCAATATTCCCTTTAGGAAACCAAATCTAACCTTCCTTTTAGGAAACCAAATCCAATCTATCCGTTTAGGAAACTAGATCCAATCCTCCGTTTTTGGAAACAAATCCAAACCTTTCCTAATTCAACTCCTTCCTAATTTCCTGCCTTCATCAACCATAAGTTTCCTAAACTTAAACTTCAAATCTTTCCTCAAGTTTCAAAATCCAAATCTTTCCTAAATTCAAATCCTTCCTAATCCTTCACTTTCCTAAATCTTAAGTTTCCAAAACTTGAACATAAAAATCTTTCCTAAATTTTAAAACTCAACTTTCAAATATTTCCTAATTCAACCCTTTCCTAATTGTAAGCACCCCATTTTTGACCGCTCGGCAGTCTACACTCCGTCCAGACTTGTTTTCAAGTCATTGCGGGCATATTCCAATCGAAACCAATTCTCTAGGTCCAAATTCCGTCTTTCCATCGTTTCGTGGGCCTGTCAGGCCCAAATAGAGGCAAAATGACCAAAATGCCCTTAGGGGCATTGTCTTTTCCTTTCCGATTCCAATCCCACTCTCGAGACAGTTTATTCCTCGAGACGGTTCCAATCCAGGCGCGTCTCTTCAGAGACGGTAAGACCCCTTTCCAATCCCTCTCTCGAGACAGTTTATTCCTCGAGACGGTTCCAATCCAGGCACGTCTCTTCGGAGACGATAAGTCCCCTTTCCAATCCCTTTCTCGAGACAGTTTATTCCTCGAGACGGTTCCAATCCAGGCGCGTCTCTTCGGAGACGATAAGACCCCTTTCCAATCCCTCTCTCGAGACAGTTTATTCCTCGAGACGGTTCCAATCCAGGCACGTCTCTTCAGAGACGGTAAGACCCCTTTCCAATCCTTCTCTCGAGACAGTTTATTCCTCGAGACGGTTCCAGTCCAGGCACGTCTCTTCGGAGACGATAAGTCCCCTTTCCAATCCCTCTCTCGAGATAGTTTATTCCTCGAGACGGTTCCAATCCAGGCGCGTCTCTTCGGAGACGATAAAACCCCTTTCCAATCCCTCTCTCGAGACAGTTTATTCCTCGAGACGGTTCCAATCCAGGCACGTCTCTTCAGAGACGGTAAGACCCCTTTCCAATACTTCTCTCGAGACAGTTTATTCCTCAAGACGGTTCCAATCCAGGCACGTCTCTTCGGAGACGATAAGTCTCCTTTCCAATCTCTCTCTCGAGACAGTTTATTCCTCGAGACGATTCCAATCCAGGCGCGTCTCTTCGGAGATGATAAGTCCCCTTTCCAATCCCTCTCTCGAGACAGTTTATTCCTCGAGACGGTTCCAATCCAGGCACGTCTCTTCGGAGACGATAAGTCCCCTTTCCAATCCCTCTCTCGAGATAGTTTATTCCTCGAGACGGTCCGAGTAGTGAAACTACTCACAAAACCGTTAGAGTAGCGGAAATACTTGCAAATAAGTCGATATAGGGAATTGGCAACAAACCCCTGTGTCACGATGACCGCCGTTAGAGTGGCAGAAACACTCAAAACCCAGGTCAACATCAGTGTCTATTAACCCACTTTGGTGAAAAATGACCAAACTGTCCTTTGGACCTTTTCCGAGACTTTTCGGTCAAGATGACCATTTTGCCCCTAGGCGTCCAAATGCCTCGGGAACCACACCGGCTCTGGGTATCAAACCGGTAATTTCCTGAGAATACTTTTTATAGTATTCTCAACCTTCTTTTATCTTTCCGGATCATTCCGAGTCAGTTCTGGCCAACCCGGTACAAAATGACCGTTTTGCCCCTGGTGGGCCGATCTCCTTTTCCGACCACACCGGCTCTGGGTATCAAACCGGTAACCTCCTAAGACTACTTTTTATAGTATTCTCAACCTTCCTTTATCTTTCCGGATCATTCCGAGTCAGTTCCGGTCAACCCGGTACAAAATGACCATTTTGCCCCTAGTGAGCCGGTCTCCTTTTCCGACCACACCGGCTTTGGGTATCAAACCGGTAACCTCCTGAGACTACTTTTTATAGTGTTCTCAACCTCCTCTTGCCTTTCCGGATCATTCCGAGTCAGTTCCGGCCAACCCGATGTGAAATGACCGTTTTGCCCCTGGTGGGCCGGTCTCCTTTTCCGACCACGCTGGCTCTGGAAATCAAACTGGCAACCTCTGGGAACATTCTAAATAATGTTTCCAGATCCCAAGTCTTCTTCCGGGACAGTCCGAGTTTGCCCCGGCAGCTTCCCGGTCTGATTGACCGTTTTACCCCTAAGGGCTCGGTAAACCTTTCCGGCATATCTTATCCTCACTTTTCAAGTCAAATACCTCTAGGACACTATTTTAAGTGTTCCTGCTCCTTTCTGGCCTTCCGGGTCATTCCCGGCTCCTTCAAATCATTCCCGGACTTTCCGAAGTCACTCTTAGTGAAGCCAGGCTAAAAATTGCATGGTAGTCACTAGTACAAGCGCCCAAATCTAGTCAAATATACGTTGCTTGCCGACTTATAAAGTTTCCTAACTGGCTGGCGCCACTACTAGTGGCGCCAAGCCAAGAATTGGCCTGGCGCCACTCCTAGTGGCGCTAAGAGCAATTTTGCCCTGGCGCTATTACAACAGGCGCTAGGTTTGTCCAACCTCTATAAATACAGAGCCTCATTCAACGTGAAAAGGATCCGCAAACTCAACCTAAAAATCATATACTTCGATATACAGAGCTCGAGCACCACTTAAACCCTAGCCTCCTTAGGTTTCTCCAAACCCTAGCCACCCTACACAAACCCTAGTCTCCTATACACTCATATACACCCCATACACTCATAGACTAGCCTTCAACCATCCTTTGAAGACTTGAGGAGCTACAATCCAAAGCTTGAAGACAACTCTTGAAGACTGAAGGTGAACATCAAGACGAAGACCAAAGACCGAAGACAGCACGGCGTGCAAAATAAACAAGACATACGGTAGGCTCCCAATTTAAATTTCCGCACTTCCCCCTCTCTCTTCTCTCTCCTAACCCACTTGGGTTTTCTCTATTTTAATCCCCTATCTCTTTCCCGCCCTTTCTTTGCATGCTTGAAACAAGGGGATTCCCGGTCCATGTGTAGGATTGGGCTACTGGAGAGTCATCGTGTCGGGGGCTTTCTTCTAGTCTAACCAAAGACCACGTGGGTCCGGCCCCCTTGATTATGTGGTAAAGCCTTAACCTTGTATGTTCACGACCCCAAATTGCATTGTGCATATCATAGTCTTGCATCTTCCAAAATTCATTTGCAAACTCGTTTTCAAAATCGTTTTCAAACTTGTTTTCAAAATTGCATCAAAATCTCTTTTTCAAAAACTTGTTTTCAAAACCACAATTCTAGGGTGATTCTAGCCTTTCCATGGCTAGGGTTGCTTTAGGAAAGTGTTACATTAAAAGTGACCTTTTTGGTCTATATTTTCAAATCTTATTGTTTTCCAAAACCACTTTCTTAAAGTGGTTCTAGCCCTATTATGGTTAGAATCGCTTTAGGAAAGTGAGACGTTTTCATACTTTCCAAAAAACTCTCTTTTCAAAAATCTCTTCCTAAAAATCTCTTCTTCAACATACTTTCCTAAAACTCTCCTCTTCAAAATTGTTTTCAAAAACTCCCTTCCAAAATCTATTTTTCAAAACTCTCTTTTTCAACTCCTCTCCAAAATCTTTTCCTCAAAATGCACTTTCTAAAAACACTCCCTAGACTCACCTTCCTAAAAACTCTCTCCAAAAACCTTTCTAAAAAACTCTCTTTCCAAAATCTTCCTTCTAGAAATTTCCTCTCTAGGATTTTCCTTCTAAAATTTACGATTCTAAAAACACACTTTCCAAAACTCCTTCTCTTTAAAATCTTTTTCCAAAAACTCCCTCTTCAAATTCACTTTTCAAAAGTATCTCCCTAGGATTCCCTTCTAGAAAACCTTCGTTTCTAAAAACGCACTTTCCAAAAACTCTTTCCTTAGAGCCCAAGTCAAGCCCTAGAACCCACAATTAGGAAACCCTAATTTTCTTTCCAAAAACATGGTTTTCAAACCTTGCCCCAAACCTAGGTTTCCAAAATCTGTTGTTTTCTACATCCAAACGATACATGTTTCCAAAACCTTTTTTCTACGTCAAAACTATAATTTTTCAAAACTAGGGTTTCTAAAATCTCCCTTTCCAAATCCTTGTCAAATCAAATCTTCCCTTTAAGAAACCAAATCCAATCTCCCCGTTTAGGAAACTAAATCCAATCCTCCATTTTTGGAAACAAATCCCAAACCTTTCCTAATTCAACTTCTTCCAAATTTCCTACCTTCCTAAACCATAAGTTTCCTAAACTTAAACTCTAAATCTTTCTTTAAATTTCAAAATCCAACTCTTTCCTAATTCAAATCCTTCTTAAACTTTCACTTTCCTAAACCTTAAGTTTCCAAAACTTGAACATAAAAATCTTTCCTAATTCAACCCTTTCTAAATCTTAACTTTCCAAATTCAAGTTTTCAAAACCTTTCCTAAATTCAAGCCTTTCCTCATTTCAAGACTTTCTAAAATTCAAACTTTAAAACTTTCTAAATCCTAAACTTTTTAAATTTCAAATCTTTCTAAAATTCTAAGCTTCCTAGATTCAAAACTTTCTTAAGTTAAATATTTCTAAACCCAAATCTTTCTAAATTCTAAACTTTCCTAAAACTTCAACTCTTTCCAATTTCAAAACTTCCTTGTTCCCAAAGCTTTCTTATTTTCAAAACTTCCTTGTTTTTCTAAACTTTCCCACTTTCAAAACTTCCCTTTTTCAAAACATTACAAAATTCAAAACTTTCTTAACTTGAAACTTTCTAAATTCTAAGTCTTTCCTAAACTAAACTTTTCCTAATTCAATATTTTCCCATTTCAAAACTTTCCAAAAATGAAACTTTCCAAAAATAACACTTTCCTAATTCGAAACTTTCCCAATCCAAATCTTTCCTAAATTCCAAGTTTCCAAATCTTTCGAAATCTTCCAAATCCAACATTCCAATCCAATCTTTCTTAATCTCAAGTCTTTCCTAGGTCTCCTATCTTTCCTAAGTCTAGGTTTCCTAAACCTCCATCTTTCCACAACCAAGTCTTTCCAAAATCAATCTTTCCAAAGCAAGTCCAATCTTCTCAATTTCAATTTCCAATCTCCTCTTCTAATTTCAAATCAAAGTCAATTTCCAATTCAATTTCTTTCTTCAAATCCAACAATCTCTTTTCAATCGGACTCCGGTCCAAACTACGGCTGACCTGATTCCCCCAAAGGGATACGTAGGCAACCTTCATAGGTTCAGTCACAATACTTTTCAAACTTTCAATTCCACCCTCATGGGTGGGGTTTTCAAAATCTTTTCAAATCTCAAATTCCCATCTACTTTCAAACTTTCTATTTTAAAATTTCTATTTCCAAATTTTCAAACTTTTCAATTTCAATTCTATCTCTTCAAATCTCTTTTCAAATCTATTTTTCAAGTCTCTTTCCTTACACTTGCATACCATGCATCATGTTAGTTTCTATTCAAACATTGTTTTTCTAAAAATGGATAGGATTGAACTATAGTTAGTTAAAGACTCTCATAGGTGAATCTAGGGTAGATTGACATGTAGGTACCGAAAGGGCGGGGTAGGGTGATAGCTTAGTGCGTCTTCTCTACACGTAACCAACCTCTGGACCTAGAATCACTGTTTTCAAAGACCAAAAAGGAGTTATTTTTCAAAAAGGGCTTAAATATTTTCCAAAGGTTGCCAAACAACCTGTTTTCTTAAAAACCCTCCCTTGAGGAGATATTTTTAAAACCTTTTTTTTTTCAAAAAACCCTAAGTGTAGTTTTCGGATTATGCTTAGTTTTTAGGTGACCTAACTCACTTTAATCAAGTTAAGTGGCGACTCCGAATCTTTTTCAAAAGCCCTTATTTCAAATCGATTTTCAATTCAAACCTAGTCACACTCATTCTTCTAGGAGGGTGAGTTCTAACGAGAGAGTACAGTATTTTTCCCACTTGTGTGTGTATTCCTCGAGTGCGAAAAATCTGGGCGCGACACTAATCCTACCCCTTTTCAAATCTTAACTTTCCAAATCTAAGTTTTCAAATCTTTTCTAAACTCAAACCTTTCTTACTTTCAAGATTTTCTAAAATTCTAAAACTTTTTAACTCTTAAACTTTCTAAATTTCAAATCTTTCCAAATTCAACGTTTTCTAAATTCAAAACTTTCTTAAGTTAAATCTTTCCTAATTTGCTAAACTTTCCAACTTTCAAAACTTCCTAATTTCAAAACCTTTCCTAAAATGAAACTTTCCTTTTTTCAAACATTTCCTAAAACGAAACTTTCTTAATTCAAACCTTTCCTATTTCAAAACTTTCCTAATTTCAAAACCTTTCCTAATTCGAAATCTTTTTTGAAATGACACTTTCCAATTTCTAAAATTTTCCTAAATTCGAAACTTTCCTAATTTGAAAACTTTCCTAATTTCGAAACTTTTCTAATCCGAAAACTTTCCAAAAATGAAACTTTCCTAATTTGAAACTTTCCTAAATCGGATCTTTCCTAATTCAAACATTTCCTAAATCCAATCTTTCCTAATCTCCTAAACCTTCTAAGTCAAGTCAAATTTTTCTAAGTCTCTTTCCTAGGTCTAGGTTTCTTAAACTTCCATCTTTCCAAAACAGGTCTAAATATTTCTTTCAAATTCTACCTTTTCAAATCAACATCCAATCTCTTCAATGCCAAAATTCTAAATTCCAATTTTCAATCTTCTATTCTAAGTTCAATCTCTGAATCTTCCAATCCAATTTCCAATTCAATCTCTTTCTTTCAAATCAACTCTTCTATTTTCAATCGGACTCTTGTCCGAACTACGACTAACCTGATTCCTCCAAAAGGATATGTAGGCAACCCTCATGAGTGCGGTCACAACATTTTTCAAATTTCAAACTCCTCCATATTTTCCAAATTTCAAATTCCAAAATCTTTCCAAATCTCCAATCTATTTTCAAATTTCCAATTTCAAATTTCTATTTTCAAAATCTCTCTACTTTCAATTTCCAAAACCTTCTTTCCAAATTCAAACTTCTTTTCAAATCAAATCGAATCAAATTCTTCTTTTCAAATCTATTTCTAAATCAACTTTCTTCCATTGCACTTGCATATCATGCATCATGTTAGTTTCTTTTCAAACGTTGTTTTTTTTAAAGTGAATAGGGTTGAACATATGTTAATTGAAGACTCTCATAGGTGACTCTAGGATAGATAGACATGTAGGTACCGAAAGGGCGGGAGTAGGGTGATGGCTTAATGCGTCTTCCCTACACGTAACCAACCTCCGAATCTAGATCACTGTTTTCGAAAGACCAAAATGAGTTATTTTTTAAAAAGGGCTAAATGTTTTCCAAAGGTTGCCAAATAACCTGTTTTCCTAAAAACCCTCTCTTGAGGTGATATTTTCAAAAACCTTTTTCCAAAAACCCGAAGTGTAGTCTTCAGATTATTCTTAGTTTTTAGGTGACCTAACTTACCTTAATTAAGCTAGGTGGCGACTCCAATCTTTTTCTAAAAGCCCTTTATTCAAAAGTAGATTTTCAATTCAAACCTAGTCGCACTCATTCTTTTAGGAGGGTGAGTTCTAACGAGAGAGTACAACATTTTTCCCGCTTGTGTGTGTATTCCTCGAGTGCGAAAAATATGGGCGCAACAACTTTCCTAAAGCAGTCCTAGCCATGGAAAAGCTAGAATCACCCTAGGATTGTGATTTTGAAAACAAGTTTTGAAAAAGAGGATTTTGATGCAATTTTGAAAACAAATTTGAAAACGATTTTGAAAACAACTTTGAAAACGACTTTTGGAAGATGCAAGATCATGATATGCACAATGCAATTTTGGGGTGGTGAACATACAAGGTTAAGGCTTCACCACATAATCAAGGGGGCCGGACCCACGTGATCTCCGGTTAGACTAGAAGAAAGCCCCCGACACGGTGACTCTCCAATAGTCCAATCCTACACATGGACCGGAAATTCCCTTGTTTCAAGCATGCAAAGAAAGGGGGGGAAAGAGATGGGGGATTAAAATAGAGAAAACCCAAGTGGGTTAGGAGAGAGAAGAGAGAGGGGGAAGTGCAAAAATTTAAAGAGAAAGCCTACCGTATGTCTTGTTTATTTTGCATGCCTTACTTTTCTTTGGTCTTCGTCTTGATCTTCGTCTTCAATCTTCAAGAGTTGCCTTCAATCTTCAAACTTCAGATTGCAGCTCTTTAAGTCTTCAAAGGACGGTTAAAGGCTAGTGTATGAGTGTATGGGGGTGTGTATGAGTGTATAGGAGGCTAGGGTTTAGTATATGGTGCCTAGGGTTTGGAGAACCTAAAGAAGCTAGGGTTTTTGAAGTGTTCGAGCTTTGTATATCGGAATACATGATTTTTAGACTGAGTTTGCAAACCTCTTTCACACTGGAGGAGGCTCTGTATTTTTAGAGGTGGGATGGACTTGGCTTCTGTTGCAGTGGCGCTAGGCCAAAATTCCTTCTGGCGCCACTCCGCCACTAGGAGTGGCGCCAGGCCAAAATTCCTTCTGGCGCCACTAGGAGTGGTGCCAGGCCAAATATTGGCTTGGCACCACTCCTAGTGGTGCCAGCCAATTAGGAAACTATTAAGGTTGGCAAGCAACGTATCTTTGACTAGATTTGGGTGCCTGTACTAGTGACTACCATGCAATTTTTAGCCTGGATTCACTAGGAGTGACTTCGGAAAGTTCGGGAATGATTTGAAGAGGCTGGGAATGACCCAGACGGCTGGAAAAGAGCAGGAACACTTAGAATAGAGTCTCGGAGGTATTTGACTTGAAAAATGAGGATAGGATGTGTCGGAAGGGTTGACCGGGCCTTTAGGGGTAAAACGGTCAACTGGATCAGAAAGCAGCAGGGACGGACTCAGACTGTCCCGTAAGAAGACTCGAGATTTGAAAATATTATTCAGAATGTTCTCAAAGGTTTTTGGTTTGATACCCAGAGCCGGTGTGGTCGGAAAAGGTGATCGGCCCACAAGGGGCAAAACGGTCATTTTGTACTGGGTTTGCCGGAACTGACTTAGAATGATCCGGAAAGATAGAGGAAGGTCGGGAATACTATAAAAAGCATTCTTAGGAAGTTACTATTTTGATACCCAAAGCCGTTGTGGTCGAAAAAGGCGACCGGCCCACCAGGGGCAAAACGGTCATTTTGTACCAGGTTTGCCGGAACTGACTCGGAATGATCCGAACAGGTAGAGGAAGGTTGAGAATACTATAAGAAGCAATCTCAGAAGGTTACCGGTTTGATACCTAGAACCGGTGTGGTTCCCGGGGTGTTCGGATGCCTAGGGGCAAAATAGTCATCTTGACTAGAAAGTCTCGGAATTGGCCCAAAAGGCAGTTTGGTCATTTTTCACCGAAGTGGGCTAGCAGGCACTGGTGTTGACCTGGTTTTTGAGTGTTTCCGCCACTTTAACGGTAGTCGTTGTGACACAGGGGTTTGTTGGCAATTCCCTATATCGACCTGTTTGCGAGTATATCCGCTACTCTGACGGTTCGCGATTATTCCTGGGACTGCCTGATCTCGGGAAGCTGCTAAAGGGGACTTAGCGCCTGAGAAGTCAATTTTCTTGGAAAGCGTGCCTAAACGGACATTTCTACATTGGCGGGCTAGTAGGCGTCAAAGGTGGACAGTTCTACCATCTAGAGGACTTGGGGTCTCGTCCTGGTCGACAGGTTTAAAGGGACTTACCGTTTCGAAGAGATTTTCTTTAAAAAAAATGTGCCAGACCATCTCGAGGAATAAACTGTCTCGAGAGAAGGATTAGAATTGAAAAGGGGTCTTATCATCTTTAGAAAGACGTGCCTGATTGGAGTAGATTTATCGTCTCGAGAAAATAAACTATCTCGAGAGAGGGATTGGAATTGGAAAGGGGTCTTATCGTCTTCGGAAAGACGAGCCTGATTTGAAATTTGGAAAGGGGACTTACCGTCTTCGGAAAGACGAGCCTGATTTGGAATAGATTTACCGGCTCGAGGAATCAACTGTCTCGAGAGAGGGATTGGAATTGGAAAGGAAAGGACAATGCGTCTAAGGGCATTTTAGTTATTTTGCCTCTATTGGGGCCTAGTGGGCCCGCGAAACGATGGATGGACGGGATTTAGAGTTAGAGAGTTGGTTTCAATTGGAATACGTTCATATTGACTTGAGTACAAGTTTGAACGGAGTGTAGACTGCCGAGCGATCAAAAATGGGGTGCTTACACTTACGTCCCAACAGAGTTCCTCTTTTCTTGCTTTGAGTTTCCCACTGGTATGCGAGTCCATTCAAGTGATTGGCACACTTCCCAGGATTGGGCTGTTTCTCGTATGGTTGCTTTGGCTTTACTTCTGCTGAACTTCTTGGTGTTCGCACGAGGAGATGATTTAGTGGACTGTTGACTGTGTGCACTGTTGTCCCTGATCCGTAAAGGGCATTCCTATGCTCCTATGATTGTAAGGGAGAACTTTGTGAGTCTTATGAGATTCCAGCAGACCGTTGATGCTTGTTTCCGGGGATGTGCTACTCTTTTCCAGCTCTGGGCGATTGGGCACCTGTTTGCTACTCCTTTATTCCAGCATACATGGTATCTCGATCTTGACCACATACGTTCCCTGGTGAGATCTCAGGGCGTCATGGCAGATGAGGGGAGATTTCCACAGACCGTTGCATCCTGGGCTGATTACCTCCAGAGCATGAAGCTAGGCACAGTCAGGTGGTATTCAGGACTAGTTAGTAGGTATTGCTTGAGAGTTCGACCTTCCAGGAGGGCCTTTGTGCCCCTAGCAGGCCTGCGAGGCATTGCCCCTTTCTTCGGGATTCGGGTTCTGCAACAGCTTGGTAGGAGTCAAGATATCCCTTGTTCGGCATCTGCAGCTGAGTTTACTCTTATCTTTGAGGCATCGATCCCGGGAGCATTGGTGGAAAGAGTTATGGATACATGGAGATCTTTGCTTCCTCATGTCGACGATGACAGTCCATTCTCTATCCTACCCCTTGCGACTGAGGCCTATCACTATTGGCTTCGACGCTACGTGCTACGTTCTCGTAGGCTTGGGGATCTTCTCATCGAGACTCCTTTACCTTCCATAGGGTATACCGACTTCTTGACAGCTATGATTGTTCAGGGGCGTCGTCACAGGCGGAAGAACCGCCAACTGATACGGATATTGCATGATCGGTTGAGGATGAGGGACGCTGAGGTAGCTTCGCTGGAGATGCAGTTAGCAGCAGCCAGATCGACATATGATGACCCACCTTTGAGTACTACAAGGGGATGCAGGTGGTTATGAGGCGTCCTAGCCAGCTCCACTTCCCTGGAGGCTGATGTGACAAACAGTTGGTCCTTGCGGGAGGCTGTGGAGTCCCTTACCCGAGAGAGGGATACGCTTCTAGCCAGGTGTGCAGATTATGAGCGAGCCCGACTTGGATCTTCTACAGCTGGTACTTCTTCGAGTACTCCTCTTGCGGTTGGCGAGCCAATTGATCCTTGTCTAGTGGATTTCTCCTTTGATGACGATGGGGAGCGATATGTTTTTGCCCTGCGCTCTTAGATTTACTGATTCCTGCATTCTTAGAAAAATATACTTTGTTTAGTATTGGACTCCTTTTTGTCTTATGAACTCATGGCCTTCTGTACTTTTGATATGATTTTCCTGCATGGTTAGTATAGCAACAAACTTGAGGAAAGCTAAATGAAAAATCGCAGCTTAATGAAAGATAACTCCCTTTTGTTTGATTCTCTGACTAACTGATTGTCTCATGAAAAGAACCCCTGCTTCCTTTGACCTTAACTAGGCTAAGCCGGAGAATGCCTTTCGAGACACCTTCTGACTTTCACACTGTTGCTTTCATATATTAACTTCTGGGGAATGCTGTGGCTTGAGTTATTTCTTACATCTAAATCTCTTTCCCAATCCTTTTTTTTTTTTTTGCTATTTTTACTACTAGTGCCCATGAGGGTTTTTACTAGTCCCAGCTCTGTCATTTTTGCACCAAGGCGCCTTTGCGGGTTTTCGCCAGGGTCGACAGTTTTGTATCTTGCCACATCCCTACTCTTTTACCTACAACGCCCTTTCGGGTTTTCACCGCATCCTCGGGAACGTTCTTAATTTTTCTCTGTTCTTTCTCTCTCTTTCCTTAGCTTGGTCTCTGGTTTCTGTTGAGAAGCTCCTAAACGCTACTTACGCCATCCTCCAGCTAATGCCATATTTTAGTAAGCTCATTTGGACTAATCAATTTAACTCTAATCTGAGAGGACTTTTAGGGTTTGTGGTGTAGGTTTTTTATTTTTGAAAGAAAAGGAAAAGGCTTAAACCTACCATTCTACTACCACTGCCCCAATGCTAGCTCCCTTTTTGTTAGCAGCCCCGTCGAAATACATCTTCCACCCGGCTCCTGCCTGCTCTTCAGATGTGTCATCAATGCATAGTATATTTTCATCGGGAAATTGGGGTTCCATGGATTGATAATCATCAATAGGGTTCCCAGCCAAATAATCACCTGCCCTTTGACTGCCTTATGGGTAGTGAACACGATGTCGAATTCTGATAGGATCATGTGCCATTGGGCAATTCTAATGGACAGGGTTGGTTTCTCAAATATATACTTAAGGGGATCCATTTGAGAGATGAGAAAGGTGGTATGATAGAGCATGTAATGCCGAAGCCTGTGAGCTGCCCAGGCTAATGCGCAGCAGGTTTTCTCGAGATCCGAATACTTTGTTTCATACGGCAGGAATTTCTTACTGAGGTAATAAATGGCTTGCTCTTTTCTTCCCGTTTCATCATGTTGTCCCAAAACACATCTCATGGAAGTATCTAACACTAACATGTATATCAACAAAGGATGTCCCGAGGTTGGTGCCACTAGGACAGGAGGATTCTGCAGTTATTCTTTGATTTTCTCAAAAACTATTTGATAGTTATCATCCCATTTTGTTGGAACGTCTTTCTTAAGGAGCTTGAAAATAGGTTTGCATTGGTGGGTCATTTGGGCGATGAACCTGCTGATAAAGTTTAATTTTTCTAGAAAAGATCGAACCTCCTTTTCCCCATTTGGTGCGGGCATTTCGACGATGGACTTAACTTTGGTAGGATCAACCTCTATCCCTTTTTCATTGACTATAAACCCCAGCAGCTTCCCTGAAGATACTCCGAATGTGCATTTGGCAGGATTTAGCTTAAGCTGATACCTACGGAGGCGGTCGAACACCTTTCGCAGGTTGAACAGGTGGTCTTTCCACTTTTTGGACTTGACGATCATGTCATCCACAGAGATTTCTACTTCCTGATGCATCATGTCGTGGAATAAAGTTACCATGGCTTTTTGATAGGTTGCCCCTACATTGCGAAGTCCGAATGGCATGACTTTATAATAGTATAATCCCCAAGGGGTGATGAAAGCAGTCTTCTCTCGATCCTCTTCAGCTAGCTTGATCTGGTTATATCCCGAGAAACCGTCCATGAAGGAAAACATTTCGTGATCGGCTGTGTTGTCGACGAGCAAGTCTATGTGTGGGAGAGGAAAATCATCCTTTGGACTGACCCTGTTGAGGTCTCGAAAGTCAATACACGTCCGCACCTTGTCATCTTTCTTGGGTACCGAGACAATATTAGCTAACCACTGGGGTTACTCTACTACTTGCAAGAATCCTGCCTGGAGCTGTTTAATCACTTCTTCCTTAATCTTCAGGCTCCATTCAGGCTTCAATCTTCTTAACTTCTGCTTAAAGGGCTTCATCTGTGGGTCCAAGGGTAATCTATGTTCAACAATGGATTCATCCAGCCCGGGCATGTCTTGATAGGACCATGCGAAAACATCCAAGTATGCGTGCAATAGTTCCAGTAATTCTTTGGGCTGCCACTAATCTAGGCTTGTACCGATTCTAAGCTCTTTTGGATCCCCTTCCTTCCCCAAATTAACGGTTTCCGTTTCCTCAATGTTTGGGGTATTACGATTCTCATGTCTTTCTATTTGTTCCTAAATTTCCTCTGGCACCTCCTCTGAATAATTTACGTCTTTTTCAATTCCTAGTTGTTGGTAATCAAACTTGGTGTTTAAGTCATCATTTATTAGGATTGGCATTCTCTGGATTAGTTGAGTAAGACATCGAATGCACGGGTCCTTGGCACGGAAAATAGTGTGTAATGAATCAAACAAGAAAGGAGTATTTTTCCATTAATAACTTGATTTTAAAAAGTTAAGACAAGTAAATTAAAAGGACAAAGTTTGTTTGTTGCAAATCAGTTACTCTGGGATCTCGCTCTAGTGAGCTTTGTATCGAAACTTGCGAGCACGGATGATGTCTTTGCTGGCCCAATTATGTAAATTTTTGCCTTGCAGCATTGCTCGAATGGATCCATCTTGAGTTATTCCAATGACAGTTGTCATGACGAGCGCTTCTTCTTGGACTCTCCTCTTCTTCTTATTTAATGTAGACATTCCTTTCCCCATGTCCAACTGCTTGAATTGATTTGAGAGTTCCATGACAGTTTTCCTATCAGCCCTTGTAAGCACCCCATTTTTAACCGCTCGGCAGTCTACACTCTGTCCAGACTTGTGTTCAAGTCATTGTGGGCATATTCCAATCGAAACAACTCTCTAAGTCCAAATCCCGTTTGTCCATCGCTTCGCTAGCCCGCCAGGCCCAAATAGAGGCAAAATGATCAAAATGCCCTTAGGGGCATTGTCCTTTCCTTTCCAACTCCAACCCCTCTCTCGAAACAGTTGATTCCTCGAGACGGTAAATCTATCCCAAATCAGGCACGTCTTTTCGAAGACGGTAAGCTCCCTTTCCAATCCCTCTCTCGAGACAGTTTATTCCTTAAGACGGTCCCAAATCAGGCACGTCTTTTTGAAGATGGTAAGTCCCCTTTCCAATCTCTCTCTTGAGACAGTTTATTCCTCGAGACGGTCCCCCAAATCAGGCACGTCTTTCCAATGACGGTAAGTCCCCTTTCCAATCCCTCTCTCGAAACAGTTTATTCCTCGAGACAGTTCCAATTAGGCAGGTCTTTCTGAAGACAGTAAGTCCCCTTTCCAATCCTTCTCTCGAGACAGTTTATTCCTCGAGACGATTCCAATCAGGCATGTCTTTCCGAAGACGGTAAGTCCTCTTTCCAATCCCTCTCTCGAGACAGTTTATTCCTCGAGACGGTCCGAGTAGCGGAAATACTTGCAAACATCACAATCATTAGAGTAGCGGAAATACTCGCAAACATCATAACCGTTAGAGTAGCGGAAATACTCGCAAACATCGCAACTATTAGAGTAGCGGAAATACTCACAAATAGGTCGATATAGGGAATTGCCAACAAATCCCTATGTCACGACGATCGCTGTCAGAGTGACGGAAACACTCAAAACCCAGGTCGACACCGGGGCCTGCTAGCCCACTTCAGTGAAAAATGACCAAACTGCCCCTTGGGCCTTTTCTAAGACTTTTCGGTCAAGATGACCATTTTGCCCTTAGGCATCCGAACGCCCCGGGAACCACACCGGCTCTGGGTATCAAATCGGTAACCTCCTGAGATTACTTCTTATCGTATTCTCAACCTTCCTTCACCTTTCCGGATCATTCTGAGTCAGTTTCAGCCAACCCGGTACAAAATGACCGTTTTGCCCCTGGTGGGCCAGTCACCTTTTCCGACCACACCGGCTCTGGGTATCAAACCGGTAACTTCACGAGAATGTTTTTTATAGTGTTCCCAACCTCCATCTATCTTTCTGGATCATTCCGAGTCAGTTTCGGCATACCTGGTGCAAAATGACCGTTTTGCCCCTGGTGGGCCGGTCACCTTTTCCGACCACACCGGCTTTGGATATCAAACCGGTAACTTCTCAAGAATGCTTTTTATAGTGTCCTTAACCTTTCTTTATCCTTTCGGATCATTCCGAGTTAGTTTCGGTAAACCCAGTGCGAAATGACCGTTTTACCCCTAGTGGGCCGGTCACCTTGTCCAACCACACCGGCTCTGGGTATCAAACCGGAAACCTTTGGGGACATTTTGAATAATGTTTCCAAATCTCGAGTCTTCTTTTGGGATAGTCCGAGTCCGTCCCGACAGCTTCCTGAGCCGATTGACCGTTTTGCCCCTAAAGGCCCGGTTAACCCTTTCGACACATCCTATCCTTATTTTTCAAGTCAAATACCTCTGGGACACTATTTTAAGTATTCCTACTCTTTTCCGACCCTCCGGGTCATTCTCGGTCTTCCAAACTCCTTCCCGGACTTTCTGGAGTCACTCCTAGTAAAGCCAGGCAAAAAATTGCATGGTAGTCACTAGTACAGGCAGCCAAATCTAGTCAAAGATACGTTGTTTGCCAACCCTAAACATTTCCTAAATGGCTGGCGCCACTCCTAGGGGCGCCAGTGTAAAGTTTGGCCTGGCGCCACTGCAACATGCGCTAGTGTATTCCCTTCTCTATAAATACAGAGTCTCTTCCAGCGTGAAAGAGGTTCGCAAACTCAGTCTAAAAATTATATAATTCGATATATAGAGCTCGTGCACTCCCTAAACCCTAGCTTCCCTAGGTTTTCCAAACCCTAGCCACCATACACTAAACCCTAGCCTCCTATACACTCATACGCACCCTCATACACTCATACACTAGCCTTTAACCTTCTTTTGAAGACTTGAAGAGCTGTACTCTGGAGTTTGAAGATTGAAGACAACTCTTGAGAAATGAAGATGAAGATCAAGACGAAGATCGAAGACAGACGGTAGGCTCCCTATTTAAATTTTCGCACTTCCCCCCTCTCTCTTCTCTCTCCTAACCCACTTGGGTTTTCTCTATTTTAATCCCCCATCTTTTTCCCCCCGTTCTTTGCATGCTTGAAACAAGGGGATTCCCAGTCCATGTGTAGGATTAGATTATTAGAGGGTCACCATGTCGGGGGCTTTCCTTTAGGCTAACCAGAGACCACGTGGGTCCGGCCCCCTTGATTATGTGTTGAAACCTTAGCCTTGTATGTTCACGACCCCAAAATTGCATTGTGCATATCATGATCTTGCATCTTCCAAAAATCGGTTTCAAACTTGTTTTCAAAATTGTTTTCAAACTTGTTTCTAAAATTGCATCAAAATCTCTTTTTCAAAAACTTGTTTTCAAAACCGCAATCCTAGGGTGATTCTAGCCTTTCCATGACTAGGGTTGTTTTAGGAAAGTGTTACATTTAAAGTGACCAATATGGTCCATATTTTCAACCCTTGTTGTTTTCAAAACCACTTTCTTAATGTGGTTCTAGCCCTCCTACGGCTAGAATCGTTTTAGGAAAGTGAGACGTTTTTATACTTTCCAAAAAACTCTTTTTTCAAATCTCTTCCTAAAAAAATCTCTTTTTCAACATACTTTCCTAAAACTCTCCTTTCCAAATTTGTTTTCAAAAACTCCCTCCAAAATTTATTTTTCAAAACTCTCTTTTTTGACTCCTTTCCAAAACACTTTCCTCAAAACATACTTTCCAAAAACTCCTCTTTAGGATTTCCTTCTAAAAATCTTCGTTTCCAAAAACACACTTTCTAAAAAACTCTTGCCTTAGAGCCCAAGTCAAGCCCTAGAACTCACCATTAGGAAACCCTAATTTTCTTCCCAAAAACATGGTTTTCAAACTTTACCCCAAACCTAAGTTTCCAAAACCTCTTGTTTTCTACATCCAAACTATACACATTTCCAAAACCTATTTTCTACGTCAAAACTATAGTTTTCCAAATCTAGGGTTTTTAAAACTTCCCTTTCCAAATTCTCGACCAAATCCAATCTTCCCGTTTAGGAAACTAGATTCCGTCCTCCATTTTTGGAAACAAAATCAAACTTTCTTTTTTAGGAACAAAATCCAATCCCTTCCTAATTCAACTTCTTCTTAATTTCCTACCTTCATAAACCATAAGTTTTCTAAAACTTTCAAATCTTTCCTTAAACGTAAGCTTTCAAATCTTTCCTAATTCAACCCTTTCCTATTTCTACCCTCTTTTCAAATCTTAACTTTTCAAACCTAAGTTTTCAAATATTTCCTAAACTCAAACCTTTCCTAATCTCAAGATCTTCTAAAACTCTAAAATTTTCTAAATTCTAAACTTTCTAAATTTCAAATCTTTCTAAATCCAAAGCTTTCTAAACTCAAAACTTTCTTATTTTCAAAATTTCCTTGTTTTCTAAACTTTCCAGCTTTCTAAACTTCCCTATTTCAAAACATTTCAAATTCAAAACTTTCCTAAGTTGAAACTTTCCTAATTCCAAAACTTTCCTATTTCGAAAACTTTCCTAAAGAGAAACTTTCCTAATTTGAAAACTTTCCTAAATCAAAACTTTTTTAATTTGAAACTTTCCAAAAATGAAACTTTCCTAATTCGAAACTTTCCTAAGTCGGACCTTTCCTAATTCGAATCTTTCCTAAATCCAATCCTTTCCTAAACCTTCCAAGTCAAGTCAAATATTTCCTAAGTCTCTTTCCTAAGTCTAGGTTTCTTAAACCTTCATCTTTCTAAAACAAGTCTAAATTTTTCTTCCAAATTCAACATTTTCAAATCAAAATCCAATCTCTTCAATTCTAAAATTCTAAATTCCAAGTTTCAATCTTCTATTCTAAGTTCAATCTCTCAATCTTCCAATCCAATTACCAATTCAATCTCTTTCTTCTAATCTAATCCTCTGTTTTCAATCGGACTCTGGTCTGAACTACGACTGACTTGATTCCTCCAAAAGGATACGTAGACAACCCTCATAGGTGCGGTCACAACATTTTTCAAATCTCAAATTCCACAACTTCTTTCAAATTTCTATCTCCATATTTTCCAAATCTCAAATTCTACAATCTTTTCAAATCTCCAATCTATTTTCAAACTTTCAATTTCTAAAACTTTCCAATTTCAATTCTATCTCTTCAAATCTCTTTTAAATCAAATCAATTTCTTTTCAAATCAATTTCCAAATCTATTTTCCAATTCTCTTTTCTTGCACGTGCATATCATGCATCATGTTTTTCTAAACATTATTTTTCAAAGTAGATAGGGTTGGATAGTTGTTAATTGAAGACTCTCATAGGTGAATCTAGGGTAAATAGACATGTAGGTGCCGAGAGGGCAGGGTAGGGTGATGGCTTAGTGCGTCTTCCCTATACGTAACCAACCTCCGAACTTGGAATCACTGTTTTCATAGACCAAAACGGAGTTATTTTTCAAAAAGGGCTAAATGTTTTCCAAAGGTTGCCAAACAACTTGTTTTTCTTAAAAACCCTATCTTGAGGAGATATTTTCAAAACCTTTTTCAAAAACCCTAAGTGTAGTCTTTGGATTATTCTTAGTTTTTAGGTGACCTAACTCACCTTAATCAAGTTAGGTGGCAACTCCAAATTTTTTTTCCTAAAAGCCCTTTATTCAAACCAATTTTCAATTCAAACCTAGTCGCACTCATTCTTCTAGGAGGGTGAGTTCTAACGAGAGAGTACAACATTTTTCTCACTTGTGTGTATATTCCTCAAGTGCGAAAAATCTGGGCGCGACAGCCCTCTTCTTCTGCGTTGCTTCTATTTTTTCCTTTCTCGTGGGTTCATATCCCAACCCAAAGGTGGGTTCAGCTGACGGTATTTCTACGACTTCAGGTCTTCCTTGTAAACATCTCCCTAAGCCTCTGCCCGGATGAAAACCATTTGCTTTAAAGTACCGTACTATCATCCGAGAGTTCCAGGAATATTTTGGCTCCACTTGATCTTCTTTCTGGACAACAGTGATATATTCGAACGACTGAAAGTAAGAGGGCAGTTCAATGTTAGATGCAACGATATCAGCTTTGTATACATCGAACTCTTTTTCAGCGAAAATAGAGATTAGCTTGGAGCCCATGATGAACTTGACTTTCTGATGAAGGCTAGAAGGAACTGCACCCGCTGAATGAATCCAGGGCCTTCCTAACAGCAAATTGTAGACAGCCGGAATGTACAAGACTTGGAACTTAATTGTGAAGGTTACTGGTCCTATCTCAACAGGCATTTCAATTTCCCTTATAGCTTCCCTTCGAGAACCATCAAAGGCACAAATGATCATACCACTATTTTTCAAGTAAGTTTGGTCCATTCCCAGCCTTTCCAAGGTAGAATACGGGCACACATTCAAAGCCGACCCATTATCTATCAATACTTTGGCTACCATTTTTCGTCTTGTTCTTACAGCGATATGCAGAGCCCGGGTATGGCCTGTTCCATCAGCAGGAATCTCGTCATCAGAGAAAGTGATGATGTTTGGGGCCATGATGAGGCTCACCATGCTATGTAGGTTATCTGGCGTGAAACTCTCAGGCACATGAGCGTCCTTGAGGATCTTTATTAGAGCATCCCAGTGCACTTCAGAGGTGAGCAACAAACCTAACATCGAAATATGGGTTGGGGCTTTTCTAAGTTGTTCCATGATGTCGTAGTCAACCTTTCCTAGAGCCTTGGTGAATTCTGACATCTCTTGATTTGTTGGCTAGTCGGAGCATTCTCTATCTTTATCCTTGCATTTCTTTTTTCTTTCCACTTCAGCAGAGGTGTAAAGGCGCCCTGACCGAGTCATCCCCCCTATTTTTGTTACGGGCTCCCCGGTGCCCCTATCAGGTGGGTAATTCCATGGGATGCTATGAAGACTAGGTATTGGTGGTTGGGTTACAATGGGAAGAGTTATCCTTAGATTTATGAGCAAAGGGATTACCACAGGTGAAGGGTTAGTGAGGACAGGTAGGGTGGTGGGCACAAATGGCTTCTTGGGCAAGACTAAGGTAGCTTAGGTTATATGACTCCTTGGATGTTGGTTTGGGGTTCAGGTCGAGTCATAGCGATCATAGGTTCAGGTTCAAACAATGGAGTAAGGATAAGGTGATAATGGGAAGGGTCCGGTGAGGTTTTTATGGTTAGGTTCATGTCGGGCTGGCGAGATTGCCTGGTTAGGAAGGAATGGTCTTGGTAGTCGGGCTCCTCTAGGGTATAAGTTGTCTCTTCTGGAATTGTAGCAAGTAGACTGCGTAGGGTGTTTCTGCCAACATTCTTGCTTTCCAACGGTATGTTCTCCTAAAGCTTGTGAACCATGGCCTTCACTATTACGGAAGATATTGGGCTAGTAGTCATTTCCCTTGTTTACAAGAATATGGACAACAATTGCAAGTTAGAGTTCAATTCTTGGAGAGTTCTATGCGATGCATGCCTTAGGGTGCCCCTCTTTAGGAGGGAAACTAAACATGATGAATTGGCTCACTTTTTGGAGATAGGGGATTTGCCCCTATATGCAAATACTTACCGCCAAGCGAGAACTTTCAGCCAGTCATGCATTCATCCATCCATTCATTCGCGAAAAATAAAGAAAATACATTTAATTTTGGGTTTAAGATACAAAAGAATTGAAATACATTTTAATAGGGGGAGAGGGAGCATTGTCCTTTGGGGATTCCACATATCTAACTTTACAAAGGAGAAACCTAAACTACTCTTGAGTCTTCGGATTCGCCTTCTTTGGATTTGATGTTGAGGAGGTCGCTGAGAATCCTTGTTGATCGATTGCCACTTGTCTTCTTGGCAATCCTATCTCCGTGAGCATAGAGGGATTGGGGCCCCTCTTGTGGAATGGATTGCAATACATGCTATGAGTCCCTAGGGTTACATGGAAACCCTTAGGGTTTAGGTAGGTTTAATACAAGGAAGAGTGAACTGGGTGTCACTCTCAATGGGTTGATCATATGCATGAGGATGCAGTGATTTGAGTTACTTGGAACTCTTATCTTAACATGGGATGTTGAATGCTTGTACATGGGTATGCAAAGAGTATAAGGAGAGAGAATGCAATAACATGGTAAACGTGCATGCATGAGCAGTTAAACAGGCATTATAACAGTATGAATACAATCAATACAATCATTATAACAACAGGAATAAGCAGGTATAAATGAAAGTAAGAGCAGTCGCCCTTTCCTCCATGGTTTTGGAAAACAGTGCGCGTGTCTTAAATCCAGCAAAGGTTCGGCTATGCATAGTGTCTATATGAGCATGAGGTTGAGGGTTGACTAATGCATTCTAAAAAGGCTCCGTCCTCGGATCTTTAAACCTAGGCCCACTCCCCGAGGTGTTGCCATGATCGGTTGGTGATCCGAGTGAGGAAACCATCAAGAGGCCGTAGGTGAAGAAATTGACACAACATCTTACCCACAACCAATATACCGTTCCCCCTTTCTAACGAGAAAGGACATATCAGGGTAAATGCAAGTGCACGTGTAGTGTGTGTGTGATTTTTGAAAGCGGAGGAAAGAGCCCAACAACTCCCATCCATCCTGTTTACCACATTTATGCATACTAATTAACAATGTTTAAACATAAAGCGCACCTACAAAACAAAGATGCAAGAGTTAGTATGTGGATGACAAATTTAATACAAGATAATATGAATAAATGCATTTTTTTTAAAACAATTTTGAAAATTTGGTTTTTGAAGAATTTAAAGTGAATAGGATTGAATCAAGTTAATTGAAGATTTTACATGGGTGAAGAGTAAAGAGACATGACTACAGCCTAACCCTCTAAGTATCCCCAGCAGAGTCGCCAGCTATCGTGCCCAGATTTTTCGCACTCGAGGAATACACACACAAGCGAGAAAAATATTGTACTCTCTCGTTAGAACTCACCCTCCTAGAAGAATGAGTGCGACTAGGTTTGAATTGAAAATAGATTTGAATAAAGGGCTTTTGGAAAAAGTTTGGAATCACCACCTGACTTGATTAAGGTGAGTTAGGTCACCTAAAAGCTAAACATAATCCGAAAACTACACTTAGAGTTTTTGAAAACGATTTTGAAAATATCTCCTCAAGAGAGGGTTTTTAAGAAAACAGGTTGTTTGGCAACCTTTAGAAAACATTTAGCCATTTTTGAAAAATAACTCCGTTTTTGGTCTTTGAAATCAGTGATCTAGGTTCGGAGGTTGGTTACGTGTAGGGAAGACGCACTAAGCCATCACTCTATCCCGCACTTGCGGTACCTACATGTCTATTCACCCTAGATTCACCTATGAGAGTCTTCAACTAACAAATATTCAATCCTATCCACTTTAGAAAATAGTGTTAAAAAAAAAAAAAGTATGTTGTATGATATGCAAGTGTAAGAAAAGAGAATTGGAAAAACAGATTTGAAAAGAAATTGATTTGATTTTAGAACATATTTCAAAAGATAGGTTTGAAATTGGAAAGTCTTAGAACTTGAAAATCGAGATTTGAAAGATAAATTTGAAATTGGAATTGGAAAGAGATCTGAAAAGAGTTATGGAATTGGAAACTTGAAAAATGTTGTGACCGCACCTATGAAGGTTGCCTACATATCCTTTTGGAGGAATCAGGTCAGTCGTATTTCGGACAAAAGTTCGATAGAAGAATAAAAGGTTGGATTCGAAAAAGAGATTGAATTGAAATTTAGAATAGAAGATTAGAATTTGGAAATTGAAATTTGGAAAGATTGGACTTAGATTTGGAAAGGTCGAGGTTTAGGAAACCTGGACTTAAGAAAGATGAAACTTAGGAAAGATTTCACTTGGAAGGGTTTAAGAAAATTTTGACTTGACTTGAAAGAGTTTTAGAAAAGATTAGATTTAGGAAAGGTTCAAATTAGGAAAGGTCCGATTTAAGAAAGTTTCAAAATAGGAAAGTGTCATTTTTGAAAAGTTTCGTTTTAGGAGAGTTTCAATTTAAGAAAGTTTTGGTTTAGGAGTGTTTCAACTTAGGAAAGTTGTGAATTAAGAAAGTTTCGAATTAGAAAAGTTTTGATTTAGGAAAGTTTTCAAATTAGGAAAGTTTCATTTTTAGGAAAAAGGAATGTTATTGAAATAGGAAAGGTTTTGAAAATAAGGAAGTTTTGAGTCTAGAAAGCTTTAGATTTGGAAAGATTTGAACTTTAGGAAAGTTTAAAATTTAGAAAGTTTGGGTTTAGAAAGATTTAACTTAAGAAAGTTTTAAATTTAGAAAACTTTGAATTTGGGAAAGATGTGAAATTTAGAAAGTTTTAGAGTTTGAGTTTTAGAAAATCTTGAGATTTGGAAAGGTTTGAATTTAGGAAAGATTGAATTAGGAAAGGGTTGAATTAGGAAAGATGTGGAAGCTTAATGTTTGAGGAAAGATTTGAAAGTTTTAGGAAACTTATAGTTTAGGAAGATAGGAAATTAGGAGGGAGTTGAATTAGGAAAGATTTAGATTTTGAAATTTAAAATTTAGGAAAGATTTTTATGTTCAAGTTTTGGAAACTTAAAATTTAGGAAGGTAGAAGATTAGAAAGGATTTGAATTAGGAAAGATTTAGACTAGGAAGAGTTAAGATTCCTATTTCCTAAAATAAGGGATTGAATTTTGTTTTTAAAAACAGAGGATTGGATCTAGTTTCCTAAAGGGAAGATTGGATTTGGCATGAATTTGAAAAGATGGAGTTTTTAGAAATCCTAGTTTTGGGAAGACTTTAGTTTTGACGTAGAAAAGAAGTTTTTTGGAAACTTATGATTTTGATGTAGAAAGGGAGCTTTTGGAAACCTAAGTTTGGGGCAAGGTTGAAAATCACGTTTTTGGAAAGAAAATTAGGGTTTCCTAATTGTGGGTTCTAAGGCTTAACTTGGACTCTAAGAAAAGAGTTTTTGGAAAGTTCATTTTGGAAACGAGTTTTTGGAAGGAAATTCCAGAGAGAAGTTTTTAGAAGGAAGATTTTGGAAAGAGAGTTTTTAGAAAGATTTTTGGAAGGAGATTGTTGGAGAGAGTTGTTTTAGGAAAGAGATTTAGGGGCGCGTTTTTATAAAGTGAATTTTGAGGAGTGTGTTTTGGAAAGGAGTTTGAAAAGAGAAGTTTTGGAAAATAGATTTTTGGAGAGAGTTTTTAGAAAACAATTTTGAAAAGAAGAGTTTTGGGAAAGTATGTTGAAAAAGAGATTTTTAGGAGAAGGGATTTTTGAAAAGAGAGTTTTTGGAAAGTATAAAAATATCTCACTTTCCTAAAGTGATTCTAACCATAAGAAGGCTAGAACCACTTTAAGAAAGTGGTTTTGAAAACAACAAGATTTGAAAATATGGACCATGAAAGTCACTTTAAATGTAAGACTTTTCTAAAGCGACTATAGCCATGGAAAGGCTAGAATCACCTTAGGATTGTAATTTTGAAAACAAGTTTTGAAAAAGGAGATTTTGATGCACTTTTGAAAACAAGTTTAATGCAAGTTTGGAAAACGAGTTTAAAAACGATTTTTGGAAGAATGTAAGATAATGATATGCACAATGCAAAGCGGGGTCGTGAACATACGAGGTTAAGGCTTCACCACATAATCAAGGGGGCCAAATCCACGTGGTCTCTGATTAGACTAAAAGAAAGCCCCCGACACGGTGACTCTCCAATAACCTAATCGTACACATGGTCCGGGAATCCCCTTGTTTCAAGCATGCAAAGAAAGGGGGGAAGAAAATGAGGGATTAAAATAGAGAAACCCAAGTGGGTTAGGAGAGAGAAGAGAGAGGGGGGAAGTGCAGAAACGTAAAACGAAAGCCTACTTGTCTTGTTTATTTTACTTGGCTTTGCGCGCCTTGCCTTTCTTCGATCTTCGTCTTGATCTTCGTCTTCAATCTTTAGGGATTTGTCATCGATCTTCAAGGCTTCAATTTGCAACACTTTAAGTCTTCAAAGGAGGGTTGGAGGCTAATGTATAAGTGTATAGGGGTGTGTATGAGTATATAGGAGGCTAGGGTTTGTGTAGGGTGGCTAGAGTTTGGAAAACCTAGAGAAGCTAAGGTTTTTGGGAGGTTACGAGCTCTGTGTATCGAAATATAGGATTTTTAGATTGAGTTTACGGATATCTTTCACGCTGGAGGAGGCTTTACATTTATAGAGAAGGGAAGGACTTGGTGCTTGTTGTAGTGGTGCTAGGCCAAATATTGGCTTGTAGTGGCACCAGCCAATTAGGAAAGTGTTAAGGTCGGCAGGCAACGTATTTTTGACTAGATTTGGGCACCTGTACTAGTGACTACCGTGCAATTTTTAGCCTCGCTTCACTAGGAGTGACTCCGGAAAGTCCGGGAATGAATTAAGGGATCGGGGATAACTCGGAAGGCCGGAGAAAGGGCAGGAACACTTAGAACAGTGTCCCAGAGGTATTTGACATGAAAAATAAGGATTGGATGTGTCGGAAGGGTTGACCGGGCCTTTAGGGGCAAAATGGTCAACTAGATTGGGAAGCTGCCGGGACGAACTCGGAATGTCCTGGAAAAAGACTGAAAAGTTGGAAACATTATTCAGAATGTTCCCAAAGGTTGCCGGTTTGATACCCAGAGCCGGTGTGGTCGGAAAAGGTGACTGGCCCACCAGGGGCAAAACGGTCATTTTGCACCGGGTTTGCCGGAACTGACTCGAAATGACCCGGAAAGGTAAGGAAAAGTTGAGAATACTATAAGAAGCAATCTCAAGAGGTTACCGGTTTGATACCCAGAGCCGATGTGGTTCCCGAGGCGTTCGGATGCCTAGGGGCAAAATGGTCATATTGACCGAAAAGTCTCAAAATTTGCCCGAAACTAACTAGAAGGCACCTAATCATGCCGGATTTCTTTTAAGACAATCTTAGAAGGTTGGACTTACCGTTCTAAGGACTCAGGTGTGTTCTCGAGAAATGTGTCAAAAAAGGCCCAAGGGGCAGTTTGGTCATTTTTGACCAAAGTGGGCTGGCAGGCACTGGTGTTGACCGGGATTTTAAGTGTTTCCGCCACCCTGACGGCAGTGGCGTGATACGGGGGTTCGTTGGCAATTCCCTATATCGACCTACTTGTGAGTATTTTCGCTACTCTAACGGTTGTGATGTTTGTGAGTATTTTCGCTACTCTGACGGTTCGTGATCATTCTCGAGACTGCTTGATCTCGGGAAGCTGCTAAAAGGACTTAGTGCTTGAGAAGTCAACTTTCTCGGAAGGCGTGCCTAAATGGACATTTCTACATTGGCGGGCTAGCGGGCGCCAACGGTGGACCGTTCTACCATCTAGAGGACTTGGGGTCTCGTCCTAGTCGGTACGTTTAAAGGAACTTACCGTTCCGAAGAGATTTTTTTTGAAAAATGTGCCGGATTGCCGTCTTGAGGAATCAACTGTCTCGAGAGAGGGATTGGAATTGAAATTGGAAAGGGGACTTACCGTCTTTGGAAATACGTGTCTGATTTGGAATAGATTTACCGTCTCGAGGAATCAATTGTCTCGAGAGAGGGATTGAAATTGGAATTGGAAAGGGGACTTACGGTCTTCGGAAAGACGTGCCTGATTTGAAATAGATTTACCATCTCGAGGAATCAACTTTCTCGAGAGAGGGATTGGAATTAGAAAAGGAATTGGAAAGGACAATGCCCTTAAGGGAATTTTGGTCATTTTGCCTCTATTTGGGCCTGGTGGGCCCGCAAAGCGATGGATAGACAGGATTAGGCTGAGGGAGTTGATTTCGATCAGAATACGTCCATATTGACTTGAGTACAAGTCTGGACGGAGCGTAGACTGCCAAGCGGTCAAAAATGGGGTGCTTACAATTGGAAATAGATATTTGAAAATAGATTGTAGAATTAGAAATTTGAAATTGATTATGGAATTGGAAGTTTAAAAAGGATTGTGGAATTGGAAACTTAAAAAAGGTTGTGACGGCACCCGTGAGGGTTGCCTACGTATTCTTTTTGGGAATCAGGTCAATCGTAGTTCGGACAAAAGTCTGGCAGAAAATTTAGTTTGAAAAGAGTTTGATTTGGAACTTGAATTTGAAAATTGAAAATTAAACTTTGATTTGAAATTGAACTTGAGGATTTGAAAAGATTGGACTTTGATTTGGAAAGATAGAACTTGGACTAGATTTGGAAAGATTGAAATTTGAAAACATTTTGACTTGAATAGAAAGTTAAAAACCATACAGGTTTAGAAAAGAATTTTTAGGGAAGAGTTGGAAGCTTCCTAACTTTAGGGCTAGGGTCGAACTAAGGTCTAGACATCTTAAGACTTAGGGTAATCTAGGGTTGAAGCATGTAATTAAATTGACTTGACAAGCTTAATTTTGAAAATTTGGTTTTGGAAAACCTAGACTTAGAAAAGACTTGAGATTTAAGAAAGATTTGACTTGACTTGGAAGGGATTTAGAAAAGATTTGAGTTGAATGTTGGACTTGGAAGATTGGATTTAGAAAATCTCAGATTTAGGAAAGTTTCAAAATAGAGAAGTTCCGTTTTAGGAAAGTTTCATTTTAGGAAAATTTTGAATTAGAAAAGGTTTTAAAATTGAAAAGTTTTGAATTAGGAAAAGTTTGATTTAAGAAAGATTTGGAATTTAGAAAGTTTAAAATTTTGGAAAGGTTTGAAATTAAAAAGATTTAAAGTTTGAGTTTTGGAAATACTTGAAATTAGGAAAGATTTGAGCTTAAAAAAGATTTGAAAATTTTGAATTTGGAAAGTTAAAATTTGGAAAAGTATGGAATTAGGAAAGGTGGGAATTAGGAAAGATTCGAATTTAGAAAAAAAAAATTTCTATTTTTTAAAATAAAAGATTGGATTTTGTTTCTAAAAAGAGATGATTTTATTTTATTTTAAAAAACGGAGAATTATATCTAGTTTTCTAAATGGGAGATTGGATTTGATTTCCTAAAGGGAAGATTGGATTTGGCATAGAATTGGAAGGTGAAGTTTTAGAAATCTTAGATTTGAAAGTCTATGATTCGATGTAGAAAATAGGTTTTGAAAATTTATGATTTTGATGTAAAAAGGAGGTTTTGGAAGCCTAGGTTTTGAGGCCAAAATAGAAATTTGGAAATTGGAAATTATGTTTTAGGAAAGAAAATTAATGTTTTCTAACTATGGCTCTAGGGTTTAACTTGAACTCCAAGAAAAATGGATTTTGGAAAGAAGAACTTTTTGAAAAGAAAGATTTTTAGGAAAGAAATTTGAAGAGTGTTTTTAGAAAGTAGAACTTTTGAAGAAAGTTTTTGGAAAGTGATTTTTGAAAAGAGTTTTTAGGAAAGCTAGTTTGAAAAGAGACTTTGGAAGAAGAGATTTTTAGAAACTAAGTTTACAATGAGATTTTGGAGAGGAGTTGAATGCGGACTTTTGCAAGCCTCTAAAAATATCTCACTTTTCTAAAATGACTCTAACCATAAGAAGATTAGAACCATTCAAGGATTGTGGTTTTGAAAACAATAATGATTTGAAAATATGGACCATGTTGGTCACTTTAAATGTAACACTTTCTTAAAGCAATCCTAATCATGGAAAGGCTAGAATCACCTTAGGATTGTGATTTTGAAAATAAGTTTTGAAAAAGAAGATTTAATGTAAGTTTTGAAAATAAGTTTGAGAACAAGTTTTGGAGGGATGCATGATCATGATATGCACAATGCAAGTTAGAGTCGTGAACATACAAGGTTAAAGGCTTCATCATATAATCAAGGGAGCTGAACCCACATGGTCTCCAGTTAGACTAAGAGAAAGCCCTCGACACGGTGACTTTCAATAGCCTAATCCTACACATGAACTGGGGAGTCCCTTATTTCAAACATGCAAGAAAAGGGGGTAGAAGACGGGGATTAAAATAGAAGAAAATCCTAGTGGGTTAAGAGAGAGAAGAGAAAGGGGAGAGGGGAGGGGGGGGGGGAATTAGGTAAACGTTAATAGGAAGCCTACCTTGTGTCTTCTTTTATTTTCTTTGTTTTTTCTTGCTTACTTTACTTCAATCTTCGCTTTGATCTTCAAGAGCTTCCAAGTTGTAGCACTTCAAGTCTTTAACGAAGGCTTTGGAGGCTAGTATATGAGTGTATATGAGTGTATGTACGCTAGGGTTAAGTGTATAGAGGGTAGAGTTTGTATATGGAGGCTAGGGTTTGAAGAACCTAAAGAAAACTAGGATTTGGAAGGACTTTGAGCTCTGTATATCGAAGAGTAGAGTTTTTGATCTTCGCTTTAATCTTCAAGAGCTTCCAAGTTGCAGTACTTCAAGTCTTCAACGAAGGCTTTGGAGGCTAGTATATAAGTGTATATGAGTGTATGTACGCTAGGGTTAAGTGTATAGAGGGTAGGGTTTGTATATGGAGGCTAGGGTTTGAAGAACTTAAAGAAAACTAGGATTTGGAAGGACTTCGAGCTCTGTATATCGAAGAGTAGAGTTTTTGGATTGTGTTTGGGGACTCTTTTCACGCTGGAGGAGGCTCTGTATTTATAAACAGAAGAATGCACTGGAGTGTCATGCCCAGATTTTTCGCACTCGATAAATACACACACAAGCGGAAAAAATACTGTACTATCTCGTTAGAACTCACCCTCCTAGAAGAATGAGTGCGACTAAGTTTGAATTGAAAATTGATTTGAATAAAGGGCCTTTAGAAAAGATTTGGGGTCGCCACCTAACTTGATTAAGGTGAGTTAGGTCACCTAAAAACTAAGCACAATCTGAAGACTACACTTAGAGTTTTTGGAAACAATTTTGAAAATACTTCCTCAAGACAGGGTTTTTAAGAAAATAGGTTGTTTGGTAACCTTTGAAAAACATTTTACCCCTTTTTTGAAAATAAACTCCATTTTGGTCTTTGAAAACAGTGATCCTAGGTTCAGAGGTTGGTTACGTGCAGGGAAGATGCACTAAGCCATCACGCTATCCCACTCTTGCGGTACCTACATGTCTATTCACCCTAGATTCACCTATGAGAGTCTTCAACTAACAAATATCCAATCTTATCCACTTTAGAAAAAGAATGTTTAAAAAGACATGATGCATGATATGTAAATGGAATAGAAAGAGAGAGTTAGAAATAGATTTGGAAATAGATTTGAAAATAAATTGATTGGATTTGATAAGAGATTTAAGAAGACAGATTTGATTTAATTTTGAAAATAAATTTGAGGAAAGAGATTCGAAAAGAATTATGGAATTGGAAATTGAAAAAGGTTGTGGAATTGGGGATTTGAAAAAGGTTGTAACCGCACCTATGAAGGTTGCCTACGTATCCTTTTGGAGGAATCAAGTCAGTCGTAGTTCGGATAAGAGTCCGACAGAAAGTAGAAGGTTTGATTTGAAATAGGAGTTGAATTGGAATTTGGATTTGATTTGAATTTAGAATAGGAGATTGGAATTTGGAATTTGGAATTGAAAAGATTAGACTTTGATTTGGAAAGATAGAAGTTGTAAGAGGGATTTGGAGTTGTTTTGGAAAGATAGAGATTTAGGAAACCTAGACTTAGGAAAGATAAGATTTAGAAAGGACTTGAGGTTTAAGGAAGATTTGACTCGAATATTAGACTTGGAAGATTAAGGAAAGATTGAATTTGGGAAAGGTTCAAATTAGGAAAGTTTTGAAATATGAAAGTGTCATTTTAGGAAAGTTTGGGTTTAGGAAAGTTTCAATTTATGAAAAGTTTTGAAATAGGAAAGATTTTGAAATAAGAAAGGTTTTGAAATAGGAAAGGTTTGAAGTTTAAGAAAGATTTAAAAATTTAAGTTTTGGAAACCTATGGTTTAGGAAGGTAGGAGATTAGGGAGGATTTGAATTAAAAAAAGGTTTAGATTAGGAAGGATTGAGATTCCTAAAACAAAAGATTGGATTTGGTTTCTAAAAAGAGGTGTTTTGATTTTGTTTCCAAAAACGGAGGATTGGATTTAGTTTCCTAAATAGGAAGATTGGATTTGGTTTCCTAAAGGGGAAGATTGGATTTGGCATGGATTTGGAAATGGAAGTTTTAGAAACCCTAGATTTGGAAGACTATAGTGTTGATGTAGAAAATAGGTTTTGAAAACTTATGATTTTGGTGTAAAGAAGGAGATTTTGGAAACCTAGGCTTTAAGGCAAGATTGAAAATCATGTTTTTGGGAAAAAAAAAATTAGGGTTTCCTAATTGTGGGCTCTGGGGCTTAACTTGGACTCTAAGAAAGAAGATTTTTGGAAAGTAAGTTTTTAGAAAGGGAGATTTTTGGAAGAAAATCCTAGAGATGAGTTTTTAGAAAGTGAATTTGAAAAGAGAGTTTTTGGAAGGGGAGTTTTGGAAGGAGATTGTTGGAAAGAGTTTTAAGGAAAGAGATTTTAGGAAAGAGATTTAAGAAGGAAACCTAGGGAGTGTTTTTAGGAAAGGAATTTTGAAGATAGATTTTTGGAAAGGAGTCAAAAAAGAAGTTTTGAAAAATAAAATTTTGGAGAGAGTTTTTGAAAAACAATTTTGGAAAGGAGGTTAAAGAGAGTTTATGGAAAGCATCTTGGAAAAGAGATTTTTAGGAAGAGATTTTTTAGAAAGTATATAAAATATCTCACTTTCCTAAAGTGATTCTAACCATAAGAAGGTTAGAACCACTTCAAGATAGTGGTTTTGAAAACAACAATATTTTGGAAATATTGACCATATTGGTCACTTTAATTTTAACATTTTCCTAAAGCAACCCTAACCATGAAAAGGCTAGAATCACCCTAGGATTGTGATTTTGAAAACAAGTTTTGAAAAAGAAGACTTTGATGCAAGCTTTCGAAAATGAGTTTGAAAACGAATTTTGGAAGAATGCAAGATCATAATATGTACAATGCAAGTTGGGGTCGTGAACATACAAGGTTAAAGGCTTCACCACATAATCAAAGGGGCCGAACCCACGTGGTCTTTGGTTAGACTAAAAGAAAGCCCCCGACATGGTGACCCTCCAATAGCCTAATCCTACACATAGACTAGGAAGTCCCTTATTTTAAGCATACAAGAAAGGGGGGGAAGAATATGGGGGATTAAAATAGAAGAAAACCCAAATGGGTTCAGAGAGAGAAGAGAGAGGGGGAGGATGCGTAAACTTAAAGAGAAAGCCTGCCTTGTATCTTGTTTATTTTACTTTACTTTACGCGCTTTGCTTCGGTCTTCACTTCAGTCTTCGTCTTGATCTTCGAGAGCTTCGGGTTGCAGCACTTCAAGTCTTTAATGGAGGCTTTGGAGGCTAGTGTATGAGTGTATAGAAGTGTATGTGAGTGTATGGGAGGCTAGGGTTTGGAAAACCTAAGGGGACTAGGGTTTAGAGAGGTTACGAGCTCTGTATATCGAAAAGTAGGATTTTTAGGCTGAGTTTGCAGACCTCTTTCACGCTGGAGGAGGCCCTGTATTTATAGACAGAAGAACAACCTGGCACCTGTTGCAGTGACGCCAGCCACTTAGGAAAGTTTTAAGGTCGGCAAGCAACGTATCTTCAGAAGATTTGGGCGCCTGTACTAGTGACTACCATGCAATTTTTAACCTAGCTTCACTAGGAGAGGCTTTAGAAGGTTCGGGAAGGATTTAAGAGATCGGGAATGACCCGGAAGGCTGGAAAAGGGCATAAACCCTTAGAATAGGGTCCCGGGGGTAATGGATTTGAAAAAGGATGTCAGGGTTTGTTGGAAGGGTTGACCGGGCCATTAGGGGCAAAATGCTCAACTGGATCGAAAAACTACCAGGATGGACTCAGAATGTCCCGGAAGAAGATATGAGACTTGGAAACATTATTTAGAATGTCCTAGGAGGTTACTAGTTTGATACCCAGAGCCAGTGTGGTCGGAAAAGGCGACCGGCCCACTAGGGGCAAAACGGTCATTTTACGCCGGGTTTGCCGGAACTGACTCAGAATGATCCGGAAAGATAATGGAAGTTCAAGACTACTATGAAAAGCATTCTCGGGAGTTTATCGGTTTGATACCCAGAGTCGGTGTGGTCCTTGAGGCGCTTGGATGCCTAGGGGCAAAATGGTCATCTTGACTGAAAGGTCTCAAAATTGGCCCGAAACTGGCTAGAAGGCACCTAATCATGCCGGATCGTCTCTAAGACGATCTTGGAAGGGTGGACTTACCATTCTAAGAACTTAGGTACTTTCTCGAGAAATGTGTCAAAAAATAGCCCTAGAAGCAGTTTGGTCATTTTTTACCAAAGTGGGCTAGTAGGCATCGGTGTTGACTTGGGTTTTAAGTGTTTTCGCTACTCTGATGCCGGTCCCGTGATACAGGGATTTGTTGGCAATTCCCTATATCGACCTGTTTGCGAGTATTTTCGCTACTATGACGGTTGCGATGTTTGCGAGTACTTCCGCTACTCTGACGGTTCGCGATCATTCCCGAGACTGCCTGATCTCAGGAAGCTGCTAAAGGGACTTAGCGCCTGAGGAATTAACTTTCTCAAAAGGCGTGCTAAAACAGACATTTCTGCATTGGCGGGCTGGAAGGCACCAAAGGTGAACCGTTCTACCATCTCGGGGACTTGGGGTCTTGTCCCGGTCGACCGATTTGAAGGGACTTACCGTTTCAAAGAAACTTTCTTCGAAAAACATGTTGGACAGGATAGACTTACCATCTCGAGGGATCAACTTTCTCAAGAGAGGGATTGAAATTGGACTGGAAAAGGGAACTTACCATTTTCCGAAAGACGCGCCTACGGGATTGGACCGAACAACGCCTATAAGGGCAT
This sequence comes from Euryodendron excelsum, assembly GCA_033060915.1. Taxonomy (NCBI): domain Eukaryota; kingdom Viridiplantae; phylum Streptophyta; class Magnoliopsida; order Ericales; family Pentaphylacaceae; genus Euryodendron; species Euryodendron excelsum. The sequence goes on along the minus strand of CM065389.1, from coordinate 22,232,896 downwards.
TTTGGTTATTTTGCCTCTATTTGGGCCCGGCAGGCCCGTGAAGCTATGAATTGACTGAATTAGGACTAGAATTCTAGAATATGTCCATATTGACTTGAACTCAAGTCGGGATAGACTGAAGACTGCCGAGCAGTCAAAAATAGGGTGCTTACAGGGCGCTTGCAGTAGTAGTGCCAGGCCAAACTTTACACTGACACCACTAGGAGTGGCGTTAGGCCATTTTTTGGCTTGTAATGGCGCCAACTACTTAGGAAATTTTTAAGGTCGGCAAGCAACGTATCTTCAGAAGATTTGGACGCCTGTATTAGTGACTACCATGTAATTTTTAGCTTGGCTTCACTAGGAGTGACTCCGGAGGGTCCGGGAATTATTTAAAGGGTCGGGAATGGCATGGAGGACCAGAAAGGGATAGGAACCCTTAGAATAGTGTCTCGGCTGCAGTAGACTTGAAAAATAATATAGGATGTGTTGGAAGGGTTGACTAGGCCATTAGGGGCAAAACGGTCAATCGGGCCGAAAAGTTGCCGGGGTGGACCCGGAATATCCCAGACGAAGGCTTGAGGCTTGAAAAACATTGGCTAGAATGTTCCAGGAGGTTACCGGTTTGATACCCAGAGTCGGTGTGGTTAGAAAAGGCAACCGGCCCAATAGGGGCACAACGGTCATTTTGCATTAGGCTTGCCGAAATTGATTTGGAGTGATTCAAAAATGGATCGGAAGGCTGGGGATACTATTAAAAGCATCCCCGAGAGGTTACTGGTTTGATACCCAGAGCCGGTGTGATTCCCGAGCCGCTCAGATGCCTAGGGGCAAAATGGTTATTTTGACCGGAGGGTCTCGAAATTGGCCCGAAACCGATTGGAAGGCACCTAATCATGCCGGATCATTTTTGGGACGATCCTAGAACGGTGGGTTTACCGTTCTGAGGACTTAGGTACTTTCTCAAAGAACGTGCTGGAAAGCCTTAAGGGCAGTTTGGTCATTTTTCATCGGAGTGGGCTAGCAGGCACTGGTGTTGACTTGGGTTCTGAGTGTTTCCACCACTCTGGCGGTGGTCCGGTGACATTGGGATTTGTTTGCAATTCCTAATGTCGACCTGTTTATGAATGTTTTCACCACTCTGATGGTTGTGATGTTTACGAGTGTTTCCGCCACTCTGACGGTTCGTGATCATTCTAGAGATTGCCTGATCTTGGGAAGATGCTAAGTGGACTTATCACCTGAGTAATCAAATTTCTAGAAAGGTGTGCCAAAACAGACATTCTTTATTGGCGAGCTAGCAGGCGCCAAAGGTGGACCGTTCTTCCATCTTGGGGGCTTGGGGTCTTGTTCCGATCGACGGGTTTGAAAAGACTTACCGTTCCAAAAAATTTTCTCGAAAAACATGCCGAACTGGATGGACTTACCGCCTTGAGGGATCAACCTTCTCGAAAGGCATGTTGGATTTAATTTAGACTGGAATTGGATTAGAATTGTATTTTAATCCTAGAATTAAGACTAAAACAGGGACTTACCGTTTTAAAAAAGACATGCCCACTAGAATTGGACCGAATAATGCCCCAAGGGCATTTTGGTCATTTTACCTCTATTTGGGCCCGCAAAGCGATTGATTGACTGAATTAGGTTTGGAAAGCTTATTTGAATTGGAATATGTCCATATTAACTTAAACTCAAGTCTTGACAGACTGGAGACTGCCGAGCGGGTAAAAATGGGGTGCTTACAGTTATATGACAAGAGGAGATGGCTACCGGCTCATGTGTGTAAAAGCCGCCATTATATTGCACAATGTTTTCCATCTGTAGAGATAGGGTTGGCTTATCATGTGTATGTGTTGAGGTGGAGCATTTATTGCTATATCAACAAGGGTATATAGGACATAACTAGGTTTGACTTCTAGTAGTGCGAGCTTCATAAGAATTTGAATAGTCTTATTAACATTGATCTCTACTAGTATTTTTAAACAAGTGTCGATACATATTGAGTTCACTATATACAGACTTGGTTATTTTCATGAACGTCATCATTTTATGATTAAGAGTCTAGAATTTTACTTCATTTCATGTGCAAAAGTTCTTACATAAAATTTTGGTCATTATTTGATTTATATGACCTTATGCATAGTTATTATTGAGAGTCTAATGATATGCATAATAACACATTAATTTTGTTTAACTCTCATAATTGTGTCGTGTGTTATTCTATCCTATATAAGAGGATCATTGAATTGATTTCATCTTATCTATGTTTAGGATAGTTTATTGTTTCTCTTATTGAGCATAATCGTTATTAATTCTCCTTTATTATGTATCTCTCTTTAGTCTTTGAGTTAAGTTTTACTTGAATATTTTTTGTCAATTTATGATAAAAAGGGGGAGAGAAATATAAGTTTACATGTATTAAGGGGGAGAGAATATCATTTACAAGAGAAATATGTTTTGGGGAGTTGGGGAGGATATTAGATTTGAAATACCTTGTGATATGTGTTGTTTATTATTTTATACCATACATGGGTTTCACAGGTTTATATGTTTGAGTTTTATGCAGAGACGTGTATCACGTCATAGTTACTTGATTCTCTTATAATATGGGTTCGGGATTGTAATCGTGGCTATTTTTCTTGCAACCCATTACTTGTGTGTTTTGTCACGGAATTGCCAAATGGGGAGATTATTAGGACTTTTGTTAGTTGGAAAACTCTAGTAGACTAAAACACTTTATTTGTAATATCTTCTTATTCTCTATGTGATGATTAGCTAAATAGATTGTAGACATTATAGAGAAGGTTTTGTACGGGGTAGGATGTTTAAACCAATGCTAAGGAGGGCTTGGACATTCATTTGAGGACAAAGGAGTTAAAATTCAGTGTTCGTAGAGTTGGCTACCTTGTCACTACCTTCTCACCCCAGCGAGAATTGGAAAATTTGGCCAGTCAACTTCTCTACCTTCTCGCTCTAGGGAGATCACGAAAAGTCTTTTCGCTACCTTCTTGCTAGTTTCTCACCCCAGCGAGAATCGGCCGAACTTCTAGGTTTGAAAACACGAGAAACCTAATTTTGAAGGATTGATTTGGAAGTCTAGGTTTACCCAAGATCTTCTATTATAAATATAAAGTTAGAGGAAGGCCAAATCAAGTTTTTACACCTCCTTTCTGCAACTCTAAAAGAATACACTATTAAAGAGATATCATTAAGAGAGCTTATTGTTCATGTGAAGAAGATATCATAGAAGTTGCTATTTATTCCTTGGCAAGAAGAAGAACTTTAAATTTTCAACAACTTACTCTTGATGGTGCATCAAGATGAGAATTCGTGGTGTGAAATTCGTCATGGTCCAAGCATGGGAGAATGGTGAATCGCAGTATGCGAGCAAGATCAGTTCAACTTAGATTCATGAATTTCGAGATGGTATAATTGTAAGTTGTTCTTGTGAACCATTCATTGTTTATAATGCTTGGAGATTGGTCTGGAACATCTAATGCTTGGTAGATTATGACGGTGTTGTAGTGTTCAACACTCAAGCAACTACTGAAGAACTATGTCATGGGTGTATCTGTACGTGATCGTGGAGTTTGGTCAATACAAGGAGAACACGCTCAAAAGTGCAAGGATTCATCACCTAAGGATTGGGATATCTAGGGTTCGGTTGTAAGTCGTGTTGGCTCAAGTAATGTCCTAAAAGGGCGCCCGGGGGGGGGGGTGAATTGGGTTTTATAAAACTTAAATCAATAATCACAGATTAACAAAATAAATCAGTGGAATAATTACACAATATAAGATATATATGCAATCAACTTATGTGTGTGTAGTGAATGAAAAACAGAACAAAAAATAAGAGTGAGAGACACACAGATTTTTACAGAGGTTCGACCCAATCTTTGCCTACATCCTCACTTTCTTGATCCCCTCGAAAGTATTCCACTATGTAATCTCTTCCTTACACAACTGCTGGTTTTTCTTCAAGTGTCCACTCACTATTACATTCAAGGATTCACAGAAATCCTTTCTACCGAGAAGCTTCAATCCAAGCTCTCGAATTCACAAGTGTATTACACAAGCTACACTCAAGGTTTATAGGTTTACAACAACTTTTTCGGGAGTATAGAGATTACAATGTAACGGTTCTCACTCTTGGAAGCGAAGATAATAAATATTACAGCTCAGGGATTCTTCTCGGTTGGTAACAATTGCAGCTCAGTGAAGTAGATTTAGGGGTTTTGGATTTTTGCACTTTAAGGTCCTTGTCTTTTACCTATAAATGAGTTTGAACTCATATATTTATAGTCTCTCTAAAGAAATAGCTGTTAGAGCCGTTGAAGATGCATTGAATGCGCGAGTGGCTAAGATAGATTTTAAAAATCTGACCGCTGGAGCGAAATCCAGTCTCCTATTGAGATTGTCAACAATCCTCGTCTGGTGCTGCCAATTGGGCTTCCTTAGTTCTGTTGCTATGATTCTTGACCGAGATTGTCAACAATCATCGGTTGGTGCTGCCATTCGGTGTTTCACCTTCTTCTGTCATTCTTATTTGAATAAGATTGTCAGCAATCTTCTTCTTGTGTCACCACTCTAGGCTTGCCACTTCTTTTGATGTTTGGCTCTTCAACAAGATTGTCAGCAATCTTTCACATATGTTGCCACTCCATCTTTCTGTTTCTTTTACATTTGTTCTTTCACAACATTGTTGGTAATCTTGGTTAGTGTCAGCACTCAGTTTTTTTTGCTGTTGTTGCTGTTGCTATCCTCAGACTGTCTTCTACTCCTTTAGTCAATCAGTCATCGATGGTGTGAATATGTCCTAGCTCTATTGATCTTCTTGATAGTCTCCTGAACTTCTAAAGCATTTTATCCTTTTGTTGTCTCTTTATTCATCAAACTATTTGGAAGTTAACGAACTGCTTATGCTAGTGAAGACTTTCACTCTGCCAGACTGTCAGGTGTTGCCAATCTTTTGTATTGTCAGTAATTTTTCCTATACTTCTCTTATAAGCTCTTTCCATAGTGCTTTAAAGACAACTTTTTCGAGCTTCATGATGCCCTTAATCGATTGATATGAATATGGGGATCAAGGGTCTTCATTAGCCATAGATGTTGTTGATCACATAGATATCCAAGCCAAACTCCTTCTTCCGTTAGTGTCATCACCTTGACTGAGGTGCTGCAGATACTGTATTTGTCACAATATTTACATCTGTCATTATAAGGCTGGCACTCTTATAAGGTGCTGACAAGATCTTCTATGAAACTCCACAGTTCACGATTGCCGATAAATTTGAACAGGTTTTATCATACTAAGCTGTACACTTACAAGTTAAACACATTAGTTCATAATTACTGGGTTTTGTTATCATCAAAACCATCTAACAACTATAGAGATTAACCCTTAGGTCAACATTCTCCTGCTTTTTTGTAATGATAAAACCCTCTTTGAATATGAAAAATCATGATATGTGGGAAACATTATGCTCCCCCTTAATATAAGATCCTCTCCCTTAATAAAGGATTTTTGATTTTTCCTTATTTAGCAATTAATCAAACAGTCTACAAGTTAGTTCTTCCCTTAGGGTAGTTCTTCCCCCTTTTTGTCAAATAATCAAAAAGAATCCATGAACAATTTATGATAGGTACAATAGCAAAAATGTGAAAATAGAATTAAAACTATTGAATTTGCAGCAAGCATCCAAGTAAGAAAAATGAAGGGGGCGAAGAACCATCCAACAATCATCCATTCAATCAAGAAATCAAATAATGAAGAACTATTCAGGTCGGAATCAATCAACAACAATCAAGCAATGAACAACTAAATATCAAGCAGCCCCATTAGTAATTACTTAAGCAAGGTGGATAGAAATATAGATAGTGCATTGAAATAGAAATTGTCTTGCCAACTGGTCTATTACAGCAACATCCAAAACATAACATAGATAAAACAAATACAACCAACTGAAAGTTTTAGATACTTAAACATAAAAATTGAAATGCAATGCAAAGTCACAAAATGACAGGATCATTAGGGGTGTTAGAGCCACCCTTTTTAGGTCGGTCTCTAAGGCCATAAGCTTTGGTGATAGGATGGAAGGGTACTTTCTTTCGGGCTCTTTGCTTATATCTGGGTTTAGAAGGAGGAGAAAAAGAGGGATGAGGTTCAGATGGGTTAAGACTGGCAGCAGGTGCTTTCCCTTTGTCTGTGGCTCCAAAATCTTAGGTGCTAGCACTGACTTGTCTGTCTCACTCTTTACAGGCTACTCATCGATATTTCTTTAGAATCTTGCTCCATTACTGGTCCTTTTTCTAATTCTATAGCTTCTTTTCCATTCCCTTTTTCTAGTTCTTCCTCACTAGGTTCTTTCTGGCCAGAATCTTCTTTTTCAGAATCCTTTTCTTCAGAAGCTTTCTCTTTAGACTCTTTTGCTGCAGAGTTAGGTGCTACCTTGTCAGAGGCAAAGGGATTTCTTTTATCTCCAGCTTGATAAGTTTCACGTCCTTAAAGAGTTGGTCCATTTTTGTTCCTAGATTCTCAACCATAGTTAGACAATGACCAATTTTAGAGTCGAACTGATGCATCATACCAACCATCTTAGTTTTAAAGTCAAAGTCTTCAGGTTCTTCTGGTTCTGCCTGTGAAGATGAGGCAGCAGTGGACTGGCCATCCTTTTTCGTTATCCATTAGTTTGTCTCTGCAGTTTTCTCATACCTCATACTCTTCAAGGTTGACTTATTAATCCCATCTTGTCTTTCCTTGGCTGCTTCTCCCTTTTCTCCAGAGAGCTCAATGCCAAAATGTTTGAAAATCTTGGTGAGTGCCATACCATAAGATAGGCCACTAGTTTTGTGAGTTGAAGCTGCCATCATTTTGTCTATAAGGATGGTGGTCATGAGAGGTTTATTATCCTCACTAGCAGAACACCATAATAAAAGCAACTTCGTTTTAGAAATATAATCAAATCTACCAATCCTTGGAGCTAGGCAAGTGTTTAAAGAAGTGATGGACTAATTTGAGCTCCAAAGAAAGCTCGTTAGAGGTTATTGTCTTCTTGTTCTTGCTTCGGATCACTTTTCCCAAAATCACAGAGAATATTTATCTTAGATTCTCTGGTCGATTCTCAATACCTGCCCTAGGTAGATCAAAAATTTTCTCCAGAACTTTTCCACTGATTTTGATTTTTACCCCCTTTACAAAGTTGGTCAATCTATTGGGGTCCTTCATGGATTGCTTAAGATTAGCATACAAATGTTTCACCAGTTCTAGGTATAATTTTTCTTTCAAATTTTCCATTTCGAACCAACCCAAATAAGTAAACCTTTCTTTAAAACTAATTCCTAACCCTTTAAAGAAATTAAAGTCTACAAATCTACCTTTGATAACTTTTTGGGTACCAAAGAAAGTCTTATACCTTTGTTTCAGTGATACCCGATTGAAATAGAGATCATTTTCTAGAACGTCAGAGTCTGGTTCCACTTCTGCCACACCCTTTCCCTTGTCATCCTTTCTTTCTTTCTTTGATTTCTCTGCCACTGCACTTGATTCCCCCTTTTCATTTCTGGTTTTCCTTTTTTTTCCTCAATCAATGACAAGTGGATCAATTATTGCTTGTTCAACACTCAGATTCTGAGAAACTTTTGTCATTCCTTCGATTTCTGTTGCTACAGATGTTTCTTGAGAGATTTCGGTTAGACTGAGGTTTGAATCACTGTTTGGGAGGTAGTTTTGAGGATTTGAGAAATGGAGGGAACAGTTATTTTTGAATTTGGGAGACTGAAATGTCGAAATGGGTCGACAATCTAGGGCTTTATGCTTTTATATGCTGAGATAAAACAAACATAAATATGCAATAATGCTTGCACTTTTTACAAGTGCTAGCAATGTGTAGTGATCATATAGAAATTTCAACATAGATTCAGCAAGTGCTAGCACTAGTCAATATTGATGACACTCGTGCATTCTTAAACATCAAATTCAGATATCATTATCAGCATTTTTGATGATTGACATCACCTGAAGTAATATGACTTAAGGGATTAACAAACAGTAGAGATATATCTTAATGAACACCACCTATCAAAAGGGATCACACATACCAAGTTCTCTTCGAATAATGAAAAATCTGTCTTCACTTAAAGGTTTGGTAAAAATATCAGCTAACTAATGGTCAGTGCTGACAAATTTCAGATTGACATCACCTTTTTGTGTATGGTCTCTAATGAAATGGTGCCTAATCTCAATATGTTTGGTTCTAGATCGTTGAATAGGGTTCTTGGTCAAATTTATTGCACTAGTGTTGTCACACCTGATAGGGATGTGGTCAAAGGTGAGTTCATAATCTTCAAGTTGATGTTTAATTCACAACACTTAAGCACAGCAGCTGCCAGCTGCTATGTACTTAGCCTCTGCAATTGAGAGGGCTACTAAATTTTGTTTCTTGCTAGACCAAGGCACAATCATATTTTCAAGAAATTGACATGCACCACTGGTGCTTTTTTGATTAGTTATACTTCCAGCATAATCAGCATTAGTATATCCCACAAGTTTATAAGATGTACCACTTGGGTACCAAATACCAAGATTGCAAGTCTATTTTAGATATTTAAAAATCCTTTTTACAGCAATAAGGTGTGATTCTTTAGGATTAGCTTGAAATCTAGCATATAGACACACATTGAACATTATATCAGGTCTATTTGTAGTTAAGTATAGCAGAGATCATATCATGCTTCTAAACAGTTTTGTATTCACAGACTTATCTGCATCATCTGTCTCCATTTTGGTTGACACATTCATAGGTGTCCCAATCGGTTTTAGATCTTTGAAATTAAATCTTTTGAGCAAATCCTGGATGTACTTAGACTGATTTATGAATAGTCTATCTTTGGATTGCTTGATTTGTAGTCCAAGGAAAAATGTCAGCTCTCCCATTATGCTCATTTAAATTTCCCCATGTATACTCTTAGCAAAATCCGTGCAAAAGTTTTAATTAGTAGGCCTAAAGATAATGTCATCCACATATATTTGTACAATAAGCATATCAGAATTTTTTGTTCCTGATAAACAGTGTAGTGTCAACTTTGCCTCTAGAAAAGTCATTTTCTAAAAAAAATCTGCTTAGTCTTTCATACCATGCTTTAGGTACTTGTTTTAAACCATACAAAGCTTTAGATGATTTGAAGACATGATCAGGAAATTTATTATTCTCAAAACCTAGAGGTTGTTTAACATAGACTTCTTCATTTATAACACCATTTAGAAAAGCACTTTTGACATCCATTTGGTAAAGTTTAAAATTTTTAAAACATGCAAATGCAAGTTGCATTTTAATTGCTTATAGTCTAGCAACAGGTGCATAAGTTTCATCGTAGTCAATACCTTCTTCTTGATTATAGCCTTAAACAGCTAACCTTGCTTTATTTCTGATGACAGTACCAGCTTCATCCATTTTATTTCTAAAAACCCATTTGGTACCTACAATTGGATATCCTTTAGGTCTAGGCACAAGGTTCCATACTTTGCTTCTTTCGAACTGATTCAGCTCTTCTTGCATGGCATTAATCTAGTATTCATCTCTCTCAGCTTCTTGAAATATCTTTGGTTCCACTTGTGATAAGAAGGCAGAATGTGCACACAGATTTCCGATGGAAGCTCTTGTTCTTACTCCTTTTGATGAATCACCACATATTTGATCATGAGGATGATTTTGCACAAATTTTCATTCTTTTGACAACCCCTCATTTACCTCTTTTTGCTGCTAAGATATGGTTGGACTTGGTCTATTTTTCTCAAAACCTGCTTTTGTGATTTTTCTTGGTGGTGTTGCTCCAGGTGCTGACACTTCATTGATATTGCTAGCACTTGGAACTAGTTCATTAGCTTCATCATTTCTACTTGCAAGAGTGTTAGTTTCATCAAATGTAATATGAATAAACTCTTTTGTTGAATACTCTACAAGCTTTACTATGCATGGAATAACTAAGAAAAACACCTTCATTAGACTTAGCATCAAATTTTCCTAGGTTCTCTTTGTTATTATTTAGAACAAAACACTTGCAATAAAAAACATGAAAACATGAAATGTTTGGTTTCCTTCCCTTCCAAAGTTCATAGGGAGTCTTTTTCAGATGCCTTCTGACAAGAATTCGATTTAAAACATAGCAAGCCGTATTCACTGCCTTAACCCAAAAGTATTTATGTAAAGTATTTTCACATAGCATGGTTCTAGCCATTTCTTCCAAACTCCTGTTTTTCCTTTCAACAATACCATTTTGCTGTGGAGTTCTAGGGGTTGAGAAGTTGTGTTCAAAACAGTTTTCATCACAAAATATTTTGATTGAGAGTTCTCCTCCATGATCTGTTCTAATAGCAGATATGGCAAAACCTTTTTCATTTTGGACTATTTTGCAGAATTTAACAAGCATAGATATGGTTTCATCTTTGTGAGCAAGAAAGTAAGTCCAAGTATATCTAGAATAATCATCTATAATCACAAAAGCATATTGTTTTCCTCCAACGCTAAGTTTTCTGGTTGGTCCAAACAAATCCATGTGCAGCAATTGAAGTAATCTTGTGGTTGAAATCTCTATCTTTGATTTAAAAGATTCTCTGATTTGTTTACCCTTTTGACATGCATCACACATTTTATCTTTTTCAAACTTGATCTTGGGCAAACCAACAACCATGTCATTTTTCACAACTTTAGAAATTGTGCTCATACTAGTGTGTCCTAACCTTCTATGCCATAACCAACATCAGATTTATTTACAGCAGATAAACATTTTAAATTAGATGCAGAAAAATCATTCAAGCTAAAAACATTTATGTTACCTTTTCTTATCCTACTTAAGGCAGTAGAGCCATCAAGAATATTAACTACAGAACATGTTGAAGATTTGAAAACTACCTTGAATTTATCACACAGCTGACTGATGCTAACCAAGTTGTGTTTAAGATCTTTAACTAGAAGGACATTTTCAATTACAATTAAAGAATTCTTACCAATGCTGCCAATTCCAATGATCTTACCCTTGTTGTTGTCACCAAAGATCACCATTCCTCCATCTTTGGGAGAGAGAGAGAGAGGAGAAATGGCTTTCATCTCCTGTCATGTGCCTTAAACAGGCACTATCCAAATACCACATTTCTTTCTTCAGTTGGGACTTTAAACAAAACCTGCACAGAGCAAAATTTAATTTTTGATTTTTGGTACCCACTTCAGTAATCATCTTTGGTTTCCATCTCTTCTTAGTATCAGTAATCATCTTTGGTTTCCATCTCTTCTTACTATCATTCTTAGAAGATCTCCTTAGCCAGCATTGATTGACATAGTGTCCAAACTTTTGACAGTAAAAACATCTACTCTTAGAAACATTTGGTTGCACAAAAAGGTTTTGTATGACTTCTTTTTAACAAATGGATCATAACCAATTCCTCCTCTATCAAAAGTGCATTTCTGATTTCCTAGAATTCAGTCAAGGTTTTCTCTTCCTTTCATAAAATTTTCAAGAGGATTTTCTAGGTCTTTGTTCTTCCCTTTTAAAGCATCTTAAAGTTAGTTTCTTTAGAAAACAATTTTTGGCTTCCAATTTTTTTACTTTATCCATCAAATCATGAAAAGCATCTTGAAGTTCATCAAAAGTAAAGTCTGAAGTAAGTACCTCATTTTCATCTTCTTCCTGAGCCATCAGACAGAGGTTGGCAATTTCTTTAGTGTTAGATTCATTCTATGAGCTGGACTCTTCACTTCACTCAGAGTTGTTGCCATGGATGTAGCTTCCTTGCTCATTTTTCTTGTTTTCTTGAGTTGAGGACATTCAGATTTGATGTGTCCAGGATTCTTGCATTCGAAACAAATTATGGTAGAGTCTCTTTTGCTTGAATCTTCCTTGGCTTTAACCTTTTTGCCTTCAAACTTTTTACCTTTCCTCCACTTCTTTGTCATGAACCTCTTGAATGTTTTGGTGATGAGAGCTAGATCCTCATATTTTTCTTCATCACTATCTGGTTCATTTGAGGTAGACTTGAAGGCAATTATTCTTCTCTTCTTTTCTTCATCATCTTTAGTATTTTACCTTTGAGTTAGTTCGTAGGTCATAAGTGACCTCGGCAGTTCTTCGAGAGGTAGAGTGTTTAGATTCTTGGCCTCCTCTGTTGCTGTCACCTTGGCCTCCCAACTTCTAGGCAAGGATCTGAGTATCTTTTTAACCTGTTCATTATTAGAATAAATCTTTTTAAGGGATTTCAATCCATTTATAATGTCAATAAATTTGGTAAACATTTCGGTAATAGACTCCTTAAACTTCATATTAAACATTTCATAGTTATGCACAAGGAGATTGATTTTGGATTCCTTTACCTGATTTGTGCCTTCATTAGTAACTTCTAACCTATCCCAAATTTCTTTAGCAGTATCACAGGTTGAAATTCTATTAAATTTAATAGTATCAAGTGTACAATACAACACATTCATACCCTTAGCATTAGCTTGCATAATTCTAAAATCATCAGCATCCCATTCATTTTCAGGTTTGGCCACTTCAACAAATTCAATCCTTTTAGTAGAAATTCTGGGTCCATTTATAATAATTCTCCACAGTTCATAATCTACCGATTGAATATAAATTTTCATTATATTTTTTCAGTAATTATAGTTCGTGCCATTAAACAATGGAGGTTTGTTAGTAGACTGACCTTCTGCAAGAGATGTTCTAGCTATATTGGCCATGGATCTTACTCAAGGATGTAAAGCCTATATATGTGAGCACCAGGCTCTGATATCAATTGTTGGCTCAAGTAATGTCTCAAGAGGGGGGGGGGTGAATTGGGTTTTATAAAACTTAAATCAATAATCACAGATTAACAAAATAAATCAATGGAACAATTACACAATATAAGATATATATGCAGTCAACTTATGTATGTGTAGTGAATAAAAAACAAAGCAGAAAATAAGAGTGGGAGACACACAGATTTTATAGAGGTTTGGCCCAATCTTTGCCTACGTCCTCTCTTCCTCGATCCCATCGAAGGTATTCTACTATGTAATCTCTTCCTTACACAGTTGCTAGCTTTTCTTTAAGTGCCCAGCTCACTATTACATTCAAGGATTCACAGAAATCCTTTCTACCGAGAAGTTTCAATCTGAGCTCTTGAATTCACAAGTGTATTGCACAAGCTACACTTAAGCTTTATAGGTTTACAACAACTTTTTTGGGAGTATAGAGGTTGCAAAGTAACGGTTCTCACTCTTGGAAGTGAAAATAATAAATATTACAGCTCAGGGGTTCTTTTTGTTTAGTAGCAGTTGCAGCTCAGCGAAGAAGATTTAGGGGTTTTGAATTTTTTTCACTTTAAGATCCTTGTCTCTTACCCATAAATGAATTTGAGCTCATATATTTAAGTCTTTCTAAAGAAATAGCCGTTAGAGCCGTTGAAGATGCATTAAATGCGCGAGCGGCTAAGACATTTTTTAAAAATCTAACCGTTGGAGCGAAATTCCGTCTCCTGCTGAGATTGTCAGCAATCTTCGTCTAGTGCTGCTAATCGGGCTTCCTCAATTCTGTTGATGTGATTCTTGATTGAGATTGCCAGCAATCATCAGTTGGTGTTGCCAATCGATTTTTCACCTTCTTCTGTCATTCTTATTCGAATAAGATTGTCAACAATCTTCTTCTTGTGCCACCACTCTAGGCTTGCCACTTCTTTTGATGTTTGGCTCTTCAACAAGATTGTTAGCAATCTTTCACATGTGCTGCCACTTCATCTTTCTGCTTCTTTTGCATTTGTTCTTCCACAAGATTGTCAGCAATCTTGGTTAGTGTCCGCACTCAATTTTTCTGTTGTTATTGCTGTTGCTATCCTCAGACCGTCTTGTACTCCTTTGGTTAATTAGTCTCCGATGGTGTGAATATGTCTCATCTCTATTGATCTTCTTGATAGCCTCCTGAACTTCTAAAGCATTTTATCCTTTGGTGGCTCTTTGTTCATCGAACTACTTATGTTGGTGAAGACTGTCATTCTGTCAAACTGTCTGGTGCTACCAATCTTCTGCGTTGTCGATAATTTTTGATATACTTCTCTTATAAGCTCTTTCCACAGTGCTTTAAAGATAGCTTCCTCAAGCTTCGTGATACCATTAATAGATTGATATGAACATGGGGATCAAGGGTCTTCATTGGCCATGGATGTTATTGATCACATATACATCCAAGCTAAAATCCTTTTTCTGCTGGTGTCATCACCTTGACTGAGGTGCTGCAGATACTATGTTTGTCACAATCTTTACATCTGTCATTATAGTGTTAGCACTCTTATGAGGTGCTGACAAGATATTCTATGAAACTCCATAGTTCACGATTACCCATAAATTTGAATAGGTTTTATCATACTAAGCTGCACACTTAAGTTAAACACATTATTTCATAATGACTGGGTTTTGTTATCATCAAAACTATCTAACAACTATGGAGATTAACCCTTGGGTCAATAAGTTGATTATCTTGTATTCAGTTCTTAATAGTGATTGCTTGGCTAGACTAGGGCCCGTGGTTTTTTTTCCTGATTTGAGTTTCCATGCAAAACTCGTGTGTCTATTACGTGATTGCTTTATTACTCTTGCATGCGATTTAAATTAGTGTATGATGGGTTAGAATGCTTAATCGATATTTATCAAGCACCCCACCAAGTGAAGGTAAATCCATGTAATCCGACAAAATTTTCGATTGTTCTTCTGTTTCTTAGTTTTGTTTTCTTGGTTGGTATTTCAGCTTTTAAAAAAAGTACTAAAACACAAAGATAGTATAAGCATTGCAATTACAGAAATACAATCAAGCACAGTAAAGGAAATAAAAACATTTTATCTTAACATTGTTATCCATTGTGTGCACTAAGGTATCACTATGTATAGATATTCAGAATGCAAACTTAAACAAATTGTAAAAATGCACAAAGCAAACTTCCATAACGTAAAAAACTCGAATTGAAGAATGATCAAGGCTCGTGTTTGACATTACATCCTTAAGAAAAAAATTTGCCCCCATAATAATGTTTATAGTTGAATAGACGTCTATCTCCCAAAATGCAATGATCGGCTCACACACAAAAGAAGCACTACAATCTATGTGTTTGGCGATGATTAACTATCTCAATGCAATAGTATGTGTTTGGTGATGATTGACTATCTCAATGCAATAGAAAGATCTCTTGAAAAAAAGAATGAAATGAAATGCAGAATCGAGGACTATTTATAGGCATATAGGTGTCTATTCGGAATAGTCATAAATTACCAAACAACCTATTTGAAATAGCATGAACCAACAGTCATAACAATATGTTGTGATTGTTTGGAAAGTCAGCAGCCAAACGGTACTTCCAACGGTCACAACTATTTGTTTTAAATGTTTAAATTTAAATTCAAATGAAAATAAACAGTAAGACCGTGTTTGGTTATGTTAGACACTTTATAGCCAATTTTTCATTTACTATTTTGAGTAAATGATTATATAAAATTAATCTCCTCATGAAGATTATTTTATAGTTCTCACATTTATTCAAGCTATACACAATATTTTCTAATAGTTTCCACCACCGAAATAGGTGTCTATTTTGGTGGTGAAAACTCACATTTATTTATGCTATACACAATATTTTTCAACAGTTTCCACCACCGGAGATGGTTTTAGACGTGGTGATTTGGTCGATGGGTCTTCATCATGACCATGGATGAGAGATAGCCAGCGAGCTTGGGTTACAGCCATGGCAGTTCAGGTGAAGGTGAGGAAGAAGACAATGTTCACAAAGTTTTAGCTGTGGTTGAAATGGGTTTGCTCGGTGATGGAATGGGGATTCATGGTGGAGCTCCGGTGATGCCATTGGTGGTTGGTGGTGTGTTAGTTATCTCTTTGGACAGAGTGAGCCTCTCTTGTGATATTGATTTAGAGAGACATAAGAGAGATAAAGCTTGGTCTAGTAAGGGAGAGGAGGTCGGCCATGGTGCTGGTGTTGCTGGCTTGGAGAGGGGAAATTAGGTTGTAGCCGTGTATAGTGGGGGAGAGAGAGGCCTTCTCATGTGTCACATCTCATTCAAGAAGAGAGAGAAATTTTGTCCCCATTCTCTGCACTAATTGATGTTCCCAATGTTTTTACACCATATTCTTGGGAAGGCGCTTGAACAAAGCAGCAATAAAAATAATCTGAGTCGTAGAGTAAAGTCAAAAGATTGATTTTTACCGTTAGATGAAGCAACAATTTGAAAAATCTACCAATATAGATATAAATATATAGAAAGAGCATTTATTACCTTCACCAACTCGTAAGAGCTGTTAAAGAGGCTAATGTCTTTAGACAGGATTTGGATGTGAAAAGGTGAGTTGAATAGCTCATCTTGGCTGTTGAAATGAAACTAAATTTTATCCTAACCGTTCTAATGAAATGTATCTCACACACATTTTGAAAACACTGAGCTGCTTTGTTATATATATATATATATATCAACATAGTTACATACATAGCTACAACGAAAGAACTGACTTATTTAGTTACTTTCATACAAATCTCTTGTTCTTTAATCCGATAGTATGTTGATAATTTTTCTGAGGCTGTCTCTATAATTTTCTCTTTTGTGTGATGGGTTTTTCTTTTTCTTTTTTCCCTTCTCTCTTCAATGGGTCTTTGCCTCTCTCTCTCATCATTATTGATTTTTATTTTATTATAGTGTTACATGTTCTTGTGTTGTAAAACTTTATTGATCTGGATTTGTTTTTTTTTTTTCTTTTTTCTAAGCGATTTGGATTTGGTATTGGTGTAGGTGATTATTAATAAGATGAAAAATGTAATGATTTGTAGTTCAAGAGGTAGAATGATACTAAGGCGTAGTTGAGGGGGTCACTATGTAATTTACCTTCCTTCCTCTTGGATATTGAGGCTTGTGGTGATTTTTTAGAAGCTTTCACATTATGGAGTTGTATAGAAATGTAGAACATTCTAGACATTATGTAGTCTTGTACATAAACGTAGACCATTTTAGAGTCTCCTACATATCTTTAGTAGGAGAAGCTCAACTTCCACTGTAGTCAAATAAATCTTCACTATCGCTTGATGAGGTGAAATAGTATAAGTGAATACCTCATTTATAAACCATCAAATAAAGGCAAGCAAATCAAGCAATTTAAGTGTTCCTTCTTTAAATCCCTCACCTGAATTCTCTTAGTTTTCTCATCTTAAGTGTGAGTGAGAGTCAAGTCAGAGTTAGGCTGACTTAGTCCCAAGGGCTACGTGTGTTTGTTGAAATGCCACTCATATTTTAAGAGTGAGTGAGAGTTAGGTTGATTTAGTCACTCAAAGGCAAGGTGTGAGTGTCAAAGCTCTACACGAGAGTCGCGGAAATTGCAAGCTTGTGACACTTGGCAATTGTTTACTGCCAAAAAACTAATGCATTAGCAAATCCAAGGGATTTATGATCAGCCATTCTATTTGAGTTAAGTAGATGAGGTAGTTGCCCAGAAAAGTGATATGTTTCTAGGAGCTCCAAAAAATTGGATGCCCAAACAGTTCTTCTACATCATTTCTGCATAGCAAAAAAAAAATATTATCAAACACGGATTAAAGTTTAATCCCGTAATCTGATGCATATTTAGGCAAGATTTGAAATTTATGATTTAAAAAAGGGTAAAATACGCCGGAGTTCCCTATAATTTACCTCTCATTTCAATTTAATCCTTATAGTTTCAATTGCGATATTTTTACCCTTTATTTTTTTAATTGATTTCTAATTCATCCAATTTGTAACAGACGTTAAAAAAGTTAGACAAAAAAAGTCATGTGTGAGGCACATGACATTATTATAAGTTAACCGACTATTTTGCCCTCATCTGAATTAGCCTAATTTGACTTGATATGTAATATATATACACATATATACGTAGACCTTCTCTCCCCTCTCTTTTTGTGTCTTTTTGGCAAAGGAGGTTGAGAACAGCTCCACAAATTCCTCTCTCTATCCTCTTATCTCAAAATAATTTCTTCCATATATTTCTCTCTCATCCCCTTAAACTCGCCACAAACAATGCCACCGGCACCCTTGTTTATCAGCAAAAAAAAAAAAACAGAGCAAGCAAACATAAGGATCGAAAACTGAAAGGGAAAATAAAACAAAAAAGATAGTGCAAAAGATAAGTTATTAGCAAAAAGATAGAGAATAAGGATTGAAAACCGAAAGGGAAAAAAACAAAAAAAGCAAAACAGCGTAAGCAAAACATAAGGATGGAAAACCCAAATTCTTCTGTTTGCATCAAAATTTTTGATACAGTTGTAGTAGAAGCTTTACCACTAGATTCATCTCCAACTACACGCAATTAGAGAGAAAAATATTTGACCCATTACTTAAAACTGACCAATTTTTTTTAGAGAAAGAAATGGAGCAGATGTTATGCATTGGTTTAGAGAGAAAGAGAGTTGGCCAAAAATGGAGAAAGAGAGCCAGGTAGAGGAGAAGAGGAAGAAAGTGGTTGGTTGAGAGGCCCATGGATTTTAGTGAGAGAATGTGTGGAGAGCGAAAGCGGGCAAGAGAGAGTGAGCACTCGGCGGAGAGAGAAAAGGAAGAAGAGAGAAGGAGGTGGAGTGTAAGGGGTGCTTGCTGCGGCAGTGAAAATGGCTTGGCAGTGGAGAACAAAGGAGGTGATGGGTCTGCTCATATGATTTGTGTGTTGTACTTGTATGACCATTAGCATTCACATGGTATCATGATGGATCAGGTTTTCAAAGAATCAACTTGGAATTGGAATATTCCTTTTTGAAATCATTCTCCCATTTTTTTATGGTTCCCATTCGACAATTTACAAAATTGCAAAGAATAACCTGATAAGTCACATTTTAAGGATCTAAATAGTTGAAGTTATCTTGCACAAGTGACTTCTTTAAAAGAGGAGATGATGGGTATGCAGTGGTTGGTAATGAAGAGAGGTAAATAGAATAGAAATAGAGGGGCAAGAAAGGAGAAATGGAGGTGCCCGACAGTGAGAGGAAGGTGGGTGGTGGGCACTGACCAACATGAAGATAAGAAGAAAGAGGAAGAGAGAGGAATGTGGCTGGTGGGTACTGATGAGGATGAAAAGAAGAAGAAAAGGAAGTGTGAAAAGAAGAAGAAATAGATTGAGGAGTGGTAGGAGAAGAAGTGGTTTGGTCTACCGAAGATGTATAGAAGATCGGAGGTGAGGAGGAAAAGAGGAAGAGAGAAGATGAATTTTACTATTTTATCCCTATGGTGTGGTCATGTGGATGGTCCGTGCTATTTTTCATTTTGTTTTGTAATGTCTGTTAGGAATTGGATCAATTAGAAACCAATTATATTAAAGGGTAAAAATATTACAATTAAACATGTAAGGACTAAATTGACATGAGAGGTAAACTACAAGGACGTCCGGTATATTATACCCTTTAAAAAAATACCTGACGAAGCAGAATGTAATGATGATACTTTAATAGAAATGGTGCCCCTTTTCCAACGTATAAACAAGTGCTAGACCTTGATGGGAAGACTTTTATATCATTGGCATGTTTATCTTTGGTAGCTAAGATCAGCTCCTTATAAGAAACATATGTATGTAGCTCTTTGATAGTTAAGATCAACTCCCTATAAAAAAAATATACATAAGCAACAAACAAATGAATTAATATCAACTAAAAAATATGACTTCATTTTTTTTTTTCAATTTTAAAAGCATATTACCTAAAGTGCCAACAAAACATACCTGGAGAGTTTTTGAAATAATAGAGTTACATACAAATATGTTGAGCACTGGATAACTAGGAACTTATTGTGATGGGTTACAAAATAATCAACAATATTCACATGTTTAGATATTTCATACATAATATGAGAGCTTTATGTACATTTATATGATAAACTCAAATTATTAAATATTTTTCTTAGATGGATGTTTAGCAATAAATGTTAAAGATTGTGATGTCCAATAATAGACGTCAAACACATATTTCATACCTTTATCATTACTCAAAGTGTTGAGTTTTGACAAGGGTACCTTATACATTTTATAAGAGTCTATGTAACATAAATTGCTCTTGAAATAGGATTGGAAAACTAGATAGAATCCCGCTTTGGGGAATTAGGCTTGGAATTTGACTAGAATCAAGATTGTCTTTGAAAATAGATAAGAATCCTGCTTTTGGGATAGAATTTGTAAAGTTTACAGGATCCCACTCTTGAGGTTTGAGTTTGATAAAAATCCCACTCTCAGAGATAGAGGTTGAATTTAACTAGAGTTCCCTTCTTGGGGATAGGATTGGAAAATTTGATAGAAATCCCACTCTTAGGGATAAGAGTTGAGAGTTAGATTTTAAAAGCCACCCTTGGAGATAGTATTTGAATTGACTTGATTCCCACTTTTGGCGATAGAGCTTCAAATTTGGTACAAATCCCACTCTTGGGAAACAAGATTGAAAAACTTGAGACATGAACTTTCATACTTGTAAGTAAATTTAGCAACAACCATTCATTCCATCCATTCAACTAAAAAGTATATTATTTTCCCTTTCCTCTTGACTTCACAAAACTGTGGGGTGTTCTATTTCATGCAAGGGTTTAGAAGACTCTTCCTACTGATTCTATATGTAGTATGTGGTTAATGGCTTGGCTAATGCACCCTAGAAAGGCACAATTCTTGAATCTTCAAATCTCCAACCCTTAATGGATCCTTCACCGGTTGATGATTAGAGCGGGGGTGTTCAATACTATTCCTCCAACAGAAATGGTAAATAGGATCATGTCATGATTAATGCAAGTGCTTATCGCAAGTGCATGATTTTGGAAAGAGATAAAAGGGTCACATCCATCTATCATATTCATAGCATACATTTAACCAATGTATATTCATCTTAGTTATTGGCAAAATATATGGAAAGCAAATAGCTATTGAACGACATAAAGTTAAACGTGAACAAGATGTTTACCAAACAACAGAGAAAATGATGAATTAAGGCTTTTGGCACACCATAATCATAAGGTAAGCACTTATAGAAGACAAAATTGAAATAAACTTGAGCATGTATATTTGAAGAGCAATGCAAGAGTCACCAACTTTTTCTACTGGATTATCATTACGGATATACACAAGGTGATGTGGTCCACATTATCCAATAAATATTAAATTTATTCACTTGTATCTGTCCGTGATGATAATCCGATAAACAAAACTTATAGCTATAACATTTTTCATATTTGAAGCAAGCCACTTTAAAACAATATGGTTTTAAGTTGAAATTTTGACTTTAAAATGCAAATGAAAACCAGATTCTAGGATGTGGAGGGAAAATAGACATAAAAATGATCATAATCCTTTAAGTGCGTGGGGACCGAACAAGTCAAAGAGAAACAAGACTCCATGTGACTGGTTTTAATCTTTATACTTTTCATAAAGGCTTTCTAAAAAATTTAGGAGTTGTCACTTCTCACCTAATATTGTGTTAAACCTTACAAAGTATGTTTTAGAAAAGCACTCCAAGTTTTTGGAAATGAGTTTTGAATTTGAAAAAAGGTTTGATTTGAAAAGAATGTTTGATTTTTGAAAGCCCTTTCCTTTGATTGATGACTCCAAATCAGACATGTGAACTAGGAAAATCAATTCGGGTTCCATTCTAGACATTTACAGCATTTGAAATATTCCAAAAGGCTAACCAAATGATCACGTGTTGGATTACATGTTTTATATGTTTTAAAGTCAAAAGTTAAATTGCATTGAAATTCTAACAAAAAAATATCAACAATATTTGAAAACTTTGGGTGGGCCATGGCAGAGCCTCTGTGAATGCAAGCATTTATTTAAAAAACTCTTGAATTTATTCTGACCAAACAAGCAAGCTCCCAATTAATCACTCATGTTTAAAAAATAGTTGAACTTTCTCAACTATCCCAATTCATGAATTTCTGATTTAAACATTTGAATCATTTAAGGTAATTATGAAATGAGTACTCGTACTTTAGTAAGTGTTTTGATATATTTTCTAATAAAAAATTTCTCAAAATGTTTTAGAAACTATTTTCCCATTTCGACAATGCGCATCAGGCCATGGGCATGTTCTCGGCCCAAGCCAAAAACAATTGATCCTATAAATTACCCTTCCGCATATACGTCGATACAAAACTTGTTTGAACGGTCAATGGAGTCTTCATCTTCTTCACCAATCTCAGTTTCTTATTTGAATTATCTAAATCTATTCCTCCTTCGTCCCATTCTCGCCATCTCTTTCGTCCTTTCCGTAATTCTCCTTGGTATCTAAAGCTACGTATATATATATACACATGTATATGTCGGTATATGTGTAGTTTCATGATCTGGGTTGTTGAAAATTATTCTAATACGAAGCTTTGATGGGTTCATGCAGGTTGGTTCTTAGCGTGGAAGCTAGTCCTGGTTCATGTTCCTCTGGTTCAAGAGATCTTCGGCCTGCGGAAAAAAACTACAAAGCCAAAACCCCCAACCCGCGGGAGGTTCTCCCGATTTTACAACAGTATCGACGCCCAAAATTCGAATTCTCAGAGGTAATCTCCACTTCTTTCGATGCCCTTCCACTCGTTGACTCGAATACGCTTTTTGCTTGCTTTGAGTGCGTTTTTCGCTACGATGACTTGTTTTGTTTGCCCCTAATATCGAGAAGTCCTTGAATTCTCGAAGAATATTATGCTTCACATAACACTTCTATGAATACCCGTTTCATTACAAAGTGTCTGCTTTTGTCAAGTCTCATGTTTCGTAAAATATGCCCTCTGATTTAGCCTAAATTGGACAGATTTGCTTTTTGTTAATTGATGATGCCTACTATTTGTACTCTTCTCTGGTCATGATTTGGGATTGGGCTTGCTGTTTTTATTGTAATCTTTCTTGAGGCTGAGAAATTGAGGCATCCTCCCTCAAATGCGTGAAGCTTGTATATACACTCCCTCTGCAATATTTGCAAACACTTGAAGGAGAGTAGTGTTAGTTTGTTAGAGTTTAAGCTTCGGGTGAGGATAGCAGTGGGGTCAGTTAGGTATGATGTTTCGGTTTGGTTGGAATCGGGTCCTAAGGTTGCCTACAGGAAGCTTCTTCTGGGGAGGAAATTGGGCATTGCAGAGGCTACTATGAGGAAGATGGAGGCGAGTCGCCACCACCAGCCATAGATGCGTGTTCAGAGCATGGAGGACGGGTGATGCAGGACAAGTAACAATAGAACTAAGGAATCGTAGAAATAGAATAGGTAGACGAGAAAGGGAGGAAAGAACTATAATGGGTAGAAAAGACGAAAAAGAGAATTGGGAAGAGAAACCCTCAAGAAGAGAGAATCTAATATTCAATCAATTTAATAATCATCACAACTAATTAATTCTTTACGACCATGCTATATATGTAGGTAATGTCAAAGTAGAAACATAAATAAAATAAAACAGTTCAAATAACAATCCTAATAAAACTCTAATTCTAAGAAGACTAAATCATCAGTCTCTTTATTCTGCATCATTCTCCTTAGCTGAATGAACCCTCCTCAGGAGAATAAAAAGCTTTGATATATCTTAAATTAACTAGGGTCAAAGCATCGGATCAGGTCATTAAAAATCTGAATAGCATCCATGTTTGGGTGATTCTTCCAATACACAAGATATCTTCAAATTTCTCCATGGGAACAAACAACAATTTGTATCTCAAGAACAATTGCAAGCGGATGCTTATAATTCAGCAAGAGGGGTGGAAAACTGGAAAGGTGTGCTGGAATCTTAGTGTATGAAACACCACCTATAGACAATTCTGCTGACAAAATAGAAGGCTCAAAGCTGTCTCGATAAGGAAACAAGTCCTCAACGGTGAAAACAAATATCTTGTTGCAAGCCAAATAAATATGCAGTAGGTCCAAACACAAGAAATGAAGGAAAAGGATTAAAGGTTTTGTTCAGTTTTAACATAATGGGTTCATCCTCCATCAATGTGAAGATAAGGTCCAGTCCATAGGATTTCTGATCTTCCTCTATATTTGTGAAGAGAAGAAAGTCCAAAGGATTTCTGATCTTTCTAATGATGCAGAATCAAGAGACTGATGGTTTAGTCTTCTTAGAATTAGTGTTTTATTAGGATTGTTATTTTAAGTGTTTTATTTTACTTATATTTTTATTTTGACGGTGCCTTTATATATATATAGCATGGGGGTAAAGAATTAATTAGTTTTGATGATTATTAAATTGATTGAATATTGGATTCTCTCTCTTTGTGGGTTTTTCTTCCCAGTTCTCTTTTTCTTCTACTCATTCTGATTCTTTCCACCCTTTCTCTTGTACCTATTCTATTTCTATGATTCCTTGTTTCTATTGTTACTTGTCCTGCATCAATTTGGTATTAGAGTCTAATCTTAATTCTTTGCCATCGCAACCCATTGCAACTCATCACCCAGTCTCGATTCATTGCTATCGCAACCCATCGCCCAATCTCGATTCATTGCTATCGCAACCCACCGTTGTATGTCATTAAATAAACCAGAGCTTTGTATAAGACATTCTCGTTGCCAATGCAAATTAGTTGTTGCAAACTCATCTCTGATTCAAGTCCCAACATACCCATCGAATCAAATCCATCCTCTGCTCTTTAACCCCTAAAGAGTCTCGTTGTGTCAAATCAGTGTTGAAACAAAGCATCACAAACCATTGCACAACCCTTTACTGTGTCGTCTTCCTCATCATCGCACACCAGCCATTGCCATTGCACGAACAAAGACAACGAACCAGCCGCAAGAACTAGTACTAATCATCATCATTAAAAAATGCTCAACTAGTGCCATCATCGCACATCAAGGGCTTCAACATCGAAGAGATTTCATTCGACACAGACCATCACCGGAGTTTGCCCTAGTTGGATTCGTCAACATCGTCAAACTTCCTCTGCATCAATAGGGGTGTGGCAGACAGGGCACGTGGGCTAACTGATCGGGACTTGTTTTTGAAATTGAACTGTGTGGATCAATCCCAAGAATGAACAGAGGGGAGGGGGCCACGTTTCAGACCAACACTTGAAAGGGGAAAGGCTAGAGGCGGCAACTATTTGGGCCTTAGAAAGTTTGATTGGGCTGAGAAAGGAAAATGGACCATGGGGAGCTCGCAGATTAATCGAACCAGCGGTGGGTTTCAAGCTTTAGAAAAAAGGAGTGGTGGTGGGCCTAGTAGTTTGCGTGGGCAGAAAGCAAAGTCTGTAAAGGCATATAAAGGCCCAAAGTTTAGTAAGTCTAATATTCGGCCTAAAGTGAACTCTTTGGGTTCTGCTTCATATAAGCCCAAGTCTTTTCCTTCTCCTTCTCCTTTTATTCGGTTTAAAGACAGGTCTGGCCTGTTAATGGATTTTGATCCAATAATAGTAAAGGCCCATATCAAGGGAGATATTAACTGTCACGGGGCAGCACTTGTCAGCAAGTTGTAGGTTACAAGTCCCCAATGTGGCGTCCGCCAAACTCCCTTGATAAGCCCGCCAAGCTCAATCCTCCACTAGTTGGTTGCAAGCAAGCAAGTTTGATGGCATAACACAAGCAATTACAATGAAAATTGATGAAAAACATACATAAGAAATTAACAAACGAGTGCATTTTCATTGCCAAAAAAGTATTTACAACGTTTAGAAGATGAAAAACAAGTGCTTAGTTAATTACAAGAAAAGTGGTGGGGGAGGTAGTTGACATGCATACCTCCCTTATAGTAGTATTCTAAGCCATTTGTAATCTGCTAAGAGAAAACATAGTGTGTGCTCGAGGAGGCATAATTGACTCTTTTTAATGCCACACTTGTTCAAAAATTTTAAACTCTAGGAATGGAAAAATGCATGCTAAAAGCTTTCTAAAGAAATGGTGCATGGTATTGCATGGAGAGGAGGTCAAGTAGAAAGGAGATAGACCTTAAAGTAGGCAATAGGAGCTGCTTGGACAGTCCCATCGAACGAGTTGCAAAGTTTGAATCAGAAAGAATATCCTGCAATTCAGGTGAAGAAGGATCATACAATGGGTCCAGGGCTTTAGTGGTGAGGAAGGCTCTCAAAGACTGGGAAGGAGTATCTATGGGCGTGGTTAGTCGAATAGGTGGTGGGTCTTAGCTGAGAGTGGTAACAAATGTGCTAGAATAGGGAATGTAGGTGTTTATGAATTCTCGATTAAAGGATTGTTAGTGGATAGCTTCAGAGATGATGAGCCAAGGGAGGGTGAGAGGATGGGGCTGCTATCACCAGAGGAATGTTCTCCTTTGTATTCTCCAAAAGATGGGTTTCAGTTCTATTCTGTTGAAGAACGTATTAAAGAGAGTCAGAAAGTGTGGTTTGATTGGGTGAGAAGGAAGTTAAGAAATTTTAGTGCCTTCCTGGGTGTCTCCTATGAAGGGTTTGAAGCTGAAAGGTTATTGAGGAAAGATGAAGATCACAGGGCCAGATAGCAGTAAGAAGAAAAGGGGTAGTGCTTCTTCCAGAAGGGACATGGAACTGAAGAAGTTGACTTGGTCAGTGAACTATAGTAGCTGAAAGGAAGGGGTTGGAGGGGGTTATAATGGTGCCACTAAGGGGATTGGAAAACTGTTCATAATGAAGTTAAAAATTGACCTGGAATGTGCGTGGGCTTAATGATCCTAACAAAAGGACATTGATCAAGTATTTGATTAGAGAATGGAAGGTGGACATTATATGTTTGCAGGAGACAAAGACGACTCAATGACAAGTGAGATTGTTAAGCATTTGTGGAGTTCTAGGTTTGTGGGTTGGGAAGTTATGGAGGCTAGGGGCACAGCCAGAGGGATCCTGTTTCTTTGGGATCGTAGGTTAGTAGATAGAAAGGATGTTATACTGGGGTGCTATTACGTGTCTTGCCTTTCCTCCAATATAGACAATGGTTTTGATTGGATTTTTTCTAGAGTCTATGTGCTGGTATTGGATGCAAATAGGAAAGATCTTTGGGAGAACTATATGATGTTATAGGGAGATGGGAGAAACCTTGGTGCATTAGTTTTTGGGGGGGGGGGGGGGGGGGGGGGGGGGGGAGGACTTCAACATTATCAGGTTTCCTTTTGAACGAAGGGGATGTGATCACATCTCTTCCTCAATGAGGGAGTTCTCTGATTTTATTGATGATTGTGGGTTGATGGATCATCCATTGTTGGGGGCTAGGTTTAGTTGGTGTAATAACAGAGTGAACCCTTCTCTACATATTCTTAGTCTTGCCAGAGTAGGAAGATAAGTTCTCAAATGTCTCACAGTGTGCCTAAGTCTGTGTCAGATCACTTGCCGATAATATTGGATTGTGGGGGTATTCATAAGGGGAAAAAGTCTGTTTCACTTTGAGAACATATGGTTGAAGGTGAAGGGCTTTATGGATAAAAAAGTCTATTTCACTTTGTGGTAGCTAAGAAAATGATATATAACAGTGGAGTAGGGAAGAATTTGGTACCATATCCATTATAAAGGCAAAAACGTTGGAGTCAATCATGCTATGGGACAGAATGTAGGAGAGAGGGTTGACAGAAGAAGATGCTATGGGAAGGGAAGAAGCCAAAGCAGAGTTGGGTCATATTGTTCTCATGGAGGAGGTTAGCTGGAGATAGAAAGCTAGGCCCTTATGGCCTAAAGCCGGAGACAAAAACACCAAGCTTTTTCATAGATTTGCTAATTCTCATAGAAGGCACAATTTTCTTAGGAGCTTAATTATTGATGGAGTGGAGAGTAGGAAGAAGGAAGAGATCCAGAAGGGTGTGGTTCAATTTTATGAGAGGTTGTATAACAAACCTAGTTCTGTTAGGCCCCAGTTCGATGGACTAGCTTTTGACTCTCTCCCAGAAGAAAAGATAAAGAGAACTTGGAAATGCCTTTTTTAGAAGAAGAAATTTTGGAGGCTTTGAAAATTTGTAATGGGAACAAGGCTTCGAGTCCAGATGGGATGACCATGGGTTTTGTGCTGACAGCTTGGTAGATGGAAAAAAAGGGATATGATGGCCTTATTTTAGCATTTCTTTGATCATGGGTCTTTTAAGAAGAGTTTGAATGCCTCTTTTATTTCCTTCACTCCTAAGAAAGGCGATGCCAATGAGCTGAGAGATTTTAGGCCCATTAGCTTGGTGGGGTGTATCTACAAGTTGACAGCTAAGGTAGTAGCTATGTATTAAAAAGGTGATCGGCAAGGTAGTTTCTAGCTCTCAAAATGCCTTTGTTGGGGGTCGTCAGATTCTAGATGTAGTGCTTGTTGCTAATGAAGTGGTGGATTCAATACTGAAGAGCGGGGTCCTAGGTGTTTTGTGCTAGTGGGATATTGAAAAAGCTTATGATCATGTGAGCTGGGATTTTCTCATTTACATTTTGGATAGAATGGGTTTTGGAGTTAGATGGCGAAGGTGGATTAAATGGTGTATTTTTACTGTTTGGTTCTCAGTTCTCATTAATGGATCTCCATCTGGCTTCTTTGCTAGCTCCAGAGGATTGAGGCGAGGGGATCCTTGGTCCCTATTCTTTTTTTATCATAATAATGGAAACTCCAAGTAGAATGTTGAAGAAAGCTGAATAGGGTGGTATGGTAAAAGGCTTCGACGTTAGTAGAGGGGGAAGGGAAGTGGTAGAGGTTTCCTAGCTTTTTTTTTTTTTAGATGACACTATCATTTTCTGTGATCCTGGGGAGAACAATTGAGGTACATTCAATGTGTTTTGATATGTTTTGAGGCGATGTCTGACTTAAAAGTTAACATGTGCAAGAGTGAACTTATTCCTGTGAGTGAAGTTGCGGACGTGCAGGGGTTGGCAGATTCTTTAGGCTTTATAGTGGGGGCTCTTCCTGCAGTGTACTTGGGGATGCCCTTAGGTTCCTCTTTTAACACCACTGCGGTTTGGGATCAGGTCATTAAACGGTTTGAGAAAAGGCTTGCAGTCTGGAAGAGGCAATAGTTATCTAAAGGAGGTAAAGTTACTTTAATTTAAAGCACCCTGTTGAGCTTACCTACCTATTTTATGTCTTTATTCACCATGCCTGCTTCGGTAGAGAGAAGAGTGGCGTAGATTCAAAGCAACCTCCTATGGGGAGGCTTGGGAAAGGAGTTCAACTTTCATTTGGTGAGTTGGAAGAAAATTTGTGCTCCTTTAGATCAAGGAGGGTTAGGTGTTAGATGCCTTCGCCAATTCAATCAAGCTTTGTTGGCCAAATGGCTATGGAGGTATGTGGAAGAGGATGGTCATCTTTGGCAAAAGGTGATAGCAAGTTTGGGTTTAATCCAAGGGGTTGGGTCTCTAAAAAAGTCACGGTGTGGAAAGGAATAAGAAGGGGGTGGGCTGACTTTCTTAAACAGGTGGTGTTTGTGGTTGGGGATGGCAGTCGTATTAAGTTTTGGCATGATATTTGGTGCAGAGATGTTCTCTTGTCTGTAGCCTTTTCGGACTTGTTCAGCATTGCAGCCAATAGGGATGCATTGGTGGCAGATTACCTGAGGTTTTCTAATGCTACTGTTGTATGGAAACCTATTTTCATTAGACCTTGTCAAGATTGGAAAGTGGAGAGCATAGCAGAGTTGTTTGCCACTTTGTATGGTCTGGAAGAAAAAGGGGGTTTAGCAGATTCTATGAAATGGAATCACAATCAGGGCAGGTTCTCAGTTAGATCATTCTAATGTTGGATAGGGTAAGAGTTATGGTGCTTTGGTGCCCCATCGAAATTGGTGTTCTTTGTATGTACAACAGCGCTTGATTCTATCCTTACTATTGACAACTTGTGTAAAAGGGGTTTTAGATTTCCTAATTGGTGTTGTATGTGTAAAAAGGCGGAGGAGACGATGGACCATATGATGCGCCATTGTGAGGTTGCTAAGCAATTATGGGCCATGCTTTTGTCAGTGTTTGGTGTGTATTGGGTAATGCTAGCGTCAGTCTTGAAGCTGCTTGAAGGTTGGGATACGGGGTGTAGTTTGAAGAGAAGGAAGAAAGCTTGGAGGTTAGCACCTCTATGCTTGAAGTGGAGTATATGGAGAGAGGGAAATCGGCGGACTTTCAAAGAGACTTATGTTTCTATACATAAGTTGAAGTCTTGTCTTTTGCATAGTTTTCATTTTTGGTGTAAAGGGAACTTTGGTGACTCGCCTCTTTCCCTCATAGATTTCATAGATGAGCTCAACTTTCGTGTTGAGCTCTTTTTATAGGTTTTTGTATAGCTTTTGTACAATGGGCGGTGCCCTTTTAGCGCGCCTATCTGGATATATTCTTACTTATCAAAAAAAATGAATAGATATTTCTGTTCCCAAATATAGAATGTGAAAAATGATTTCTTTCTACTTTAACGTAATAAACTAATATTATAATAGAAATGAATAAATAATTTTTATTTTCTTGTATGCATATAGACATATATTTATTGTGTCGTGTCCTAGCTTTGCCGTGCCGTGTCCTGATTTTTTGAAATTGTTATATAGGCATGTCTGTGTCATGTCATATTCGTGTCCCGTGTATGTATTCATATTTGTGCTTGTAAGTTGAGAAGAGAGAGAAGTCCCCTCTCTTGCAACTGGTAATACATTGAGTGGGGTTAACAAAAGAATGTTATTAATCACTGGAAGATTGGATCCCTGAAGTTCTTGGTCAACATTTTCCTATTTCTTAGGTTCTATTCCTTGGTGAGGTTAGTGGAAGTGTATCACAGGTCTTGTCCTCTCCTTTCTTTCTCAATTGTTTTTTTTTTTTTTTTGTGTTAAATGATAAGTAGGTTATAGTTCATCAAATGCCTTTCTATATATGCTTCAGGCATTTCAAAAAGCGCAAATTGAGAAGTCTGCAGCCTTTTGCCTTTAGTCCTTCAGACTTTTCTCATTTACCATCCTACTTTTAGCCCCCTTGGCAACTTTTAATTCAGATTTGCTTTACTTAAAATTAAAAAAGAAAAGTTTATAATGTGCTTTAACAAATAGCACAGATATGATATATAACTCATTAGGTAGCTCTGACTAGGTAAATTTTTAGTCAGATGAAGTATATACACAGCGACCTCAGACAACATTCATAATCACCATCTTGCCCTAGAGTAGTATTATTTTATGTACTGTTGATGTTTTGTGTATTTGACAACTTTCAAGCATATTTGCAACTTGTCGCTGATTGCGAACTTGCCTGTTTCTGAAAGGAAAGCAATATGTTCCAACTGATATAATGTTTCGACATGATAGATTCTGTTAATGAACCATGATCTTGTAAACCCAGTGATTAAAAATGTGAAATTCATTCACAGTGCTGTGGGCTTAGGCCCCATAAGGCTAAACTGTAAAGAGTATTGTGTTGTAAGCAAGGAACAATATTTCCATTTGTTTAAATCAAAACGGACAAAACGTTTCTTTTCCTAAGAGACCTAAACGAAACTCTATGGTTTCTATTAAAACAAACTGGAACATAGAAAAATGCACCAAAATGCAATGCTATTAGACCTTGTATCAACACGAATTTAGAATTTTTCATAAATGTTGGACAATTCTTATTGAGAAAAAATATAAGAGTATATTTTGCTATCTTAATATTTGTCACTTCCGAAATATTTCTGAAACATCCCGAAACATTTTCAAAATGTTTCCGAAACATCTCTGCTTCCCAGCCAACCAAAACGGAATTTTGATCCTTGGTTGTAAGGAGTTCTTAACGATGCCCCTCACCTCCACCAATGCCCCAGAAAGTCGTAAAAATTGGAGGCACAAAAAGGGAAAAGAAAGAAAGAACAGAGAATTGAGTTTACTTTTTTGGAATTTTATGTCGCTATTTACATGTCAAGGAAAGCAGTAATTCCCAATACAAAATCACAAAAGGAAGACAGAAGTCGTATGTATAAAAATTTCGGCTAAAAAAAAGACATTAGTTTAGTTTGCTGCCTGGATACGTCTTTGATCCTGAGTTTTTAATAACCCTGGTATAAGATGTTTAGCATTCCAAGGGGCATAAAATCTTGCAAAATGTGCTGGGTCTTGGGTCTTGGTGTAGTGCATGAATTACTCAAGGCGCTTATTGGCCCTCTTTTGCAGTCAACTTGTACTACCGTAAGTTCATCTCTCAGAATTCTTTACTCCTATAGCATATATCTTCCCAGAGAAGCATATGTGTGAAATGAAAACATGAAGTTTACCTTAGTTTCAGTCAGTGAAATACCCCTCTATATTTTCTTATCAGCTTAATAGTTTAGTGCTTGCACAGAGACAGAATTCTTCTTTGTTCTTTGCTTATTTGAAATTTAAATCTCCATCTATTAGGTGCACTTGGATGTCCCAAGCTAATTAAATTTTACCTTTGTGTTTTACTTTGCATTTGAAATTATATATGTTTCATCAAGATGGGCCATTACAGTAGACAAAGTCCACCAGGGATGAAAGATTGATTTTAGGATTTTATGAACTGGCTGTCTAATGATTGTTCATGGTTATTTCTTGATGATGACTTACACATTTTCCACTTATGACCCAATTTTGCAGAAAGTGATTTATAAAATATAATTTAGGAATTCATTTTTTTTTATGCGAAGTTGATATGCATTTCTGATTATGTCCCTTACAGTTAAGATCTGGTTGTGAATTATGTGAATTTGATGACGGTATTCATTGACATTGCAGAAACCCCAGCGCCGGCTTAGAAAGAGAGCCAAATTCTTGAAGTCAGGCAGTCATTGCAGGTGATGAAGGGATCTTGATTAGATGACCAAACAAACTCAATATCAACTCTTATGATCGCTGCAATGCGGAACAAGTTTAAGATCATTGAACCTGTATATGAAGTTGATGATTTCCTATGACTATAATGTTTGACTTCCTTATTTGTTAATGCATATCTTTGTTGGGGTTTCCACAGCCTCAACTTTTGTATCCTGCGGAAGTGTGACTGATTTTCAGGGATGTGCTCAACTAAAATTTTCACGGATTTGCTGAATCAAAATTTCAGATTGTTTTTCAGAAACTAGTCCAACATACAGTGAAGCATTTTGCTTAAAATTAATATCCATGACAAAAGGGAAAGTTTGGGAGACAGAAAGAAAGGGAAAGTTTTTTGCTAAAAGCTCATTTGGATCAGCTTTTTTGCCCCAACTTTTAACTAGTTTTTAGTTTTGGTTTTCGTTTAAAAAAAAAAAAGCAAAAATTATGAGTCCATGTCAAAGCTCATTTGAATAAGCTTTTTAACTAATTTTTTAAACACTTTTTAGTTTTGATTTTTATTAAAAAAGTCAAAAGCTTTAACTAAAAGTCCATGAAAGTATAAGCAGGACTTTGGTTGAAAAAAGTTAATGAAAGAGAAAAAGTAAGTTAATAAAAGATGATAAAAAAGTTTTTCACGTGAGTTTTCCTTCTTTCACTTTCTCGGGTTTGGTTGTTGAAGTGAGAGGGAAAAAAATAGGGAAGAAATTTATGACACCAATTTTTTTTCTCACTTCCCCTATATACAAAATTAGTCAATTTCCTAGTAAGTTCCTATGTGTGTATGATTTTTTTGTCCATGGGAGGTCGAAACCTAGAGGAGAGAAAACCGAGACTTGAACACTAGATGAGGAGCGAAGGACACTCGAACCGCGGATAATGAGGGGACAAAAACCTGACCACCAAGCCAATCTACCTTTGTACATTTTTTGCATAATTAAACAGAAGTAAATAAAGAGGTTTTTTCCTCCTCTTTTCTTTTCTATCTCTCCCTCATATATTCCCTTTTTTTAGCTTCCATGTCTGTTAATATGTAAAAATTTATAAAAATATAACAATAATGACATAGGTTTGCTGTCTCTGTTTCTCTTTTTGTTTTTGCTTCTGTAATGACAATCCTACCGAGTGGATTGCTTCCTTCTAATCATCTTCCTCCTGACAATTCTTCATCCCTTAACATTTCCACTACCCATGGATTCAACTTTTCCTGCCAAAATTCAATTTCCATTCCTTAACGGCTAAAATTTTTGCTTTAAAATAATAAGTCGTGTCAACCCAAAGTGCCAAAGAAGCCCACATGCCTATCTTGCTGCAACAGTTGAAGGTGCAAACTATTTTAGTAGTAGTCTGAGTTGATTATGATTGTGATCATTATTGACTCTTAGTTATCGCCTGAATTGGGTATAGTTTGAGGAAGACATTCATTAATGTCCTAAACTATCACCAGGGTGAATCTTCAGTTTCTGAGAAGACTTCTCCTTTTTCAGAATAAATTCAGAACAAATGTAAGTCTCAAGCTATCATTTCTTTCAACTTCAAATGGTAAGGTTAATGTTCTAGCAAATATGAATTTTTATAGAAGTAACAGCTGACATTGGTATACACACACATATATGTAACTCCCATAACAGCTGTCAGTGTCGATTCATGAAAGAGGCAACGAGGAGTGAAGTAGAAAGAGAAACAGCAATTGGAAATTAAAAATTACTACATAGCCGACGTTCACACCTTCTATAGGGTTACACAACCAGATTACTTAGTAAAAGAATTTGGTGTACTATGTTCCACCACTTATATGGTTATACAACTAGATAACCACCAATAAATAGAGAAATAATTGAGTATAGTGTAGCA
This sequence comes from Euryodendron excelsum, assembly GCA_033060915.1. Taxonomy (NCBI): domain Eukaryota; kingdom Viridiplantae; phylum Streptophyta; class Magnoliopsida; order Ericales; family Pentaphylacaceae; genus Euryodendron; species Euryodendron excelsum. The sequence continues at coordinate 22,198,379 of CM065389.1, read as the reverse complement.
CACGCACATAATGCATGCCACCTTTTTAGTATGATATATTAGTATAGATGACTACAACTAAATTAATTATAAAGTTGCATGAATGTTGTTAGACAAGTCGGGGGGAAATTGATGTAAGACAGTGGTAAAGAAGTTTCTACGTCTGATTTTGCAATACTTGTGAATGTAAGGTTGATAGAAATATGGGGCTTGAGGATTTTTAAGGGAAAAAAAAAAAATAGTGATGCTGTGTTTGAATTTTGAATTTATTAAGAAAAAAGAAAAGGTATGAGAAGTAAAATTACTTATCATTTTTGATTGAGCAAAAGTGGGGTAAAAGAAATGAAAAAATCGTTTTCATTTACTTTTACTTTGTTATTGATAAATATATATTTATTAACATGCTTGATTAGTCTTGAGCTTTCTTCTATATTAATTTAATGAAAAAAATCTCATTTTTGCCCTCTTAGTTGTCGCGCTCCGATTTTCCACACTCGAGAAAAACACGCACAAGTGGAAAAAAATATAGTACTCTCTCGTTAGAACTCATCTTCCTAGAATGATGAGTGCGACTAGGTTTGAATTGGAAATTTATTTAATTAAGGGCTTTTAGAAAAAGTTTGAAGTCGCCACCTAACTTGATTAAAATGAGTTAGGTCACCTAAAACTAAACCCAATTCAAAGATTACACTTAGGGTTTTTGAAAAAGTTTTGAAAACTTTCTCAAAGGAGGGTTTTTAAGAAAATAGGTTGTTTGGCAACCTTCAAAAAATTTAAGCTCTTTTTGAAAATAAATCCATTTTGGTCTTTGAAAATACTGATTCTAGATTCGGAGGTTGGTTACGTATAAGGAAAGTATCCTAAGATCATCACCCTACCCTGCCATTGTGGTACCTACATGTTTATTCATCTTAGGTTCACTTATTTAGAATCTTCGTTTAATAAAAGTCCAATTATCCACTTTGAAAAGACCTTTAGAAAGAAATTTGCTATGATGCATGACATGTAAGTGCAAAAAAAAGGTTAGATTTTGAAAATAAATTTGAAAATAAAGATTTGATGTCTGAAAGAAGGTTTTAGAAATTGAAAATTAGAAATAGATTATGAAATTGAAAATTGGAAGAAGATTATGAAATTGAAAATTTCAAAAAGGTTGTGACCGCTTCCATGAGGGTTGCCTACATATCCCTTTGTTGGGAATCAGGTCAGTCGTAGTTCTGACTCGGTGTCCGGTTGAAAATAGACACTTTGAGATTTTTGAAAAGTTTAACTTGAAAAGGCTTGATTTGAAAAGAGTTTGATTTGAACTTTTGAATAGAAGATTGGAAATTGAACTTGGAATTGACTTTGATTTAAAATAGAACTTGAGGGTTTTGAAATTGATTTTGGTTTGAAAAGATCGAACCTGGAAAAAGAACTTGGACTTGATTTGGAAAGATTCAGTTAAGTTTTAAAATCATCTTGATTTGAATTCAAATTGGAAAACCATCTTGGTTTAGAAAGGAGTTTTAGAAAAGAATTAAAACTTCCTAACTTAGGATTAAGGTTGAACTAGGGTTTAGGTATCCTAGGATTTAGGTAAACTAAGGTTGAAGCATGCAATCGAATTGAACAGATTTGATTTAGATTTGAAAAGTTTGATTTGATTTTAGAAAACTTAGAATTAGGAAAGATGAGGTTTAAGAAAGATTTGAAAAGGATTTGATTTGAATATTTGATTTGAAGGAATTTAAAAAGTTAGAATTTAGGAAGGATTGAATTTTAGAAAGTTTTGAATTAAGAAATTTTCAAAATAGGAAAGTTCCACTTTAGAAAAGTGCCAAACTATGAAAGTTTCATTTTAGGAAAGTTTTCATTTTAGGAAAGTGTTGATTTTTGGAAAGATTTGAATTTGGAAAGATTTGAATTTAGAAAGTATTGGTTTTAGAAAGATTCGAACTATTGGAAAGATTTAGAATTTAGAAAGATTTGAAAAGTTGAGATTTGGAAATGTTTGAATTAAAAAAAATTTGATTCCTATTTCCTAAAGTCGAAGATTATATTTTATTCCCAAAAATAGATGATTTGATTTGGTTTCCAAAATTGGAGGATTTGATTTGATTTTCTAAATTGGAAGATTGGATTTGACATAGAATTAGAAATGCTGAGTTTTGGAAATCTTGAATTTGGATATCTATGATTTTGGTGGAAAAATAAATTTTGAAAATCTACAATTTGATGTAGAAAATAGAGATTTTGAAAATTTATGATTTGATGTAAAATAAGGAGTCATGTTTTTAGGAAAAAGAACTAGTGTTTCCTAACCATGGAATCTAGGGCTTAACTTGGACTCTAAGAAAAAGAGTTTTTGAAAAGGAGATCTTTTAAAGAGAATTTTTAGGAAAGAAGTTTGAGGAGAGTTTTTGGAAAGGAATTTGGAAAACGGATTTGAATATGGACTTTTGAAATTTTTTTGAATATCTCACTTTCTTAAAACGATTCTGACCATGAAAAGATTAGAACCATTCTAAGTTGATGGTTTCGAAAACAACATGGATTTGAAATATGAATCATAATGATCACCTTTGAAGATCACACTTCCCTACAACAAACCCTAACCATGGAATGGCTAGAATCATCTTAAGATTTTGATTTTGATAAAAAATAATTTATGGTTTACACCCAAGATATGGACTTCAATAATCACCATGAATATAACACTTTCTTAAAACAACCCTAATCTTGGAATGGTTAGAATCACTTCAAGATTGTGATTTTGAAAACAAGATTTTGAATGCAAGTTTTGAAAGAGAGTTTTGATGCAAGTTTGAAAAACAACTTTGAAAACAATTTTGAATGAATGTATGGATATGATATACACAATGCAAAAAGGGTCATGAACATACAAGATTAGCTTTCATTATATAATCAAGAGGGCCGAACCAACACCATCAATGGTTGAATTTGAGAAAGCCCCCGACATGATGACCTTCAACAATTCTTCCTAGGCATGAATCGGGGAGTCTCTTGTTTCAAGCTGCAAGAAAGGGAGGTAGAAGATGGAGGATTAAAATAGAAGAAAATCAAAGTGGGCTAGGAGGAAGAAGAGAGAGGGGGGATTACATAAAAGTAAATCATCTTCTTCTTGCTTTGCTTTACTTGAATTTGAGAACCTTGTGTTGACTTAATGCCTTGATTTTGATAATAACAAAACATGGGTTAATGATCTAATAATTTTACTTAGTGTGCAGATTAATTATTAATTAGATCTTGACTTGAAGTTTATCATAATGGAGAATTTGTGATGCAAAGATTAGAATGAAAAATGAAAAGCATGATGAGATGACAAAGCTGATATTATAAGAGAATGAAAGAATTTCAAGATGATGAAAATCTTGAATTGAAGATTGATAAGCATGAAGGAATGACATATTCAACAATGGTGATCTTATAGAGAATGAAGAAATTTCAAAGATGATGGATGTCAAAGAAGAAGAGACCAACTCAAAGACATGGAAGTTTTCTTAGAAGATTTGAAGATGTCTTGAAAGCATGAAAGAAATCACAAGACTTGAAAGCTTAATTGAAGATTTTGTTGAAGTCTTGAATTGATGGAAGAAGTTATATTGATTGAAGAATCTTATAAGAAATCAAGTTGATAAAGATCAAGTAAAGAGGATGAAGATGTTCAAAGAAGGATATAAAATCAGTTGAAGAAATGAAGATCTTAAGTCTTGGAAGCTTTCTTGAGGATTTTGAAAAAGATTTGGATCAATAGATAAAGCGATTATGATTGAAGAGCTCTACAAGTGATCAAAATGGAGTTAATTCATCTAGAAGGCATTGAAGATGTTCTTGAAGTTATCAAGCTTTGAAGAAGTATTTGCAAGCTTTAAAAAACTTATTTGGATGATCTTTGAAAAGATTGGAGACTTTGGAGAAGAATGAAGAAAACCTACAGAAATAAGTTTTTTGGTAAAAATAGTCGACTCCTCAAGTTTCAATAGTCGACTCATTTAGACAGAGCCTTGAAAATCTACTTGGGACTCAAAAGAGTCGACCCCTCATCATTCAGGAGTCGACTCATTCAAACAAAGCCTAAAATTTTGAAGACTTCTTAAAAGAGTCGACCCCTCACTGCGAAAGTGTCGACTCATTGAAATAGAGAGTTGAGTTTGCAGATTCTGACTAAAAGAGTCGACTCCTACAAGTCATGAGTCGACCCTCATGGCAAAATGCTGAAATAAACTCTAAAAAGAGTCGACTCATTGTGAAAAGAGTTGACTACTGACAGGAACGACTATATTTCTGACAGATGCAATGGTGCGATCTACCACCAAAACTTCTCTCATACTTCTCTAATGGCTAGAATCGATTCATGGCTTTAAATAAAAGATACATATAGCTTCTATATATGATATAGAATGATCATATCTACTATAAAAAGTGCTTGACGATAAAAAACTTTTGTGCCATAATTGCCACATCTTTTTACTGAGTGTTTGAGGTTGTTCATTGAGATATATTTGTTCATCTACTCATTAGAAGAGTTACCCATTGTATAACCTTTATTCATTTCACTTGGGTGGGTTTGTAAACTTGTAAGTTTGAGTGTTCTTAGGTAAAAACACTTGTAAGTTTGAGTGAAGCTTGGACAAAATCACTTGTAAGTTTAAGAAAAATTTGGATAAAATCTCTTGGGTTGTGAGAGATTGGGGAAGAGCTCTTGTAAGAGTGAGCTAGGCACTTGTAGCAAACTCAGCAGCTGTGTAAGGGGTGTTGCATAGTGGAATACCTTCGAAAGGATCAAAGAAGAGAGGACGTAGGCAAGGTTGGCCGAACCTCTATAAATCTGGTACTCTTCTTTCCTTGCTCTATTTTGCTTATTTGCTCACCATACATGCTTGCATAGATATATATTTTGATATATAATTTACTTGCTTGATATATACTTTGATTAATCATTGTTGAAATACATAAACTGTATTTAGTTGCATTATTTGATATAAATTCTGTAAAACTCAATTCACCCCCCTCTTAGGTTGCCTTCTTGGGCCAAAAAATTGGTATAAGACCTAGTACTCTAGTTTAAAGACTTAACATCCTTAGAGTTGATCCATGGTAACCATGTTTTGAAGCTCTCTCGTTGAGGGTCAATCCACCAACAGACCTCCTATGTTTAATGGTACAAACTACAACTATTGGAAGAATAGGATGAGAATTATATTCAATCTGTTGACTATGAGTTATGGATGATTATTGTTAATAGTCCTAAAAGTCCCAGCAAGTTCATTGAAAGAGAAGTTATCCCTAAACTTGAAAATGAATTTGATGAGAATGACATGAAGCTTACGCAATCTAATGCTAAAGCTATAAACATTTTATATTGTGCATTAGACTTAAATGAGTTTAATAGATTTTCTACCTGTGAATCTGCCAAAGAAATTTGGGACAGACTTGAACTGACTCATGAAGGGACCAATCAAGTCAAGGAGTCCAAAATTAACATTCTTGTGCATAATTACGAATTTAGAATGAAACCTGATGAGTCTATAACCAAAATGTTCACTAGATTCACTGACATTGTTAATAGTTTAAAGTCTCTTAGAAAAGTGTATCCTAATAATGAGCAGGTAAAAAAAATTCTAAGATCAATACCAAAGACATGGGAAGCAAAGGTGACAGCCATACAAAAAGCTAAAGACTTCAACACTCTACCTCTTGAAGAACTTCTTGGCTTTCTTATGACCTATGAGCTGAACCGAAAACAGAATGCTCAAGAAGAAGAGGACAAGAAAAAGAAGTCTGTTGCATTCAAGCCCACCATATCTGAAAATGAATCTAGAAGTGAAGAATAAGACGAGAAAGATCTTGCTCTCATCACAAGAAAATTCTAGAGATTCATGAAAAGAAGGTGGAAAGGAGGAAGGAAGTTTGAAGCAAAGGGTGAATCCAATAACAGGGATTCGACCATTATATGCTACGAATGCAAAAAGCCAGGACACATGAGAAATGAGTTTCCTCAGCTGAAAAAGAAAGGAAAGAAAGAAAGAGGGAAGAGGGCTCTAGCTACAACATGGAGTGATAGTGAAGATTCAAGCTCAGATGAATCTGAAACTCATGAAGTAGCCAACCTATATCTTATGGCACATGAAGAAGAAACAAAGGTAACTAATTCTGATTTTTCTTTTAGTGAATTACAAAGTGCTTTCAATGATTTTATTGTTGAATTTAAAAAGCTAGGCATAAAAAATAATCTTCTCAAGAATATGGTATCCACTCTCACAGAAGAAAGTGAAGGGTTACAAAATGAAAATGAGATTTTGAGAGAGGAAAACTCTGTTTTGAAAGAAAGAGTTACTGATTTAGAAAAAACTCTCTCTAAAAGTGTCAATGGAAGAGAAAAACTTGATGCTATGCTTAGCAAACGAAATTGCTCTCTTGACAATGCTGGAATAGGTTACAATGCTTTTAAACATAAAAGGTTTTCAAAACTATAATCACATGTTTTTATTGTCATAAGAGAGATCACTTTACAAATCAATGTTTCCTTATACAAAAATCTTATGTTGCCAAGAAAGCTTGGGTTCCAAAAGGAACATTGAAGACTAACCCCACTGGACCCAAGATGATTTGGGTACCAAAGGTCAAATGTTGAGTTGCTTGTTTTGTAGGATTATCTTCAAGCTAACTCCAAAAAGGATCAATGGTACTTAGTAGTGGCTATTCAAGACATGACTAGAGATGAAACCCAATTCACTTCTCTCACACCAAAGGATGGAGGATTGGTTATTTTTGGAGATAATAACGAAGGCACAATTTTCGGTATATGTAGTATTGGTAAAAAAATTTCAACCTCTATTGAGATTGTGTTACTTGTTAAAGGTCTTAAGCACAACTTGCTGAGCACTAGTTAATTATGTGACAAAGGTTGCAAAGTAGTGTTTGAATCGTCTAAATGTGATTTAGTAAACATAAATGATAGCAAGATCATATTAACTGGTCATAGACAAGGCAATTTTTACACTTTCAATTTAAATGAATTATCTTCTTGTAAAATCAAATGCCTTGCTGCTGTGAACAAAGGGAATAGTTGGTTGTGGCATAGAAGGCTGGATCATATTAGTATAAGCACTCTTTTAAAAATTTTGAAAAATGAGTTAGTAAATGGTCTTCTCAAACTCAATTTTGAAAAAGACAAAGCTTGTGATGCATGTCAAATAGGAAAGCAAACCAAAGTTTCTTTTAAATCCACAAACATACTCTCTACTTCTAGATCACTACAACTATTGCATATGGATTTATTTGGACCAACTAGAACTTTAAATTTAGCCGGTAAACAATATGCTCTTGTCATTGCTGATGATTACTCAAGATTTACATGGACATTCTTTCTAGCTCACAAAGATAAAATAATTGCTTTCTTCACCAAGTTTTGTAAAAATGTTCAAAACGAAAAAGGATTTACAATCACAGCAATTAGGACTGACCATGGTGGTGAGTTTGATTGCAAAACTTTTGAAACATATTGTGATGAAAATGGTTTTGAACACAATTTTTCAGTGCCTAGAACTCCTCAACAAAATGGAGTTGTTGAGAGGAAAAATAGAACTTTATAAGAGATGGGGAGAATAATAATTTGTGAAAATAATTTGCCAAAATATTTTTGGGCTAAAACTGTTAACACAACTTGCTATGCGTTAAACAGAGTTTTGGTGAGAAATTTTTTTAAATAAAACCCCATATGGGCTTTGGAAAAACAAGAAACCAAATGTTTCATATTTTAGAGTTTTTGGATGCAAATGTTTTGTGTTGAATAACAATAAGGACAATCTTGTTAAATTTGATGAAAAATCAGATGAAGCTATCTTTCTAGGATATTCCTCACATAGTAAGGCCTATAGAGTTTACAATAAGAAAACCTTAGTTGTTGAAGAATCAATTCATGTTACCTTCGATGAATTAAACTCTTTGTCTAGAAATATTGTGAATGATGATGTAGATGATGTGAAGAAGAACTTGGACATGTTGAATATCAATCCAACTCAAAGTAAAGCTCCACCACAAGAGAAAGGAAACCAAGATGACTCTTCAAGCCAACAAGATGTGAATGAAGGACTGCTAAAGGAATGAAAATTTATCCACAACCATCCAACAAAGCAAATACTAGGTGATCCATCACGAGGGGTAAGAACAAGATCATCTCTTAGAAATGTATGTAATCATCTTGCTTTTTTTTCACAAATAGAACCAAAATGTTTTCAAGATACTGAAAATGATGAATCATGGATAATGGCCATGCAAGATGAGCTAAACCAATTTGAAAGGAATGAGGTTTGGAACCTTGGTCCTAAACCTAAAGATTATCCTGTAATTGGAACCAAATAGGTGTACAGAAACAAGATGAATGAATCTAGAATAGTAGTTAGAAACCAAGTTAGACTTATAGCTCAAGGGTATAGTTAAGAAGAAAGAATTGATTTTGATGAAACTTATGCACTTGTGGCTAGATTAGAAGTTATTAGAATGTTGATCGTATTTTCAAGTTTCAAGAATTTCAAATTTTACCAAATGGATGTGAAACATGCATTTTTGAATGGTTTTATATCTGAAGAGGTGTATATTGAACAACCACATGATTTTGAAAACCCTTTATTTCCAAATCATGTTTTTAAACTTACTAAAGTCTTATATGGTTTAAAGCAAGCCCCAAGAACTTGGTATGAAAGGCTAAGCAAATTTTTAACTGAAAATGATTTTACGAGAGGAAAGGTTGATACAACTCTCTTTATAAAGGTTAAAGATCATGATATGTTACTTATGCAAATTTATGTTGATGACATTATATTTGGTTGAACTAATGAAGAACTTTACAATGAATTTGCTAAGTGTATGCAGGGTGAGTTTGAGATGAGCATTATGGGTGAACTCAATTACTTCTTTGGACTTCAAATCAAACAATCAAAGGAAGAAATTTTCATTGACCAAGCTAAATACATCAAAGATCTACTCTAGAAGTTTGGACTGAAAATACTTTAACAAAGCTTAACAGTGATGAGAAAGGTATTTCGGTAGATACTAAGCTATATAGAAATATGATAGGCTCATTGCTTTACTTAACTACTAGTAGTCACGATATTATGTTTAGTGTATGCTTATGTGCTTGCTTTCAATTTAATTCTAAGGAATCACATGTTGTTATTGTTAAGAGAATATTTAGATATCTTAAACACACACTTAATCTTGGATTGTGGTATCCTAGAGACACATCTTTGAACTTAATTGGTTATTCAGATGCTGATTATGCTGATTGTAAGGCTGATAGAAAGAGCACTAGTGGCTCTTGTCAATTTCTTGGAAATATACTTGTTTCTTAGTTTAGTAAGAAACAAAGCTTAGTTACCCTTTACACAGCTAAGACTGAGTATATTGCAGCTGAAAGTTGTTGTGCACAAGTTCTTTGGATAAAACATCAACTAGAGGACTTTGGTTTAACATTTGAACATATCTCGATTAGATGTGATAACACAAGTGACGTCAATCTAACCAAAAATTCTATCCAACACTCTCGTACAAAGCACATTGAGATGGGACATCATTTTATACGTGATCATGTGCAAAAAGGTGATATCTTACTTGATTTTGTGAGTATTGAACATCAACTAGTTGATATCTTCACAAAACTGTTAAGTGAAGATAAATTTTGTATGATTAGGAGAGAATTAGGGATGAGCAATCTTTTATCTTGAATGCTTTGATGTTTATATGTGTGTTTGATAATGCACATGCACCTTTGAAATAGATTATAAACTTGTTTGATGTATTTTATAGCTTTTAAAAATACATCTCTGCATTTCTGAAGGAAAAGAGTTGACTCATGCCTTCAATGAGTCGACCCTGAGACTCTAGAATTTGCCCTATAAGTCCTCTGTTGAAAAGAGTCGACTCCTCTTGCCAAAAGAGTTTACTCATTTGAATAGAGAGCTCAGAAAGCTTTCATCGCAGAAAAGAATTAACCCTTTTAAGTCAATTGTCGAGTCATTAAGCCTCAACTACTCTAAAACTATAAAAACCCCTGTTTTATTCGAATCATTTCAAAACTTTTGATTTCTCTCATCTCTCTCATGATCAACCGTCACCTCCACTTCCTACCATTGAAAAAATCTCTCTCAATCCATACATAACCCTTATTTGATCATCCCAGAGCTTTCCTAACTTCCTTCAACCGCCATTTTCACCCTTCAATGGCTCCAAAATCTGCTCCACCAAAAAAGGGGAAGAAAACCCTAAAAGAGCCGACTCCCAAATCCAAAAGAGGAATGAAACGAAAGACTAAAGGGGAGTCCTTCAGGCTATTAAAAAGGAGAAAAGGGAGGCAAATTGAGGAAGAGAAAGATGAATTTCTCGACAACACCATCTACTTTGAGAAGAAATCCAACCGAGTTAAGTATGAGAAAATCTTCTCTTCTAGAGTTATTTTAAATGGAAGATAGATAGATTATGCATTCTTTGACAAAGAAAAGTTTGCATTTGAACCTAAATTAGAAGCCCTAAGTTGGAAATCCATCACCCTATTAAAGGATGATGTGTGCCCTGAAATTGTGGGGCAATTCTATGCCCATGTAGAAAAAGAAGATGGGGGTTATCAATATGATTAGCTATGTGAAGGGAACAACCATTACACTCACTAAAGGGGTGATTTTCCAGATTTTGAAAATTGGTAGTGGTGGGCAAATAGACAAGAAAGATATAAGTAGAAAAATTGTCCTGTCTACCCTATTGGGAAGGGAAATTACTGATGATTCATTCCAACCCATGACTAATGAGTTGCCCTTGAAATTGAGATTGGTGCATCATTTTATCTATCACATTCTCATTCGTAAAGGTGGCAAGTTTGACAACATCACTAAAAGGGAATTGTTTTTCCTTTGGGCTGATAGACACTAAAATTGATTTACCAGAGTTCATCATAGATTACATTGTCAAGGCCTCTAGAACCAAAGTTAGCCTACCCTATGGGATTCTCTTGACTAAAGTTTTTAAGCACTTTAACATAGATTTAAAGGGTGAGAAGCAGAGAACCCCTAATCCTAATTCTGATGAGTATAATCAGAAAATTTTATCAAGAATGGGCTATCACTTCAACCCACAAAGCAAGTCCTGGACCCATAGGAAGGAGAAACACATTGATAATGACTCTCTTAGAATTGAATCCACTAAAAGAGGTGAACCTTCCAGTGCTATACCAGAGAATGGTGAACCCTCTAGACCTGCCCCATCTAGTGCTCCAAGGGAACTCTTCCCAATGAGCATTATATCTAGTGGCCAATCTCTGGATATGTTTATTTTGATGAGCATGGTAAGAGATCTGAAGAGGCATCAAGAAGAGATGTTCACCAAGTTAGACAAGAAAATAGATAATGGGGCTACCATGTTATTCTTTGTTGAGAAGAAAGTGAGGGAATTTAGCAAGGCCTTTGTGTCTGAAGGAAATAAGATAAGGGAAAATGTTGCCAATGACATTGCTCTTTTCACTGAGCATATTGGTAAATATATGAAGAAGCTGGTTGGAGACCAATACTAGCCTCTCTTCCCTTGAGCAGCAGAATTTGTAAAGGAGGATTCTAGCACAGATGAGTTAGAAGAATCTAGTGGAAGGGAGCACACCTCTTCCCAGCCATCTCCAGCAAGCCCTTCTGATCCTTCTGACCAAACACCCTCAAGCCATCAACTGGAACTCACAAATATGGCCTGAGACAAAGAACCTCAGGTAGCAAATTCTCAAACACTGCTGATGATCCAGTCAATCTATCTCAAACTCCTCCCAAAAGAAAATAAAGAACTTTGTCTCTGCATTTGCTATTTTCTATTTTTGAATAGTTACTTTAAATAGAATGACATATCATTCTCTAAGCAATATGTAATATTTTGTGGATGATTCTCTCTGTTAAACTTTCTCAATATTTCCTCATGTATGAATGATGTGTTTTGGATCTCCTTGTCTTATCATTGCTATTTTATTTGTGAATGTTGAATGAGTGAATGCTTTAACTGCCTTGATCATTGTCTTCTTCATAAAAATTATTTTATTCTATTTGTTTTGCTATTGTACCTGTCTATTTTCTTCATTTATTACTCTTTTTGATGATTTGACAAAAAGGGGAGAGAATATTCTTAAAAAGATAAAAAGGGGGAGAGAACACTCCTCAATGCATTACTCACTCCTCAATGCATTACTGAGTATTACTAAGTATAATGGATATGCAATACATATTACTCTTTAGTATTCATTATATGGTACTTGTAAGCACCTCATTTTTGACCGCTTGGCAGTCTACAGTCCATCCAGACTTGTATTTAAGTCAATGTGGACATATTCTGAGTCAAATCTACTTTCCAAGTCTAATCCCGTCTATTCATTGTTTCGCGGGTCCACCAGGCCCAAATAAAAGCAAAATGACCAAAATGCCCTTGTGGGCGTTGTTCGGTCCAATCCTATAGGCACGTCTTTCTAAAAACGGTAAGTCCCCTTTCTATATTCCCATAGGCGTGTCTTTTCGAAGACGGTAAGTCCCTTTCCAATGCAAATAGGTGCGTCTTTCTGAAGACAGTAAGTCCCCTTTCTAATTCCAATAGGCACGTTTTTCCGAAGACGGTAAGTCCCCTTTCCAATTCCTTTTTCAATTCCAATTCCAATCCCTCTTTCGAGAAAGCCGATTCCTCGAGACGGTAAGTCTATCCTATCTGGCACATTTTTCAAAGAAAGTCTCTTCAGAATGGTAAGTCCCTTTAAATCTGTCGACCGGGATGAGACCCCAAGTCCCTGATATGGTAGAACGGTCCACCTTTGGCGCCTGCTAGCCCGCCAATGTAGAAATGTCCGTTTCGGCACGCCTTCCAAGAAAGTTGACTTCTCAGGCGCTAAATCCCTTTAGCAGCTTTCCGAGATCAAGTAGCCTCGGGAATGATCGTGAACTGTCAGAGTAGTGGAAGTACTCACAAACATCGCAACCGTCAGAGTAGCAGAAATACTCGTAAGTAGCTCGATATAGGGAATTGACAAAAAATCCCTGCATCACGAGACCGCCGTCAGAGTGGCGGAAACACTCAAAACCTAGGTCAACACCAGTGCCTGCTATCCCACTTTGGTGAAAAATGACCAAATTGTCCCTAGGGCCATTTTTCAGCACGTTTCTCAAGAACATACCTAAGTCCTCAGAATGGTAAGTCCACCCTTCCAAGATTGTCTTAGAGACAATCCGACATGATTAGATGCCTTCTAGTCAGTTATAGGCCAATTCAGAGGCTTTTCGGTCAAGATGACCATTTTGCCCCTAGGCATCTGAACGCCCTGGGGACCACATCGGCTCTGGGTATCAAACCGGTAACCTCCCAAGAATGTTTTTTTATAGTATTCCCAACCTTCCTTTATCTTTCCGGATCATTCCGAGTCAGTTCCGGTAAACCTGGTGCAAAATGACTGTTTTGCCCTTGGTGGGCCGGTCGCCTTTTCTGACTACACCGACTCTGGGTAAGAAACTGGTAGCCTTTGGGAACATTCTAAATAATGTTTCCAAATCTTGAGTCTTCTTTTCGGACATTCCGAGTCCGTCCCGACAGCTTCCCAGCCCGATTGACCGTTTTGCCCCTAATAGCCCGGTTAACCTTTCCAACAATTCTAGTTATCCTTTTTCAGGTCAAATACCTCTGGGACCCTATTATAAGGGTTCCTGCCCTTTTTTGGCCTTCCAGGTCATTCTCAGTCCCTTAAATGCTTTTCTGACCTTCCGCAGTCACTTCTAGTGAAGCCAGGCTAAAAATTGCATGGTAGTCACTAGTACAGGCGCCCAAATCTTCTCAAGATATGTTGGTTGTCGACCTTAAAACTTTCGTAATTGGCTGGTGCCACTAGTTGTGGTGCCAAGTCAAATATTGGCCTGGCACCACTCCTAGTGCCGCTAGAAGGTCAGGCGCTATGTCTATCCTCTCTCTATAAATACAAAGCCTCCTCCAGTGTGAAAGAGGTCCTCAAATTCAGTCTAAAAACCCTACTTTTCGATATATAGAGCTCTTAGCCTCCTTAAACCCTAGCTTCTTTAGGTTTCTCTAAACCCTAGCCTCCATGCACAAGCCCTAGCCTCCTATACACTCATACACACTCTCCTATACTTATACACTAGCCTCCAAAGCCTCCATTAAAGACTTGGATTGCTGCAACTATGAAGCTTTAAAGATTGAAGACAAACTCTTGAACACTGAAGTGAAGACTAAAGCAAGACAAGCAAAGCAAAGTGCGCAAAGCTAAGCAAAATAAAGAAGACATAAGGTAGGTTCTTGTTTATGTTTACGCATCTTTCCCCCTCTCTTCTCTCCTAACCCACATGGGTTTTCTTCTATTTTAATCCCCCATCTTCTTCCCCCCCCCCCCCCCTCTTGCATGCTTGAAATAAGGGAATTCCCAGTCCATGTGTAGGATTAGGCTATTGGAGAGTCACCGTGTCGGGGGCTTTCTTTTAGTCTAATCGGATACCACGTGGGTTCGGCCCCCTTGATTATGTGATGAAGCCTTTAACCTTGTATGTTCACGACCCTCTTTGCATTGTGCATATCATGATCTTGCATTTCTTCCAAAATTTGTTTTCAAACTCGTTTTCAAAAGCTTGCATCAAAATCTTCTTTTTCAAAACTTGTTTTCAAAATCACAATCCTAGGGTGATTCTAGCCTTTTCATGGCTAGGGTTGCTTTAGGAAAGTGTTACATTTAAAGTGACCAATATGGTCCATATTTTCAAAACATTGTTGTTTTCAAAACCACTATCTTAAAGTGATTCTAACCTACTTATGGTTAGAATCGCTTTAGGAAAGTGATATATTTTATTTACTTTCTAAAAAATCTCTTCTCAAAAATATCCTCTTAAAAATCTCTTTTCTAACATGCTTTCTAAAAACTCTCTCCAATCTCCTTTCCAAAGTTGTTTTCAAAAACTCCCTCCAAAAATCTATTTTTCAAAAACTCCTTTTCAACTCCTTTCCAAAACACTCTCTTCAAAATTCCTTTCCTAAAAACACTCCCTAGGTTTCCTTCTTAGAAAACTCTATCCCTAAATCTCTTTCTAAAAACTCTTTCCAACAATCTCCTTCCAAAAATCCCCTTCCAAAAACTCTCTCTTCTAAATTCACTTTCTAAAAACTCCTCTCTAGGATTTCCTTCCAAAAATCTCCCTTTTCTAAAACTCACTTTCCAAAAACTCTTTCCTTGGAGCCTAAGTTAAATCCTAGAACCCACGATTAGGAAACCCTGATTTTCCTTCCCAAAAACATGATTTCTAATCCCTTATTTTTGCCTCAAAACCTAGGTTTCTAAAACCTCTTGTTTTCTACATCAAAATTATATATATTTTCAAAACTTCTTTTCTACATCAAAACTATAGTCTTCCAAATCTAGGGTTTTTAAAACCTTCCTTTCCAAATCCAATCTTCCCTTTAGAAAACTAAATCCAATCTCCCCTTTAGGAAACTAGATCCTATCCTCTATTTTTGGAAACAAAATCAAAACATCTCTTTTAGAAACAAAATCCAATCCTTGCTTTAAGAAATAGGAATCTCAATCCTTCCTAGTCTAAACCTTTCCTAATCTCATACCTTCCTAGACCATAGGTTTCCTAAAATTTTCAAATCTTTCCTTAAACATTAAGCTTCCAAATCTTTCCTAATTCAACCCTTTCCTAATTTCACCCCTTTCCAAATTTCAACTTTGCAAATTCAAAACTTCAAATTTTTTCAAATCTAAAACTTTCTAAACTCAAAAATTTCTTACTTTCAAAACATCCCTATTTCAAAACATTCCAAATTCAAAACTTTCCAATTTCCAAACTTTCTTAAAACAGAAACTTTCTTATTCAAAATATTTCCTAAACAGAAACTTCCCTAATTCAAAATATTTCCTAAATTGAAACTTTCCTAAAATGAAACTTTTCTAAAATGAAACTTTCCTAATTTCAACTTTCCTAATCTACCAAGTCCAACATTTGAGTTGAATCTTTCTAAATCTCAAGTCCTTCCTAAAACCTTTATTTCCTAATTCTAGGTTTTCTAAAACTAAGCTTTTCAAAATCAAATCTTTTCAAATCTTCTAATCAAAATCTCTTTCTTCCAATCATACCTTCTATTTTCTATCGGACTCTTGTCCGAACTACGACTGTCCTGATTCCTCCAAAAGAATACGTAGACAACCCTCATAGGTGCGGTCACAACCTTTTCAAATCTCCAATTCCATAATCTATTCAAACTTCCAATTCTAAATCTCTATTTTCAATCTCTAAAAATTTTCCAATTTCAAATCTATCTTTTCAAATCTCTTATCAAATCAAATCAAATCAATTTCTTTTCAAATCTATTTCCAAATCTATTTTCTAACTCCCTTTTTCTATTGCATTTACATATCATGCATCATTCTTTTAAACATTATTTTTCTAAAGTTGATAAGATTGAACATTTGTTAGTTGAAGACTCTCATAGGTGAATCTAGGGTAAATAGACATGTAGGTACCGCAAGGGCGGGGTAGGGTGATGGCTTAGTGCATCTTCCCTACACGTAACCAACCTCCGAACCTAAATCACTGTTTTCGAAAGACCAAAATGGAGTTTATTTTCAAAAAGGGGTTAATTATTTTCTAAAGGTTGCTAGACAACCTGTTTTCCTAAAAACTCTCTCTTGAGGAAGTATTTTTAAAATCGTTTTAAAAAACCGAAGTGTAGTCTTCGGATTATGCTTAGTTTTTAGGTGACCTAACTCGCCTTAATTAAGTTAGGTGGCGACTCCAAATGTTTTCCAAAAGCCCTTTATTCAAATATATTTTCAATTTAAACTTGGTCACACTCGTTCGTCTAGGAGGGTAAGTTCTAACGAGAGAGTACAATATTTTTCCCGCTTATGTGTGTATTCCTCGAGTGTAAAAAATCTAGGCGCGACAGTATTAGTTGAGTGCAAATGTGTTATAATGCAATGGAGCATTTGTTTGATAAGAAAGGGGGAGCAAGAGCAAGACTGTTTTGAATTTCTAAGTACTTGCATACTCTGAATCTTATGAGTTAGTTGATTGCTTTGATTGAATCTGAAAAATACTCTAAAGCATAAAGTACAAAAACAAGGGGGAGCAAATGCTTGGTATGAAACTCTCACTTTCTCTACATTTTTTCTGATCTTACACATCACTAAGCTTATTAAATTTTAAACATATTGTTTATATTCATAAAGATTTCTTTGTATGCCATATCAAAGAGAACTTTTTTATTAAGGGGGAATGATAACCTATATGACCATAGGGGAGAAATTGTTTTTAGAAAATCTGAAATATGAATCAATCTTTTCTATTCTAAATTTGCATTCTCTTTTGTTGTTCCTTTTTGACTGGTTGACAAAAAGAGGGAGAAATACTTTATGAAAAATTTATGAAAAAGGGGAAGAAATATTAAGAATGAAGAGTATTCTTATTTTGAAATAGTAAGGGGGAGCCTTACAAGAAGCATGGTGCTTTAAATTCATAATTTTCTTAATCCTTATACTTTATTTATATTGAGCTTAATTGCATATATTTTTAAGGTTTTCTCGTCATCAAAAAGGGGGAGATTGTTAACTCAATGCCTTGATTTTGATGATAACAAAACATGAGTTAATGATCCAATAATTCTACTTAGTGTGCAAATTAATTATTAATTAGATCTTAACTTGAAGCTTATCATAATGGAGGGCTTGTGATGCAAAGATTAGAATGAAGAATGAAAAGCATGATGAGATGATAAAGCTGATATTATAAGAGAATGAAGAAATTTCAAGATGATGAAAATCTTGGATTAAAGATTGATAAGCATGAAGAAATGACATATTTAACAATGGTGATCTTATACAGAATGAAGAAATTTCAAAGATGATGGATGTCAAAGAAGAAGAGACCAACTCAATGACGTCGAAGCTTTCTTAGAAGATTTGAAGATGTCTTGAAAGTATGGAAGAAATCACAAGACTTGAAAGCTTAATTGAAGATTTTGTTGAAGTCTTGAATTGATGGAAGAAGTTATATTGATTAAAGAATCCTAGAAGAAATCAAGTTAATAAAGATCAAGTAAAGAGATTGAAGATGTTCAAAGAAGGATAGAAAATCAGTTGAAGAAATGAAGATCTTAAGTCTTGGAAGCTCTCTTGAGGATTTTGAAGAAGATTTAGATCAATGGATAAAGCGATGATGATTGAAGAGCCTCTATAAGTAATCAAAATGGAGTCAATTCATCTACAAGGCATTGAAGATGTTTTTGAAGTCATCAAGCTTTGAAGAAGTATTTGCAAGTCTTAAAAATCTTATTTGGATGATCCTTGAAAAGATTGGATACTTTGGAAAAGAATAAAGAAAACCTCTAAAAACAAGTTTTCTAGTAAAAAGAGTTGACCCCTCAAGTTTCAACAGTTGACTCATTCAGGCAGAGCCTTAAAAATTTGCTGGGGACTCAAAAGAGTCGACCCCTTATCATTCAGAAGTCAACTCATTCAAACAGAGCCACAAATTTTGAAGACTTCTTAAAAGAGTCGACCCCTCACTGCAAAAGAGTCGACTTATTGAGACAGAGAGTTGAGTCTATAGATTCTGACCAAAAGAGTCGACTCCTAAAAGTTAGGAATCGACCCCTCAAGGCAAAATGATGAAGCAGACTCTAAAAAGAGTCGACTCTTGACAGCAATGGCTATATTTCTGACAGATGGAACGGTGCGATCTGCCACCAAAACTTCTCCCATACTTTTTCAACGGCTAGAATCGATCCATGGCTTTAAATACAAGATACCTTTAGCTTCTATATATGATATAGAGTGATCATATCTGTTACAACAAGTGCTTGAAGCTAAAAAATTTCTGTGCCATAATTGCCACATCTTTTTGCTGAGTGTTTGAGGTTGTTCATTGAGATATATTTGTTCATTTACTCATTAGGAGAGTTACTCATTGTATAACCTTTACTCATTTGACTTGGGTGTAAACCTGTAAGTTTGAGTGTTTTTAGGTAAAAACACTTGTAAGTTTGAGTGAAACTTGGACAAAATCATCTGTAAGTTTGAGAGAAGCTTGGACAAAATCACTTGTAAGTTTGAGAGAAGCTTGGACAAAATCTCTTGGGTTATGAGAGCTTAGGGAAGAGCTCTTGTAAGAGTGAGCTGGACACTTGTAGCAAAACCTGCAGCTGTGTAAGGGGTGTTACATAGTGAAATACCTTCGAAAGGATTGAAGAAAAGAGGATGTAGGCAAGGTTGGCCGATCCTCTATAAATTTGGTGCTCTTATTTTCTTGCTCTATTTTTCTTATTTGCTCACTATACATGCTTGCATAGATATATATATACTTTGATATATACTTTACTTGCTTGATATATACTTTGATTAATCATTGTTGAAATATATAAACTGTATTTAGTTGCATTATTCGATATAAATTCTGTAAAACCCAATTCCCCCCCCCCCCCCTCTTAGGTTGCCTTCTTGGGCCAACAGCTTGAAGTTGCAGCACCTTGAGTCTTCAATGGAAGCTTTGAAGGTTTGTGTTTGAGTGTATAGAGTGTATAGATATTAGGGTTTAAGTGTATGGAGGCTAAGGTTTGAAGAGACTAGAGAGTGCTAGGGTTTGGAGAGACTTCGAACTCTGTATTTCAAAAAATAGAGTTTTTGGACTGATTTTGCAGACCCTTTTCATGTAGGAAGAGGGTTTGTATTTATAGACACAAAAATAGCTTGGCAACTGTTGTAGTGGTGCCAGCCACTTAGGAAAGTTTTAAGGTGGCATAAAATGTAACTTTTGACCCTTGATACACAAGGCAAAAAGATTTTGGCGGATGTACTAGTGACTACCATGCAATTTTTGGCTTGGCTCTACTAGGAGTGACTTCGAAAGTCTAAGAATGATCTAGAAGGTTTTGAGTAACTAGACTCGATTGGGAATGGATGGAAACCCTCGGGAGAGTGTTTCGGAGGTAACTGGCTTGAGAAGTAATACCGGAGTATTTGAAAAGGTTGACTGGCCCGCCAAGGGCAAAATGGTCAATTAAACTGGAAAAACACCAAAATAGACTCAAAGCGACTCGTGAGAAGGCTAGAAGGTTGAAAACATTATTGAAGGTGTTCCAAATGGTTTTCAGTTTGATACCCAGAGCTTGTGTGGTTTGAAAAGGTGACCGGGCTACTAGGGGCAAAATTATCATTTTGTATCGGGCTTATCGAAATTGACTCAAAATGATCTGAAAAGGTGTTGGAAGGTTAAGAATACTATTAGAAGCATCCTCGGGAGGTTACCGGTTTGATACCCAGAGCCGGTGTGGTCCTTAGAGGCGATCGGATACCTAGGGGTAAAATGATCATTTTGATCGGATGGTCTTGGAATTGGTCTAGAACTGACTGGAAGGCACTCAAACATGCTTGATTGTCTTTGGAACAATCTTGGAAGGATGGACTTACCGCTCTTAGGACTTAGGTACTTCCTAATGGGCAGTTCGGTCACTTTTCACCGAAGTGGGCTAGCAAGCACTGGTGTTGACCTGGGTTTTGAGTATTTCTGTCACTTTGACGATGTGTGACGAGTTGGTTTTCAAAGGTATCCCGTTCTTTGGTAAACATGTCATGGCTAAGAGGTATGTTCGGCCCAGTGACATAAAAGATTTGTTAGCAATTCCCAATATCGACTTGCTTGCGAGTGTTCCTGCCACTCTGACGGTTGTGATTTTTATGAGTGTTTTCGTCACTCTGACAGGGTGTGTTTATTTCAGAGACTGCCTGATCTTGGAAAGCTGCTAGATGGACTTATCATTTGAGGAATCAACTTTCTAGAAAGACGTGTTGGATAACGGACATTCTACATTGGCAGACTAGCAGGTACCAGAAGTGAACCGTTTTACCATCTTAAGGACTTAGGTTTTGCACCGGTCGATAGATTTGAAGGGACTTACTGTTCCGAGGAGTTTTCTCGGAGAATGTGCCGAACTAGATGGACTTATCGCTTGAGAGATCAACTTTCTTGAAAGGCATGCCTAATTGAATTTGATTGGTCTAGATTGGAATTGAGGTTGAAATAGGGACTTACGATCTCTAGGAAGACATGCCAACTAGAATTAGAGCGAGCAATGCCCTAAGGGCATTTTGGTCATTTTGCTTCTATTGGGCCCGGCGGGCTCGTGAAGTGATTGATTGACTGGATTGAATATGAAAAATAGGTTTGGACTTGAATGTATCTATATCGGTTTGAATGTGAGTTCGGATAGATCGGAGATTACCGAGGGGGTAAAAATGGGGTCCTTACATTAGTTTCAACCCTTCTCTCTCATTTATGCTCTCATTCCAAAGATACCTTTTCATACATATTTTTTAATGTTCCCTTATGCCAAATATTATAACTCTTTATAATTTCCTTAATTTATTTTCTTTTCTTAGATAAGTGTAAGCACCCCATTTTTGCCTGCTCGGCAATCTCCGACCTGATCGAATTCCATTTCAAAACTCTGTAGGCACATGTAAGCCCAAATCAACTTTCAAACCCCTATCTAATAAGTCAACCGTTTCTCAGGCCCGCTGGGCCCAACAAAGGCCTAATAACCAAACTTGCCCCTTGGGTCTTCAGGCACGTCTTTGAGAAAGTTCAAAATCTTTCAAGATGATAAGTCTACCATTCCAAAATGTTCCTAAAAAGTTAGGCAAACTCAATACGCCATCCTGACCAAATCTGGTCCCATTCTGGTCAACTCCAGTCAAAATAACCATTTTACCCCTAGGAACCCCAACACCGAACAAATCCCACCAAACAGTGAAAACATCTTTTAGGACTGTCCCCAAATAGTTCGGCACCCTTAATACGCCACTTTAATCCATCCTGACTATTTTCGATAAATCCTGGTCAAAATGACCATTTTACTCCTGGTGGCCCGAGTGCGTCCCAAAAACACACCGGCTTTGGGTACCAAACCGTCAAACCCTATCATATGCCCTTGTTTAACCCAAGGTAAGTCCCATGACCCCAAAACACTTCCAAGTCGACAAAAGTCCCCTAGAGCATCTCACAGACGCTCTACTAGGGTTGTCTTTCCCTCCCGATTCTCAGGTTATAACGCATCATCAAATGACTTGAAAAATGCGTAAATCAGGAAATTCCCAAAAGCTTGACCATAGGTCTTTCCATCGATATGACTCGATTGAATAGATCGCTTCCCGAAGTCCCCGATCGCATAGCTTGAAAACTGTCACTTTTAGTAGCCCCTGGAGTGTCTCACAGATGCTCCACTAAGGTTGTCTTTTTCTCCAATTCCCTGATTATAACACATAGTCAAACAACTAGAGAAATGTGTAAATTAAGGAATTCCCAAATATATTTCCAGAGCACTTTCTATCGGTACAGTCCGATCGGAGAGATCACTTCTTAAAGGCCCCGATCACTTGGCCCGAAAATGACTATTTTTGAACATCCGTGGAGCGTATCACAGACGCTCTGCAAAAGTGTGCTTTTGTGCACACTTCCTGAGATGACATCTCACTCTTTCGAACACCTTTCAAGTTTTCTGAAAATTCAAAGTTCTTGAGAAACACTAGGAGAACATTGTGGACGCTATTGATTTTTTTGAATCTTTCCCAGATTACACAATTATCGAGGTAAAGTTTAAACGAACATTCCCAGCGATGGAGCGTATGCTACATGTGCCTAAATTTTGATCAGATTGATCAAACTTTGCTTACCCCTTTAGATTTAGCCAGTACAATGTGTGCCACATGGCATTCAAATAGAGGAACAGAATTGGCGCATATAACACATGTGCTAGGGCAATTTTTTCCTAGGCGCATGTGCTACATGTGCCAGGCCCCACCAGGTTTGCCTATAAATATAGGCCTCCCCCTTTGCATATTTCAGGATCGAAATTGGTAGTGAAGCTCTGCAAAAATTGCTCAAGAACTTCGAATTCCTATATACATCTCACAATGCAAGCACTTAGGTTAGATTCCACCTCCCTCTAACCCATACACTACACCTATATAGTCTTCAATGCCATAGAATACCTCATTCCAGCCCCTTCAAGCCTCTTCAAGGCTATTCAAGCTCAAGTCAAAGCATCTATGAATGTTTGAAAGTGTTTAAAGGAAAAAGGTAGTATTCTCTTTATATTTTTGCAATCCCCACTCCTCTCTTCTCCCTCTTAGCCTACTTAGGCTATTCTCTATTTTAACCTCTATTTTCTACCCTCTTTCTTGTATGCTTGAAACAAGAAAGCTTTTAGTTCATGCCTAGAGGAAAGTTTGTGACAGCCACCGTGTAGGGAACCTCTCACTAACCTACTTTAAGATGGTATGGCCTTGGAGCATATTGCAATTTGGTGAAGCCTCTAGCTTTGTATGATTCCATGACCCCATTGCATATGATTATCTTGTTCATGTTTTGCATGCTTAGCTTTGTTTTCATGATTTACAACCATTTTTTCAAAACTTTTACTATCTTTTTTTCTATGTCATTCATAAAGCTCCATATTCAAATAAAAATGGTTCTAGAGTTGGTTCCATGAAGCTTAGGTCAAACCCTAAATTCCTACACCTTAGAAAACCCTCCTTAAGTCCCTTGACTTTATTTTACAACCCTACATTTCATTGCTTTCAAAGTTGCACTAAAATGGCTTTCAAACCCTTTTCTTCTATGTTGACTTTCAAGGATTTTACTCTCTTGAACTTTGTGGTTGAAATGGTCCCTTGGA
This sequence comes from Euryodendron excelsum, assembly GCA_033060915.1. Taxonomy (NCBI): domain Eukaryota; kingdom Viridiplantae; phylum Streptophyta; class Magnoliopsida; order Ericales; family Pentaphylacaceae; genus Euryodendron; species Euryodendron excelsum. The sequence continues at coordinate 22,174,664 of CM065389.1, read as the reverse complement.
ATCCTCTCTTGAGTGGTTTTCCCATTATCTTGACCATATGAACCCTAGTTCATTAGAGTTGGTTCTATTCACTTCAAAAAGGTTCTCAAAACAATCCCCTTCAGAAAGGATTCTCAAAATTGCACTCTTTTTAATGTGCATAAAAATGATTTCTCTAAACCATTATTTTCACCTTGATTTTTAGAAGTTTTGCTCTCCTGAATATTGTGGTTGGAGTGGTCCCATAGAGTCCTCTTTGGCGTGATTTCTTTCAAATCAATCATAAGAACCCTTATTTTTTAGAGTGGTCTTCACCTTCTTAAAAGTGGTTTTTCAAAACCTGCTTTCCAAAACCTAATTTTCAAAGGATCATTCTCTTTAATTCTCAAGTTTTCGAAACTATCTATTCAATGTTGATTTTTACAAGTTTTGCTCTCTTGAGTTAGTGGGTGAAATGGTTCTAAGGCAACCCTCCTTTGAGTGGTTTCCAAATATCATCCATAGGACCTCAACACTCGCTTGAGTGGTTTTCGTAATATGGTTTTCAAAACCCACTTCTAAATTTCATGCATAAAACCACATTTCCAAAACCACTAAGTCAAAACCCTAGTTCAAAACTATCCTTCAACCCTAGGTTAACTTTACTCTAGCTGTCCTACCTTAGGTTAACCTAACTAAAGTTAGTTAACTCTAGGCTAACCTAACCTTAATTGGTTAACCCTAGGTCACCCCAACCCTAGGTTAACCAAACTCAAGTTAGTTACCCCTAGGTCAAACCAACCCTAGGTCACCCCAACCCTAGGTTAACCAAACTCAAGTTAGTTACCCCTAGGTCAAACCAACCCTAGGATAACCTAACCCAAGTTAGTTAACCCTAGGTTAACCTAACCCAAGTTAGTCAAAATAGGACAACCCAACCTAGGTTAGTAAGCTTCGAGGTTCCAATTCAAATAACCCTTTTCAAATAATCTTTCAACTCAAAAACCATTTTCATAAAACACTTCCAAACTATCCTACTCTCTTGAGATTTCAAAAATCTACTTCAAAACCTTTTCAAATATCCCCACACTCTAGTCTAAAAAATGTTTCTAAGAAGTTCTCTTAAATTTGTTTCAACTAAAAGGGCTAGACATTTAACACTTTTCGAAAACTATTTTCAAAATGTTCTTCAAAGACTCACAACCCTAAAGTGTCCCCACTCTTTTATGGTTAAGGATTATAAGGGAAGGTGATACATTAAGTACAACCTTCAAGGTTGTCCATATTAGGGCTCCAAAACTCTAAGTATTTTCAAAAACTCTCTTCAAAAATGATTTTCAAACATCACATTTTTGAAGCAATCCTAATCCTTCCATGGTTAGGATTGTTCAAGCGTAAGTAAGATATTCAAGAAGGGGTCTATAACCCTAAGGTTTTAAAAAACCTAATGGAAGTCTTTAGCCCTAAAGGAGTTTAGTTCTCCAATGGCTAAGCTTCTAAAGGTCATGAAACATCAAACATGTCTTTCAATAAGGTATTCAAAAAACTACTTTCAAAAGCTTTTCGAAGACAAGCTTACAAGAGCATTTACAATCCAAATTCTAACTCCAAAGTTTTCAAAACAAGACTTCAAAATATTTTCAAAACTCCCTCGAGTTGTTTCAAAGCACTTCCAAGACTCTGTCGAGTTATTTCAAGAACATTTCAAAACTCGCTTGAGTTAATTTCAAAAGTATTCAAAATCATCTTTGAACCTGATTTCAAAAACACTTCAAACATCCCACGTCCTATTTTAAAGACATTTTTCTAAACTCTCAAGTTCTCTTTTTCCAAAGACCTCATTGTGTCTTCAAAACTTTCTAGTGGCCTTAATGTGCCTCTTTTCTATCGGGCCCTTGCCCGAACTATGAATAATTTGATTCTCGCTAAATGAGACACGTAGGCAACCTAAAATGGAATGGTCATAACCTTTATTTCAACCCAAATTCCCTTTTCGAAATTTTCTATCAATTTAAGATTTCTATTTCGAATCCTTTCAAAACTTTCATGTTTTTAAACAGTTTTCTCAAAAACTTGCATCATGCATCATTCATCGAAAAAGTGATGATGAAACCCCGTTTTCAAAATCCTAAAGTGGATATTAAGTGGATGATAGTAACCGATTATTCAAGTGAGTGAACAAATGATGATTAGACATGTAGGTACTGAAAGAGCGAGGTAGGGTGATGATCTTAGGATATATTCCCTACATGTAACCAACCCCCGGACCATAGATTTCTGTTTTCAAAGACTAAAATGGAGTCATTTTCAAAAAGGGTTTAAAACTTTCCAAAGGTTTCCAAATAACTTATTCTCTTAAAAACCCTCTCTTGAAATTTTTTTTCAAAACCCCTAAGTTTAATCTTTAGATTATATTTAGTTTTAAGTGACTTAACTCACCTTAATCAAGTTAGATGGCGACTCCAAACATTTTCTAAAAAGCCCTTAATCAAATTAATTTCAAGATCAAACCTAGTCACGCTCGTCCTTCTAGGAGGATGAGTTCTAACGAGAGAGCACCATACTTTTTCCCGAGCCGAAAGGACTTGGTGAAAAATCGAGGTGCGACAACTGGCTACTGCGTTGGGGACACTTAGAAGGTTAGACCATTATCATGTCCCTTCACCCTTCACTCATCCAGAATCTCCGGTTACTTTGTCTAGTTTTAACTACTTTTTAAAATCTTTCTAAGTTCCCAAAAATGTTTTTCAAAATCATAATTTTCAAACAAGTGTGATCACTTGCATTCATTGCTTACATTCATACTTTTGTGTTGACATCCACTTGTATGCTCTTACATTGCTTTCCATATTTATGCTCTTGCATTGACCATCCGTTTTATCTTGCATTTAGTTTTTCGAAAAGTTACAAAGTCCTTGCATTTTCTTTTGTAGGTGGACCTTTGTTCACATTTCTTTTTTATGTCAGAATTAGTTGCCATGTATGTAATGAATGAACAGGATGGGATGTGTGTTGTTGGGTCCTTTCCTCCATTTTTAAAAATTCCACACATACTTGGTGAGGTTACTTGCATTTGCATTTTGTATAAATTACCTGGTTACTACCCTTTTAGATAGAAAGGGGAACAGTATATTGATTGTGGGTGGATGCTGCGTCAGTTTCTCAGCCTACGGTCTCTTAATAGTTCCCCTGTTCGAACCACCAACCAAAGATGGAGTTCACCCTTTCCGGGGTGGACGCCAGAGGTTTGAAAGTTCGGGAACCGAGCATTTTAGGAAGTATTAGTAAACTCCCAACCTCATGCTCATGTAGCACCCCATGCATAGCCGAACCTTTACCGGATTTAAGACACATGCGTCAATTTCAAAACCAAAAAGGAAAGGGCAATCGCTTTTCTTTTTCTTATACTCTGCTCAATTCATGCTGTTATGCTACTTGATTCTTGTTATTACATTATTTATGCATCTTTTCGCATAATAACTGCTATGCAACCATATTCAATCCAAGATTAGAGTTCTTAAAGTAACTCAGGTCATTGCATTTCCATGCATTTGATCACCCCCAAAGAATGGCCCAAAGACCTTCTCGCTCAAATCAAGCCAACCAAAACTCCTAAGGGTACTAAGTGACCCTAAGGACTCATGGCATGTATCAGAATCATCTCATAAAGAGGGGCCCTAATCCCTCTTTGCTCACAGAGATAGGGTTGCCAAGAAGACAAGGAGTCATACAGAATCAAGGTCTCTCACCAACCTTCATCAAAGAAGGCAAATCCGAAGACTCAAGATTAGTTTAGGATTTCAAATATAAAATAGAATAGGCAAAAGTCCCAAGGAAAATGTTCCCCTTTCCCTTCAAATGTACTTTCAATTCCATGTACAAAAAAAAAAAAAAGAATCAAATGCAATAAAACTGTCCTTCCTACTTTCATCAAATGAATGCATGAATATGTGAATGAATGAATGAATGAATGAACAGGCTTGCACAGGTACAATATTGTATGCAGGGGCAACCCCTTACCTCTAAAAGTGAGCCATCACATCATGCTTAGTCTCCCTCGAATAGCAGGGGCACCCCTAAGGCATGCATTGTATAAAAATTTTCAAATTAAGGCACTAATTTTTCCCTTTTCCTTGTTTTTCACTCTCTCTTTACTTCCTCCCTCATTTCAAAGAAAGAAAAGAAGGGGCAAAAGCCCACACTTGCAGAAAAATTTCCCGTATAGGTTTCCTTTTTCCTTGTTTTTCACTCTTCTTTACTTCCTCCCTCATTTCAAAGAAAGAAAAGAAGGGGCAAAAGCCCACACTTGCAGAAAACTTTCTCGTATAGGTTGCCATCCCAGAAAGAAGTAGTCGCTCATTTCAGAACATATAGCATCCATGGAGCCATTCAATATGCCACCAACCTCGGCCCTTAAGCAAGGCTAGGCTCAGCTACTGGAAGAAATAAGAGGACTTGGGAATAGGATGACAAAAATAGAAATAATGGTCTCTTTGCTCCTATCCCATGCAGACATAATGCTTAATGAGCAGGCGGAAGCTCTCTAGGTCCAAATACATAAAGAACATATTGTCCTTTAAAAAGGACCAAGAGAAAAGATCAGGATTACACCCCATTGGCTGCTCTCTAACCACTGCCTACTGATGACTTCACCAAGCCAATCATCTCGTGCTGGTACCTCCCATGACCTCCCATGCCTATCTTTAATCAGACCCCCGAATCATACAATCCTAATCTATCATGTGAATACCATTCCAGTCATGACACAGAAAATTGTCCCACTTTGAAACACAAAATCCAAAACCTCCTCAATTTTCAAGCCATTGACCCAACCATTATTATGCTAGAACTTGATCCTCGGCCTTCAGAAACATCTAGGACACTCTTCCGACCTGAGAGAGCTAGCTGGAGAAATCAAGTTTTTACTAAACTTACTTGCCCACAAACCACAACTTATTATGGCCTCCTAGCAGCAGGACACCTGAAGCCTATACTCTCTCGGCCTCTGCTCAATCCCTTACCACCCAACTTCAACTCAGCAGCAACCTGCGAATATCATTTGGGTGACCAAGGTCATGAAACTAAGGAATGCTTCTCTCTGAGGTATAAAATTCAGGACTTAATTGACTCAAAAGTTATTGGCACGCAAGAAGCCAACCCAACTCCTGTCACTCCCTACCCATTACCAGACCACACTATCAATTTTATCACGGGAGGTGAGGCTGATCAAGACAGTCTCGGCAAAGGAAAAGATAACATTTAGGAGTTGCAAGTCCTAGTGGGTAACTGGTGCACCGCATTTGAAGCATAAAAGGGAAAGAAAAAAGTGGTCTACCATTACACCATCACAACTAGCGCCCTAAGTACCGTAGATAACAACTCGATCAGCCTTGCGTAACCCAACGAGGCATCTGGCAAGTGGAGTGTGGAGAAGGTTGGAATAATCCTGAAGCCTGTCTGAGGGGCTTATCAATTAAAAAAGAAAAGGAATGTTTTCTGGATTCATCCACTTTCCTTCTTATCTTCTACTTCTCCTGTCCTTATTCTTGCCTTATGCTTATGCTTTCAATTAAAGCCATGCCATGTAAAAAAAATGATGAAATGAAAATGAAGGACTCTAGTTCATTCCCTTTAACTCGTACTCTTGTGGATAATGATTGCTTTTAGGGATTCTTTCCCAATCTGTAATGACTCAGCTTGAAGGAAGGGATAACTGTAAGCATCCTATTTTTGATCGCTCGACAGTGTACACTCCGTCCAGACTTGTGTGCAAGTCATTGTAGGCATATTCCAATTTAAACCAACTTTCTAAATCTAAATCCTATCTGTCCTCGAGACGGTAAATCTACTCCAATCAGGCTCGTCTTTCTGAAGACGGTAAGTCCTGTTTTCAATTCCAATCCCTTTCTCGAGACAGTTGATTCCTCGAGACGGTAAATCTACTCCAATCAGGCACGTCTTTTCGAAGACGGTAAGTCCCCTTTCCCAATTCCAATCCCTCTCTCGAGATAGTTGATTCCTCGAGACGGTCAGACACGTCTTTCCGAAGACGATAAGACCCCTTTCCAATTCCAATCCCACTCTCGAGATAGTTTATTCCTCGAGATGGTTCGGCACGTTTTTCAAAGAAAATCTCTTCGAAACGGTAAGTGCCTTTAAACCTGTCGACCGGGACGAGACCCCAAGTCTTCTAGATGGTAGAACGGTCCACCTTTGGCGCCTGCTAGCCCGCCAATGCAAAAATGTCCGCTTAGGCACTTCTTCCGAGAAAGTTAACTTCTTAGGTGCTAAGTCCCCTTTAGCAGCTTCCCGAGATCAGGCAATCTTAGGAATGATCGCGAACCGTCAGAGTAGCGGAAATACTCGCAAACATCACAGCTGTCAGAGTAGCGGAAATACTCGCAAACAGGTTGATATAGGAAATTGCCAACAAACCCCTGTGTCATGACAACCACCGTCAGAGTGGCAGAAACACTCAAAACCCAGGTCAACACTAGTGCTTACTAGCCCACTTCAGTGAAAAATGACCAAACTGCCCCTTGGGCCTTTTCTGAGACTTTCCGGTCAAGATGACCATTCTGCCCCTAGGCATCTGAATGCCCCGGGAACCACACCGGCTCTGGGTATCAAACCGGTAACCTTCTAAGATACTTCTTATAGTATTCTCAACCTTTGTCTACCTTTTTGGATCATTTTGAGTTAGTTCCGGCCAACCCGGTGCAGAATGACCGTTTTGCCCCTAGTGGGGCGGTCACCTATTCTGACCACACCGGCTCTGGGTATCAAACCGGCAACCTTTGAGAACATTCTGAATAATGTTTCCAAATCTTAAGTCTTCTTTCGGGATAGTTCGAGTCCGTCCCGGCAGGTTCCTGATCCGATTAACCGTTTTACCCCTAAAGGCCCGGTCAACCCTTCCAACACATCATATCCTCATTTTTCAAGTCAAATACCTTCGGGACACTATTCTAAGTGTTCCTGCTCTTTTCCGGCCATCCAGGTCTATCCCAGTCCCTTAAAATCATTCCCAGACTTTCCGGAGTCACTCCTAGTGAAGCTAGGCTAAAAATTGCATGGTAGTCACTAGTACAGGCGCCCAAATCTAGTCAAAGATACATTGCTTACTAACCTTAAACATTTCCTAAATGGCTAGCGCCACTAGTAGTGGCACCAAGCCAAAAAATGGCCTGGCGCCAGTGTAATGTTTGGCCTGGCGCCACTGCAACAGGTGCTAGTGCATTCCTCTCTCTATAAATATAGAGCCTCCTCCAACGTGAAAGGGGTCCACAAACTCAGTCTAAAAACACTGATATTCGATATACAGAGCTCGAACACTCCCTAAACGCTAGTTTTCCTAGGTTTTCTAAACCCTAGCCATCATAAACTAAACCCTAGCCTCCTATACACTCATACACACCCCCATACACTCATACACTAGCCTTCAATCCTCCTTTGAAGACTTAAAGAGCTGCAATTTGGGGTTTGAAGACAACTCTTGAAGATTGAAGACGAAGATCAAGACGAAGACCGAAGACAAGCAAGGCGCGCAAAATAAACAAGACATACGGTAGGCTTCCTCTTTAAATTTCCGCACTTCCCCCCTCTCTCTTCTCTCTCCTAACCCACTTGGATTTTCTCTATTTTAATCCCCCATCTCTTCCCCTCCCCCCCCCCTCTCTTTGCATGCTTGAAACAAGGGGATTCCCGATCCATGTGTAGGATTGGACTATTGGAGGGTTACCGTGTCGAGGGCTTTCTTTTAGTCTAACCGGAGACCACGTGGGTCCGACCCCCTTGATTATGTGGTGAAACCTTAACCTTGTATGTTCACGACCCCAAAATTGCATTGTGCATATCATGATCTTGCATCTTCTAAAAGTTGTTTTCAAAGTTGTTTTCAAAATCGTTTTCAAACTTGTTTTCAAAATTGCATCAAAATCCTCTTTTTCAAAACTTGTTTTCAAAATCACAATCCTAAGGTGATTCTAGCTTTTCCATGGCTAGAGTTGCTTTAGGAAAGTGTTACATTTAAAGTGACTTTTATGGTCTATATTTTCAATCTTTGTTGTTTTCAAAACCACTTTCTTAAAGTGGTTCTAGCCTTCTCATAGTTAGAATCGCTTTAGGAAAGTGAGATGTTTTTATACTTCTTAAAAAAACTCTATTTCCAGAAGTCGCCCTTCCTAAAAATCTCTTTTTCAACATACTTTCCTAAAACTCTCATTTCCAAAATTGCTTTCTAAAAACTCCCTCCAAAAATCTATTTTTCAAAACTCTCTTTTTCAACTCCTTTCCAAAATACTCTCCCTAAAAACCTTTTCAAAAACTCTCTTTCCAAAATTTTCCCTCTAGAAACTCCTCTCTAAGATTTCCTTCTAAAATCTTTGTTTCCAAAAAACAAACTTTCCAAAAACTCTTTCCTTAAACCTCAAGTCAAGCCCTAGAGCTAACAATTAGGAAACCCTAATTTTCTTCCCAAAAACATGGTTTTCAAACTTGCCTTAAAACCTAGGTTTCCAAAAACCCCTATTTTCTACATCAAAATTACATGTTTTCAAAACCTATTTTCTACGTCGAAACTAAGCCTTCCAAATTTAGTGTTTCTAAAACTTCCCCTTTCCAAATCCTTGTCAAATCAAATCTTCCCTTTAGGAAACCAAATCAAATCTTCCCGTTTAGGAAACTAGATCCTATCCTCCGTTTTTGGAAACAAAATCAAACCTTCCCTTTTAGAAACAAAATCCAATCCCTTCCTAATCCAAATATTTCCTAGTTCAAATCCTTCCTAATCTCCTACTTTCCTAAATATTAAGTTTTCAAAATTTGAACACAAAAATCTTTCCTAAATTCTAAAACCCAACTTCCAAATCTTTCCTAATTCAACCCTTTCCTAATTCTACCCTCTTTTCAAATCTTAACTTTCCAAATCTAAGTTTTCAAATTTTTCCTAAACTCAAACCTTTCCTAATTTCAAGATTTTCTAAAACTCTAAAACTTTCTAAATCTTAAACTTTCTAAATTTCAAATCTTTCCAAATTTCAAAACTTTCTAAACTCAAAACTTCTTTATTTTCAAAACTTCCTGGTTTTCTAAACTTTCCAAATTCAAAACTTTCCTAAGTTGAAACTTTCCAAATTCAAAACTTTCCTAAGTGGAAACTTTCTTAATTTAAAACTTTCTTAATTCAAAACTTTTCTAATTCAAAATCTTTCCTAAAATGACACTATTCTAATTTCGAAACTTTCCTAATTCAAAACTCTCCTAATTCAAAACTCTTCTAAATCGGACCTTTCCTAATTCGAACCTTTCTTAAATCCAATCTTTCTTAAAACTCTCGAGTCTTTCCTAAGTCTCATATTTCTTAAGTCTAGGTTTCCTAAACCTCAATCTTTCCAAATCAAAGTCCAATTTTTCCAAATTCCAATTTTCGAATTCCAATATTCTATTTTAAATTCCGATTCAATCTCTTTTCAATCGGACTCTTGTCCGAACTACGACTGACCTGATTCCTCCAAAAAGATACGTAGGCAACCCTCATGGGTGTGGTCTCCACATTTTTCAAATCTCAAATTCCATAATCTTTTCAAATCTCCAATCCTACAATTTTCTTCAAGTTTCCAATTCCATGATCTATTTCTATTTTCAATCTTCAATTTTCAATTCCCAAAATCTTCTTTCCAAATTCAAACTCCTATCTCCTTCTTTTCAAATCAAATAAAATCAAATTCTTCTTTTCAAATATATTTCCAAATCAACTCTCTTTTCTTGCACTTGCATATTATGCATCATGTTAGTTTCTTTTCAAACATTATTTTTCAAAGTGGATATGATTGGACAATTGTTAGTTGAAGACTCTCATAAGTGAATCTAGGGTAGATTGACATGTAGGTACCGAAAGGGCGGGGTAGGGTGATGGTTTAGTGCGTCTTCCCTACAGGTAACCAACCTCCGAACCTAAATCACTGTTTTCGAAAAACCAAAACGGAGTTATTTTTCTAAAAAAGGCTTAATATTTTCTAAAGGTTGCTAAACAACCCGTTTTTCTTAAAAACCCTCTCTTGAGGTGGTATTTTCAAAAACCTTTTTCTAAAAACCCTAAGTGTAGTTTTCGGATTATGTTTAGTTTTTAAGTGACCTAACTCACCTTAATCAAGTTAGGTGGCGACTCCAAATCTTTTCTAAAAGCCTTTTATTCAAAATCAATTTTCAGATTCAAACTTAGTCGCATTCATTCTTCTAAGAGGGTGAGTTCTAACGAGAGAGTACAATATTTTTCTCGCTTGTGTGTGTATTCTTCGAGTGCGAAAAATCTGGGCACGACGATAACATGGACAACCCGTTCAACAGAGATTAAAACCTTTAAGAGAAAGATAGAGGGTGAAATGGAGGAAGAATGTAGATTCAACAAAGAAATGCAGAGTTTATTGAAGAGACGATACTTGAATGATATTCTAGCTAAGCGATGGATAACCGAGCTCTCAAAATGAAGAGAAGCTATCGTTCAATCCTTCTAGAAGAAATAGACATCTCCTTTTGCTCAGCCCATTAGAGCTGTAAATGATTTCCATTCAAGTATCCTCAAACTAAGAACCATCCCCCACAATGGGGTAAGCATAAGACAATCGATTTGATAGAAGGTGTAGGGATTTATTGGTAGACACACATAATCCTTCTACGAACATTGTCGAAATTTTGTAAAAAGGCTTTATGGACTAAGCAATTTAATCTGAAATGAAGAGAGACCTGTTGGTCCAAAAGGCAACCCAAGAGGGGGGGTGAATTGGGTTTTTCGAAGATTAATACAAGTTAAGATTAATTAAAATTAATCTAAACAATATAGCAGTGATTAATCTATGTGCAAAGCAATGTTATCAATAGAAGCAAAGAAAACAGAGCAATAGAAGAGAGACATAGATTTACTGAGGTTCAACCACAAACTGTGGTCTACGTCCTCACCCCAAGACCTCCTTGAAGTCTTCTTCCACTATGTAATCACCTATTACAAGATGGGCTGCTGATTGACAAAGTGCTCAGCTCACTATACAAGAACTCCTCACTGAGCTCTTCAATTCCCAAGTGGTTTTGTCCAAGCTCCACTCAAACTTTACAAGAGTTTTACTTTCACAAGAGAACTCTCTAAACTCTCAATTACAAGTGTATAAAACTATACAAGTAACTAACACTCTCTAGCAAGAGTAAATTTTACATTCAAAGCTCACAAGAATAAAATAGGAAGAATGTTCCAGGAATATCAAGTTGATCAGTGATTCTTGTCTCTAGTTGTTTCTTCTTCTTGATTCTTATATATAAATGCAGTTGGAGGCTAGTATATATACCCTTGCATTGATTCCATCCATTGGAGGTGGTTGGGTATCATTAATGCGCGTCCAGTCCGTTATAATATTAGGAAAATTAGCCGTTATATTCAAGGAGTCGGCTCTAGGTCTGTGGAGTCGACACTTTCTGCTTTTGCATTTACCAGATGTAGTTCAATGACTTCATAAGTCCGCTCTTCATATCAATGAGGCGGCTCCTTGTCCATTCTGTCTTCACATCTTTGGCTTCTACTATCATGAGGCGACACTTCATTTTCAGATGTCCGCTCATTGATCATATTATCTTCAAGCCTTTTACTTTTGCTGCCAAGAGGCGACTCTTCGTCTTCATGTGTCTGCTCATTGTTCGTGTCATCTTAGAGCCTTGGCGTCTGTCTCCACGAGGCGACTCTTTATTTCAATGAGTCCACTCTTTGACTATATGGTTTCCAGGCTTTTTGCTTCTGTGTTCAAGAGGCGACACTTCATTTCCATGAGTCCCCTCATTGTCTAATTTGTCTTCAGGCCTTTTTGCTTCTGTGATCAAGAGGCGACACTTCATTTTCATGAGTCCCCTCATTGTCCAATTTGTCTTCAGGCCTTTTTGCTTCTGTGATCAAGAGGCGACTCCTTATTTCCATGAGTCCCCTCATTGCCCAAAATTCTGTATTCTATCTTCCAATGATTCAGATCATCTTAGCATAGGTATAAGATCTTCAAGAAGTATGTCTTTGGGGTATGATGATCAATCAATTCTCTTTAACTCATCAAAGTTAACTTCTAATCAATTTGGATTGAATCAGTCATTGAATATTGATCTTCTCTTGACTCTCAAACTGTCAAGGCTTCATTAGATCAATGTTCATCTTTTCTTCTTCATTTGCTTAGCTCCTTCTATCATTGTAGAACATCCTCTTTCAATGCCAAGCTTCCTCAATTACGTAGAGCTTCACAATGCTTGATTTCTGATTTCCTCTCGTTGTTAGCAATTCTTCATTCTTCATTAAAAACACTTCACTGAGACCATTGCAGACATGATGAAGTCTTTTCATACATCTAGTCTTCATTGATCCTTTATATTGTAGAAGAATTCTTTACTTGGATTTCAAGTAGGGATCAGATATTCATTGTGAGCCATCTTTTCAGCAACTTCAATCACATTGTCTTGAATTGGTCTTAGCATACCAGATGAAATCATCTCTTGAGCGTTTTCAATCTCTTCAATTGATCAATTCCTCTTCAACTGATCTTTGCATATTCTGTTGAGAACTTCAGTCTAGTGCAAATCAATCTTCAATGAAACTATGCATACTTGAATAGAAGCTTTAATTGAACACCTTCAATCTCTTTGAATGTAGAACATTTGTTTGAAGTAGAGATAGGTGTCAATCCTCTATTTGGTTCATTGCATAGCTCTTTGAATTCATTGCTTGATCTTTGAATTCGTTGTGCATTCTCTTTGACATGCATTAGACTTAAGATTGAACTTTAAGTCTAAATTATGAACTTTGTTAATCTGCACACTAAGTATATTCATTAGTAAAATAATACAAGGTTTAGTTATCATCAAAATCAACATGGGAATTAACCTTAAGTCAACAAGGGTCAACTTTAAGTCAACAATACCCTCAATTCTGCTACCATATAGTTGGATACATCCTCTCGCAAAGCTCACTTGACCCGGTCACATCCTTTGAAATATATAACTAACTTGATGATCACTGCCCACACTGGGTTAAGGCAAAAACAATAAATGAGAACTAATGAGCAATAAAGATGGTGATTCCCAAGAGGATATGACGATCGATGACATCTCTAAGAACAAGCATAGCAGCAAGTGTTTTTTTGGTGTAGAGAAGAGTCTCCGATGACATGTAAAAAAAAAAAACAGAGAAATGGGTTAGTGGTGGCTTTTAAGAGAAGATAATGTCATCACAAAATAGGAATGAAAAAGTTGGCACCTCTAAAAGTCGACATAAGAACAAGTTTCTATGAAAATTTCTAATCAGAAGGGAGAAAAAAAAGGTAAGAAGAAAAGAAGGGAGAAGAAAATGGATGTTAAATTGCCAAATGTGATTATAGGTCATTTGGAACCCCACAAGTGATAATGTTTGAGCCTTTATATATCTTTGTTCATAAACCTCTTAGCCTAGCCTACGTTACGATCCATAGCAAAGTCCTCTCTGATCACAGAAAATTACTTATTTCAAATAAGCCTGCACAATATAAAGACAAGTATTTAAAATATATATATATATATATATAGAGAGAGAGAGAGAGAGAGAGAGAACGAGTTGGAATGTAGGGGCAATGTTATGCTCCAAGGTGTGCTCAGGTTGTTTTGGTTTAAACAACCCACTAAAAGAAAATCTTTGAGCCTAAATATCCCTTCATTTCTTACAACCCCTAAACATGACCTACATTACGGTCCTAAAAGAAGTCTTCTCGGATTGATAAGCAAACTGTTTATCGCTCTGCAAAGGGCAAGCAAGTTGTTGCTCAAGCTATAATGGAATATGAAGATCTGAGAGAGAAAACCAAGTGAGGACAGAAAATTCCCAAACAGCAACCCCGTAGAAAGTATGGATAAGATGGTAGCTGGAAACCCAAAAGGTCAAGATTCCCTAAGAATAGTGCACATACTATCTGTCGTGCCCAGATTTTTCGCACTCAAGGAATACTCACACAAGCGGGAAAAATGTTGTACTCTTTCGTTAAAACTCACCCTCCTAGAAAAATGAGTGCAACTAGATATGAATTGAAAATTGATTTTGATTAAAGGACTTTTGGAAAAAGTTTAGAGTCGCCACCTAACTTAGTTAAGGTGAGTTAGGTCACCTAAAAACTAAGAATAATCCGAAGACTACACTTAGGGTTTTGGAAAAAACGATTTTGAAAATATCTCCCCAAGAGAGGGTTTTTAAGAAAACAGGTTGTTTGGCAACCTTTGGAAAACATTTAGCCCTTTTTGAAAAATAACTCCGTTTTGGTCTTTTGAAATCAGTGATCCTAGGTTCGGAGGTTGGTTACGTGTAGGGAAGACGCACTAAGCCATCACCCCACCCCGCCTTTTCGGTACCTACCTGTCAATCTACCCTAGATTCACCTACGAGAGTCTTTAACTAACTAATGTTCAATCCTATTCTCTTTGAAAAACAATGTTTAGAAAAACATGATGCATGATATGCAAGTGCAAGAAAAGAAGTTGGAAAATAGATTTGGAAAGAAATTTGAAAAGACATTGATTTGATTTGAAAGAGATTTGAAAAGATAGAATTGAAATTGGAAAGTTTTAGAAATTGGAAATAGAAATTTAGAATTGGAAGTTTGAAAATAGATTTTTGGAATTGAAAACTTGAAATAGATATGGAATTGGAGATTGAAGAAGATTGTAGAATTGGAGATTTGAAAAATGTGGAGACCGCACCCATCAGGGTTGCCAATGTATCCTATTGGAGGAATCAGGTCAGTCGTAGTTCAGATAAGAGTCCGATTGAAAAGAGAATGATTTGGAAAAAAGAGATTGAATTGGAAATTGGATTAGAAGATTGAGAGATTGAACTTTGATTGGAAGATTTGAAAAGATTTGACTTTGGAAAAACTCGGTTTTAGGAAATCTAGACTTAGGAAAGAGAGAATTTAGAAAGGACTTGAGATTTAGAAAAATTTGACTCGAAAAGATTTTAGAAAAGAATTGACTTGAATATTAGGCTTGGAAGATTTAGGAAAGGATTGGATTTATGAAGGGTTCAAATTAGGAAAGGTCCGATTTAGGAAAGTTTCGAAATAGGAAAGTGTCACTTTTGGAAAGTTTCGTTTTAGGAAAGTTTCAATTTAGGAAATTTTTGAATTAGGAAAGTTTCAACTTAGGAAAGTTTTGAATTTGGAAAGTTTAGAAAACAAGGTAGTTTTGAAAATAAGAAAGTTTAGAAAACAAGGAAGTTTTGAAAATAAGAAAGTTTAAGATTTAGAAAGTTTAGGGAAGTATAGAATTTTGGAAAGATTCGAAATTTAGAAAGATTTAACTTAAGAAAGTTTTGAATTTAGAAAGCTTTGAATTTGGAAAGATTTAAAATTTAGAAAGTTTAAGATTTAGAAAGTTTTAGAGTTTGAATTTTAGAAAATCTTGAGATTAGGAAAGGTTTGAGTTTAGGAAAGGTTTGAAAACTTAGATTTGGAAAGTTAAGATTTGGAAAGGAGTAGAATTGGGAAAGGGTTGATTTAGGAAAGATGTGGAAGTTTAATGTTTAAGGAAAGGTTTGAAAGTTTTAGGAAACTTATGGTTTAGGAAAGTAGGAGATTAGGAAGGATTTGATCTAGGAAAGGTTTAAATTAGGAAGGTATTGGATTTTGTTTCTAAAAGGGAAGGTTTGATTTTATTTCCAAAACGGAGGATAGGATCTAGTTTCCTAAACGAGAAGATTGGATTTGGCTTCTTAAAGGGAAGATTTGATTTGACAAGGATTTGGAAGAGGAAGTTTTAGAAACCCTAGATTTGAAAAGCTATAGTTTTGACATAGAAAATAGGTTTTGGAAATATGTATAGTTTTGATGTAGAAAACAAGAGGTTTTGGAATCCTAGGGTTTAGGGCAAGTTTGAAAACCATGTTTTTGGAAAGAAAATTAGGGTTTCCTAATTGTGGATTCTTGGGCTTGACTTGGGCTCTAAGGAAAGGGATTTTTGGAAAGTGCGTTTTTTGGAAACGAAGATTTTTATAAGGGAATCCTAGAGAGGAGTTTTTGGAAAGAGATTTTAAAGAGAAGGAGTTTTTGGAAAGTGTGTCTTTGGAAACAAGTTTTTAGAAGGAAAATCGTAGAGGGGAGTTTCTAGAAGGAAGATTTTAGAAAGAGAGTTTTTTAGAAAAAAGTTTAGGGAACGTTTTTAGAAAGTGGATTTTGGGGAGAATGTTTTGGAAAGGAGTTGAAAAAGGGAGTTTGAAAAATAGATTTTTGGAGGAGGTTTTTGAAAACCACTTTGGAAAGGAGAGTTTTAGGAAAGTATGTTGAAAAAGGAGGTTTTAGGAAAAGAGATTTTTGAAAATAGAGTTTTTTGAAAAGTCTAAAAATATCTCACTTTCCTATAGCGGTTCTAATCATAAGAAGGGTAGAACCACTTTAAGAAAATGATTTTGAAAACAACAAGAGTTGAAAATATGGACCACATTGGTCACTTTAAATGTAACACTTTCCTAAAGCAACCCTAGCCATGGAAAGGCTGGAGTCACCCTAGAATTGTGGTTTTGAAAACAAGTTTTTGAGAAAGAGATTTTGATGCAATTTTGAAAACAAGTTTGAGAACGTTTTGAAAAACAACTTTGAAAACGGTTTTTGGAAGATGCAAGACTATGATATTGCACAATGCAATTTGGGGTCGTGAAGATACAAGGCTAAGGCTTCACCACATAATCAAGGGGGCCGGACCCACGTGGTCTTTGGTTAGGCTAGAAGAAAGCCCCCGACATGGTGACTCTCCAATAGCCCAATCCTACACATGGACCGGGAATCCCCTTGTTTCAAGCATGCAAAGAAAGGGGGGGAAAGAGATGGGGGATTAAAATAGAGAAAACCCAAGTGGGTTAGGAGAGAGAAGAGAGAGGGGGAAGTGCGGAAATTTAAAGAGAAAGCCTACCGTATGTCTTGTTTATTTTGCGTGCCTTGCTTGTCTTCGGTCTTCGTCTTGATCTTCATCTTCAATCTCTAAGAGTTGTCTTCAATCTTCAAATTTCATATTGTAGCTCTTCAAGTATTCAAACGAGGGTTGGAGGCTAGTGTATAAGTGTATGGGGGTGTGTATGTGTGTATAGAAGGCTAGGGTTTAGTGTATGGTCGCTAGAGTTTGGAAAACCTAGGGAAGCTAGGGTTTAGGGAGCGTTCGAGCTCTGTATATCAAATATTGGTATTTTTAGACTGAGTTTGCGTACCTCTTTCACGCTGGAGAAGGCTCTGTATTTATAGAGGTGAGATAGACCTGGCGCCTGTTGCAGTGGCACAAGGCCAAAATTCCTTCTGGTGGCGCCATGCCAAATATTGGCTTGGCTCCACTACTAGTGGCACGAGCCAATTAGGAAACTATTAAGGTCAGCAAGCAACGTATCTTTGACTAGATTTGGGCGCCTGTACTAGTGACTACCATGCAATTTTTAGCCTAGCTTCACTAGGAGTGACTCCGGAAAGTCCGGGAATGATTTGAAGAGACCGGGAATGGCCCGAAAGGTTGGCAAAGGGCAGGAGAACTTAGTACAGTGTCCTGGAGTTATTTAACTTGAAAAATGAGGATATGATGTGTCGGAAGGGTTGACCGGGCCTTTAGGGGCAAAACGATCAACTGGATCGGAAAGCTGCCGGGACGGATTCGGACTATCCCGGAAGAAGACTTGAGATTTGAAAACATTATTCAAAATGTTCCTAAAGGTTGCCGGTTTGATACCCAGAGCCGGTGTGGTCGGAAAAGGTGACCGGCCCACCAGGGGCAAAACGGTCATTTTTGTACCGGGTTTACCGAAACTGACTCAGAATGGTCCGAAAAGATAGAGAAAGGTTGAGAATACTATAAAAAGCATTCTCGGGAAGTTTCCGGTTTGATACCCAGAGCCGGTGTGGTCGGAAAAGGAGACCAGCCCACTAGGGGCAAAACAGTCATTTTTTATCGGGTTGGCTGAAATTGACTCGGAATGATCCGAAAAGATAAAGAAAGGTTGAGAATATTATAAGAAGTATTCTCGGGAGGTTACCGGTTTGATACCTAGAGCTAGTGTGGCTAGAAAAATGCAACCGGCCCACCAGGGGTAAAATGGTCATTTTATACCGGGTTTGCCGGAACTGACTCGGAATGATCCGAAAAGATAGAGGAAGGTTGAGAATACTATAAGAAGTATTCTCGGGAGGTTTCCGGTTTGATACCTAGAGCCGGTGTGGTTCCAGGGGCGTTCGGATGCCTAAGGGCAAAATAGTCATCTTGACCAGAAAGTCTCAGGAAAGGCCCAAGGGGTAGTTTGGTCATTTTTCACCGAAGTGGGCTTGCAGGCACTGGTGTTGACCTGGGTTTTGAGTGTTTCCGCCACTCTTACGGCGGTCGTCGTGACATAGGGGTTTGTTGGCAATTCCCTATATCGACCTGTTTCTGAGTATTTCCGCTACTTTGACGGTTGTGATGTTAGCGAGTATTTTCGCTACTCTGACGGTTAACAATCATTCCCGAGACTACCTGATCCCAGGAAGCTGCTAATGGGACTTAGCGCCCGATAAGTCAACTTTCTTGGAAGGCGTGCCTAAACGAACATTTCTACATTGGTGGGCTAGTAGGCGCCAAAGGTGGATCGTTCTACCATCTAGGGGACTTGGGGTCTCGTCCCGGTTGACAGGTTTAAAGGGACTTACCATTTTGAAGAGATTTTTTTTGAAAAACGTGTCGAATCGTCTCGAGGAATAAACTGTCTCGAGAGAGGGATTGGAATTGAAAAGGGGTCTTATCGTCTTTGGAAAGACATGCCTGATTTGGAACCGTCTCGAGGAATAAACTGTGTTGAGAGAGGGATTGGAATTGGAAAGGGGTCTTATCGTCTTCGGAAAGACGTGCCTGATTTGGAACCGTCCCGACGAATAAACTGTCTCAAGAGAGGGATTGGAATTGGAAAGGGGACTTACCGTCTTTGGAAAGACGTGCCTAATTTAGATTAGATTTACCGTCTCGAGGGATAAATTGTCTCGAAAGAGGGATTGGGGTTGGAATTGGAAAGGACAATCCCCCTAAGGGCATTTTGGTCATTTTGCCTCTATTTGGGCCTGGTGGGTCCACGAAGCGATGGACAGACGGGATTTGGACTTAGAAAGTTGGTTTCGATTGGAATACGTCCATATTGACTTGAGTACAAGTCTAGACGGAGTGTAGACTGCCAAGCGGTCAAAAATGGGGTGCTTACAGCTGCCCCTCTTTTTCTGTCTTTGCTTGTCAAAGACAGAAAACGATAAAAGTAAGAGTCCCATGTTGACTGCGAGGCAGTCGAAGGGACGGACATTGGAAATCTTTTGACAACGGGGGTCAAAAATTGATAACGGGCCAAAAAGGCCTTCGAAAATGAGATTTGGCGGGAAAAGGGGCAAAGCTACCCAGAATTTGCAACTGGCGCCACTAGTAGTGGTGCCTTTGGCAGAAAATGCTTGGCACCTCTGCTAGTGGCGCCAGGCTTGGAGTTAAAACCAAAAAATTTCTAGTTCGAACAACTGTGGCATTTTGGAGAGTTTTCGCAAATTCGAGAGACGTTGCATGAAAATCGACTTGAACCTTGAAGGCGCAGTTCTTGGAGACCACGAGTGATTGCCGGAAGGAGACCACGTCGCCGGAAAAGTCACCGGAAGAGAAGATTTCGCCGGAGAACTTCCAAAAAGTGAGTTTTCAAATTTTTGTTGATTTTGATGTGTAGAGTTTCGTTTGAATCATGTGAATAGTGGAAATTGATGTTTTGAAATGTTTTGAATATGATAGTGATATTATTTTTGCATTTTGGTGCTTGTTTGTTTGAATTTGAGTGACTTTTCATGATTACGCGAAGAGGGCTTTCTGCAGGAATAGTGAATTTGTTCCTACAAACTTGGGCATTGGGTTTTCTGGCTATATTTTTGTGCAATGTACCTTAGAAAAATGTGTTTAACAACCGTATGAAGTTTCGTAATTTTTTTGAAAACTCAGTGAATTTTTGATTTTTTGAAAAATAGGAAAATACTTAGAAATTTTAGAAAAATGAGAAAACTCAAGAAATTGATGGGATTTTTAGAGTTTCAAACTTGAAAATGGTAGGAATATTTTTGGAAAACATTTGAAAGAATTTTGAGAAATTTTAAGACATTTTTGAAAACCATTGATTTATTGGAAAAATAAAGCATGTGTTTTGAAAAGTTCTAAAAATTAAAAAGTGTGCATAGGTGCTGATGTTTTGTGATTATGACAATATGAAGTGCATGTTTTATGTTTTTGTGTTGATGTTATGGGTGTTGTAGGGGCCATTTTTTTTTTTAAATGGGACTCTGCTAAAATTTTTAGAAATTAGGGGAAGAGTTACAAATAAAATCTTTTTGAAGGAAAAAGACAGAAAACCCTTGAGATTTGATTTGAAGTTGGAAAATCAAGATGTGTAGAAATTTCATTTTTGACTTATCATTTGAAATCTTTTTATTTATTTATTTATTTATTTTTGTTTATGTTAGTTGTTTATTTCATTTTACTTTATTATGTTAACTGCTTGCTCAGTATATTAACACCTCTTACCTTGGCTTACCTTTTCAGGATGGCAGATGCAGTTTTGAGTCGACTGAGAGCTTGGCACGGTAGTTACCCTTCGGATGAGCAGGATATCTTTCGCCAGTCCTTTGGTCGAGTGGCTTCACTTTTATCGGTGCACCTTATTCCTGGGCTTATGGAGGCGGTGATTCCCTTCTGGCAGCCTGACTTGTCTCTTTTCCGCTTTGGGGAGTGCGAGCTTACCCCTACTCCTTATGAGTATGGGTTTTTTCTAGGTTTCTGAGATGTTTCTGCCGACATTGTGGGACCCCTCTTTTCGGATGGTTGTATTACAGTGGTTTCGTCCTAGCTCGGACTCAGACGCGCAGTTCTTTCATCTTCTTCTTTGCCCCAGTTTACTTACGTCCCAGCAGAGTTCCTCTTTTCCCGTTTTGAGTTTCCCATGGGTATGCGAGTCCATTCGGGTGAGTGGCATACCTCCCAGGATTGGGCTGTTTCTCGTATGGTTGCTTTGGCCTTGCTTCTGCTAAACTTGTTGGTGTTCCCACGAGAAGATGATTTAGTGGACTGTCGACTATGTGCACTGCTGGCCTGAATCCGTAAGGGGCATTCCTATGCTCCCATGATTGTAGGGGAGACCTTCATGAGTCTTATAAGATTCCAGCAGACCATTGATGCTCGTTTCCGAGGATGTGCTACTCTCTTCCAGCTCTGGGCGAATGGGCACTTGTTTGTTACTCCTTTGTTCCAGCATACATGGTATCCCGAGCTTGACCATATACACTCCCTGGCGAGATCTCAGGGCATCATGGCAGATGAGGGGAGATTTCAGCAGACCGTTGCATCCTGGACTGACTACCTCTAGAGCATGAGGTCCGGTACAGTCAGGTGGTATTCAGGGCTGGTTGGTAGGTATTGCTTGAGAGTTCGGCCTTCCGGGAGAGCCTTCGTCCCCCTAGCAAGTTTGCGGGGCATTGCCCCTTTCTTCGGGATTCGGGTTCTACGACAGCTTGGTAGGAGTCAGGATATTCCTTTTTCAGCATCTGTAGCCGAGTTCACTCTTTTCTTCGAGGTGTCGATCCCAGGAGCATTGGTGGAGAGAGTTATGGATACATAAAGATCTTTGCTTCCTCATGTTGACGATGATGGCCTGTTCTCTGTCATGCCGCTTGCGACTGAGGCCTATCACTATTGGCTTCGACACTACGTGCTGGGTCCCAGTAGACTTGGGGATCTTCTCACTGAGACTCCTTTACCTCCCGTAGGGTATATCGACTTCTTGACTGCTATGATTGTTCAAGGGCGTCGTCACAGGCGGGAGAACCGCCGCCTGATACGGATATTGCATGATCGGTTAAGGATGAGAGATGTTGAGACAGCTTCACTGGAGATGAAGCTAGCAGTAGCCAGATCGACACATGATGACCCACCTTTGAGTGCTGCGAGGGTACGTAGGTGGCCATGAGGCGTTCTAGGCAGTTCCACTTCCTTGGAGGGTGATGTGATGGATAGTCAGTCCTTGCGGGAGACTGTGGAGTCCCTTACTCGAGAGAGGGACATGCTTCTGGCCAGATGTGCGGACTACGAGCGGGGCCGGCCTGGGTCTTCTGCAGCTGGTACTTCTTCAGGTGCTCCTCTTGTAGTCGGCGAGTCAGTGAATCCCTGCATAGCTGATTCCTCCTCTGACGATGACGGGGAGCGATATATTTTTGCCCCTCGCTCTTAGATTTACTGATTTCTGCATTTGTAGAAAAACATACTTTGTTTAGCATTGTACTCCTTTTTGTCTTATGAACTCATGGCCTCCTGTACTTTTGATATGATTTTCCTTGTATGGTTAGCATAGCCACAAACTTGAGGAAAGTTAAATGAAAAATTGCAGCTCAAGGAAAGATACCCCCTTTTGTTTGATTCTCTGAGTAATTGATTATCCCACAAAACGAACCTCTGCTTCCTTTAACCTTAATTGGGCTAAGCCGGAGAATGCATTTCGAGACGCCTTCTGACTTTCGCACTATTGCTTTCATACATCAACTTCTGGGGAATGCTGTAACTTGAGTTATTTCTTACATCTAAATCTCTTTTCCCCCTTCCCCCCCCCCCCCTTTTTATTATTTTTACTACTAGTGCCCGTGAGGGTTTTCACCAATCCCAACTCTGTCATTTTTGCACCAAGGAGCCTTTGCAGGTTTTTGCCAGGGTCAACAGTTTTGTATCTTGCCACATCCCTACTTTTTAACTTACGGCACCCTTTCGGGTTTTCACCGCATCCTCGGGAAGCGCTTAATTTTTCTCTCTTCTTTCTCTCTCTCTTTCCTCAGCTTGGTCCCTGGTTTCTGTTGAGAAGCTCCTAAATGCTACTTGCACCATCCTCCAGCTAATGGCATATTTTAGTAAGCTCATTTGGACTAATCAATTTAACTCTAATTTGAGAGGACTTTTAGGGTTTATGGTGTGGGTTCTTTACTCTTGAAAGAAAAGGAAAAAGGCTCAAGCCTACCATTCTACTAGTGATCATCTTCAATGATTTTTGGTTTAATAGCACTTTTTCTGCGTATTCCCATCTTTCTTCGGGTATCTCATCGCACCCCTAATATTTGTGCGAACTTAAGGTAATACTTCAAGGGTTTTTTTGTTTCCACGCATATCTCCAGTGCTTCTAATTTGACCTAGCATGATCACTTTGTTGGGGAATGTTCCTGAAAGAAAGTAACCGGCTCTAAGGGTTTGACAAAGGTTATATATATATGTACATCTTAATTGTATAGAAAATGAAACGAGGGCCTCTCGTCATCTTGGAATTAGATTGTTTAGTCCATAGAGCTTTACCAGTGAAACACTACCCTATTGATTAGTAGAGAATGAGGAGAGTAGATTTTATTGCTTCTTCACAGAAACCAAAGGTCTAACTTTTGAAATCATATGTAGTAGTGCTTGGCAGCGTCTGAATTCAAGGGATTAGGGAATTCTTGGCCATCCATTTCCTCCAAAACGAGAGCCCCTCCAGAAAAGACCTTTTTTACCACGAATGGCGCTTCATAGTTTGGAGCAAATTTCCCCTGCGCCACCTCCTGATGGGGGAACACCTTCTTGAGCACCAAATCTCCCGGTTGGAATGATCGAGGTTGTACCTTCTTATCAAATGCCCTGGCCATTCGCCTTCTGTAGCATTGAGCGTGATAAACTACAGCTAGCTGCTTCTCATCTAGCAGGCAGAGTTGGGCATACCGGTCTTTGATCCATTCTATTTCATCCAGTTTGGTTTCTATTAAGATCCTTAAAGAAGGAATCTCAATCTCAACGGGGATGACTGGTTCGGTTCCGTAGACCAGCTCGAAGGGAGTGCTTCCGGTGAAGACCCTCATAGTAGTTCGGTAAGCCATTAGTGCAAAAGAAATTTTCTCATGCCAATCTCTGTAGTTGTCAATCATCTTTCGGAGTATTCTCTTAATGTTCTTGTTAGCTGCTTCCACTGCTCCGTTCATCTGAGGCCGGTAGGTGACCAAATTCCGGTGCGTAATACGAAATGTTTGGCATAGCTTTGACGTCAACCCGTTGTTCAGATTGGAAGCATTGTCGGTAATGAGTGACTTGGGAATCCCATACCGGCAAATGATATGATTTTTTATGAACCTTTCCATGACCCCCTTGGTGACATGAACATAGGAAACGGCTTCCACCCATTTAGTGAAATAATCAATGGCAACGAGGATGAAGAAGTGGCCGTTGGAAGCTTTAGGAGTGATAGGGCCAATCATATCTATCCCCCACATAGAAAAAGGCCACGGGGCTGACATGGAATGGAGCTCAGTCGACGGTGCTTTAATCTTATCCCCATGTATCTGGCACTTGTGACACCGAAGAACGTATCTAATGCAATCTGACTCCATTGTTGACCAGTAATACCCTCTCCAGAGAATCTTCTTTGCAAGCGCGTGGCCATTCATGTGGGGCCGCAAACTCCTTCGTGCACCTCCTCCATAATAACTTTGGCTTCGATGGTATGGACACATCTTAGAGGTCCGAACCATGATCTCCTGAAAAGCTCATTTCTAGCCATGAAATAGTGTCCCACTAAACGACAAATGATCTTCCTATCTCGTTGTGTTGCTGCATCGGGGAGCATCCTGGCTTGGATATACCTCTGGATGTTATAAAACCATGGTTTCTGGTGGGGTTCAACGGTTGTGTGCAGGCAATAGGAAGGAATATCCCTGGTAAAGATCTGTAGAGGGGGTATTTCAGTGCCCCTGTCGACCTTGATTGCTGCAGCTAACGTAGCTAAGGCATCAGCAAAGCTGTTCTCTGCTCGGGGTACGTGACGAAAATCCACGTTCCTGAATAGCTGACACAAATCCTTGACCTGTTGATGATACGGGGAAAGTTTGGCATCTCGAGTTTGGTACACGTCCTTGGATTGTTGAATAACCAGATCTGAATCGCCGAGAACAACCAATTCGTCAATCTTCATTTCTAATGCCAACCTTAATCCCAGGAGGCAAGCCTCATATTCAGCGATTTTATTGGTGCAGAGTTCTAGTTGTAGCTTAACCACAATAGGATAATGACTGCCTGTTCTTGACACTACTACTGCCCTAATGCCGGCCCCCCTTTTGTTAGCAGCCCCGTAAAAAAACATCTTCCATCCGGCTCCTACTTGCTCTTCAGATGCGTCACCAACGCATAATATATTTTCATCGGGAAATTGGGGTTCCATGGATCGATAATCATCAATAGGGTTCTTAGCCAGATAATCAGTTATCACCTGCCCCTTGACTGTTTTACGGGTAGTGAACACGATGTTGAATTCTGACAGGATCATGTGCCATCGAGCAAGTCTACTGGACAAGGTTGGTTTGTCGAATATATACTTGAGGGGGTCCATTTGAGAGATGAGGAAGGTGGTATGGTAGAGCATGTAGTGCTGAAGCCTGTGAGCTGCCCAGGCTAATGCGCAGCAGGTTTTCTTGAGATCTGAATACTTTGCTTCATACGGCAGGAATTTCTTACTGAGGTAGTAAATGGCTGGCTCTTTTCTTCCCGTTTCATCGTGTTGCCCCAAAACGCATCCCATGGAAGTATCTAACACTGACATGTACATCAACAAAGGATGTCCCGGGGTTGGTGCCACTAGGACAGGGGGATTCCGAAGAGATTCTTTGATTTTCTCAAAAACTATTTGACAATTATCATCCCACTCTGTTGGAACATCTTTCTTAAGGAGCTTGAAAACAGGTTCACACAGGTGGGTCATTTGGGCGATGAATCTACTGATAAAGTTTAATTTCCCTAGAAAAGATCGAACCTCCTTTTTGCCCTTTGGTGTCGGCATTTAGACGATGGACTTAACTTTGGCAGGATCAACCTCTATCCCCTTTTCATTGACTATAAACCCTAGTAGCTTCCTTGAAGATACTCCAAACGTGCATTTGGTAGGATTTAGCTTAAGCTGATACTTACGGAGGTGGTCGAACCTTCCGCAGATTGAACAGGTGGTCTTTCCGCTGTTTGGATTTGACGATCATGTCATCCACATATATTTCTACTTCCTGATGCATCATGTCATGGAATAAGATTACCATGTCTTTTTGGTAGGTTGCCCCTGCATTGCGAAGTCCAAATGGCATGACTTTATAACAGTATACTCCCCAGGGTGTAATGAAAGCAGTCTTCTCCCAATCCTCTTCAGCCAGCTTGATCTGATTATATCTCGAAAAACCATCCATGAAGGAAAAGATTCTGTGATTGGCCGTGTTGTCAATAAGCAAGTCTATGTGTGGGAGAGGAGAATCATCCTTTAGACTGGCCCTGTTGAGGTCCCGAAAGTCAATACACATCCGCAGCTTGCCATCTTTCTTAGGTACCGGGACAATATTAGCCAGCCATTGGGGATACTCTACTACTTGCAGGAATTCTGCCTGGAGTTGTTTAATCACCTCCTCTTTGATCTTCAGGCTCCATTCAGGCTTCAATCTTCTTAGCTTCTGCTTAAAGGGTTTCATCTGCGGGTCCAAGGGTAATCTATGTTTCACAATGGATTCATCAAGCCCAGGCATGTCTTGATAGGACCATGTGAAAACATCCAAGTATGCATGCAATAGTTCCAGTAATTCTTTGTGCTGCTATTGATCTAGGCCTGTACCGATTCTAAGCTCTTTTGGGTCCCCTTCATTTCCCAAATTAACGGTTTCTGTTTCCTCAATGTTTGGGGTATTACGATTTTCATGTCTTTCTATTTGTTCCCAAATTTCCTCTGGCACCTCCTCTGAAAAGTTTACATCTTCTTCAATTCCCAGTTGTTGGTAATCAAACTCGGTGTTCAAGTCATCATTTATCAGGATTGGCATTCTCTAGATTAGCTGAGTAAGATATCGGATGCAAGGGTCCCTGGCATGGAAAATAGTATGTGATGAATCAAACAAGAAAGGAGTATTTTTCCATTAATAACTTGATTTTAAAAAGTTAAGACAAATAAATTAAAAGGACAAAGTTTATTTAATGCAAATCAGTTGCTCCGGGATCTCACTCTAGTGAGCTTTGTACCAAAACTTGCGAGCCCAGATGATGTCTTTGCTGGCCCAATTATGCAAATTTTCGCCTGGCAGCATCGCTTGAATGGATCCGTCTTGAGTTATTCCAATGTTGGCTATCATGACGAGCGCTTCTTCTTGGACTTTTCTCTTCTTCCTATTTGATGTAGACATTCCTTTCCCCATGTCCAACTACTTGAATTGATCCGAGAGTTCCACGACAGCTTTCCTATTAGCCCTCTTCTTCCACGCTGCTTCTATTTTCTCCTTTCTCATGGGTTCATAACCCAATCCAAAGGTAGGTTCAGCCGATGGTATTTCTACAACTTCAGGTCTTCCTTGTAAACATCTCCCTAGGCCTTTGCCGGGATGCAAAACCATTTGCTTAAAAATACCGTACTATCAACTGAGAATTCTTGGAATATTTCAGCTCCACTTGATCTTCTTTCTGTACAACAGTGATATATTCGAATGACTGAAAGCAAGGGGGCAGTTCGGTGTCAGATGCAACCATATTAGCTTTGTATACAGCGAGCTCTTTTTCGGCAAAAATAGAGATTAGCTTGGAACCCACAATGAACTTGACTTTCTGATGAAGGCTAGAAGGAACTGCACCCGCCGAATGAATCCAAGGCCTTCCTAACAGTAAATTGTAAACAGCCGGAATGTGCAAGACTTGGAATTTAATTGTGAAGGTTACTGGTTCTATCTCAACAGGGATTTCAATTTCCCCTATAGCTTCCCTTCGAGAGCCGTCAAAGGCACGAATGATCATACCACTATTTTTCAAGTAAGTTTGGTCCATTCTTAGCCTTTCCAGGGTAGAATATGGGCACACATTCAAAGCCGACCCATTATCTATCAATACTTTGGCTATCATTTTTCTTCTTGTTCTTACAGCGATATGCAGAGCCCGGGTATGGCCTGCTCCATCAGCAGGAATCTCGTCATCAGAGAAGGTGATGATGTTTAGGGCCATGATGAGGCTCACCATATTATGTAGGTTATCTAGCGTGAAACTCTCAGGCACATGAGCATCCTTGAGGATCTTTATTAGAGCATCCCGGTGCACTTCAGAAGTGAGCAACAAGCCCAACATCGAAATATGGGCTAGGGCTTTCCTAAGTTGTTCCATGATATCATAGTCAACCTTTCCTAGAGCTTTGGTAAATTCTGACATCTCTTGATCTGTCGGTTGGTTGGAGCATTCTCCCTCTTTATCCTTTCCCTTCCTTTTTCTTTCCACTTCAGCAGAGGTGTAGAGACGCCCTGACCGAGTCATTCCCCCTATTTCTATTACAGGCTCTCCGGTGCCCCTATTAGGTGGGTAATTCCATGGGACGTTATGAAGACTAGGTATTGGCGGTTGGGTTGCAATGGGAAGAGTTATCCTCGGATTTATGAGCAAAGGGATTACCCCGGGTGAAGGGTTGGTGAGGATGGGTAGGGTGGTGGGCACAATTCGCTTCTTTGGCAAGACTACGGGTAGCTTAGGTTGTATAACTCCTTGGATGTTGGTTTGAGGTTCAGGTCGAGCCATAGCGATCATAGGTTCAGACTCAAATAATGGAGTAAGGATAAGGTGATAATGGGAAGGGTCCGGTGAGGTTTCTATGGCTAAGTTCATGTTAGGTTGGTAAGGTTGTTTGGTTAGGAGGGAATGATCTTGGTAGTCGGGCTCCTCTATAATTGTAGTGAGTAGACTGCGTAGGGTGTTTTTGCCAACATTCTTGCTTTCCAACGGTATGTTCTCCTGAAGCTTGTGAACCATGGCCTTCACTATTATGGAAGATGTTGGACTAGTATTCATTGCCTATGACAATAAAGACAACAGCCATGAATCAGAGTTTGGTTCTTAAAGAGTTCTATGCAATGCACGCCCTAGGGTGCCCCTCTTTAGGAGAGAAACTAAGCATGATGTATTGGCTCACTTTCGGAGATAGGAGATTTGCCCCTGTATGCAGATACCTTACCGTCAAGTAGGAACCTTCAGCCATCCATGCATTCACTCATAAAAGTAAAAACAATACATTGAATTTTAAGTTTAAGATACCAAAGAACTGAAATACATTTTAATAGGGGGAGGGGGAACATTTTCCTTTGAACTTCCACCTATCTACTTTTACAAAGGAAAACCCTAAACTACTCTTGAGTCTTCGGATTCGCCTTCCTTGGATTTGATGTCAAGGAGGTCACTGAGAGACCTGGTTGATTGATTGCCCCTTATCTTCTTGGCAATCCTACCTCCATGAGCATAGAGGGATTGGGGCCCCTCTTATGGAATGAATTGAGATGCATGCAATGGGTCCTTAGGGTTACGTGGGAACCCTTAGGGTTTAGGTAGGTTTAATGCAAGGGAGAGTGATCTTGGTGTCACTCTCAATGGGTTGATCATGTGCATGAAGATGTAGTGACTTGAGTTACCTAGAACTCTTGTCTTGACATGGAATATTGAATGCATGAATATGGGTATGCAAAGAGTATAAAGAGAGAGAATACAATAGCAAGGTAAATGTGCATGCATAAGCAGTTAGACAGTCATTATAATAGTAAGAATACAGGCATTATAACAGCAGGAATAGATAGGTATAAATGAAAGTAAGAGCAGTTGCCCTTTCCTCCATGGTTTTGAAAACAGTGCTCGTGTCTTAAATTCGGCAGAGGTTCGGCTATGCGTGGTATCTATATGAGTATGAGGTTGAGGGTTGACTAATGTGTCCTAAAAAGGCTTGGTCCCCGGATCTTCAAACCTAGGCCCACTCCCCGAGGTGGTGCCATGATCGGTTGGTGATCCGAGCGGGGGAACCATCAAGAGGTCGTAGGTAAGAAACTGACACAATATCTTGCCCACAACCTATATACCGTTCCCCCTTTCTAACTAGAAAGGACATATCAGGGTAATAATGCAAGTATGCAGAATGCAGGTGTACATGCAGTGTGTGCGTGATTTTTAAAGGTGGAGGAAAGAGCCCAACAACTCCCATTCATCCTGTTCATCACATTCACGCATAGCAGTTAATAAAATTTAAACAAAAATGTGTACCTACAAAACAAAGATGCAAGTGTTAGTATGAGGATGACAAACATAATACAAGATAATACGAATAAATGCATGTTTTTTTAAAACAATTTTGAAAATTTGGTTTTGGAAATTTAAAGTGAATAGGATTGAACCATGTTAATTGAAGACTCTACATAGGTGAAGGGTAAAGAGACATGACTACGGCCTAACCCTCTAAGTCTCCCCAGTGGAGTCGCCAGCTGTCGCGCCCAGATTTTTCGCACTCGAGGAATACTCACACAAGCGGGAAAAATGCTATACTCTCTGGTTAGAACTCACCCTCCTAGAAGAATGAGTGCGACTAGGTTTGAATTGAAAATTGATTTTGAATAAAAGGCTTTTGGAAAAAGTTTGGAGTCGCCACTTAACTTGGTTAAGGTGAGTTAGGTCACCTAAAAACTAAGAATAATCCGAAGACTACACTTAGGGTTTTGGAAAAAACGATTTTAATAATATCTCCCCAAGAGAGGGCTTTTAAGAAAACAGGTTGTTTGGCAACCTTTGGAAAACATTTAGTCCTTTTTGAAAAATAACTCCGTTTTGGTCTTTTAAAATCAGTGATCCTAGGTTCGGAGGTTGGTTAAGTGTAGGGAAGACGCACTAAGCCATCACCCTACCCCGCCCTTTCGGTACTTACATGTCAATCTACCCTAGATTCACCTACGAGAGTCTTTAACTAACTAATGTTCACTCCTATTCACTTTGAAAAAGAATGTTTAGAAAAACATGATGCATGATATGCAAGTGCAAGAAAAGAAGTTGAAAAATAGATTTGGAAAGAAATTTGAAAAGACATTGATGTGATTTAAAAGAGATTTGAAAAGATAGAATTGAAATTGGAAAGTTTTAGAAATTGGAAATAGAAATTTGGAAATAGAAATTTAGAATTGGAAGTTTGAAAATAGATTTTTGGAATTGAAAACTTGAAATAGATATGGAATTGGAGATTGAAGAAGATTGTAGAATTGGAGATTTGAAAAATGTAGAGACCGCACCCATGAGGGTTGCCTATGTATCCTTTTGGAGGAATCAGGTCAGTCATAGTTTGATCAAGAGTCCAATTGAAAGAGATTGATTTGGAAAAAAGAGATTGAATTGGAAATTGGATTAGAAGATTGAGAGATTGAACTTTGATTGGAAGATTTGAAAAGATTTAACTTTGGAAAAACTCAGTTTTAGGAAACCTAGACATAGGAAAGAGAGAATTTAGAAAGGACTTGAGATTTAGAAAAATTTGACTCGAAAAGATTTTAGAAAAGAATTGACTTGAATATTGGGCTTGGAAGATTTAGGAAAGGATTGGATTTAGGAAGGGTTCGAATAAGGAAAGGTCCGATTTAGGAAAGTTTCGAAATAGGAAAGTGTCACTTTTGGAAAGTTTCATTTTAGGAAAGTTTCAATTTAGGAAAGTTTTGAATTAGGAAAGTTTCAACTTAGGAAAGTTTTGAATTTGGAAAGTTTAGAAAACAAGGGAGTTTTGAAAATAAGAAAGTTTAGAAAACAAGGAAGTTTTTAAAATAAGAAAGTTTAAGATTTAGAAAGTTTAGGAAAGTTTAGAATTTTGGAAAGATTCAAAGTTTAGAAAGATTTAACTTAAAAAAGTTTTGAATTTAGAAAGTTTTGAATTTGGAAAGATTTGAAATTTAGAAAGTTTAAGATTTAGAAAGTTTTAGAGTTTGAATTTTAGAAAATCTTGAGATTAGGAAAGGTTTGAGTTTAGGAAAGGTTTGAAAACTTAGATTTGGAAAGTTAAGATTTGGAAAGGAGTAGAATTAGGAAAGGGTTGATTTAGGAAAGATGTGGAAGTTTAATGTTTAAGGAAAGGTTTGAAAGTTTTAGAAAACTTATGGTTTAGGAAAGTAGGAGATTAAGAAGGATTTGATCTAGGAAAGGTTTAGAATAGGAAGGGATTGGATTTTGTTTCTAAAAGGGAAGGTTTGATTTTGTTTTCAAAAATGGAGGATAGGATCTAGTTTCCTAAACGAGAAGATTGGATTTGGCTTCTTAAAGAGAAGATTTGATTTGACAAGGATTTGGAAGAGGAAGTTTTAGAAACCCTAGATTTGGAAAGCTATAGTTTTGACATAGAAAATAGGTTTTGGAAATATGTATAGTTTTGATATAGAAAACAAGAGATTTTGGAAACCTAGGTTTTAGGACAAGTTTGAAAACCATGTTTTTGGAAAGAAAATTAGGGTTTCCTAATTGTGGGTTCTAGGGGTTTAAGGAAAGGGATTTTTGGAAAGTGCGTTTTTTGGAAACGAAGATTTTTAGAAGGAAATCCTATAGAGGAGTTTTTGAAAAGAGATTTTAAAGAGAAGGAGTTTTTGGAAAGTGTGTCTTTGGAAACAAGTTTTTAGAAGGAAAATCCTAGAGGGGAGTTTCTAGAAGGAAGATTTTGGAAAGGGAGTTTTTTAGAAAGATTTTTGGGGAATGTTTTTAGAAAGTGGATTTTGGGGAGAATGTTTTGGAAAAGAGTTGAAAAAGGGAGTTTTGAAAAATAGATTTTTAGAGGAAGTTTTTGAAAACCACTTTGGAAAGGAGAGTTTTAGGAAAGTATGTTGAAAAATGAGGTTTTATGAAAAGAGATTTTTGAAAATAGAATTTTTTGGAAAGTATAAAAACATCTCACTTTCCTAAAGCGATTCTAACCATAAGAAGGCTAGAACCACTTTAAGAAAATGGTTTTGAAAACAACAAGAGTTGGAAATATGGACCACATTGGTCACTTTAAATGTAACACTTTCCTAAAGCAACCCTAGCCATGGAAAGGCTAGAACCACCTTAGGATTGTGATTTTAAAAACAAGTTTTTGAAAAAGAGGATTTTGATGCAATTTTGAAAACAAGTTTGAAAACGATTTTGAAAACAATTTCGAAAACGACTTTTGGAAGATGCAAGATCATGATATGCACAATGCAATTTTGGGGTCGTGAACATGCAAGGTTAAGGCTTCACCACATAATCAAGGGGGTTGGACCCACGTAGTCTCCGGTTAGACTAAAAAAAAGCCCCCGACACGGTGACTCTCCAATAGTCCAATCCTACACATGGACCAGGAATCCCCTTATTTCAAGCATGCAAAGAAAGAGGGGGAAAGAGATGGGGGATTAAAATAGAGAAAACCCAAGTCGGTTAGGAGAGAGAAGAGAGAGGGGGAAGTGCGGAAATTTAAAGACAAAGCCTACCGTATATCTTGTTTATTTTGCGCGCCTTGCTTGTCTTCGGTCTTCGTCTTAATCTTCGTCTTCAATCTCCAAGAGTTGTCTTCAATCTTCAAACTTCAGATTGCAACTCTTCAAGTCTTCAAATGAGGGTTGGAGGCTAGTGTGTAAATGTATGGGGGTGTGTATATGTGTATAGAAGGTTAGGGTTTAGTGTATGGTGGCTAGAGTTTGGAAAACCTAGGGAAGCTAGGGTTTAGGGAGCATTCGAGCTCTGTATATCGAATATTGGTGTTTTTAGATTGAGTTTGCGGACCTCTTTCACGCTGAAGGAGGCTCTGTATTTATAGAGGTGAGATAGACCCGGCGCCTGTTGCAGTGGCGCCAGGCCAAAATTCCTTCTGGCGCCACTCCAGGCCAAAATTCCTTCTGGCGCCACTCCAGGCCAAATATTGGCGTGGCGCCACTACTAGTGGCGCCAGCCAATTAGGAAACTATTAAGATCGGCAAACAACGTATCTTTGACTAGATTTGGGTGCCTGTACTAGTGACTACCATGCAATTTTTAACTTGGCTTCACTAGGAGTGATTTCAAAAAGTCCGGGAATGATTTGAAGAGACCGGGAATGGCCTAGAAGGCTGGAAAAGGGTAGGAACACTTAGTACAGTTTCCTGGAGGTATTGACTTGAAAAATGAGGATATGATGTGTCGGAAGGGTTGACCGGGCCTTTAGGGGCAAAACGGTCAACTGGATCAGAAAGGTACCGGGATGGACTCGGAATGTTCCAGAAGAAGACTTGAGATTTGGAAACATTATTCAGAATGTTCCCAAAGGTTGCCGGTTTGATACCCAGAGCCGGTGTGGTCGGAAAAGGCGACCGGCCCACTAGGGGCAAAACGTTCATTTTGTACCGAGTTTGCCGAAACTGAATCGGAATGATCCGAAAAGATAGAGAAAGGTTGAGAATACTATAAAAATCATTCTTGGGAAGTTTCCGGTTTGATACCCAGAGCCGGTGTGGTTGGAAAAGGAGACCGGCCTACCAGGGGCAAAACGGTCATTTTGTACCGGGTTGGCCGGAACTGACTCGGAATGATCCGAAAAGATAAAGAAAGGTTGAGAATACTATAAGAAGTATTCTCGAGAGGTTACTGATTTGATACCTAGAGCCGGTGTGGCTAGAAAAATGCGACCGGCCCACCAGGGGCAAAACAGTCATTTTATACCGCGTTTGCCGAAACTGACTCGGAATGATCCAAAAAGATAGAGGAAGGTTGAGAATACTATAAGAAGTATTCTTGAGAGGTTTTCGGTTTGATACCCAGAGCCGGTGTGGTTCCCGAGGCGTTCGAATGCCTAGGGGCAAAATCGTCATCTTGACCAGAAAGTCTCAGAAAAGGCCCAAGGGGCAGTTTGGTCATTTTTCACCGAAGTGGGCTAGCAGGCACTGGTGTTGACCTGGGTTTTGAGTGTTTCCGCCACTCTGACGGCGGTCGTCGTGACACAGGGGTTTATTGGCAATTCCCTATATCGACCTGTTTGCGAGTATTTCCGTTACTCTGACGGTTTGCAATCATTCCTGAGACTGCCTGATCCCGGGAAGTTGCTAAAGGGACTTAGCGCCTAAGAAGTCAACTTTCTCAAAAGGTGTGCCTAAATGGACATTTTTGCATTGGCGGGCCAGCTGGCGCCAAAGGTGGACCGTTTTACCATCTAGGGGACTTGGGGTCTCGTCCCGGTCGACAGGTTTAAAGGGACTTACCATTTCGAAGAGATTTTCTTCGAAAAATGTGTTGGACCATCTCGAGGAATAAACTGTTTCGAAAGAGGGATTGGAATTGGAAAGGGGTCTTATCGTCTTCGAAAAGACGTGCCTGATTTGGAACCGTCTTGAGGAATAAACTATCTCGAGACAGGGATTGGAATTGGAAAGGGGTTTTATCGTCTTCGGAAAGACGTGCCTGATTTGGAACTGTCTCGAGGAAGAAACTGTCTCGAGAGACGGATTGGAATTGGAAAGGGGACTTACCGTCTTCGAAAAGACGTGCCTAATTTGGATTAGATTTACCGTCTAAAAGGATAAACTGTCTCGAGAGAGGGATTGGAGTTGGAATTGGAAAGGACAATGCCCCTAAGGGCATTTTGGTCATTGTGCCTCTATTTGGGCTTGGTGGGCCCGCGAAGTGATGGACAGACGGGATTTGGACTTAGAAAGTTGGTTTCGATCGGAATACGTCTATATTGACTTGAGTACAAGTTTGGACAGAGTGTAGACTGCTGAGCGGTCAAAAATGGGGTGCTTACACTATCACACCCTGATAAGAATGGAACAAAACCAAAGGGGCAGGATCTTGGAAATGAAGTAGAATCTCGAGAGTATGGGCTCTGGGGCAATCTTAGAGATTCTTCGTAAATAATTTGTATTCATACAGTACTTGTGCATTCATGACATGTATAACCTGTATATCCATGCAATTCCTTGTGTATTCATGACATGTATAACCTATATATCCATTCAATTCCTGTGCAGTTCAATTCGGTTATTGCATTCATTAAAAAATATGACATGCATTCAATTCCATCTCTACGTAAGCATTCATAAAAAAGTAAGATATGCATTCAATTTCATCCCTGTGCATTTATCAACAAGTATGACATGCATTCCTTATAATTCCTATATAAACCATATCTATTTATGCATTCATCAAATCATCCAAAAGTATGACATGCATTCATTTTCATCCATGTATCAAACGTGTGCATTCATCAAAAAGTCTTATATGCATTCGATGTCATTCATAAATCAACCTATGCCTTCATCCAAAAGTATGTTGTGCATTCATTCTAACCTATATATAAACCTATACGTACATCCCTTCAGTGGACTTGTACAATATATACCAAATGACATATGTAACAAAATACACTGACAAGTGTTCCGGTGACTACAAAAGAAAGGTGTTCCGAAGCAGAAGCACAACATCCTGGAAGGTCTGTCGGCCAGAATCCAAACACTCTACAAAAGAAACAGCGTATGCCCTAGAAAACTTGAACTGTCATCCATAGACAACAAGAAACAAAGAATGGGGCATTGAATCACCCTTGATTTCCCAGTCAACCATGAATAGCCTAATCCAACCTTTTTCAAAACACAAAGAATAGGATAACAACCCACCCTCGACCACCCCAATTAATGTCAACTTGACTCGACCTTTTTAAAATCGTAAAAACTAGGGCAGTGTCCCACCCTACACCTCCCACTCAATTTCAAACCAGTTGATTCATTCAAGGAGAACTGACTAAAGCTGTTCGACCTTTCAGATATCTCAAACCTTTCAAGAGAAGACCTCACCCCTTCCAAAACCAAATTCAAGACATTCAACCCCAATAAAGCACGTTGACCAGAATTCTGCCATGCCAAACAAAGGCAAAAGTAAATAATCAGCACCAAAAGAACATTACTCTATAAAAAATCTCAATCCAAGAAGCGACAAATGTCATCTTCTCCAACATTCAAGTTAAAAGAACTACAAGCAAAGTCCCTTCTATCAGCAAAAATTGGATTTCAGAGCTTCCTCCAAAAAAGCAGATTGAGTTTTTGAGCTTCCTCTGAAAAGCAGATTGGGTTTTCGAGCTTTCTCTAGAAAAGCAAATTGGGTTTTTTAGCTTCCTCCAAAAAAGTAGATTGGGTTTTCGAGCTTTTTCTAAAAAGCAGATTAGGTTTCAGAGCTTCCTCCGAAAAAGTAGATCCAAGTTTCCGAGCTTCCTCCGAAAAAGTATATTTGGTTTCAAAGCTTCCTTCGAAGAAGCAGATTGGGTTTCCAAACTTTCTCCGTCAAAAGCATATTAGGTTTCAGAGCTTCCTCCAAAAAGACTGATTGAGTTTTAGAACTTCCTCCTAAAAAGCAGATTGGGTTTCAGAGCTTCCTCCAAAAAAGCAGTTTGAGTTTTAAAGCTTCTTCCCAAAAAGCAGATTAGATTTCAGAGCTTCCTTAAAAAAAACAGATTCAGGTTTTCGACCTTTCTTTGAAAAAGCAGATTAGGTTTCAGAGTTTCCTCTGAAAAAGCGAATTTGGGTTTTTGAGCTTTCTTCGAAAAAGAAGATTAGGTTTCAGAGCTTTTCCAAAAAAACAGAATAGGTTTTTGAGCTTTTTCCATTAAAAGCAGATTGGGTTTTAGAGCTTCCTTTAAAAAAGTAGATTTGGTTTCCAAGCTCTCTCTGTCAAAAGCAGATTGGGTTTCAGAGCTTCCTCCAAAAAAGCAGATTGAGTTTAGAGCTTCCTCCTAAAAAGCATATTGGGTTTTAGTGCTTCATTCGAAAAAGCAAATTCAGGTTTTTGAGCTTCCTCTGAAAAGTAGATTGGTTTTCAAAGCTTCCTTCGAAAAAGTAGATTGGGTTTTCGAGCTTTGTCCGACAAAAGTAGATTAGGTTTTAGAGCTTCCTCTCGAAAAGTAGATTGGGTTTCAGAACTTCCTCCGAAAAAGTAGATTGAGTTTCTGAGTGTCGCGCTTAGATTTTTTGCACTCGAGAAATACACATATAAGCGAAAAAAATACTGTACTCTCTCGTTAGAACTCACCCTCCTAGAAGCATGAGTGTGACTAGATTTAAATTGAAAATTGATTTGAATAAAGGGCTTTTGAAAAACATTTGGAGTCACCACCTAACTTGATTAAGGTGAGTTAGGTCACCTAAAAACTAAGCACAATCTGAAGATTACACTTAGGGTTTTTGAAAACAATTTTAAAAATACTTCCTCAAGAGAGGGATTTTAAGAAAATGGGTTGTTTAGCAACCTTTAGAAAATATTTAAGCCCTTTTTTGAAAATAACTCTATTTTGGTCTTTGAAAACAGTGATCTAGGTTCGGAGGTTAGTTACGTGTAGGGAAGACGCACTAAGCCATCACCCTACCCCACCCTTGTAGTATCTACATGTCTATTCACCCTAGATTCATCTATGAGAGTCTTCAATTAATATATGTCCAAAACTAACCACTTTAGAAAAGAATTTTTGAAAAGACATGATACATGATATGTAAATGCAATAGAAGAGAGTTTGTAAATAGATTTGGGAATAGACTTAAAAAGAACTTGATTTGATTTGAAAAGAGATTTGAAGGGTTAAATTTGATTTTGAAAGAAAGTTTTGGAGATTGAAAATAGAGATTTAAAAATAGAAATTTGGAATTGGAGGTTTGAAAAGAGTTATGGAATTGGAGATTTGAAAAGAGTTATGGAAATAGAAACTTAAAAACGGTTGTGACCACACCCATAAGGGTTGCCTACGTATCCTTTTGGAGGAATTAGGTCAGTCGTAGTTCGGACAAGAGTCTGATTGAAAATAGAAGGTTTTAATTGGAAAAAAAGAATTGAGTTGGAATTCGAATTGGAAGATTAGGAAATCAGGATTGAACTTAGACCTAGGATTAAACTTGAAAAAGGATTAGACCCTCGGAAGAGAACTTGGACTAGATTTGGAAAGATCGAGTTTTGCAAAACCTAGACTTAGGAAATATGAAACTTAGGAAAGACTTGAGATTTAAGAAAGATTTGACTCGAATGCTGGACTTGGAAGATTAGGGAAGGATTGAATTTAGGAAAGATTCGAATTAGGAAAGTTTCGTTTTAGGAAAGTTCCATTTTGGGAAAGTTTCGAATAAAGAAAGTTTTCGAAATAAGAAAGATTTTGAATTAGGAAAGAATTAAAATTAGAAAGTTTGAAATTGGAAAGTCTTCTTTTTAAGAAAGAGTTGAATTAGGAAAAGTTTAGTTTAAGAAAGATTTAGAATTTTAGAAAGTTTAGGATTTAGAAAGTTTTGACTTAAGAAAGTTTTGAATTTAGAAAGTTTTGAAATTTAGGAAGTTTTAACTTAAGAAGGTTTCAAAAGTTTTAAATTTGGAAATATTTGAAATTCAGAAAGTTTGAAATTTAGAAAGATTCAAAGTTTGAGTTTTAGAAATTCCTAAAATTAGGAAAGGTTTTAGTTTAAGAAAGATTTGAAGATTTGAATTCGGAAAGTTAAAATTTTGAAAGGTATGGAATTAGGAAAGGGTTGGTTTAGGAAAGATTTGAAGATTTGAATTCGGAAAGTTAAAATTTGGAAAGGTATGGAATTAGGAAAGGGTTGGTTTAGGAAAGATTTGGAAGCTTAAAGTTTAAGGAAAGATTTAAAAGTTTAGGTTTTAAAAACTTAAGATTTAGGAAAGTACGAGATTAGGAAAGATTTGAATTAGGAAAGATTTGGGTTTGGAAGGATTGAAATTCCTATTTCCTAAAACAAAGGATTGGATTTTGTTTCTAAAAGAGGTGTTTTGATTTTGTTTCCAAAAATGGAGGATAGGATCTAGTTTCCTAAATGAGAGATTGGATTTGGTTTTCTAAAATGAAGAATTTGATTTGACATAGATTTAGAAGGAGAAGTTTTAAAAACCCTAGATTTGGAAGGCTATAGTTTTGATGTAGAAAATAGGTTTTGGAAACTTATGATTTCGATGTAAAAAGGGAGATTTTGGAAACCTAAGTTTTAAGGCAAGATTGAAAATTATGTT
This sequence comes from Euryodendron excelsum, assembly GCA_033060915.1. Classification (NCBI taxonomy): domain Eukaryota; kingdom Viridiplantae; phylum Streptophyta; class Magnoliopsida; order Ericales; family Pentaphylacaceae; genus Euryodendron; species Euryodendron excelsum. The sequence goes on along the minus strand of CM065389.1, from coordinate 22,134,848 downwards.
TTAGGAAAGAAGGCTAGGGTTTCCTAATCATTGGCTCTAGAGCTTGACTTGAGCTCCAAGGTAAAGAGATTTTTAGAAAGTAGAATTTTTGGAAGAAGATCTAAAAAGAAGTTTTTAGAGAGTGAATTTTGAAAAGAGAATTTTTGGAAAGAGTTTTTAGGAAAGCGTTTGGGGAGTGTTTCTAGTAAGTGAATTTTGAAGAGAACGTTTTGGAAAGAAGTTTTTAGGAAAGTGAGTTTTGTGAAGAGAAGTTTTAGAAAACAACTTTGGAAAGGAATTTTGAAAAGGAGATTGAAGAGAATTTTTAGAAAGTGTGTTGGAAAAGAGATTTTTTAGAAAGAGAGATTTGAAAAGAGAGTTTTTAGAAAGTATATAAAATATCCCACTTTCTTGAAGCGATTTTAACCATAGGAAGGTTAGAACCACTCTAAGATAGTGGTTTTGAAAACACCAAGGATTTCAAAATATGGACCATATTAGTCACTTTAAATGTAACACTTTCTTAAAGCAACCCTAACCATGGAAAGGCTAGAATCACCTTAGGATTGTGATTTTGAAAATAAGTTTTGAAAAAGAAGATTTTGATGCAAGTTTGAAAACAATTGGAATGCAAGCTTTTGAAAAGAAGTCTAAAAAATGAATTTTGGAGAGATGCAAAATCATGATATGCACAATGCAAGTTGGGGTCGTGAACATACAAGGTTAAGGCTTCACCACATAATCAAGGGCACCGAACCCACGTGGTCTCCGGTTAGAATAAAAGAAAGCCCTCGACACGGTGACCTTTAATAGCCTAAACCTACACATGGACCGGGAAGTTCCTTGTTTTAAGCATGCAAGAAAGAGGGGGAAGAAGATAGGGGATTAAAATAGAAGAAAACCCAAGTGGGTTCGGAGGGAGAAGAGAGAGGGGGAAGATGTGTAAACTTAAATAAAGAGCCTACCTTGTGTCTTCTTTATTTTGCTTTGCTTTGCGCACTTTGTTTTTCGTTGGTCCTCGCTTCGCTTTGCGTAATCTTCAAGGGCTTGTCTTGATCTTTGAGAGCTTTGGGTTGCAGTACTTCAAGTCTTCAATGGAGGCTTTAGAGGCTAGTGTATGAGTGTATAGGAGTGTATGGGAGTATATGAGAGTTAAGGTTTGTGTATGGGGGCTAGGGTTTGGAAAACCTAAAGAAAATTAAGGTTTAGGGAGGCTACGAGCTCTATATGTCGAAGAGTAGGGTTTTTAGACTGAGTTTGCAGATCTCTTTCACGCTGGAAGAGACTCTGTATTTATAGAGAGAAGAACAACCTAGTGCCTGTTGCAGTGGCGCCAGGCCAAAAAACACATTGGCGCCACTTAAGAAAGCTTTTAAGTTGGCAAGTAATGTATCTTCAGAAAATTTAGGCGCCTGTACTAGTAACTATCATACAATTTTTAGCCTGGTTTCACTAGGAGTGACTCTGGAAGGTCCGAGAATGACCTGGAAGGTCGGAAAGGGACAGGAACACTTATAATAGTGTCCCGGAGGTAGTAGACTTGAAAAATGATGACAAGATGTGTTGGAAGGGTTGACCGAGCCATTAGGGGCAAAACACTCAATTGGGCCGAAAAACTGTTGGGATAGACTCAGAATGTCCCAGAAGAAGACTCGAGGTTTGAAAACATTATTTAGAATATTTCCAAAGGTTATCGGTTTGATATCCAGAGCTGGTGTGGTTAGAAAAGGAAACCGGCTCGCTAGGGGTAAAACAGTCATTTTGCATCAGGTTTACCGGAATTGACTTGGAATGGTCCAGAAAGATAATGAAAAGTCAGGAATACTATAAAAGCATTTTTTAGAGGTTACCGGTTTGATACCCAGAGCCGGTGTGGTTCTCAGGGCGTTCGGATGCCTAGGGGCAAAATGGTCATCTCAACGAAAAGTCTCAGAATTGGCCAGAAACTGACTAGAAGGCACCTTATCATGCCGAATTGCCTTTAAGACAATCTTGGAAAGGTGGACTTACCGTTCTGAGGACTTAGGTACTTTCTCGAGAAACATGCCGAAAATGGCCCTAGGGGTAGTTTGGTCATGTTTTACCAGAGTGGGCTAGCAGGTACTGGTGTTGACCTGGGTTTTGAGTGTTTCCGTCACTCTGACGGCGGTCCCGTGATACAGGAGTTTGTCGCCAATTCCCTAAATTAACTTGTTTACGAGTGTTTTCACCACTCTGACAGTTGCGATGTTTATGAGTACTTCCGCTACTCTGATGGTTTGCGATCATTCCCGAGAATGCCTGATCTCGGGAAACTGCTAAATGGACTTTGCGTCTGAGGAATCAACTTTTTCGAAAGGCATGCTAAAACGGATATTTCTACATTGGCGGGCTAGTAGGCGCCAAAGGTGGACCGTTTTACCATTTAAGGGATTTGGGGTCTCGTCCCGGTCAACAGGTTTAAAGGGACTTACCGTTCCGAAGAGTTCACTCGGAAACGTGTCGGATTGAATGGACATACCTCCTCGAGGAATCAACTTTCTCGAGGGATGGATTGGAATTGGAATTAGAATTGGAATTGGAAAGGGAACTTATCGTCTTTGGAAAGATGGGCCTATTGGAATTGGACCAATCAATGCCCCCGAGGGCATTTTGGTTATTTTGCCTTTGTTTGGGTCCAAAGGGTCCACGAAGCGATTGATTGACTAGATTAGACTTGAAAAATTGAGTTGACTCAAAATATGTTCATATCGACTTGAATACAAGTCTGAACGGACTGGAGACTGCCAAGCGGGCAAAAATGGGATGCTTACACTGAGCTTCCTTCATCAAAAGCAGATTGGGTTTCCGAGCTTCCTCCGAAAAAGAAAATTTAGATAAATTTAGGTTTCCGAGCTTCCTCCGAAAAAGCAAATTTAGGTTTTCGAGCTTCCTCTAAAAAAGTAGATTTAGGTTTCCGAGCTTCCTCTAAAAAAGTAGATCGGGTTTTCGAGCTTCCTCTGAAAAAGCAGATTAGGCTTCTGAGCTTCCTCTAAAAAAGCAGATTTGGTTTCTGAGCTTTCTCCTTCAAAAGCTTATATCAACCTTGAACCTTCCCAAAGGAGCAACATTCTGCCAGGTAGAGTGTCGGTTCAAGAAGAATTAGTTTCCAGACATCAACCTTAAACCTCCTCAGAGAAGTAGTATTTCGCTAAACGAAGTGTCAGTTCAAGAAGAATTAGTTTCTAGGCATCAACCTTCAACCTCCCTAGAGGAGCAGTATTCTGCTAGACGGAGCATCAGTTCAAGAAGAATCAGTTTCCATACATCAACCTTGAACCTTTCTAGAGGAGCAGTATTCCGCTAGATGGAGCATTAGTTCAAGAAGAATCAGTTTCCATACATCAACCTTGGACCTTTCTAGAGGAGTAGTATTCCGCTAGACGGAGCGGCAATTCAAGAAGAATCAGTTTCCAGACATCAACCTTGAACTTCCCTAAAAGAGCAATATTCTGCCAGATGGAGCATCAATTAAAAAAGAATCAGTTTCCAAACATCAACCTTGAACCTCCTCAGAGGAGCAGTATTCTGCTAGACAGAGTATTAGCTCAAGAAGAATCAATTTCCAGATATCAACCTTAAACCTCCTCCAAGGAGGAACATTCTGCCAGATGGAACGTCAGTTCAAAAAGAATCAATGTCCAGATAATAGCCCTAAACCTTCCCAGAGGAGTACCATTCCACCAGACGGAATGTTGGTTCGAGATACCTTACTCTCCAAAATTCTTCAACTACGGTCCCTCCAATTGCCTCGCAGTCAACATGGGATCCTTCCTTTTTTCGTTTTTCGTCTTTAACAATCAAAAGAAAAAGAAGGGTATTTGTAAGCACCCTATGTTTGCCTGCTTAGCAATCTCCAGCCTGACTAAATTCCCTTTCAAAACTCTGTAGGCATATTCAAGCCCAATCAACTTTTAAACCCCTATCCAATCAGTTAACCATTTTTCGGGCCCGCCGGGCCCAATAGAGGCCTAATAACCAAACTTGCCCCTTGGGCCTCCAGCTACGCCTTTGAGAAAGTTCAAAATCCCTCAAGATGGTAAGACCACCCTTTCAAAATGTTCCTAAATAGTTAGACAAACTTAATACGCCATCCTAAATAATTCTGGTCTAGTTTTGGTCAACTTCAGTCAAAATGACGATTTTGCTCCTAGGCACCCTAGCACTGAACAAATCCCACCAAATAGTAAAAACATCTTTTAGGACTGCCCCCAGACAGTCCAGCACGCTTAATACACCACTCCAATCCATCCTGACTATTTTCGACAAATTCTAGTCAAAATGACCATTTTACCCCTGGTGGCTCGAGTGCACCCCAAAAACACACCGGCTTTGGGTACCAAACCAGCAGATCCTATCATACGCCCCTGTTTAACCCAAGGTAAGTCTCATGACCCCAAAACACTTCCAAGTCGACAAAAGTCCCCTAGAGCGTCTTACAGACGCTTCACTAGGGTTATCTTTCCCTCTCAATTCTCGGGTTATAATGCACTATCAAATGACATGAGAAAGGCGTAAATCAGGGCATTCCCAAAAGCTTGACCATAGGTCTTTCCATCGATACAACTCGATTGAATAGATCGCTTCCTGAAGCCCCCGATCGCATGGCTTCAAAATTACCACTTTCAATAACCCTTGGAGCGTCTCATAGGCGCTCCACCAAGGTTGTCTTTTTCTCCAATTCCGTAATTATAATGCACCATCAAACGACTTGAGAAAAGCATAAATTAGAGAATTCCTGAAAGTATTTCTAGAGCATTTTCCATCAGTACAGTTCGATCAGAGAGATCGCTTCTCGAAGGTCCCGATCACGTGGCCCAAAAATGACTACTTTTGAACATCCATGGAGCGTATCACAGATGCTCTGTAAAATTGTGTTTTTGTGCGCACTTTCCGAGATGATATCTCATTCTTCCAAACACTTTTGAAGCTTCCCGAAAATTCAAAGTTCTTGAGAAACACTAGGAGAACATCGTGGACGCAATCGATTTCCCCGAATGTTTCCCAAATTGCACAAATTATCGAGGCAAAGTTTAAACGAACATTCTCGGTGACGGAGTGTATGCTACATGCGCCTAGATTTTGATTAGATCGATCAAACTTTGATTACCCTTTAAGATTTAGCCAATACAATGTGTGCCACATGGCATTCAAAAAGAGGAACAGTGCACTAGGGCAATTTTTGCACAGGCGCATGTAGCACATGCACCAAGCCCCTTCAGGTTTGCTTATAAATATAGGCCTCCCCCTTTGCATATTCCAGGATCGAAATTGGTAGCGAAGCTCTACAAAAATTGCTCCAGAACCTCAAATTCCTATATACATCTCACATTTCAAGCACTTAGGTCAGATTCCATCTCCCTCTAACCTATGCACTATACCTATATAGCCTTCAATGGCATAGAAGACGTCATTCTAGCCCCTTCAAGCCTCTTCAAGGCTATTTAAGCTCAAGTGAAAGCATCCATGGAGGTTTGAAAGTGTTTGAATGCAAAAGGTAGTATTCTCTTTACATTTTTGCAATCCCCACTCCTCTTTTCTCCCTCCTAGCCTACTTAGGCTATTCTCTATTTTAAACCCCATCTTCTACCCTCCTTTCTTGCATGCTTAAAATAAGAAAGCTCTTAATTCATGCTTAGAGGAAATTTTGTGAGAGCCACTATGTAGGGAACCTCTCACAAACCTACTTTAAGATGGTATGGCCTTGGAGTACCTTGCAATTTGGTGAAGCCTATAGCCTTGTATGATTCTATGACCCCTTTGCATATGGTTATCTTGTTCATGTTTTGCATGCTTAGTTTTGTTTTCATGATTCACAACTATTTTTTCAAAACTTTCGCTATCTCTTTTCTGCATCATTTGTAAAGCTCTATATTCAAATGATTCCCTAAAAATGGTTCTAAAGTTGGCTCGTTGAAGCCTAGGTCAAACCCTTAATTCCTACACCTTAGACAGCCCTCCTTAAGTTCCTTGACTTTATTTTACAACCCTACATTTCATTGCTTTTCAAAGTTGCACTAAAATGGCTTTCAAACTCTCTTCTTCTATGTTGATTTTCAAGGATTTTACTCTCTTGAACTTTGTGGTTGAAATGGTCCCTTGGAACCTTCTCTTGAGTGGTCTTCCCATCATCTTGACCATATGAACCCTAATTTATTAGAGTTGGTTCTATTCACTTCAAAATGGTTTTCAAAACAATCCCCTTCAGAAAGGATTCTTAAAATTGCACTCTTTTTAATGTGCATAAAAATGATTTCCCTAAACTATTATTTTTACCTTGATTTTTAGAAGTTTTGTTCTCTTGAATATTGTGGTTGGAATGGTCCCATGGAGTCGTCTTTGGGGTGATTTCCTTCAAATCAATCATATGAACTCTTATTCCTTAGAGTGGTCTTCAACTTCTTAAAAGTGGTTTTTCAAAACCTTCTTTCCAAAACCAATTTTTAAAGGATTATTCTCTTTAATTCTCAAGTCTTTGAAACTATCTATTCAGTGTTGATTTTCACAAGTTTTGCTCTTTTGAGTTAATGGGCGAAATGGTTCCAAGGCAACCCTCCTTTGAGTGGTTTTCAAATATCAATCATAGGACCCCAACACTCACTTGAGTGGTTTGTATAAAATGGTTTTCAAAACACTTCTAAATTTCATGCATAAAACCATATTTTTAAAACCACTAAGTCAAAACCCTAGTTCAAAACTACCCTTCAACCTTAGATTAACTTGACCCTAGTTATCTTACCTTAGGTTAACCTAACCCAAGTTAGTTAACTCTAGGCTAACCTAATCTTAGTTAGTTAACCCTAGGTCACCCCAACCCTAGGTTAACCAAACTCAAGTTAGTTAACCCTAGGTCAAACCAACCCTAGGATAACCTGACCCAAGTTAGTTAACCCTAGGTTGACCTAACCCAAGTTAGTCAACGCTAGGACAACCTAACCTAGGTTGGTAAGCTTCAAGGTTCTAATTCAAAGACCTCTTTTCAAATAATCTTTCAACTCAAAAACCATTTTTATAAAATACTTCCAAACTATCCTACTCTCTTGAGATTTCAAAAATCAACTCCAAAAACTTTTCAAATATCCCCACACTCTATCCTAAAAAATGTTTCTAAGAAGTTCTCTTAAACTTGTCTCAACTAAACGGGCTAGACACTTAACACTTTTCGAAAACTATTTTCAAATTGTTTTTCAAATACTCACAACGCTAAAGTGTCCCTACTCTTTTATGGTTAGGGATTCCAAGAGAAGGTAATACATTAAGTACAACCTTCAATGTTGTCCATATTAGAGCTTTAAAACCCTAAGTATTTTCAAAAGCTCTCTTCAAAAATGATTTTTAAACATTACATTCTTGAAGCAACCCTAATCCTTTCATGGGTAGGATTGTTCAAGCGTAAGTAAGACATTCAAGAAGGGGTCTATAACCCTAAAGTTTTAAAAAAGCCAAAGGAAAGTCTCTAGCCCCCTTTTTCAAACATGTTTTCAAAACTCATAGCCTTAAAGGAGTTTAGTTCTCCAATAGCTAACCTTCTAAAGGTGATGAAACATCAAACATACCATTCAATAAGGTATTCAAAAAACTACTTTCAAAAGCTTTTCGAAGACAATTTTATAAGAGCATTTCCAATCCAAACTCTACCTCCAATGTTTTCAAAACAGGACTTCAAAACATTTCCAAAACTCCCTCGAGTTATTTCAAAGCACTTCCAAGACTCCCTCGAGTTGTTTCAAGAACATTTTAAAACTCGATTGAGTTAATTTCAAAAGTATTCAAAATCATCTTCAAACTCGATTTCAAAAACACTCCAAACATCCCTAGTCCTATTTCAAAGGCATTTTTCTAAACTCTCAAGTTCTCTTTTTCCAAAGACCTCAATATGTCTTCAAAACTTTTCAGTGGCCTCAATGTGCCTCTTTTCTATCAGGCCCTTACCCGAACTATGAATGACCTGATTCTCGCCCAATGAGATACGTAGGCAACCTAAAATAATGCAATCCTAACCTTTATTTCAACCCAATTCCCTTTTTAAAATTTTTTTTATCAATTCAAGATTTCTGTTTTGAATCCTTTCAAAACTTACATGTTTTCAAACATTTTTCTCAAAACTTGGATCATGCATCATTCATTGAAAAAGTGATGACTGAACCCTATTTTCAAAATCCTAAAGTGGATATTAAGTGGATGATAGTAACCGATTATTCAAGTGAGCGAACAAAGGGTGATTAGACATGTAGCTACCAAAAAGGCGGGGTAGGGTGATGATCTTAGGATATCTTCTCTACACGTAACCAACCCCCGAACCATAAATTTCTGTTTTCAAAGACCAAAATGGAGTCATTTTCAAAAATGGCTTAAAACTTTCCAAAGGTTGCCAAACAACCTATATTCTCTTAAAAACTCTCTTTTGAGGAAATTTTTCAAAACCTTTTTCAAAAACCCTAAGTTTAATCTTCGGATTATATTTAGTTTTAGGTGACCTAACTCACCTTAATCAAGTTAGGTGGCAACTCCAAACTTTTTCTAAAATTCCCTTAATCAAATCAATTTCAAGTTTAAAGCTAGTCGCACTCATACTTCTAGGAGGATGAGTTATAACGAGAAAGCACGGTGCTTTTTCCTGAGCCTAAAGGACTTGGTTAAAAACCAGGGTGCAACAATAAGCAATTTTCTTATCTATTTGAAGGCTATGTTCTCGTTATATCTTGTTTTTATTAATTGAAGTTATGGCTGTTAATGCTATAAAAAAAAACCAAATTGTTTGTACAAAATTTGATAAACTAATTTCAAAACTTGTTTTCACTAAATTTTCTGAAAACAACCTAGTTTTAGGAACAAGAAATATATTATTTTCTAAATTTCAAAAATTGTTTTCATATAGAAATAAAAATGATAGTATTTTTTATGGTCTCATTTTTTATTTATAAGAACACAAAAAAAAATGAAAAGTTCCTTTCTTTTTAAAAACAAAGAAATTCTTTTATTCACAATCAATAATAAACCACTTGACTTTCATATATTTACATATAAGCTTATATAAATAGTATATATATGGGTTGTTAAAGCAGACTAACATTTTAAGGTGGCATTCATAAATTTCTAAAGGGGTCAAATTGACAGACATTTTAAATTTTTAAGTGAAAGCAAAATTTTTTAAAATGTAGGGAGCAATTGAAAATTTTCAGGGGGGCAATTGAAAGATATTTTTAAAGTTATAGGTACAAATAAAATTTTTAGAAAGTTGAGGGTGCAAGTGCCCCATCTAAGCCCTAGATGGTTGTGCCCCTATTTTGTATAAATTACAATGATGCCCCTTAAGTTCTAAATTGTTCCCTTCACTTATCTTGAATCATGCTAATCTTGTTAGAGTTATTGGGGAACGAACCTTAATTTGACATTGTTCTTTTGTAATTTCCACCCTTTCTTATTATGTTGTTATTTCCTTTATAAGAAAAGAGGTCAAACCTCAATCATCTGGAATTATATGACTTGGTGCATGGATACTATTGAGCCTCTGATGCAACATGCACAATCACACTTTATTTTTTTTAAACAAATTAATGTGTGTTTGCTTTGTTCTATTCTACATAAGGGGATTATTAATTTGATTTCATCTTATCTATGTTTACGATAGTTTATTGTTTCTCCCATTGAGTAAGATTGTTATTAATTCTCCTTTACCGTTTGTCTTACTTTAGTCACTGAGTTGAGTTTTTTGCTTGAATATTGTTTGTCAATCCGTGAGAAAAAAAAGGGGGGATAAAAATATGAGTTTGCATGTATGAAGGGTGACAAAATATCATTTATGGGAGAAACGTGTTTATGGGATGTTGGGGAGGAGATTTGATTGTATATAGCTTGTGATATGTGTTTCTTATTATTCTACACCATACATGCATTTCACAGGTATTCTTGTTTTAGTGTTGTGATAAATAGATACACGATTAACTTCTTCATGCATGACTTCATATTGAGTTGGTTTGGTTTGAGTCATTTTGATGCATTTGTTATTGTATTGTCTTTTGTTAAAAGGGGAAGGTTGTTCGTGATGTATGACAAGTTTTCTTGCTTTGATTGGACTCTTAAATTTCTAAATTTCCCACTTTGATTTTAATTTTTGTTTCCCTCTTTCAAATTCAAATTTGGAGCCTCCCAAATTTGACTAATATTCCCTCTTGAAATTCAAATTTGGAACCTTTCTCAAATTTGAATTTTTCAATCCCACTTAAAAGTCAAATTTGGAGCTTTCTCAAATTTGACTAATTTTCCCTCTTAAGTTTGAATTTCATTTTCCACTTTGATCTTATTTTTATTTTCTGCTTTGTAAGCCCTATATAAAGGGTTGTATCCCTCACTTTGTAATCAAGCGTTTAATCAATATATTTAAGATTTTGGAGTGTTTTACTCTTTTTTTAGAGCGCCAAGTTATTTCAGGTTATTGATGTTTGTCTTAACTCTCTTTTGCATTTCCGTTCTGTGTCAATCAATATCAAAGCTTTAATTCTCCAAGCTTGATGGCAACTGGTAGAGGCAAAACCAACAATCCTACCGACGTTGGTCGTGGGATTAATGATGTATTGGCGGCAATAGAGGCACAACAACAGCAACTCACAGAGATTCATGAAGCACTGTTGAGGTTCGAACTCAATGCCAACTAAAATTCATTAAACAACAGACATGGAGCTAGATGAGTTGCTCGAGGCCAACCTATTGACAAACCCGTTCATATTCCAAAAAGACGTCCTTGACAACAACGCTTAACACACGGAGATAATTCAGATTATGATGAAGAGGAGATAGAACAATATAAGGTCCGAAGGCTAACACATGGAAACCGCTAGTACGAGGACTACAGTATGAAGGCAGACTTTGCCCCCTTCAATGGAAATCTACATATAGAAGATTTTTTGATTGGTTGTCAAAAGTTGATTGGTTCCTCAACATGACGGAGGTCCCAGAGGAGAAAATGGTCCATTTGGTAGCCTTCAAACTCAAGGGCGACACAACAATTTTGTGGGATCAATTATAGAGAAATCAACAGAGGTAAGGGCGGCCACCAGTAAGAACATGGAGGCGCATGAGGCAACTGATAATGGAAAGGTTTCTACCACCCAACTATGAGCAATATTTATTTCAGTTGTATCTGAGTTGTGCACGAGGTAATCGTTCTGTTTTCGATTACACCACTGAGTTCACTTGTTTGTTGGATAGAAATAACCTTGCAGAGACTAATGGCCAACAAGTGGTGAGGTACTTTAACGGCCTAAGACCATTAATTCGCGAGAGAATTGGATTACAAATTTTGTGGACCGTTGATGAAGCCCACAACATGGCTTTGAAGGCAGAACTATTAGAGAGAAGGCCTGGAGGTTTCATCTTTTTCTGCCAAAATTATTCAGAACCTTCTTCTTTTTACTCAACAATGGACAAAGGAAAAGCGGCACAAACCACAATGCATCTAGCAAAGCTAAGCACTGTAGCCATCACCAACAATAACAACACTGTTAAGGATGCTCAATTTGTGGCCCAGCCCAATGCTAATCCATATGCCTGACCAAGAACCAGCAACTACTATAGATGTGGCAAGCTTGGACACCACTCTAATACTTTCCCAGAGCAGAGGCTAGTTGACTTCGTGGAGAATAAGGCCGATATGAGTTGAGCGAATGAATTTGAAGAAGATGATGATTCATATGATGGGGCAGAATTTGCTTATGAAAAAAAGGAAACAATAAATTGTGTAGTACAGCATGTTCTTTATGCACCAAAGCAACCTGGGTTAGATAAGTGCAACAACATCCTTTGATCTTGTTGTACCATTAATCAAAAGGTTTGTGACTTGATCATGGACATCGGCGGTTACGAAAATTTTGTGTCCAAGAGGCTAGTGGAGCACCTAAGATTACCAACGGAGAACCATCCAAACCCTTGCTCCATTAGGTGGATCAAGAAGGGGCCAATTGTAAAGGTGATAGAGATATGCCACGTTCCCATCTTTATCGGGAAGGACTACAATGATGAGGTTCTTTGTGATGTTGTCGACATGGATGTCACTCATATATTGCTTGGAAGCCTGTGGTAGTTTGATGTAAACACAACATTCAAGGTAGAGATAACATTTATCTCTTCACATGGGGAGGTCACAAGATTACCATGACTCCATCAAAAGCTATCTCGGTATCCAACAACCTATTTAAGGTGGAGGGATAATCTTTCCTTACCTTAGCAAGATTAAGCACAGAGTTCGTTGTTGATGTTAAAGAGCATAAGAGGTCTATGCTAGGATAATCATGACACTTGCGGTGGAAGAGTCTACACCCACTACAAAGGTACCTCCAAATTTACAACCATTACTAGAAAAGTTTTCGGAGATCCTTTCAGTGGATTTACCAGATGAGTTCCCTCTGATGCGAAATATTCAGCACCACATTGACTTGGTACTAGGAGCAAGCTTGTCGAACCTTCCACACTACCACATGAGCCCTCGGGAGCATGAGATCTTACGAAAATAAGGTCGAAGAGTTACTGTATAAAGGCTTCATCAGGGAAAGCATGATTCATGTGCAGTGCCAACCTTGCTCAAGCCAAAGAAGGATGGGAGTTGGCGCATATCTGTTGACAGTCGTGCCATCAACAAAATCACTATCTGATACAGATTTTCTATCCCGTGCTTAGATAATATGTTGGACATGCTAAGTGGAGCCAAGTTGTTTTCAAAGATTAAGCTACATAGTGGATATTATCAAATTTGGATCTAACCCAAAAACGAGTAGAAGACCACCTTTAAGATGAATGATGGGTTATATGAGTGGCTTGTGATGCCTTTTCGATTGTCTAACGCACCAAGCACCTTCATGCGCATGATGAATCAAACGTCACAGCCTTTGTAGGTGAGTTTGTCATTGTTTACTTTGATAACAATCTTATCTGTAGTAAATTAGAATCGAAACATGTGCACCACTTGCGACAAGTGTTACTTGTTCTGAAGGAGGCCTAACTATTCATCAACCTGAAGAAGTGTAGTTTCATGACAGATAAATTATTATTCTTGGGGTACGTGGTCAGTTCTAAAGGAATCCACGTAGAGGATAACAAGGAGCGGGCAATTCGTGAGTGGCCAACACCGAAAACAATAACTAAAGTAAGAAGTTTTCATAGCCTTCCTACTTTTTATTGCATGTTCCTCCAAAGCTTCAGTTCCAACATGGCGCCAATTATAGTATGTTTGAAGAAGTGCAAGTTCTTATGGGGGAAGGAAGTAGAAAATAGCTTTGCACTGATTAGAGAAAAGTTATGTATTGTTTTTGTGTTGTCCTTTCATGATTTTGATAAAAATTTTGAAGTGGATTGTGATGCAAGTAGAACTAGGGTTGGAGCTGTATTGTCATACGATGGGCATCCAGTAGCATTCTTCAGTGAGAAGGTGACTGATGCCCGTTAAAAGTAGAGTATTTAGGACCAAGAGCTTTCCTTTGTGGTTCGTTCATTGAAGCATTGGGAGCACTACTTGGTGCAAAGGGAGTTTGTGTTGTACACAAATCATCAAGCATTGAAATTCATCAATAGTAAAAAATATCTTAATAAGATGCATATTAGATGGTCAACCTTTTCGTAAAAATTCCCTTTTGTCATTGTAAACAAAAGTGGTCCAAAACCGTAGTTCAAAATCACCTTTCAAAACCACTAAGTTCAAAAGTACCTTTCAAAACCACTGGGTTCAAAACCTTAGTTCAAAACCACCTTCCAAAATCACTAGGTCCCAAAACCCTAGTTTTTCTTTCTAAGTCCTAAAACTCTAGTTTCTCTCTCTAGGTTTCCAAAACCTTAGGTCAACCTAACCCAAGGTAATAAACCCTATGTCAATCTAACCATAGGTCCCATTTCTGTCTCAAATTCCAAGACCTCTTTAACACTTGTTTTTCCAAAATCTTCACTCTCATAAGTATTCCAAAATGATGTTGTCCAAACCTCTTCAAATGTTTTTGCAAACTTCTCAAATTAATTTCAAAAGTTTCCTTGAACTTGTCTTAACAAAAAATGGCTAGATACTTGCATTTTCAAAACTATTTTCTAAAATGTTTTCTAACTACTCACACCTTTAAGCTCATGATTAAGGTCTCTAAAAGCTGGTGATATATTGAGTGAAACTTTTATGGTTCATATTATTTTATACCCTAAAAGTTTTCAAAACCTCTTCCAAAAAGGATTTTCAAAAATCATATTCTTAAGACAACCTTTGCCATTAAGTGATTATGGTTTTCTAAGGAAAATGAGATATCAAGTAGGGTTCTATAACCCTATAACTTTCAAAAACATAAAAGGAAGTTTGTAGCCATTTTTCTAAAAATGCTTTCTAAAAATCATAATCTTAAATGAGTTTAGTTGTTCAATAACTAATCTCTTAAGGAGATAAAACATTTAAACAAGCCTTCCATAAGGCATATAAAAATGATTTTTCAAAACTTTTCGAAGGCAACACAAGAGTTTTTACTTTATTCCAACTCAAATCCCATTTTCAAAATCCTCAAATCAAGCTTTCAAAACTCTCGTGAGTTGACTTTTAACCCAGTTCAAAACTCTTTTGAGTTGATTTTAATAATGCTTTGGAAACTCCCTTGAGTTGATTTTAATACTTTTCAAAAACTCTCTCGAGTTTATTTCAAAACATCAAAACTCTTTTGAGTTCCTATTCTAAAACCTCTAAGACTCCTTGAGTCCACTTTTCAAATCATGCTTTTGCATGAATTACGAATAACTTGATTCCAAATGAGATACGTAGGAAAACTAAATAGGTACGGTCATAACCTTTATTTTAAGTCTAATGTCCATTCAAAACTTTGTTTCTATTAGAATTACTCTTCAAAATTGAATTTCAAAAAATTTTTATTCTTTCAAAAGTCTTACCAAAAACATTTATCATTCATCCACAAAGTGACGACTAACCCCCATTTTCAAGATTACATAAGTGGATATTAAGTAACCGGATATTAGTGAGTGAATTAAGGGGAATAGACATGTAGGTACCGAAAGGGTGGGGTAAGGTGATGATCTTATGATATGTTTCTTACATGTAACCAGCCCTCGAACCATAGATTCTAGTTGGAAGACCAACACGGAGTCACGTTTCAAAAAGGGGTTTTAAAATGTTTTTAAAAGGTTGCTAAAAACCTCGTTTACAAAGATCCTTCTTAAGAAAGTGTCGCGCCCAGATTTTTCGCACTCGAGGAATACACACACAAGTAGGAAAAATACTATACGCTCTCATTAGAACTCACCCTCCTAAAAGAATGAGTGTGACTAGGTTTGAATTGAAAATAGATTTGAATAAAAGGCATTTGAAAAAAGTTTGGAGTCACCACCTAACTTGATTAAGGTGAGTTAGGTCACCTAAAAACTAAGCATAATCTGAAGACTATACTTAGGGTTTTTGAAAATACGATTTTGGAAAACATCCTCAAGAGAGGGTTTTTAAGAAAACTGGTTGTTTAGCAACCTTTGGAAAACATTTAAGCCTTTATTGAAAAATAACTTTGTTTTTTGGTCTTTGAAAACAGTGATCCTAGGTTCGGAAGTTGGTTAGGTGTAGGGAAGACGCACTAAGCCATCACCCTACCTCGCCCTTGCGGTACTCACATGTCTATTTACCCTAAATTCACCTATGAGAGTCTTCAACTAACAGATTGTCCAATCCTATCCACTTTGGAAAATAATATTTTAAAAGACATGATGCATGGTATGTAAGTGCAAGAAAAGAGAGTTTGGAAATAGATTTGAAAAGAAATTGATTTGATTTGAAAAGGGATTTGAAAAGATAGATTTAGAATTGGAATTGAAAAGAGATTTGAAAAGAGTTATGGAATTGGAAACTTGAAAAATGTTGTGGAATTTGAGATTTAAAAAAAGATTATGGAAATAGAAACCTGAAAAATATTGTGGAATTTGAAATTTCAAAAAGATTGTGGAAATAGAATGTTGTGACCGCACCCATGAGGGTTGCCTACGTATCCTTTTGAAGGAATCAGGTCAGTCGTAGTTCGGACAAGAGTCCGATAGAAGATAGAAGGTTTGATTTAGAAAAGAATTGGAGTTGGAACTCGAATTGGAATTGGAAGAATAGAAAATTTAGACTTTGATTGGAAGATTTGAAAAGATTGGTTTTGAAAGACTTGGTTTTAGGAAACCTAGACTTAGAAACTTAGAAAAGAAATATTGGACTTGACTTGAAAAGATTTTCGAAAAGAATTGACTTGAATGTTGGACTTGGAAGATTTGGAAAGATTAGATTTAGGAAATGTTCGAATTAAGAAAGTTTCAAAATAGGAAAGTGTCATTTTAGAAAAGTTCCGTTCTAGGAAAGTTTTGAATTAGGAAAAGTTCGAATTAGGAAATTTCATTTTAGGAAAGATTTCGAATTGGGAAAGTTTTCGAATTAGAAAAGTGTTGGATTAAGAAAGTTTTGAAATAGGAATCATTTCGTTTTAAGAAAGTTTTGAGTTTAGAAAGTTTTAGATTTGGGAAGATTTGAAGTTTTAGGAAAGTTTAGAATTTAGAAAGATTTGGGTTTAGAAAGATTTAACTTAAGAAAATTTTGAATTTAGAAAGCTTTAAATTTGGAAAGATTTGAAATGTAGAAAGTTTAAGATTTGGAAAGTTTTAGAGTTTTAGAAGATCTTGAAACTAGGAAAGGTTTGAGTTTAGGAAAGATTTGAAAACTTAGATTTGGAAAGTTAAGATTTAAAAGGGGGTAGAATTAAGAAAAGGGTTGAATTAGGAAAAATTTGGAAGCTTAATGTTTAAGGAAAGATTTGAAAGTTTTAGGAAACTTATGGTTTAGGAAAGTAAGGAATTAGGAGAGAGTTGAATTAGGAAAGATTTAGATTTTGAGTTTTAAATTTTAAGAAAGATTTTTATGTTCAAATTTTGGAAACTTAAAATTTAGGAAGGTAGAAGATTAGGAAGGATTTGAATTAGGAAAGATTTTAGACTAGGAAAGGTTAAGATTCCTATTTCCTAAAACAAGGGTGGATTTTGTTTCTAAAAGAGAAGGTTTAATTTTGTTTCAAAAAACGGAGGATAAGATCTAGTTTCCTAAACGGGAGATTGGATTTGACAAGGATTTGGAAATGGAGGTTTTAGAAACCCTAAATTTGGAAGACTATAGTTTTGATGTAGAAAATAGGTTTCAGAAATATGTATAATTTTGATGTAAAAAGGGAGATTTTGGAAACCTAGGTTTTAAGGTAAGTTTGAAAATCATGTTTTTGGAAAGAAAACTAGGGTTTCCTAATCGTGAGTTCTAGGGCTTGACTTGGGCACCAAGAAAAGAGATTTTGGAAAGTGATTTTTTGGAAACGAAGATTTTTGGAAAGAAAACCTAGAGAGGAGTTTCTAGAAGATGATTTTGGAAGGAAAGAGTTTTCGAAAGGAGATTGTTGAAAAGAGTTTTTAGGAAAGAGATTTAGGAAACGTTTTTAGAAAGTAAATTTTGAGGAGAGTATTTTGGAAAAGAGTTTAAAAAGGGGGTTTTGAAAAATAGATTTTTGGAGAGAGTTTTTAGAAAACAATTTTGTAAAGAAGAGTTTTTGGAAAGCACGTTGGAAAAAAGATTTTTAGGAGGAGATTTTTGAAAAGAGAGTTTTTGAAAAGTATAAAAATGTCTCACTTTCCTAAAACGATTCTAACCATAAGAAAGCTAGAACCACTTTAAGAAAGTGGTTTTGAAAACAACAAGATTTGAAAATATGGACCATGAAAGTCACTTTAAATGTAACACTTTTCTAAAGCAACTATAGCCATAGAAAGGCTAGAATCACCTTAGGATTGTGATTTTGAAGACAAGTTTTGAAAAAGGACATTTTGATGCACTTTTGAAAATAAGTTTAATGCAAGTTTTGAAAACGAGTTTGAAAACAATTTTTGGAAGAATGCAAGATAATGATATGCACAATGCAAAGGAGGGTCGTGAATATACAAGGTTAAGGCTTCACCACATAATCAAGGGAGCCGAACCCACGTGGTCTCTGGTTAGACTAAAAGAAAGCCCCCGACACGGTGACTCTCCAATAGCCCAATCCTACACATGGACTGAGAATCCCCTTGTTTCAAGCATGCAAAGAAAGGGAGGGGGGGGGGGGGGGGGAAGAAGATGGGGGATTAAAATAGAGAAAACCCAAGTGGGTTAGGAGAGAGAAGAGAGAGGGTGAAGTGCAGAAACGTAAAATGAAAGCCTACCTTGTCTTGTTTATTTTACTTGACTTTGTGCGCCTTACTTTTCTTCGGTCTTCATCTTGATCTTCATCTTTAATCTTCAAGAGTTTGTCTTCAATCTTCAAGGCTTCAGTTTGCAGCACTTCAAGTCTTCAAATAAGGCTTTAGAGGCTAGTGTATGAGTATATAGAAGTGTATGCGAGTGTATAGGAGGCTAGGGTTTGGAAAACTTAAGGAGACTAGGGTTCAGAGAAGGTACGAACACTGTATATCAAAAAGTAAGATTTTTAGACTGAGTTTGTGGGCCCCTTTCACGCTGGAGGAGGCTCTGTATTTATACAGACAGGACAGACCAGGCGCCTGTTGTAGTGGCGCTAAGGCAAAATTCCTCTTGGCGCCACTAGGAGTGGCGCCAGGCCATTTCTTGGCTTGGCGCCAGCCAGTTAGGAAATTTTGTTAAGTCGGCAAGCAAAGTATCTTTGACAGATTTGGGCGCCTGTACTAGTGACTACCATGCAATTTTTAGCCTGGCTTCACTAGGAGTGACTCCGAAAAGTTCGGGAATGATTTAAGGGATCGGAGATGACCCGGAAGGCTGGATAAAGGGCAGGAACACTTAGAACAGTGTTTCGGAGGTATTTGACTTGAAAAATGAGGATAAGATGTGTCGGAAGGGTTGACCGGGCCTTTAGGGGCAAAACGGTCAATTGGATAGAGAAGTTGCCGGGACGGACCAGGAATGTCCTGGAAAAAGACTGAAAATTTGGAAACATTATTTAGAAAATTCCCAAAGGTTGCCGGTTAAATACCCAGAGTCGGTGTGGTCGAAAAAAGTGATTGGCCCACCAGGGGCAAAACGGTCATTTTGCACCAGGTTTGCCGGAACTGACTCGGAATGATCCAAAAAGGTAAAGGAAGGTTGAGAATACTATAAGAAGCAATCTCAGGAGGTTACCGGTTTGATACCCAAAGCCGGTGTGGTTCCTAGGGCATTCGTGCCTAGGGGCAAAGCGGTCATCTTGACCAGAAAGTCTCGAAATTGGCCTGAAACTGACTAGAAGGCACCTAATCATCTTGGATTGCTTTTAAGACAATCTTAGAAGGTTGAAATTACCGTTTTGAGGACTCAGGTGTGTTCTCGAGAAACGTGTCGAAAAAGGCCCAAGGCGCAGTTTGGTCATTTTTCACCAACGTAGGCTAGCAGGCACTGGTGTTGACTTGGGTTTTGAGTGTTTTCGCCACTCTGACGGCGGTCACGTGATATGGGGGTTTGTTGGCAATTCCCTATATCAACCTGCTTGTGAGTATTTCCGCTACTCTAACGGTTGTGATGTTTGTGAGTATTTCCGCTACTCTGACGGTTCGCGATCATTCCCGAGATTACCTGATCTTAGGAAGCTGCTAAAGGGACTTAGCGCCTGATAAGTCAACTTTCTCGGAAGGCGTTCCTAAACGGACATTTCTGCATTGGCGGGCTAGCAGGCGCCAACGGTGGACCGTTCTACTATCTAAGGGACTTGGGGTCTCGTCCGGGTCGACAGGTGTCGCGCCCAGATTTTTCGTGCCCGAGGAATACTCACCCAAGCGGGAAAAACGCTGTACTCTCTCGTTAGAACTCACCCTCCTAAAAGAATGAGTGCGACTAGGTTTGAATTGAAAAATTGGTTCGAATAAAGGGCTTTTGAAAAAGATTCGGAGTCGCCACCTAACTTGATTAAGGTGAGTTAGGTCACCTAAAAACTAAGCATAATCCGAAGACTACACTTAGGGTTTTGGAAAATAATTTTTGAAAATATCTCCTCGAGAGAGGGTATTTAAAGAAAACAGGTTGTTTGGCAACCTTTGGAAAATATTTAGCCCTTTTTTAGAAAAATAACTCCTTTTGGTCTTTGAAAACAGTGATCTAGGTTCGGAGGTTGGTTACCTGTAAGGAAGACGCACTAAGCTATCACCCTACCCCGCCCTTTCGGTACCTACATATCAATCTACCCTAGATTCACCTATGAGAGTCTTTAATTAACCCATGTTTAATCCTATTTCACTTTAGAAAAACAATGTTTGAAAAGAAACTAACATGATGCATGGTATGCAAGTACAAAATAAGAGAGAATTGAAAAATAGATTTGGAAAGAGATTGATTTGAAATTGATTTGATTTGAAAATAGATTTGAAATTGGAAAGATTTGAAATTGAAAAGTTTGAAAATTGAAAGTAGAAATTTGAAAATAGAAATTTTGAAATTGAAATTCGAGATTTGAAAAGATTTTGAAAACCGCACCCACGAGGGTGGAATTGAAAGTTTGAAAAATATTGTGACCGCACCTATGAAGGTTGCCTACGTATCCCTTTGGGGGAATCAGGTCAGTCATAGTTCGGACCGGAGTCCGATTGAAAAGAGAAGAGTGAATTTGAAGAAGGAGATTGAATTGGAAATTGAATTCGATTTGGAATTGGAAGAGGAGATTGGAAATTGAAATTGAGAAAATTGGACTTTGATTTGAAAAGATAGATTTGGACTTGTTTTGAAAAAGAGAAAGATGAAGGTTTAGGAAACCTAGACTTGAGATTAAGAAGGATTGGATTGGAATGTTGGATTTGGAAGATTTGGAAGGATTTGGAAACTTGAAATTTAGGAAAGATTTGGATTAGAAAAGTTTCGAATTAGGAAAATGTTATCTTTGAAAAGTTTCATTTTTGGAAAGTTTTAGGTTTAGGAAAGTTTTGAATTAGGAAAGTTTTGAATTAGGAAAGGTTTGGGTTTAAGAAAGTTTCAACTTAGGAAAGTTTCGAATTTAGAAATGTTTGAAAAGAGAAGTTTTGATTTTGGAAAGTTTTGAAAACAAGGAAGTTTTAAAAATAAGAAAGTTTCGTTTTGGGAAAGGTTTGAAAAAGGAAAGTTTTTAGTTTAGGAAACGTTTAAATTAAGAAAATTTTGAGTTTAGAAAAGTCTTAGATTTGAAAAGATTTTGAAGTTTTGGAAAGTTTAGAATTTAGAAAGATTTGAGTTTAGAAAGATTTAACTTAAGAAAGTTTTGAATTTGAAAAGATTAGAATTTTAGAAAGATTTGACATTTAGAAAGTTTTTAGAGTTTTAGAAAATCTTGAAATTAGAAAAAGTTTGAGTTTAAGAAAGGTTTGAAAACTTAGATTTGAAAAGTTAAGATTTGAAAAGAGAGTAGAATTAGGAAAGGGTTGGATTAGGAAAGATTTGAAAATTGAGTTTTAAAATTTAGGAAAGATTTTTATGTTCAAGTTTTGGGAACTTAAGGTTTAGGAAAGTGGAAGTTTAGAAAAGATTTAGATTTTGAAATTTAAGGAAAGATTTAAAGTTTAGGTTTAGGAAACTTATGGTTTAGGAAGGAATTGAATTAAGAAAGGTTTGGATTAGGAAGGGATTGGGTTTGGTTTCTAAAAGAGAAAGGTTGGATTTTGTTTCCAAAAACGGAGGACGGGATTTAGTTTCCTAAATGGGGAGATTAGATTTGGTTTCTTAAAGAGAAGATGGGATTTGACAAGGATTTGGAGAGGGAAATTTTAGAAACCCTAGTTTTGGAAAATTGTATTTTTGACGTAGAAAATAGGTTTTGGAAACATGTATAGTTTTTGATATAGAAAACAAGAGGTTTTGGAAACCTAGGTTTGGGGCAAAGTTTGAAAATCATGTTTTTGGAAAGAAAAATTAGGGTTTCCTAATTGTGGGTTCTAGGGCTTGACTTGGACTCTAAAGAAAGAGTTTTTAGAAAGTGTGTTTTTAGAAATAGAGGTTTTCTAGAAGGGAATCCTAGGAAGGAGTTTTTGGAAAGTAAATTTGGAAAGAGAGTTTTTGGAAAAAGATTTTAAAGAGAAGGAGTTTTGGAAAGTGTGTTTTTGGAAACGTAGATTTTGGAAGGAAAATCCTAGAGGGGAACTTCTAGAAGGAAAATTTTGGAAAGAGAGTTTTTAGAAAGATTTTTAGGGAGTGTTTTTAGAAAGTAAATTTTGAGGAAAGAAAGTTTTGGAAAGGAAAAAAGAGAGTTTTGAAAAAGAGATTTTGAAAGGGAGTTTTTTAAATCAATCTTGAAGAGGGGAGTTTTAGGAAAATATGTTGAAAAAGAGATTTTTTAGGAAGAGATTTTTAAAGAGAGTTTTTAGAAGGTGTAAAAACATCTCACTTTTCTAAAGCAATCCTAACCATAAGAAGGCTAGAACCACTTTAGAAAAGTGGTTTTGAAAACAACAATATTTGAAAATATAGACCAAAAGGTCACTTTTAATGGAACACTTTCCTAAAGCAACCCTAGCCATGGAAAGGCTAGAATCACCCTAGGATTGTGATTTTGAAAACATGTTTTTGAAAAAGAGCTTTTGATGCAATTTTGAAAACAAAGTTGAAAACGATTTTTGAAAACAACTTTGAAAACGGTTTTTGGAAGATGCAAGACTATGATATGCACAATGCAATTTGGGGGTCGTGAACATACAAGGCTAAGGCTTCACCACATAATCAAGGGGGCCGGACCCACGTGGTCTTTGGTTAGACTAGAAGAAAGCCCCCGACACGGTGACTCTCCAATAGTCCAATCCTACACATGGACCGGGAATCCCCTTGTTTCAAGCATGCAAAGAAAGGGGGGGAAAGAGATGGGGGATTAAAATAGAGAAAACCCAAGTGAGTTGGAGAGAGAAGAGAGAGGGGGGAAGTGCAGAAAATTGAAGAGAAAGCCTACCTTGTTTCTTGTTTATTTTGCGCGCCGTGCGGTCTTCGGTCTTCGGTCTTCGGTCTTGATCTTCACCTTCAGTCTTCAAGGGTTGTCCTCAAGCTTTGGATGGTAGCTCTTCAAATCTTCGAAGGGTGGTTTAAGGCTAGTGTATGAGTGTATGGGGGAGTGTATGAGTGTATAAGAGGCTAGGGTTTGTGTATAGTGGTTAGGGTTTGGGGAAAACCTAGAGAGGCTAGGGTTTTGGAGATGCTCGAGCTCTGTGTATCGAAATATAGGATTTTTAGGTTAAGTTTGCAGACCCTTTTCACGTTGATCGAGGCTCTGTATTTATAGAAGTTGGACAAGCCTGACGCTTGTTGCAGTGGCGCCAGGGCAAAATTTATACTGGCGCCACTAGTAGTGGCGCCAGCCATTTAGGAAACAATTAAGGTCGGCAAGCAACGTATCTTTGACTAGATTTGGGCGCTTGTACTAGTGACTACCATGTAAACTTTAGCCTGGCTTCACTAGGAGTGACTCCGGAAAGTCCGGGAATGATTTAAAAGAGCCGGGAATGACCCGGGAGGCCAGAAAGGAGCAGGAACACTTAAAATAGTGTCCTGGAGGTATTTGACTTGAAAAGTGAGGATTGGATGTGTCGGAAAGGTTGACCGAGCCTTTAGGGGCAAAAACGGTCAACCGGACCGGAAAACTGCCGGGATAGACTCAAACTGTCCCGGAAGAAAACTTGGGATCTGGAAACATTATTTAGAATGTTCCCAGAGGTTGCCAGTTTGATACCCAGAGCCGGCGTGATCGGAAATGGAGACCGGCCCACCAGGGGCAAAACGGTCATTTTGTACCGGGTTTGCCGGAACTGACTCGGAATGGTCCGGAAAGGTAAAGGAAGGTTGAGAATACTATAAAAAGTGTTCTTGGGACATTACCGGTTTGATACCCAGAGCCGATGTGGTTGAAGAAGGAGACCGGCCCTCCAGGGATAAAACGGTCATTTTTACCGGGTTGGCCGGAACTGACTCGGAATGATCCAGAAAGGTAAAGGAAGGTTGAGAATACTATAAAAAGTGTTCTCGGGATATTACCGGTTTGATACCCAGAGCCGGTGTGGTTCCCGGGGCGTTCGGATGCCTAGGGGCAAAATAGTCATCTTGACCAAAAAGTCTCAAAAAAGGTCCTAAGGGTAGTCTGGTCATTTTTCACCGAAGTGAGCTAACAAACATGGGTATTGACCTAGGTTTTGAGTGTTTCCGCCACTCGGACGGGGTTGAGTATTTCCGCTACTCGGACGGGGTTGAGTATTTCCGCTACTCTAACGGTTCTGTGAGTATTTCCGCTACTCTAACGGTTCTGTGAGTACTTCCGCTACTCTAACAGTTTTGTGAGTACTTCCGCTACTCTAACGATTCTGTGAGTATTTCCGCTACTCTAACGGTTCTGTGAGTATTTCCGCTACTCTAACGGTTGTGTGAGTAGTTTTGCTACTTGGACCGTCTCGAGGAATAAACTGTCTCGAGAGAGGGATTGGAAAGGGGTCTTACCATCTCCGAAGAGACGTGCCTGGATTGGAACCGTCTCGAGGAATAAACTGTCTCGAGAGAGGGATTGGAAAGGGGTCTTACCGACTCCGAAGAGACGTGCCTGGGTTTTGAGTGTTTCCGCCACTCTAACGGCTTTGTGAGTGTTTCCACCACTCTGACGGTTTTGTGAGTGTTTCCGCCACTTTGACGGTTTTGTGAGTAGTTTTGCTACTCGGACCGTCTCGAGGAATAAACTATCTCGAGAGAGGGATTGGAATTGGAATAAGAAAGGACAATGCCCCTAAGGGCATTTTGGTCATTTTGCCTCTATTTGAGCCTGACAGGCCCGCGAAGCGATGGAAAGACGGAATTTGGACTAGAGGATTGGTTTCGATTGGAATATGTCCATAATGACTTGAAAACAAGTCTGGACGGAGTGTAAACTGCCGAGCGGTCAAAAATGGGGTGCTTACAACAAGTTTAAAGGAACTTATCGTTCTGAAGAGGTTTTCTTTGAAAAATGTGCCAGACTGTCTCAAGGAATCAACTGTCTTGAGAGAGGGATTGGAATTAGAATTGGAAAGGGAATTTACCGTCTTCGGAAAGACATACCTAATTTGGAATAGATTTACCATCTCGAGGAATCAACTGTCTCGAGAGAGGGATTGGAATTGGAATTGGAAAAGGGACTTGCTGCCTTCGGAAAGACATGCCTGATTTGGAATAGATTTATCGTCTTGAGGAATTAACTGTCTCGAGAGAGGGATTGGAATTGGAAAAGGGAAAGGGGACTTACTGTCTTCGGAAAGACGTGCTTGATGGAATAGATTTACCGTCTCGAGGAATCAACTGTCTCAAGAGAGGGATCGAAATTTAGAAAAGGAATTGGAATGGACAATGCCCCTAAGGGCATTTTGGTCATTTTGCCTCTATTTGGGCTTGGTGGGCCCGCGAAGTGATGGATAGACCGGATTAGACTTAGAGAGTTAATTCCGATTGGAATATGTCCATATTGACTTGAGTACAAGTTTGGACGGAACGTAGACTGCCAAGCAGTTGTAAGCACCCCATTTTTGACCGCTCGGCAGTCTACACTCCGTCCAGACTTGTTTTCAAGTCATTGTGGGCATATTCCTATCGAAACCAATTCTCTAGGTCCAAATTCCGTCTTTCCATTGCTTCGCGGGCCTATCAGGCCCAAATAGAGGCAAAATGACCAAAATGCCCTTAGGGGCATTGTTCTTTCTTATTCCAATTCCAATCCCACTCTCGAGACAGTTTATTCCTCGAGACGATCCGAGTAGCAAAACTACTCACAAAACCGTTAGAGTGGCGGAAGCACTCACAATCCAGGCACGTCTCCTCGGAGACGGAAAGACCCCTTTCCAATCCCTCTCTCGAGACAGTTTATTCCTCGAAACGGTTCCAATCCAGGCACGTCTCCTCGAAGACGATAAGACCCCTTTCCAATCCCTCTCTCGAGACAGTTTATTCCTCGAGACGGTTCCAATCCAGGCACGTCTCTTCGGAGACGGTAAGACCCCTTCCAGTCCCACTCTCGAGACAGTTTATTCCTCGAGATGGTCCGAGTAGCAAAACTACTCACAAAACCATTAGAGTAGCGGAAATACTCACAAAACCGTTAGAGTAGCGGAAATACTCACAAAACCGTTAGAGTAGCGGAAATACTCACAAATAGGTCGATATAGGGAATTGGCAACAAATCCCTATGTCACGATGACCGCCGTTAAAGTGGCAGAAACACTCAAAACCCAGGTCAACACCCGTGTCTGTTAGCTCACTTCGGTAAAAAATGACTAGACTGCCTTTAGGACCTTTTCCGAGACTTTCCGGTTAAGATGACCATTTTGCCCCTAAGCATCCGAATGCCCCAAGAACCACATCGGCTCTGGGTATCAAACCGGTAACCTCCTGAGACTACTTTTTATAGTGTTCTCAACCTCCCCTTACCTTTCCGGACCATTCTAAGTCAGTTCCGGTAAACCCGGTACAAAATGATTGTTTTGCCCCTAGTGGGCCGGTCTCCTTTTCCAACCATGCCGGCTCTAGGAATCAAACCGGCAACCTCTGGGAACATTCTGAATAATGTTCCCAGATCCCAAGTCTTCTTCCGGGACAATCCGAGTCTGTCCCGGCAGTTTTTCGGTCCGATTGACCGTTTTGCCCTTAAAGGCCCAGTCAACCTTTCCGACCCACCTTACCTTCATTTTTCAAGTCAAATACCTCCAGGACACTATTTTAAGTGTTCCTGCTCCTTTCCGGCCTTCCGGGTAATTCTCGGCTCCTCCAAATCATTCCCGGACTTTCCGGAGTCACTCCTAGTAAAGCCAGGCTAAAAATTGCATGGTAGTCACTAGTACAGGCGCCCAAATCTAGTCAAAGATATGTTGCTTGCCGACTTATAAAGTTTCCTAAGTGGCTGGCGCCACTGCAACAGGCTCCAGGTTTGTCCAACTTCTATAAATACAGAGCCTCATTCAGCGTGAAAGGGGTCTGCAAACTTAACCTAGAAATCCTATATTTCGATATACAGAGCTCGAGCATCTCCAAAACCCTAACTTCCCTAGGTTTTCCAAACCCTAGCCACCATACATAAACCCTAGCCTCCTATACACTCATACATACCCCCATACACTCATACCCTAGCCTTCAACCATCCTTTGAAGATTGGAAGAGCTGTCATCTAAAGCGTGACGACAACCCTTGAAGGTTGAAGAAGAAGATCAAGACAAAGACTGAAGATTAAAGACAAGCAAGGCGCGCAAAATAAAGAAGACATATGGTGGATTTTCTATTTAAATTTCCGCACTTCCCCCCTCTCTCTTCTCTCTCCTAACCCACTTGGGTTTTCTCTATTTTAAACCCCCATCTCTTTCCCCCCCCCCCCTTTCTTTGCATGCTTGAAACAAGGGGATTCCCGGTCCATGTGTAGGATTGGGCTATTGGAGATTCACCGTGTCGGAGGCTTTCTTCTAGCCTAACCAAAGACCACGTGGGTCCGGCCCTCTTGATTAAGTGGTGAAGCCTTAGCCTTGTATGTTCACGACCCCAAATTGCATTATACAATATCATAGTCTTGCATATTCCAAAAACCGTTTTCAAAGTTGTTTTTCAAAACGTTCTCAAACTTGTTTTCAAAATTGCATCAAAATCTCTTTCTCAAAAACTTGTTTTCAAAACCACAATTCTAGGGTGACTCTAGCCTTTCCATGGCTAGGGTTGCTTTAGGAAAGTGTTACATTAAAAGTGACCTTTTTGGTCTATATTTTCAAATCTTATTGTTTTCCAAAACCACTTTCTTAAGGTGGTTCTAACCCCCTTATGGTTAGAATTGCTTTAGGAAAGTGAGACATTTTCATACTTTCGAAAAAAAAAACTCTCTCTTCAAAAATTTCTTCCTAAAAATCTCTTTTTCAACATACTTTCCTAAAACTCCCCTCTTCAAAATTGTTTTCAAAAACTCCCTTCCAAAATCTATTTTTCAAAATTCTCTTTTTCAACTCCTCTCCAAAATCTTTTCCTCAAAATTCACTTTCTAAAAACACTCCCTAGATTCACCTTCCTAAAAACTCTCTCCAAAAATCTTTCTAAAAACTCTCTTTCCAAAAAATCTTCCTTCTAGAAACTCCCCTCTAGGATTTTTTCTCCTAAAATCTAAGTTTCTAAAAACACACTTTCCAAAAACTCCTTTTCTTTAAAAATCTCTTTCCAAAAACTATCCTTTCCAAAATTCTTCCCTCTAGAAACTCCTCTTTAGGTTTTCCTTCCAAAGTCTTCATTTCCAAAAAGTACTTTCCAAAAATCCTCTTTCCTTACAGCCCAAGTCAAGCCCTAGAGCTAACCATTAGGAAACCCTAATTTTCTTTCCAAAAACATGGTTTTCAAATTTTGCCCCAAACCTAGGTTTCCAAAACCTCTTGTTTCCAAAACCTATTTTCTACGTCAAAACTACAATTTTCCAAATCTAAGGTTTCTAGAATCTCCCTTTCCAAATCCTTGCCAAATCCTATCTTCCCTTTAGGAAACCAAATCGAATCTCCCCGTTTTTGGAAACGAAATCAAATCTTCCCTTCTAGAAACAAAATCCAATCCTTTCCTAATCCAACTCTTTCTTAATTCGACTCCTTCCTAAACTTCCACTTTCCTAAACCCTAAGTTTCCAAAAACTTGAACATAAAAATCTTTCCTAATTCAACCCTTTCCTAATTCAATCCCCTTTCCAAATCTTAACTTTCTAAATTCAAGCTTTTAAAACCTTTCCTAATCTCAAAATTTCTTAAAACCCTAAAACTTTCTAAATCTTAAACTTTCTAAATTTCAAATCTTTCTAGATTCTAAACTCTCATAAACTTCAAATCTTTCCAAATCTAAGACTTTTCTAAACTCAAAACTTTCTTAACTTAAGACTTTCTTAAGTCGAAACTTTCTTAATTCAAATATTTCCTAAATTGAAAACTTTTCTTTTTCAAACCTTTCCTAAAACAAAACTTTCTTATTTTCAAAACTTCCTTGTTTTCAAAAACTTTCCAAATTCAAAACTTCCCTTTTTCAAACATTCCAAAATACAAAACTTTCTTAATTCAAAACTTTTCTAAACCTAAAACTTTCCTAATTTCAAACTTTCCAAAAATGACACTTTCCTAAACCTAAAACTTTCCTAATCTAAATTTTTCCTAAATTCCAAGTTTCCAACTCTTTCAAGATCTTTCCAAATCCAACATTCCAATCTAATCTTTCTTAATCTCAAGTCTTTCCTAGGTCTCCTATCTTTCCTAAGTCTAGGTTTCCTAAAACCAAGTCTTTCCAAAATCAATCTTTCCAAAGCAAGTCCAATCTTCTCAAATTCAATCTCCTCTTCTAATCCCAAATCAAATCCAGTTTTCAATTCAATCTCTTTCTTCTAATCCAATTTCTCTCTTCAAATCAGTCTCTTTTCAATCGGACTCCGATCCGAACTACGACTGACCTGATTCCCCCAAAGGGATACGTAGGCAACCTTCATAGGTGCGGTCACAATACTTTTCAAACTTTCAATTCCACCCTCATGGGTGTGGTTTTCAAAATCTTTTCAAATCTCAAATTCCCATTTACTTTCAAAATTTCAATTTTCAATTTTCAAACTTTCCAATTTCAATTCCATTTCTTCAAATCTATTTTCAAATCAAATTCTTTTCAAATTTATTTCCAAATCTATTCTTCAATTCTCTCTTATTTTGCACTTGCATATCATGCATCATGTTAGTTTATAAATATTGTTTTTCAAAGTGAATAGGATTGAACTATAGTTAGTTAAAGACTCTCATAGGTGAATCTAGGGTAGATTGACATGTAGGTACCGAAAGGGCGGGGTAGGGTGATAGCTTAGTGCATCTTCCCTACACGTAACCAACCTCCGAACTTAGAATCACTGATTTCAAAGACCAAAAGGAGTTATTTTTCTAAAAAGGGCTAAATGTTTTCCAAAGGTTGCCAAACAACCTGTTTTCTTAAAAACCCTCTCTTGAGGTGATCTTTTCAAAATCGTTTTCCAAAAACTCTAAGTATAGTTTTCGGATTATGCTTAATTTTTAGGTGACCTAACTCACCTTAATCAAGTTAGGTGGCGACTCCGAATCTTTTTCAAAAGCCCTTTGTTCAAACCTGTTTTTCAATTCAAACCTAGTCGCACTCATTCTTCTAGGAGGGTGAGTTCTAACGAGAGAGTACAGCATTTTTCCTGCTTGGGTGAGTATTCCTCGGGTGCGAAAAATCTGAGCGCGACAGCGGTCAAAAATGGGGTGCTTATAGAAAGCGTTTTCAAAATATTTTTGAAAAACCTAAGTTTAGTCTTCGGATTGCACTTAGTTTTAGGTGACCTAGTACATCTTTAATTATGTTAGGTGGCGACTCCATATTTTTTCAAAAAACCCTTGTTCAATTCAATTTTCAAGATCAAACCCCCGTCACACTTGTCTTTTAAGATGAGTTCTAATAAAGAGAGTATCAATTTGACCCTAGTCAAGGCTTAGACCCGAGTTTGAAAAACCGGAGTGCGACAGTCATTAAACACAGGTTTGGAGTTTTGAACAAAGTTGCTAATGCCATAAGTCGACGAGATATTCTTTTAGTCACTTTGACCCATGACATTGTTGGGTTCAAGTGCCAGAAAGAACTTTATGAGGTTAATGAAGACCTAAAAGATATCTGGGGCAAGTGCAAAGAGTCGCAGACAGGAGGCGCTTTTTACATCAATGATGGGTATCTCTTCCAAGGTAACCGCTTATGTGTACCGCGCATATCCTTACAAGAGAAACTCATTCGTGACTTGCATAGAGGAGTTTAGGCAGACATTTTGGATAAGATAAAACCATCACCAGTCTTCAAGAGCGATACTATTGGTGATAATTGAAGAGAGATGTGGGTAACTTTGTGCATAAGTGTTACATATGCCAAACTTCCAAAGGTCAATCCCAAAACACTGGTCTTTACACTCCTTTACATATGCCTAATTCTATTTGGGAGTATTTATCTATAGACTTTGTGCTTAGCTTACCTCGAACACAACGAGGGGTGGATTATGTCTTCGTTATTGTTGGTAGGTTCTCTAAGATGCCACACTTCATTCCTTGCCAAGGGACTTTAGATGCCACTCACATTGCACATCTGTTTTTCAGTGAAGTGATTAGATTATATGGTGTTACCCAGTCAATTACTTTTGACAGAACTAACAAATTTCTCAACCATTTCTAGATCACTTTGTGGTGGATGTTCAACACATCCCTAAACTAGAGTTTTATCTATCGCGCCTCTATTTTTCGCACTCAAGGAAAATACACACAATTGGAAAAAACACAGTACACTCTCGTTAGAACTCATCTTCCTAGAAGAATGAGTGCTACTAGGCTTGAATTGAAAATTGATTTGATTAAGGCTTTTGGAAAAGATATGCAGTCGCCACCTAATTTGATTAAGGTAAGTTAGGTCACCTAAAACTAAACACAAACCGAAGATTAGACTTTGGGTTTTTGAAAAGGTTTTGAAAACTTCCTCAAGAGAGAGTTTTTAAGAAAAGAGGTTGTTTGGCAACCTTTGAAAATATTTAAGCCCTTTTTAAAAATAACTCCATTTTGGTCTTTGAAAGTAGTGATTCTAGGTTTGGAAGTTGGTTACGTGTAGGGAAGACGCACTAAGCCATCACCCTACCCCGCCCTTGCGGTACCTACATGTCTATTTATCCTGGGTTCACTCATTCAGGATTTTTTATTAATAAATGTCTAATTATATCCACTTTAGAAAAGAATTTTGAAAGTTTGACATGATGTATGATATTCAAGTGCAAGAATTTGATTTGATTGTGAAAGTAGATTTGGAAAGAACTTGAGTCGATTTTGGAAATAGCTTAGAAAAGAAAATTTGAAATTTGAAATAGATTATGGAAGAAGGATTTGATTTTGAAAGAAGGCTTCAGAAATTGTAATTGAAGATTTGAAAATAGATTTTAGAATTAGAAACTTGAAATATATCATGGAATTGGAAGTTTGAAAAAGGTTGTGACCGCACCCATGAGAGTTGCCTACATATCCCTTTTTGGGAATCAGGTCAGTCGTAGTTCAGACAAGAGTTTGATTGAAAATAGACACTTTCATGTTTTAAAATATTTGATTTGAAAAGAGTTTGATTTCAAAAGGAGTTTGATTTGAACTTTCAATAGAGGATTTGAAATTGAACCTAGACTTAGGATTAGACTTGAGAAAGGGATTTTGATATTTGAAAGAAAACTTGGACTAGATTTGGAAAATAGAGGTTTTGAAAACATTTTGATTAAGATTGAAATTGAAAAATCATCTTGGTTTCAAAAGTGTTTTAGAAAAGAGTTGAAACTTCCTAACTTTAGAATTAGAGTTGAACTAGGGTTTAGGTATCGTACAAACTAAGATTGGAACATGTAGTTGAATTAGGAAGGTTTGATTTAGATTTGAAAGGTTTGATTTTAGAAAGTTGGATTTAGAAAATATTTGAATTAGGAAATGTTCGAATTAGGAAAGTTGGATTTAAGGAAGATTTGAAAAGGGATTTGATTTGATTTAGAAGACTTGACTTAACCACTTGATTTGAATGAATTTAGAAAATTAGGTTTAGGAAAGATTAGATTTTAGAAATCTTTAAATTTAGGAAAGTACCAAATTAGGAAAGTTTTCAAATTAGGAAAGTTTTCGAATTAGGAAAGATTTGAATTTGGAAAGTTTTGAATTTTAAAAAGATTTGAACTTAGGAAAGGTTAGAATTAGGAAAGGTTTGAAAAGAGATTTAGAAAGTTTGAGATTTAGAAAGCTTTGAAATTAAGAAAGATTTGCTGACTATTTTCTGAAGTTGAAGATTTGATTTGGTTTCTAAAATTGGAAGAATTGATCTAATTTCCTAAATGGAAA
Organism: Euryodendron excelsum; assembly: GCA_033060915.1. NCBI lineage: Eukaryota > Viridiplantae > Streptophyta > Magnoliopsida > Ericales > Pentaphylacaceae > Euryodendron > Euryodendron excelsum. The sequence continues at coordinate 22,102,001 of CM065389.1, read as the reverse complement.
GATTTGATCTAATTTCCTAATTTGAAAGATTGGATCTAGCATTGAATTAGAAAGGTTGAATTTTGAAAATCTTGAATTTAAAAAGCTCAGATTTTGATGTAAAAAAAGAGATTTTGGAAATTTAAGATTTCATGAAAAAGATTGTCTTTGGAAACTTTGATTTGAAGCAAAAGAGGAACTCATGTTTTTTAGGAAAGAAAATTACGGTTTCCTAACCATGGGATCTTGGGCAAGAAAAATAGTTTTTGGAAAGGTGATCTTTGAAAAGAGTTTCTAGGAAGGAAATTTGAAGAGAGTTTTTAGAAAATGAATTTTTGAAGAGAACTTTTGGAAAAGAGTTTGAAAAGAGATTTTTGGAAAATAGATTTTTGAAACGAGTTTTTTTTAAAAAGTAGATTTTTAAAGAGAGCTTTTAGGAAGTATTTTGAAAAGCAATTTTGAAAGAAGTTTGAGTATGGACTTTTGAAATATTTTGAAGGTCTCATTTTCCTAAAATGAATCTAGCCATGAAAAGATTAGAACCATTCTAAGTTAGTGGTTTTGAAAACAATATGGAGTTGAAATATGGACCAATTTGACTACATTAAATATCACACTTTCCTAAAACAACCCTAACCATGAAATTGCTAGAATCATCTTAAGATTGTGATTTTGATGAAAAAATAGTCTGGATTTACACCCAAAATATGGACCTTGTGTAAGCACCCCATTTTTGCTCGCTCGGCAGTCTCCAGTCCGTCCAGACTTGAGTTCAAGTCAATATGGACATATTCCGATTTAAATTAGCTTTCCAAGCCTAATCCGGTCAATCAATCGCTTCGCGGGCCCATTGGGCCCAAGTAGAGGCAAAATGACCAAAATGCCCTTGGGGGCATTGTTTGGTCCAATTCTAATGGGCACGTCTTCTCGAAGACAATAAGTCCCCTTTTCAACCCAATTCCAATTCCAATTAAATTTGGCACACCTTTCGAGAAAGTTAATTCCTCGAGGTGGTAAGTCCATCCTGTTCAGCACATTTTTTGAGAGAACTCTTCGAAACGGTAAATCCCTTTAAACCCATCGACCAGGACAAGACCCTAAGTCCTCGAGATGGTAGAACGGTCCACCTTTGGCACCTGCTAGCCACCAATGAAGAAATGTCCATTTCGGCACGCCTTCCAATAAAATTGATTCCTCAAGCGCTAAGTCTACCTAGCAGCTTCCCGAGATCAGGCAGTCTCTAGAATGATCGCGACCCGTTAGAGTAACGGAAATACTCACAAACATTGCAACCGTCATAGTGATAGAAACACTCGTAAACAGTTCGATATAGAGAATTGCCAACAAATTCCTATGTCAGGGACCGCCGTCAGAGTGACGGAAACACTCAAAACCTAGGTCAATACCAGTGCTTGCTAGCCCACTCCGGTGAAAAATGACCAAACTGCCCCTAGGGCCATTTTCGGCACATTTTTTGAGAAAGTACCTAAGTTGTCAGAACGGTAAGTCCACCCTTCCAAGAATGTCCTAAGGACAATCCGGCATGATTAGGTGCATTCCAGTCAGTTTCGGGCCAATTCCGAGACTCTCCGGTCAAAATGACCATTTTGCCCCTAGGCATCCGAGCGTCTCAGGAACCACATCGGCTCTGGGTATCAAAACAATAACCTCCCGGGGATATTTTTGATAGTATCCTCTGCCTTCTGATACATTCCTAGATCATTCCAAGTCAGTTCTGGCAAAGTTGATGCAAAATGACTGTTTTGCCCCTAGTGGGCCGATCGTCTCTTCCAACTACACCGGCTCTAGGTATCAAACCAGCAACCTCCTGGAACATTCTAATTAATGTTTTCAAGCGTCGAGTCTTCTTCTAGGATATTCCGAGTCTATCCTGGCAGCTTTCTGACCCGGTTGACCGTTTTGCCCCTAATGGCCCGGTCAACCCTTCCAACACATCCTGTTATCATTTGTCATGTCTATTACCCCCGAGACTCTATTCTAAGTGTTCCTATCCCTTTCCAGCCTTCCGGGCCATTCCCGGTCCTTTAAATCATTCCCGGACCTTCTGGAGTCATTAGTAATGAAGCCAGGCTAAAAATTGCATGGTAGTCACTAGTACAAGTGCCCAAATCTTCTGAAGATACATTGCTTGCCGACCTTAAAGCTTTCCTAAATGGCTGGCGCCACTAGGAGTGGCACTAGAAGGAAATTTTGCCTAGCACCACTGCAGCAGGCGTTAAGTCAATCCTCTGTCTATAAATACAGAGCCTCATCCAGTGTGAAAAGGGTCCGTAAACTCAGTCTAAAAACTCTCTTCTTCAATATACAGAGATCGTAGCCTCCCCAAACCCTAGTCTTCTTTAGGTTTTCCAAACCCTAGCCCCCATACACTAAACCCTAGTATATATACACTCCCATACACTCCCATACACTCATATACTAGCCTCCATTGAAGACTTGAAGTGTTGCAATTCCGAAGCTCCCAAAGATCATAACAAATTCTTGAAGATCAAGGCAAAGATCGAAGCAAAATAAGAAGAACAAAGTGAATAAAGCAAAGCAAATAAAAGAAGACACAAGGTAGGCTTCCTATTTACGTTTATGCAATTTCTCCCTCTCTCTTCTCTCTCCTAACCCACTTGGGTTTTCTTCTATTTTAATCCCGCATCTTCTCCCCCCCCCCCCCGGCCCCGCTTCTTGCATGCTTAAAACAAGGGACTCCTCGGTTCATGTGTAGGATTAGGCTATTGAAAGTCACCGTGTCGGGGGCTTTCTCTTAATCTAACCGAAGACCAAGTGGGTTTGGCACCCTTGATTATGTGGTAAAGCCTTTAACCTTGTATGTTCACGACACCAACTTACATTGTGCATATCATGATCATACATCTTTCCAAAATTCGTTTTTGAACTTGCTTTCAAAACTTGCATCAAAACCGTTTTCAAAACTTGCATTAAAATTTTCTTCTTCAAAACTTATTTTCAAAATCACAATCCTAAGGTGATTCTAGCCTTTTCATAGTTAGAGTTGTTTTAGGAAAGTGTTACATTTAAAGTGACTAATATGGACCATATTTTCAAATCATTGTTGTTTTCAAACCACAATCCTAGAATGGTTCTAATCGTCTTATGGTTAGAATCGTTTTAGGAAAGTGTGATATTTTTAGAGGCTTGCAAAAGTCTATATTCTATCCCTTTCCAAATTGCTTTTCAAACTTACTTTCCAAAACCTCTTTTTAAATCCTCTCCAAAATCTCTTTTTACATCTACTTTCTAAAATCTCCTCTCCAAAGCACTTTCTAAAAAACTCTCTCTAATCTCCTTTTGAAAATTGCTTTCTAAGAATTGTTTTCTAAAAAATTCCCTTCACAAAATCCACTTTCCTAAAAACTCTTTTCAAATTTACTTTCTAAAAACGTTCCCTAGATTTATTTTCCAAAAACTCTTTACCTTAAAGCCCAAGTCAAACCCTAGAGCCAACAATTAGGAAACCCTAATTTTCTTTCCTAAAACATGATTACTTCAAAACCTTGGTTTCCAAAATCTCCTTTTTTTCTACATCAAAACCATATATTTTCCAAACCTATTTTCTACCCCAAAACCTAGGATTTTCAAAACTTCACCTTCCAATTACACGCCAAATCCAATCTTCCCATTTAGAAAACTAGATTCAATCCTCTGTTTTTGGAAATAAAATAAAATCATCTCTTTCTTAGAAACAAAATCCAAATCTTTCCTAATTTGAATCCTTCCTAATCTCATACCTTCCTAAAACTTAAGTTTCCAAAAGTTGAACTTTTAAATCTTTCCTTAAATTTTAAGCTTCCTAATCTTCCTAATTCAAACCTTTCCTAATTTCATACCTTTCCAAATTTCAACTTTCCAAATCTAAATTTTCAAATCTTTCTTAAACTTAAACCTTTCCTTAATTTCAAGTATTTCTAGAACTCGAACTTCGAATCTTTCTAAAATTCTAAACTTTTTAAATTTCAAATCTTTCCAAATCTGAAACTTTCTTAAGTTAAAACTTTCTAAATTTGAATCTTTCTTAAGTTAAAATTTTCTAAATTTTAAACTTTCTAAATTCCAAATCTTTCTTAAATCAAACTTTCCCCAATTCAAATTTTTCCAAAAATCAACTTTTTCCTAAATAGAAAACTTTCCTAATTCGAAATCTTTCTTAAAATGACACTTTCCTAAAATGAAATTTTCCTAAAGAGGAATTTTCCTAATTTGAATATTTCCTAAATCCAATTTTTTCCTAATCTTCCAAGTTCAATATTCGAGTCAAATCTTTTCTAAAACCCTTCCAAGTCAAGTTGAATCTTTTTTAATATTTTTCTTGAGTCTAGATTTCCTAAATCTCAGTCTTTCCAAAATAAATCCCAAATCTTTCTTCCAAGTTCTATCCTTCCAAATCAAAGTCCAATCTTTTCAATTCTAAATTCTAATTTTCAATCTTTTATTCTAAGTTCAAATCAAACCCTTTTTCAAATCAAAATCTCTTTTTCAAATCAAACCTTTTATTTTCAATCAGACTCTTGTCTGAACTATGACTGACCTGATTCCTTAAATAGGATACGTAGGCAAGCCTCACGAGTGCGGTCATAACTTTCTTCAAATCTCTAATTCTACAATCTTCTTCAAGTTTCCAATTCGATAATCTATTTCAAATTTCTAATTCTAAAATCTATTTTCAATTTCTAAAACTCTTTTTTCAAAACTCAACTCTTCTTTTCAAATCTATTTCAAAATCAAATCTTATTCTCACACTTGCATATCATGCATTATTCTTTTAAACATTCTTTTCAAAAGTGGATAGTATTGGATATTTATTAATTGAAGACTTTAATGGATGAATCTAGGGTGAATAGACATGTAGGTACCGCAAGAGCGGGGTAGGGTGATGGCTTAGTGCGTCTTCCTTACACGTAACCAAACTCCGAACCTAAGATCATTATTTTCGAAAGACCAAATAGAGTTATTTACAAAAGAAGGGCTTAAATATTTCCTAAAGGTTGTCAAAAAACCTAAGTGTAGTATTCGAATTGTGCTTAGTTTTAGGTAACCTAACTCACCTTAATCAAGTTAGGTGGTGACTCTGAATTATTTTTCAAAAACCCTTTATTCAAATCAATTTTCAATTCAAACCTAGTCGCACTCATTTTTCTAGGAGGATGAGTTCTAACGAGAGAGTACAATATGTTTTCCGCTTGTGTGTGTATTCTCGAGTGCGAAAAATCTGGGCTTGACACCTTGATGGCCACCTTGAATATAACACGTTCTTAAAGCAACCCTAACCATGAATTGGCTAGAACTACTCTAGGAGTGTGATTTTGAAAATGAGATTTTGAATGCAAGTTTGAAAGATGATTTTGATGCAAACTTTGAAAGCAACTTTTTGAAAACAATTTTGAGTAGATGAAAGAATATGATATGCACAATGCAAGAAGGGTTGTGAACATACAAGGTTGGCTCCACCACATAATCAAGGGGGCCGAATCCACATGGTCTAAGGTTGAATTAGAAGAAAGCCCCCAACATGGTGACTTTCAACCATTCTTCCTACACATGAATCGAGAATTCCCTTGTTTCAAGCATCCAAGAAAGGGGGGGAAGAAAAGAGGGGATTAAAATAGAAGAAAACCCAAGTGGTTTAGGAAGAAGAAAAGAGGGGGGAAGTACGTAAATATAAAAGAAAGCCTACCTCGTCTTCTTCTTGTTTTGTTTGCTTTATTTGCTTTGCTTTGCTTGACGTTGGAGAGTTTTCAAGTTGCAGCACCTTGAGTCTTCAATGGACGCTTTGGGGGCTTGGGTATGAATGTATGGAGTATATAGAAGTGTTAGGGTTAAGTGTATGGACGCTAGGGTTTGAAGAGGTCTAAGAGAGCTAGGGTTTGAAGAGAGTTTAAGGTTTGTTTGCAGAGAGACAGAGTTTTTGGACTTGGATTGCCGACCCTTTTCACACAAGGGGAGGCTCTATATTTATAAAGAAAAGATTAACCTGGCGCCTGTTGTAGTGCGCCTGTTGTAGTGGTGCCAGTGCAATTTTTCCACTAGAGCCACTGGGAGTGGCACCAGGCCAAATTTTGGCTTGGTGCCACTAGCAGTGGCACCAGCCACTTAGGAAATATTTTAGGTCGGCAAACAACGTATCTTTCACCCCTTGATATGCAAGGGAAAAGATTTAGGCGCCTGTATTAATGACTACCATACAATCTTTGGCTTGGCTTCACTTTGAGTGACTCCAGAAGCTCCAGGAATGCTCTGGAAGGCCAGGAAAGGTCCGAAAGGCCAGAAATGGATAGAAACCCTTGAAATAGTGTTTCGGGGGCAAAACGGTCAACTAGACTGGAAAACCACTGGAATGGACTTGGAATGACTCATAAGAGAACTTAAAGGTTGGAAACATTATCTAGAGTGTTCCAAGGGATTTTCAGTTTGATACCCAGAGCCGGTGTGGTTGGAAAAGACGATCGACCCATTAGGGGCAAAACGGTCATTTTGCATTTAGTTTGCCGGAATAGACTCAGAATGATTCGAAAAGGTATTGGAAAGTCGGGAATACTATTAGAAGCATTCTCGGGAGGTTACTGGTTTAATACCTAGAGCCGGTGTGGTTCCTGGAGGCACTCGGATGCTTAGGAGCAAAATGGTCATTTTGACTGAAAGGCCTCGAAATTGGTCCGGAACAGACTAGAAGGCACTTAAACATGCCGGATTGTCTTTGGGATGATCTTGGAAGAGTGGACTTACCGCTTTGAGGACTTAGATACTTTCTTGAGAGACGAACCGAAAAAGAGCCAAGGGACAGTTTGGTTATTTTTCACCAGAGTGGGCTAGCAGGCACTAATGTTGACTAGGGTTTTGAGTGTTTTCATCACTCTAACGGTCTATGACGAATTGGTTTTCAAAGATATCTCATCCTTTGGTAAACGTGTCATGGCCAAGAGGCGAATTCGGTCCTATGACATAGGGGTTTTGTTGGCAATTTCCAATGTCAACCTGTTTGCGAGTGTTTCCGGCACTCTAATGGTTGCGATATTTGTAAGGGTTTCCACCACTTTAATGGTGAGCATTCATTCCAGAGACTACCTAATCTGGGGAAGCTGCTATGTAGACTTATCATTTGAGGAATCAACTTTCTCAAAAGATGTGACGAATAATGGACATTCTTCATTGGTGGGCTAGCAGGTGCCAAAGGTGAGTCGTTCTACCATCTCGAGGACTTGGGTTCCATCCCGGTCGATGGGTTTGAAGGGACTTACTGTTCTGAAGAGTTTTCTCAGAAAACGCGTCGAATTGGATGGTCTTATCGCTTGAAGGATCAACTTTCTTGAAAGACATGCTAGATTAGATTTGAATTGGAATTGGAGTTGAAATTGAATTTGAGATTGTTATGGGGACTTACCGTCTCCAAGAAGATGTGCCAACTGGAATTGGACTGATAAATGCCTCAAGGGCATTTTGGTCATTTTGCCTCAATTGAGGCCCGACGGGTCCACCAAGCGATTGATTGATTGGATTGAGTCTGAAAATTTGATTTTGACTTGGATGTGTCTATTTTGGTTTAAATGTGAGTCTGGTCATATCAGAGATTGTCAAGAAGGCAAAAATTGAGTGTTTATAGTTGCCCCTCTTTTTCTGTCTTTGCTTGACGAAGGTAGAAAACGATAAAGTAAGAGTCTCATGTTGACCACGAGGTGATCGGAGGGGCAGACTTGGAAAATCTTTGAAGACTAGAACTTAAAAATGGATATCTAGCCCAAAGGGGCGTTTGAAATTAGGTTTTGATGGGAAAAAGGGCAAAACTACCCAAAATTTTAACACTGGGGCCACTAGTAGTGGTGCCTAGTTTAAAAGAACTCTGGCACCACTCCTAGTGGCGCTAGGTGCTAGATTAAAACCAGGAAACTTCAAATTCAAAGTTTGCAGTTTGTGTAGAGCTTTGAGAGAGTTTTGCGAGAGATTTCAAGTTTCGAGCCGTGTGCATTGGAGGAGTGACTTTGGGGATCATCGGAGAAGTGCCGGGAGTGGTCACAGTTGCTGGAGATGAGAATTTCGCCGGAGAACTTTAAGTGATAATTTTTTTATTTTTCGTTGATTTTGATGTGTAGAACTCCGTTTAAATTGTGTAAATAGTCGAAATTGATATTTTGGCATGTTTTGAACGCTTTGGTGGAGTTATTATTGCGTTTTGGTGCTTATTTGATTGAAGTTGGATAGTTTTGCATGTTTTATATGAATAGGGTTTTCTGCGAGAATTAGGGATTTGCTCTTACAGCTTTTGGTATTGAGTTTTTTGGCTAGATTTTTATGCCATATGCCTTAGAAAAATGTGTTTAATAGTCGTATGAAATTTCGTGATTTTTCAAAAACTTTGTGAATTTTTAATTTTTTAAAAATTAAAAAATAGTTTAAAAAATAAGGAAAATTAGAAAATAATGGAAATGTCTGATTTTAATCCCTAGAAAAATGTGAGAATATTTTAGAACACATTTGAAGTGGTTTTGAAAAACTTTTGCAATGATCCTGAAAATCTTTGAATTTTTGACAATTAGAGCATGTCTTTGAATTTTAAAAATCTTGAAAATGTGTACAGTTTTTTTTATGTGTGTTGGTATTATGTGGTTGTGATATTGTGAAGTGTTGTGTTTATGTTTTGTTGTTGTGTCGTGGGTGTTGTACGAGCCATTTTTAAACGAAATTCTACCAAAATTTTTTGAAATTAAGGAAAGAGTTAGGAATTTTTTCAAATGAAATATTTTTTAAGGAAAAATTTGTAAAACCTTTGAGGGAGGGTCTTTTTTGGTGAAGAAGGCCCTGAGAAACTCGGGGGTCCTAAACTTATTGAGAGAAAAACTTAAGAAGAAATTTTAAAAATAGAATTTTGCATGATAACTATTGGAGGAAACACTTAGAAAGTTTTGAAAATGGATTTTGAAATTGAAAACCTTGGAATTTGATAAGAATTTTCAAAAGAGAAATTTTTGAGAATTGAAACCTTGAGAATTTTTTAGGACTGATTTTTGAATATGAAGTTTTAAAGGAAAAGAATTTTAGAAAGTCTTGAAACTTGATTGGAATAGAAAACTTTTTGAGGACGGAACTTGAGATAGACTTTAATTGAAAATTTTTTAAATTTAATTTTGAAATGAACCTTTGACTTTGGATCATAAACCATTTTGATTTGAAATTTGGACAAAATATATAGAAAATTCGCTTTGACTTGAAATTTGACTTTTTAAAGGCAAAAATGTTTTAAAAATTCATTTTAACTTGAAATGGGAATTTTAAAGACAAAATATATTTGAAAATTCATTTTGACTTATCATTTAAAATATTTTTAAAGCAAAAAGTATAGAAAATTCTTTTTGACTCAAAACTTGACATTTTTTCAAGACAAAAATGTATAAAAAAATCATTTTGATCTGAAACTTGACTTTTAAAATCAAAATGTGTAGAAAATTTATTTTGACTTATCGTTTGAAATCTTTTTCATTTTTTCTTTCTTCTTTTTTCTTCTTTTTATCTCTTTTACCTTTTTGAGCTATGCTTACCATATGTCAACATTCTTACCTTTGATCTTCAGGATGGTAGACGTGATTTTGAGTCCGCTGAGAGCTTTGCATGACAGCTAACCCCCAGATGAGTGGGATATCTTTTGTCGGTCCTTTGGTTGAATGGCTTCACTCTTGTCGATGTAGCTGATTCCAGGATTCATTCATGAAGATAGTGATTCCCTTTTAGCAGTCTAGCTTGTCTTTTTTGTGCTTCGGAGAGTGCAAGCTTACCCCCACTCCTCACAAGTATGGTTTTCTTCTTGGTTTTCGAGATGATTTTGCTGACATTGTAGGGCCTATCTTCCCTTACGGTTGCATCACGGTTGTCTCATCCCAGCTTGGACTCTGGCGTACAGTTCTTTCGTCTACCTTTCTGCCCCAGTTTCCTTGTGTTCGAGTGGAGTTCCTATTTTCTCGCTTTGAGTTTGCGACGGGTATAAGGGCTCATTAGGGTGATTGGTATACTTCTCAAGACTGGTATGTTTCTCGCATGGTTGCTCTAGCTCTACTTCTTTTGAACTTCTTGATGTTTCCGTTGATGTTTGTAAGCACCCCATTTTTGCCCGCTCGGCAATCTTCGAACTGACCAAGCTCACGTTCACACATCACATGCATATTTAGACTCTAAGCCCGCCTTTTAAACTTGAATTTAGTCCACCAGTCGCTTCTTGGGCCCGTAGGGCCCACTTGAAGCTAAATGACCGTTTTGTCTTTAGTGGGCTGATCTCCTTTTTCGACCACACTAGCTCTGGGTGTGAAACCGGTAACTTCCCGAGAATACTTTTTATAGTGTTCTCAACCTTTCTCTACCTTTCCGGATCATTTCGAGTCAGTTCCGGCCAACCCGGTACAAAATGACCGTTTTGCCCCTGGTGGGCCGGTCTCCTTTTCCGTCCACGCCGGCTTTGGAAATCAAACCGGCAACCTCTGGGAATATTCTAAATAATGTTTCCAGATCCCAAGTCTTCTTTCGAGACAGTCCGAGTTCGCCCCGGCAGCTTCCCGGTCTGATTGACCGTTTTGCCCCTAAGGGCCCGGTCAACCTTTTCGACACATCTTATCCTCACTTTTCAAATCAAATACCTCCAGGACACTATTTTAAGTGTTCCTACTCCTTTCCGGCCGTCCGGGTAATTCCCGGCTCCTCCAAATCATTCCCGGACTTTCCGGAGTTACTCCTAGTGAAGCCAAGCTAAAAATTGCATGGTAGTCACTAGTACAGGCACCCAAATCTAGTCAAAGATACGTTGCTTGCTGACTTATAAAGTTTCCTAACTGGCTGGCGCCACTAGTAGTGGTGCCAAGCCAAGAATTGGCCTGGCACCACTCCTAGTGGCGCCAAGAGCAATTTTGCCCTAGCGCCACTGCAACAGGCGCCAGGTTTGTCCAACCTCTATAAATACAGAGCCTCATTCAACGTGAAAAAGATCTGCAAACTCAACCTAAAAATCATACATTTCGATATACAGAGCTTGAGCACCTCCAAAAACCCTAGTTTCCTTAGGTTTTCTAAACCCTAGCCTCCTTAGGTTCTCCAAACCCTAGCCACCCTACACAAACCCTAGCCTCCTATACACTCATACACACCTCCATACACTCATACACTAGCCTTCAACCATCCTTTGAAGACTTGAAGAGCTGCCATCTAAAGCTTGAAGACAACCCTTGAAGGTTGAAGAAAAAGATCAAGATGAAGACCGAAGATTGAAGACAAGCAAGGCGTGCAAAATAAAGAAGACATACAGTAGGCTTTTTATTTAAATTTTCGCACTTCCCCCCTCTCTCTTCTCTCTCCTAACCCACTTGGGTTTTCTCTATTTTAATCCCCCATCTCTTTCCCCCCTTTTTTTGCATGCTTGAAACAAGGGGATTCCCGGTCCATGTGTAGGATTGGGCTATTGGAGAGTCACCGTGTCAGGAGCTTTCTTCTAGTCTAACCAAAGACCACGTGGGTCCGGCCCCCTTGATTATGTGATGAAGCCTTAGCCTTGTATGTTCACGACCCCAAATTGCATTGTGCATATCATAGTCTTGCATCTTCCAAAATTCGTTTTCAAACTTGTTTTCAAAATTGCATCAAAATCTCTTTTTCAAAAACTTGTTTTCAAAACCACAATTCTAGGGTGATTCTAGCCTTTCCTTGGCTAGGGTTGCTTTAGGAAAGAGTTACATTAAAAGTGACCTTTTTGGTCTATATTTTCAAATATTATTGTTTTCCAAAACCACTTTCTTAAAGTGGTTCTAGCCCTCTTATGGCTAGAATCGCTTTAGGAAAATGAGAAGTTTTCATACTTTCCAAAAAACTCTCTCTTCAAAAATCTCTTCCTAAAAATCTCTTTTTCAACATACTTTCCAAAAAACTCTCTCTTCAAAAATCTCTTCCTAAAAATCTCTTTTTCAACATACTTTCCTAAAACTCTTCTCTTCAAAAGTGTTTTCAAAAACTCCCTCCAAAATCTATTTTTCAAAACTCCCTTTTTCAACTCCTTTCCAAAATCTTCTCCCCAAAAATCTTTCCAAAAACTCTCTTCAACAATCTTCAACCAAAAACCTTCCTAGAAGAACTCTCTCCAAAAATCTTTCCAAAAACTCTCTTTCCAAAATCTTCCTTCTAGAAGTTCCTCTCTAGGATTTTCCTTCTAAAATCTACGTTTCTAAAAACACACTTTCCAAAACTCTTTCTCTTTAAAATTGTTTTCAAAAACTCCCTCTTCAAATTCACTTTCCAAAAATTCCTCCCTAGGATTTCCTTCTAGAAAACCTTCGTTTCCAAAAACGCACTTTCCAAAAACTCTTTCCATAGAGCCCAAGTCAAGCCCTAGAACTCACAATTAGGAAACCCTAATTTTCTTCCCAAAAACATGGTTTTCAAACTTTGCCCTAAACCTAGGTTTCCAAAACCTCTCGGTTTCTACATCAAAACTATACATGTTTCCAAAACCTCTTTTCTACGTCAAAACTATAATTTTTCAAAACTAGGGTTTCTAGAATCTCCCTTTCCAAATCCTTGCCAAATCCAATCTTCCCTTTAGGAAACCAAATCAAATCTTCCCGTTTAGGAAATTAGATCTAATCCTCCGTTTTTGGAAGCAAAATCAAACCTTCCCTTTCAGAAACAAAATCCAAATCTTTCCTAATTCAAATCCTTCCTAAACTTCCACTTTCCTGAATCTTAAGTTTCCAAAACTTGAACATAAAAATCTTTCCTAAATTTTAAAACTCAACTTTCAAATCTTTCCTAATTCAACCCTTTCCTAATTCTACCCTCTTTTCAAATCTTAACTTCTTAAACCTAAGTTTTCAAATCTTTCCTAAATTTAAGTCTTTCCTAATTTCAAGACTTTCTAAAATTCAAACTCTAAAACTTTCTAAATCCTAAACTTTCTAAATTTCAAATCTTTCTAAAATTCTAAGCTTCCTAAATTCAAAACTTTCTTAAGTTAAATCTTTCTAAACCCAAATCTTTCTAAATTCTAAACTTTCCTAAAACTTCAACATCTTTCCAAATCTAAGACTTTTCTAAATTTAAAACTTTCTTAATTCAAACATTTCCTAAACTGAAAACTTTTCTTTTTCAAACCTTTCCCAAAACGAAACTTTTTTATTTTCAAAACTCCTTGTTTTCAAAATTTTCAAATTCAAAACTTCCCTTTTTCAAACATTCCAAAATTCAAAACTTTCTTAATTTGAAATTTTCCAAATTCTAAACCTTTCTCAAACTAAACTTTTCTTAATTCAAAACATTTCTAAATTCAATACTTTCCCATTTCAAAACTTTCCTAAAGTTGAAAACTTTCTTAAACCTAAAACTTTCCTAATTCAAAACTTTCCAAAAATGAAACTTTCTTAATTCCGAAACTTTCCTAAATCGGACCTTTCCTAATTCGAACCTTTCCTAAATCCAATCTTTCTTAAACTCTTGAGTCTTTCCTAAGTCTCATCTTTCTTAAGTCTAAGTTTCTTAAACCTTCTCTTTCCAAAACAAGTCCAAATCTATCTTTTCAAATCAAAGTCCAATCTTCTCAATTTCAATTTCCAATCTCCTCTTCTAATCTCAAATCAAACCCAATTTTCAATTCAATCCATTTCTTCCAATCCAATCTCTCTTTTCAAATCAATCTATTTTCAATCGGACTCCGGTCTGAACTACAACTGACCTGATTCCCCCAAAGGGATACGTAGGCAACCTTCATAGGTACGGTCACAACACTTTTCAAACTTTCAATTCCACCCTCATGGGTGCGGTTTCCAAAACCTTTCCAAATCCCAAATTCCAATCTATTTTCAAAATTTCAATTTCAAAATTTCTATTTTCAAATTTCTACTTTCAATTTTCAAACTTTCCAATTTCAATTCCATCTCTTCAAATCTATTTTCAAATCAATTTCTTTTCAAATTTATTTCCAAATCTATTTTTCAATTGTCTTCTATTGCACTTGCATATCATGCATCATGTTAGTTTCTTTTTAAACATTGTTTTTCTAAAATGGATAGGATTGAACTACAGTTAATTAAAGACTCTCGTAGGTGAATCTAGGGTAGATTGACATGTAGGTACCGAAAGGGCGGGGTAGGTTGATAGCTTAGTGCATCTTCCCTACACATAACCAACCTCCGAACCTAGGATCACTAATTTCAAAGACCAAAATGAGTTATTTTTCTAAAAAGGACTAAATATTTTCCAAAGGTTGCCAAACAGCCTGTTTTCTAAAAAAACCCTCTCTTGAGGATGTTTTCCAAAATCGTTTTCCAAAATCCCTAAGTGTAGTCTTCGGATTATTCTTAGTTTTTAGGTGACCTAACTCACCTTAATCAAGTTAGGTGGCGACTCCGAATCTTTTTCCAAAAGCCCTTTATTTAAATCAAATTTTCAATTCAAACCTCGTCGCACTCATTCTTCTAGGAGGGTGAGTTCTAACGAGAGAGTACAACATTTTTCCCGCTTGTGTGAGTATTCCTCGAGTGTAAAAAATCTGGGCGCGACAATGTTTCTGTAAGGAGATGATTTGGTTGACTGCAGATTATGCGCATTGCTCGCCAGGGTTCGTGAGGGGCACTCCTATGCTCCCATGGTTGTGAGGGAGACCTTTGTGAGCCTTACCAGATTTTAGCAGAGGGTTGATACTTATTTTTGGGGATGTGTTGTGCTCTTCCAGCTTTGGGCCATCGGGCATTTATTTATTACTCCTCTATTCCAGCATACATGGTACCCCAAGCTTGATCATATACGCTCCTTAGTGAGATCTCAGAGAGCTATTGCGGATGATGAGAGGTTCCCACGGACTGTAGCGGCCTGGGCTGACTACCTTCAGAGCATAAGATCGAGCACAGTCAGGTGGTATTCAGGATTGGTTGGTAAGTATTGCTTGAGAGTTCGACCTTCTGAGAGGGCCTTCGCGCCCTTAGCAGGCCTACACGGCATTGCCCCCTTCTTTGGGATTTGAGTTTTGCAACAGCTCAGTAGGAGTCAAGATATCCCTTATCTGGCATCTGACTTAGTTTACCCTTGTCTTTGAGGAAGCGATCCCGAGAGCGTTGGTAGAGAGAGACATAGATACATGAAGATCTTTGCTTCCTCATGTGGATAATGACGGTCCATTTTCTGACATGCCCCTTAAGACTAAGAACTACCATTATTGGCTCCGACGATATGTGTTAGGCCCTAGCAAGCTTGGGGATCTACTCTTTGAGACTTTAGGGACGTCGTCACAGGCGACAAAACCAAAGATTGATACAGGTATTGCATGATTAGTTGAGGGTGAGAGACACTGAGGTAGTTTCCTTAGAGATGCAGCTAGCAGCGGCTAGATCGACACACGATAGCCTACCCTTGAGTACTTCATGGGGACATAAGCGATCACGAGGTGCCCCAGACGTTTCCACTCCCCCAAATGATGATATTGTTGATATTCAGTCTTTGTGAAAGACCGTGGAGTCCCTTACCCGGGAGAGGGATATGCTTCTGGCTAGATGTGCACACTATGAGCAGGCCCAGCTTAGATCATCGACGATTGGTGCTTTTTAATGCTCCTCTTGCAGGTGGCGAGCCGGTTGATCCCTCCCTAGTTGACTCCTCTTCTGATGATGATGGAGAGCAATATATTTTTGCTCTTCGCTCTTAGATTTATTGATTCTCTTTTTTGTTTGACGCTCTGACTAACTTATTGCCCCCAGAGGGGAACCTTTGCTTCTTTTAGCCTTAACTTGGACTAATCTGGAGAATGTTTTTCGAGATACCTTATGACTTTCTCACTGCTACTTTCATACTCGTGACTTTTGGGAATGCTCATGCCTCAGATTATCTCTTATGCCCCAGCCCCCTTTTTTTTTTTTTTTTTTGCTATTTTTACTATTGGCTCCCGTGAGGGTTTTCACCAGTCCCAACTTTGTCATTTTTGCACCAAGGCACCTTTGCAGGTTTTTACCAAGGTCGACACTTTTGTATCTTGCCACATCCTTACTCTTTTACCTACGGTGCCCTTTCGGGGTTTCACCGCATCCTCGGGATTGGACTTACCTTTTTTTTTAAAGCTCTTTTTTGTGTTTTGCTTCGTTCCTTGTTCCCTATTTGAGAGAGAGAGAGAGAGAGAGACATAAAGCAAGTTTTTATGCAAAAATAGTTTATTTATACCAATTCTAAAAATGCACAAGTAAATGGGTGAATGCATGTTATACTTTTCGATGAATGCACATATGGAAATGGAATTGAATGCATGTCATACTTTTTGATGAATGTATATACAGAAATAAAATTGAATGCGTGTCCTATTTTTTCGATGAATGCATGAATAGATACAAACTACACAGGAATTTAATAGATGTACAGGTTATACATGTCATGGATGTATTAATACTACATGTATATATGCTATTTACAAAAAATGTCCCAGGATTGCCCAAGGGCCCATACTCTCAGAATTCTGTTTTCCTTCTAGGATTCTGCCCCATTCGGTTTTGTCTCATTCTCATTAGGGTGTGATAGCATTTGCACCATTCTCCAGGGATCTTAACCTTTTGGTTTGCCATTTACTATCTTATCCTTACTTTCTACAGGGTTACTGTTTGGAGTTTTTCTGACCTCACTTGGTTTTCTCTCTTAGATTTCCAAAATACCACCGTGACTTGAGCGATAACTCGCATGCCCTTTGCAGAGCGATAAACAGCTTGGCTCTCAATCCGAGAAGACTTCCTTTAGGACTATAATGCAAGCTAGGTTTAGGGGTTGTAAGAAACAAAGGGATATTTAGATTCAAAGATTTTCTTTTAGTAGGTTGTTTAAACCAAAATCATCTGACCACACTTTGGAGCATGAGATTGCCCCTGCATTCCTCCCCAGCTTTCCTTTCTCGCCCTTTTTTTTTTCAACTACTTGTCTTGGTATTGTTTAGGTTTATTTGGACTAAGAAATTTTCTTTGATCATAGAGGACTTTGATTTGGACCGTAACGTAGGATAGGTTGAGGAGTTTATGAATGAAAGGATATAAAGGCTCAAATATTATCACTTGTGGTGTTTTGAAAGATCAATGATCACCTTTAGCAATTTAACTTCTATTCTTTGCTTTCTTCTTTCTTTCCAACTCCTTTTGTTCTTCTAGACTATTTTCTGCCTTCTGCCTCCTTTTGTTCTTCTAGACCATTTTGTTCCTAAGTCGACTTTTAAAGATGCCAACTTTTTCATTTATATTTTTAGATGATAGTATTTTTTTTTTAATATCACCACAAACACAATATCTTCTTTACTAGACGCCTTTGACGCCATAACTTCTTGGAAATCACCACTTTCATCGTTGCTCATTAGTTTCTACTCAAGGCTTTTGCCTTAACCCAATGTGGGCAGTGATGATCTGGTCAATTTTTTTGAAAAATGGAACCCGCTCAAGTGGGCTTTGCAAAGGGATTTTCGTTGTGTATGGTAGCAGAATTGAGGGCCTCTCATTATTTCAAATTGAATTGCTTAGTCCATAAAACCTTTGTACAAAATTTAGACAATATTCCTAGAGATGGTGTGTTTCTTCTAGTGAACCTACATATGTTATCAAATCAACTACTCTGTGCTTACCCCAATACGGGGGATGGTTCTTGGTTTGGGGATATCTGAATAGAAATCACTTACGGCTTTAGTGGGCTGAGCAAAGGGGAGTGTTTACTTCTTATTGGATAAATAGAACAATGGCTTCTCATCATTTTAAGGACTTGGCTGCCCATCGCTTAGTCAGGATATCACTCAAGTGTCACATCTTCAACAAAATCCGCACCTTTTTGTTGATACTGCCTTCCTCCTATCTCTCACTCTCTTTTTATCTCTCGAAGGTTTTAACCCCCTTTGAGTGGGTTGCCCATGCTATCCCATCCTTCGAGTTGAGTCATTACAAAATGGGAAAGAATCCCTAAAAGTAATAATCATTCACGAAAGTATGAGGTAAAGGGGATAACCTAGAAACTAATTCTTTTCATTTCGAATTATAATGGCATGACATGCAATGTTTATTTAGAGAAGATATGCAAGAAATAGAAAGGTAAAAAGAAAATAGACAAATTTTGTAGAAACCTCCCTTTTCTTGTGGGCCCTTTGGTGAGAACCCTTAATAGGGTTTTGGAACTATGCAAACCTACTTGGTGCTTCATTTGCCAGGTGTATCAATGGAGGGTGAATTGATAGATCTTTTATAGCATTTGGCATGCATTTGGAAGTTAGAGGATTCTGTTATGGTAATGCATGGATCTTATCGGACTTTGCAAACAGTGAAGCCTTCTTCTGTATGGATGGTGATTGTCATCCCATGGCGTGGAGGTAGTTGCTTAGAGGTATTGTCTTGCTGATGGATGGCTAGTTCTTCTTACTTCTTAATGTAGGATCGGCCTTTTCTAATAACCGGGCTTATCCTTATATGAGTTTGAATTGGGTGGGATGTTAGAGGAGTTCCATGAGTTCAATTATGCTCTTTGACTTGAAAAAAAAAAAGGAAAAGAAAAACAAAACACAATTAGCATGTGGAGTTGAAAGTTTTATGCGGTGCATATCCTATGGAGGTCCCTTCTTTGAGGGAATCTAAGCATGATGCAGAGTCCATTTGGAGATGGAGTTTTGCCCTATTATGCAATACAGTACCTCTTCAGCATAGGCCAATTGATGTTTCTTTGTTTGGGCAATCCCGCCTCCACGGACGAAGAGGGATTTGGGCCTCTCTTAAGACATGGCTCTATGCATATTATGAATCCTTATGGTTGAGGAACCCTTAGGAGTTTTGGTGGGTTCGATTAACATGAGATTGGATTGCTACTTTCTCTTTGTGGTTAATTAAATGCATGAGAATGCAATGATTTAAGTTTCTTGGAACTCTTATCTTGGAATAAATATGGATGCATAAGCATAACGAAAATGAACATGTGAGCATCATAATAATAGTAAATAAATAGTTTAGAAGACCTCCTTTTTATCTTGCTTCTGCCTTCGGATTTCTTGGTACTCGGAGATGAGAGGGGGGGGGGGATACAAGACAAGAAACAGAAGATGAGTTAGCGTCTTGATTTGAAAGTTTTTATGCAATGTATGTCCTAGGGGTGCAACTACTTTGAGAGGGAAACTAAACTTGATTCATTTGGCTTACTTTTTGGAGATAGGGGTTTTGCCCCTGTATGTAGATACCTTACCGTTTGAGTGGGAATATACATTTGTCGCGCCCAGATTTTTCGCACTCGAAGAATACTCACACAAGCGGGAAAAATGCTGCACTCTCTCGTTAGAACTCACCCTCCTAGAAGAATGAGTGCGACTAGGTTTGAATTGAAAACATGTTTGAATAAAAGGCTTTTGAAAAAGATTCGGAGTCGCCACCTAACTTGATTAAGGTGAGTTAGGTCACCTAAAAACTAAGAATAATCCAAAGACTACACTTAGGGTTTTTAGAAAATAATTTTGAAAATATCACCTCCAGAGAGGGTTTTTAAGAAAACAGGTTGTTTGGCAACCTTTGGAAAACATTTAGCCCTTTTTTGAAAAATGACTCCTTTTGGTCTTTGAAAACAGTGATTCTAGGTTCGGAGGTTGGTTACGTGTAGGGAAGACGCACTAAGCTATCACCCTACCCCGCCCTTTCGGTACCTACATGTCAATCTACCCTAAATTCACCTATGAGAGTCTTTAACTAACTATGGTTCAACCCTATTCACTTTGAAAAACAATGTTTGAAATAAATATGATGCATGAGATGCAAGTGCAAGAGAAAAGAATTGAAAAATAGATTTGAAAAGAGATTGCTTTGATTTGAAAAAGATTTGAAGAGATGGAATTGAAATTGGAAACTTTGAAAACTTGGAAATAGGAAATTGAATTTAGAAATCGATTGGAACTTGAAATTTGGAAAGATTTTGGAAACCACACCCATGAGGGTGGAATTGAAAGTTTGAAAAGTGTTGTGACCGCACCTATGAAGGTTGCCTACGTATCCCTTTGGGGGAATCAGGTCAGTCGTAGTTCGGACAAGAGTCCGATTGAAAATAGAAGAGTAGATTGAAGAAGGAAATTGAATTGAAAATTGAATTTGATTTGAAATTAGAAGAAGAGATTGGAAATTGGGATTGAGAGGATTGGACTTGCTTTGGAAAGATTGATTTTGGAAAGACTTGGTTTTGGAAAGATGGAGGTTTAGGAAACCTAGACTTAGGAAAGAGAAGAGACTTAGGAAAGATTTGACTTGACTTGGAAGGTTTAAGAGATTAGGAAAGATTGGATTTAGGAAATGTTTGAATTAGGAAATGTTCGATTTAGGAAATGTTTCGAACTTGGAAAGTTTCATTTTTGGAAAGTTTTGAAATTAGGAAAGTTTTAGTTTTCGAAAAAGGAAAGGTTTCCAGATTAGGAAAGTTCCCAAATTAGGAAAGTTTTGAAATAGGGAAGTTTTGAAAGTAGGAAAGTTTCGTTTTAAGAAATGTTTGAATTAAGAAAAGTTTCAACTTAAGAAAGTCTTGAATTAAGAAAGTTTTGAATTTAGAAAAGTTTTAGATTTGAAAAGATTTTGAAATTTTGAAAAGTTTAGAATTTAGAAAGATTTGAAATTTAAAAAGTTTAAGATTTAGAAAGTTTTAGAGTTTTAGAAAAATCTTGAAATTAGGAAAGGCTTGAGTTTAGGAAAGGTTTGAAAACTTAGATTTGAAAAAGATTTTGAAAACGGGGTAGAATTAGGAAAGGGTTGAACTAGGAAAGATTTAAAAGTTGAGTTTTAAAGTTTAGTAAAGATTTTTATGTTCAAGTTTTGGAAACTTAAGATTTAGGAAAGTGAAAGTTTAGGAAGGATTCGAATTTAGGAAAGATTTGGATTTTGAAACTTAAGGAAAGATTTGGAGTTTAGGTTTAGGAAACTTATGGTTTAGGAAGGTATTGAATTGAGAAAGGTTTGGATTAGGAAAGGATTGGATGTAGTTTCTAAAAGAGAAAGGTTGGATCTTATTTCCAAAAACGGAGGATGGGATCTAGTTTCCTAAACGGGGAGATTTGATTCGGTTTCCTAAAGGGAAGGTAGGATTTGGCTAGGATTTGGAAAGGAAAATTCTAGAAACCCCTAGAAAAGAGGTTTTGAAAACATGTATAGTTTTGATATAGAAAACAAAATATTTTGGGGCAAAGTTTGAAAATCATGTTTTTGGAAAGAAAACTAGGGTTTCCTAATTGTGGGTTCTAGGGTTTGGTTTGGGCTCTAAGGAAAGAGTTTTCTTTGGAAAACGCATTTTTGGAAACGAAGGTTTTCTAGAAGGGAATCCTAGGGAGGAGTTTTTGGGAAAGTGAATTTGGAGAGGGAGCTTTTGGAAAAAGATTTTAGAGAGAAGGAGTTTTTGGAAAGCATGTCTTTGGAAACGTAGATTTTGGAAGGAAGATCCTAGGGAGAAATTTCTAGAAGGGAGATTTTGGAAAAGAGAGTTTTTGGAAACAATTTTAGGGAGCGTTTTTAGGAAGGTGAATGTAGGGAGAAGATTTTGGAAAGGAGTCGAAAAAGGGAGTTTTGAAAAATAGATTTTGGAAGGGAGTTTTTGAAAACAATTTTTGGAGAAGAGAGTTTTAGGAAAGTATAAAAACATCTCACTTTCCTAAAGCGATTCTAGCCATAAGAGGGCTAGAACCACTTTAAGAAAGTGGTTTTGAAAACAAAGTTTGAAAATATAGGCCAAAAGGCCACTTTTAATATAACACTTTCCTAAAGCAACCCTAGCCATGGAAAGGCTAGAATCACCCTAGGATTGTGATTTCGAAAACATGTTTTTGAAAAAGAGCTTTTGATGCAATTTTGAAAACAAGTTTGAAAACGATTTTTGAAAATAACTTTTTTGAAAACGAATTTGGAAGATGTAAGACTATGATATGCACAATGCAATTTGGGGTCGTGAACATACAAGGTTAAGGCTTCACCACATAATCAAGGGGGCCGGACCCACGTGGTCTTTGGTTAGACTAGAAGAAAGCCCCCGACACGGTGACTCTCCCATAGTCCAATCCTACACATGGACCGGGAATCCCCTTGTTTCAAGCATGCAAAGAAAGGGGGGGAAAGAGATGGGGGATTAAAATAGAGAAAACCCAAGTGGGTTGGAGAGAGAAGAGAGAGGGGGAAAGTGCAGAAAATTAAATAGGGAGCCTACCTTGTTTCTGGTTTATTTTGCGCGCCGTGCAGCCTTCGGTCTTCGGTCTTTGGTCTTGATCTTCACTCTCAGTCTTCAAGGATTGTCCTTAAGCTTTGAATGGCTGCTCTTCAAGTCTTGAGAGAATGGTTGAAGGCTAGTGTATGAGTGTATAGGGGTGTGTATGAGTGTATAGGAGGCTAGGGTTTGTGTATAGTGGCTAGGGTTTGGAAAACCTAGGGAGGCTAGGGTTTTTGAGGTGCTCGAGCTCTGTATATCGAATTGTATGATTTCTAGGTTAAGTTTGCAGACCCCTTTCACGTTGATCGAGGCTCTGTATTTATAGAAGCTGAACAAGCCTAGCGCCTGTTGCAGTGGCGCCAGGGCAAAATTTATACTGGCGCCACTAGGAGTGGCGCCAGGCCATTTTTTGGCTTGGCGCCACTGCTAGTGGCGCCAGCCATTTAGGAAACAATTAAGGTCGGCAAGCAACGTATCTTTGACTAGATTTGGGCGCCTGTACTAGTGACTACCATGTAAATTTTAGCCTGGCTTCACTAGGAGTGACTCCAGAAAGTCCGGGAATGATTTGAAGGAGCCGGGAGTGACCCGGAAGGCCGGAAAGGAGCAGGAACACTTAAAATAGTGTCCTGGAGGTATTTGACTTGAAAAGTGAGGATTGGATGTGTCGGAAAGGTTGACCGAGCCTTTAGGGGCAAAACGGTCAATCGGACCGGAAAACTGCCGGGACAGACTCAAACTGTCCCGGAAGAAGACTTAGGGTCTGGAAACATTATTTAGAATGTTCCCAGAGGTTGCCGGTTTGATTCCTAGGGCCAGCGTGGTCGGAAATGGAGACCGGCCCACCAGGGGCAAAACGGTCATTTTGTACCGGGTTTGCCGGAACTGACTCGGAATGGTCCGGAAAGGTAAAGGAAGGTCGAGAACACTATAAAAAGTATTCTCGGGACATTACCGGTTTGATACCCAGAGCCGGTTTGGTCGAAGAAGGAGACCGGCCCTCTAGGGGCAAAACGGTCATTTTGTACCAGGTTTGCCGGAACTGACTCGGAATGGTCCGGAAAGGTAAAGGAAGGTCGAGAACACTATAAAAAGTATTCTCAGGACATTACCGGTTTGATACCCAGAGCCGGTGTGGTTGAAGAAGGAGACCGGCCCTCCAGGGGCAAAACGGTCATTTTGTACCGGGTTGGCCGGAACTGACTCGGAATGATCCGAAAAGAGAAGGGAAGGTTGAGAATACTATAAAAAGTATTCTCAGAAGGTTACCGGTTTGATACCCAGAGCCGGTGTGGTTCCCGGGGCGTTCGGATGCCTAGGGGCAAAATGGTCATCTTGACCAGAAAAGGTCCAAAGGGTAATTTGGTCATTTTTCACCGAAGTGAACTAACAGACATGGGTATTGACCTAGGTTTTGAGTGTTTCCGCCACTCGGACGGGGTTGAGTATTTCCGCTACTCGGACGGGGTTGACGATTTGAGAGTACTTCCGCTACTCTAACGGTTCTGTGAGTATTTCCGCTACTCTAACGGTTCTGTGAGTACTTCCGCTACTCTAACGGTTCTGTGAGTATTTCCGCTACTCTAACGGTTCTGTGAGTATTTTCGCTACTCGGACGGCTCCGTGAGTATTTTCGCTACTCTAACGGTTGAGTATTTCCGCTACTCTAACGGTGGAGTATTTCCGCTACTCTAACGGTTGTGTGAGTAGTTTTGTTACTCGGACCGTCTCGAGGAATAAACTGTCTCGAGAGAGGGATTAGAAAGGGGTCTTATCGTCTCCGAACAGACGTGCCTGGATTGGAACTGTCTCGAGGAATAAACTGTCTCGAGAGAGGGATTGGAAAGGGGTCTTACCGACTCCGAAGAGACGTGCCTGGGTTTTGAGTGTTTCCGCCACTCTAACGGTGTTGTGAGTGTTTCCGCCACTCTGACGGTTTTGTGAGTGTTTCCGCCACTCTAACGGTTTTGTGAGTGTTTCACTACTCGGACCGTCTCGAGGAATAAACTGTCTCGAGAGAGGGATCGGAATTGGAATAAGGAAGGACAATGCCCCTAAAGGCATTTTGGTCATTTTGCCTCTATTTGGGCCTGACAGGCCCGCGAAGCGATGGAAAAACGGAATTTGGACTAGAGGATTGGTTTCGATTGGAATATGTCCATAATGACTTGAAAACAAGTCTGGACAGAGTGTAGACTGCCGAGCGGTCAAAAATGGGGTGCTTACAACATTCATTCATTCATGAGAAATAACAGAAGTACATTGATCTTTGAAGTTTAATTACAACGGAATTGAAATACATTTTAATAGAGGGAGTGGGAACAATTTTCTTGGGACTTCCACCTATTTACTTTTACAGTTGGGATCCTAAACCATTCTTAAGTCTTCGGACTTGCTTTTTTTTTATTGTCCCTTGTCTTCTTGGCAACCCTATCTCTATGAGCATAGAGGGATTGGGACTCCTCTTATGGAATGACTTGAAATGCATGCAATGAGTCCTTAGGGTTATATGGGAACCCTTAGGATTTTGGTAGATTTAATGCAAGGGAGAGTGAACTTGTTGTCACTCTCTTTGGGTTGATCATACGCATGAAGATGCATTGACTTGAGTTACTTTGAAACTCTTGTCATGACATAAAATATTGAATGCATGAACATGGATGCATAGAGTAGAGAGAGAGAGAATGCATTTGTAAAGAAAACATGGATTCATGAGCAATTAGATAGGCATTATAACAGCAGGAATACAAGTATTATAACAATAGGAATATACAAGTTTAAAGGAAAGTAAAGTAGTCACCTTTTCCTCCATGGTTTTGAAAACGATATGTGTGTCTTAAATCCTACAGACGTTCGGCTATGTATGGTGTCTACATGAGCATAAGGTTAACGGTTTACTAATGCTTCCTAAGAAGGCTCAGTTTCTAGATCTTCAAAGCTAGGCCCACTCCCCAAGGTGGTGCCATGATCGGTTGGTGATCCAAGTGAGGGAACCATCAAGAGGCCGTAGGTGAAGAAACTAACATAGCATCTTGCCCACAACCAATATACTGTTCTCCCTTCTAACCAGAAAGGACATTTCAGATAAGAATGCAAGTATGCAAATGCTTGTGCACGTGCAGTCTATGTGTGAAATTTTGAAAAGTGAAGAAAAGGGCCCAACAACTCCCATCCATCCTGTCCATTCCATATATTCATGCCATACATAACAGTTAATATAATATGAAATAAATATGTGAACAAAGGTCCACCTACAAAAATAAAGATGCAAAAGTCAGTATTTGAATGACAAACTTAATGCAAAATTTGAATAATTGAATATGAATAGAATGCATGCTATGACATGTTTTTGAAAACAACTTGGAAAAGCTTAGTTTTGAACGTTTGAAGTGGATAGAATTGGATAAATTAAACAAATACTCCAAATGGGTGAGGGTGAAGAGACATGACAATGGCCTAACCCTTTAAGTGTCCCCAGTGGAGTCGCTAGCTGTCGCGCCCTGATTTTTCGCACTCGAGAAAAATACACACAAGTGGAAAAAATACAGTACTCTCTTGTTAGAACTCACCCCCCTATAAGAACAAGTGTGACTAGGTTTGAATTGAAAATTAATTTGACTAAGAGCTTTTGAAAAAGATTTGGAGTCATCACCTAACTTGATTAAGGTGAGTTAGGTCACCTAAAACTAAGCATAATCCAAAAATTTCACTTTGGGTTTTTGAAAAAGTTTTGAAAACTTCCTCAAGAAAAGGTTTTTAAAAAAATAGGTTGTTTGACAACCTTTGGAAACATTTAAGCTCCTTTTGAAAATAACTCCATTTTGGTCTTTGAAAGCAGTGATTCCAGTTTCGAAGGTTGGTTACGTGTACGGTAGACGCATTAAGCCATTACCCTACCATGCCCTTGCGGTACCTACATGTCTATTCATCTTAGGTTCACTCATTCAAAATCATTGATTAGTAAATATCCAATTATATCCACTTTAGAAAAGAATTTTCAAAGGAAGTTTGACATAATGCATGATATGCAAGTGGAAGAATTTAATTTGATTGTGAAAGTAGATTTGGAAAGAACCTGAGTCAATTATGGAAACAAATTTGAAAAGAAAATTTGAAATTTGAAAAAGATTATGGAAGAAAGATTTGATTTTGAAAGATGGCTTCAGAAATTGAAATTGGAGATTTGAAAATAGATTTTAAAATTAGAAACCTGATATAGATCATGGACTTGGAAGTTTGAAAAAGGTTATGACTGTACCCATGAGGGTTGCCAACGTATCCCTTTTTAGGGGTCAAGTCAATCGTAATTCAGACAAGAGTTTGATTGAAAATAGACACTTTTAGGTTTTGAAAATTTTGATTTAAAAAGATTTCATTCGAAAAGGGGTTGATTTGAAAAGGAGTTTGATTTAAACTTTGAATAGAAGAGTTGAACTTGGGTTTTGAATTGAAATTGAACCCAGACTTAGGATTAGACTTGAAAAAGGGATTTTGATCTTTGAAAGAAAACTTGGACTAGATTTGGAAAGATAAAGGTTTTGAAAACATTTTGATTAAGATTGAAATTGGAAAACCATCTTGGTTTAAAAAGAGTTTTAGAAAAGAGTTGAAACTTCATAACTTTAGGGTTAAAGTTGAACTAGGGTTTAGGTATCCTAAGGTTGAAGCAAACTAAGATTGGAACATGTAGTTGAATTAGGAAGGTTTGATTTAGACTTGAAAAGTTTAATTTTAGAAAGTTGGATTTAGGAAAGGTTCGAATTAAAAAATGTTCAAAGTAGAAAATGTTCGACTTGAAAAGGGATTTGATTTTATTTAGAAAGACTTGACTGAACCACTTGATTTTAATAAATTTATAAAATTAGGTTTAGGAAAGATTAGAATTTAGAAATCTTTGAATTTAGGAAAGTTTCAAAATAGGAAAGTTCTGTTTTAAGAAAGTACCAAATTAGGAAAGTTTTCGAATTAGGAAATATTTGAATTTGAAAAGTTTTGAATTTTAGAAAGATTTGAACTTAAGAAAGGTTATGTTAACCCAAGAGGTGATCTCCATAGCCAATAGTTGATTTTAATGATAACAAAACCTAATCATTATTATCCACTGTGTTTAACTTAAGTGTGCAGCTAGCATGATAAAAGTTGTTAGGAGTTATGGATAATCATGAACTATGAAGTACCATAGACGATCTTGTCAGCACCTTATAAGAGTGCCAACACCATAAAAAGCATATGAGCAGTTTATGAGAGATTAAGCCAATTCTGTTAGTACCAGAGTCTCAATCAGATTGATGACACCTGCAGAAAAAGAAATAAGATTTGGATATGGAAATGGTTGACAACATCCATGACCCATTCATTCACAATGAAGACCTTCGATCATCACGTCTATATATTCCACTAAAGAAGTATGTAGCTTGAACATACCATCCTCTAAGCATTGTGAAGGAAGCTCAAATGAGAACAATGGCAAGATTGATGACAATACAGAAGATCGGTAACACCTAATAATCTCCCAAAGCCAGCGCGAGCAGGAGTGCTAACTTCTAATGGGTTGATGAACCAAGGTCCACCAAAATGTTAAAAATATCTAAGATGCTTGGAAAGCTATTAAGTAAATCGGCAGAGCACAGACACGTTCACATCATTGAAGCCTGATTGATAAAGGGGATAGGTTAATGTCTGTGGAAAGCATCAACAAATGCAGAAGAGAACCAGATTGCTGACACCAACCATGATTGCTGACAATCTTGATAAAAGGTAAATGACAAAAGAAACAGGGAGACAAATTGGCAGCATAAGTTAATTATTGCTGACAACCATGTGGAAGAACAAACTATAAAAGAAACAGAGATGAAGATTGGAAGCACGAAGTGAAGTTCATTAAAAACATCGTCAAAGGGTAATGTCAAATACAGTGGCAAGCCGAGATTGGTGATACCAGAAAAACGATTGCTGACAATCTTGGTAAACAATTACATCGAAAGAAACCGAGAGCTAGATTGGCAGCACCAGTAGAAGATTGCTGACAATCTCGCTAGGCAACAGGAATTCAAAAATTCGCTCCAATGGTTAAATTTTTAAAAATTGTCTTAGTTGTTCGCGCATTTAATGCACCTCCAATGGCTCTAACGGTTATTTCTTGTGAGAGACTATAAATATATGAGTTCAAACTCATTTATGAGTAAGAAACAAGGATCTTAAAGTGCAAAAAGCCAAAAACCCTAAATCTTCTTTATTACTCTGCAACTGTCATTTCTCGAGAGGAATTATTGAGCTATAACTTGCATTATCTTCACTTCTAAGAGTGACACTGATTATATTATAACTTCATTACTTCTGAAAAGGGTGTTGTAACCCCTGAGAGCTTGAGTGTAGCTTGACAACACTCTTGTAAAATCGAGAGCTTGGTTGAAGTTTCTCGGCAACAAGGATTGGGTGTAAATCCTTGGATGTAATAGTGAGCTAGGCACTTAAAGAAACTAGCAGTTGTGTAAAGAGAAGATTACACAGTGGAACACCCTTAAGGGGATCAAGGAAGAGAGCACGTAGGCAAGGATTAAGCCGAACATCTGTAAATCTCTTATTCTCTGCTTATTACTGATTGTGTGTGTGTGTGTGTGTTAACTACTGAATGATTGTGCATGTTATCTTTACTTGTCAGCAATTTTAGTTCGTATTTGCATCACTTATTGTTTGTCATTATTTAAATAAGGATTGATTTTGATTTACCAAAAAATCCTATAATATTTTAGAGGTCCCAATTCACCCCCCCCCCCACCTTTTTGGGACTATTTTTGACCCAACAATTGCTATCAGAGCCTGGTGCTCACATATAAAGGCTTTACATCCTTGAGTAAGATCCATAGCCAACATAGCTGGAACATCCTTAGCAGAAGGGCAGTCCCCAAATAGACCTCCCTTATTTAATGGCACGAACTATAACTACTGGAAAAACATAATGAAAATTTATATTCAATCTGTGGATTATGAACTGTGTAGAGTCATTATGAATGGACCTAGAATTCCCACTAAAAGAATTGAATCTGGTGAAGTGGCCAAACCTGAAGATGAGTGGGATGCTGATGACTTTAGAATTATGCAAACTAATGCAAATGCTATGAATGTATTGTATTGTGTACTTGATCCCATTGAACTTAATAGAATTTCAATCTGTGACACTACTAAAGAGATTTAGGATAGGTTAGAGGTTACTCATGAAGGAAAAAATCAGGTAAAAGAATCTAAAATTAATCTTCTTGTGCACAACTATGAGATGTTTAAGATGAAATTTCAGGAATCGATTACCGAAATGTTTACCAAATTTACTGAAATTATAAATGGATTGAAATCCCTTAGAAAGATTTATTCTAGCAGTGAATAGATAAGGAAGATACTCAGATCTCTGCCCAGGACTTGGGAAGCTAAAGTGACAACAATAGAGGAGGCTAAGAATCTGAATACCTTGCCTCTAGAAGAACTGTTGGGGTTACTTATGACCTATGAGCTAACTCAAAGAAAAAACACACTAGATGATTATGAGAAGAAGAAGAAAACAGTTGCCTTTAAATCTGCCTCAAATGAACCAGACAGTGATGAAGAAAAGGATGAGGATTTAGCTTTCATTACCAAAAAGTTTAAGAGGTTTAAGAGAAAGAAATGAAGGAAAGGCAAAAAGTTTAAAGCTAAAGGAGATTCAAGCAAAGAAGACTCTACCATAATTTGTTTTGAATGCAAGAAACAAGGACATATCAAGTCTGAATGTCCTCAGCTCAAGAAGAGAATAAAAAGAAGCAAGGAAGCTGCAGCAATGGCAGCAACCCTAAGTGGCAGTGAAGAATCAAGCTCAGATGATGATTCTGACATAGAAGAGGTAGCAAACCTCTATCTGATGGCTCAAGAAAAAAATGAAAATGAGGTATCTACTTCTGACTTTACTCTAGATGGACTTCAAGATGCCTTTGATGATTTAATGGATGAATTAGAAAAATTGGGAGCCAAAAGCTGTTTTTAAAGAAAATGATTTCTACCTTGACTAAAGAAAATGAAACTTTAGTTTCCAAAAATAACTCTTTAAGAAAGAAAAATAGAGATTTGGAAAACTCTCTTGAAAAGTTTGTAAAAGGGAGAGAAAATCTTGACTTAATCCTAGCAAATCAGAAATGCATCTTTGACAGAAGAGAAATTGGTTACAATCTGTTTATGAAAAAAGAAGTCATACAAGAATTTTTTTGCCCAACCAAATACCTCTAAAAACAAATGTTTTTACTGTAAAAAATGTGGTCACTGTGTTAGCTAGTGTTGGTTAAGGAGAACTTCCTTAAGTAATAATAAGATGAAATGGATACCAAAGAAGATTGTTGACACTAACTCTGCTGGACCCAATATGAAGTGGGTACCAAAAATCAAAACTTAAAATCTACTCTATGTAGGTTTGTTTAAGATCTCATCTAAAGAAAAAAGTATGGTATTTGGATAGTAGTTGTTCAAGGCACATGACAGGGGATGAAAGTCATTTCTCTTCTCTTTCATCCAAAGATGGAGGAATGTTAACCTTTGGTGACAATAGCAAGAGTAAAATTATTGGGATTGGCAGCATTGGTAAGAAATCCTCAACTATAATTGAAAATTTCCTTCTGGTTAAGGGTCTTAAACACAACTTACTGAGCATTAGTCAGCTGTGTGACAAAGGTTTCAAGGTAACTTTTGAACCATCAAAATGTTCTGTGGTAAATATTCTTGATGGCTATACTCCTTTGACAGGAATGAGACATGGCAACATATATGTTTTCAATCTGAATGATCTGTATGCATCCACTTTAAAAATAACTATTTGCTATAAATAAATCTGATGCATGGTTATGGCATAGAAGGTTAGGTCACACCAGTATGAGCACAATCTCTAAAGCTGCAAAACATGACATGGTGGTTGGTCTACCTAAAATTAAATTTGAAAAAGATAAAGTGTGTGATGCATGTCAAAACGGTAAGCAGATCAGAGAAATTTCAACTACAAGACCTCTTTAATTGTTACATATGGACCTATTTGGACCTACCAGAACACTTAGTTTCAGAGGAAAATAATATGCTTTTGTAATTGTAGATGATTATTCTAGATTTACTTGGACTTACTTTCTTCCTCACACTTAGACTTAGAGGAAAACAATATGCTTTTGTTATTGTGGATGATTATTCTAGATTTACTTGAACTTACTTTCTTACTTACAAAGATGAAACTATATCTATGTTTGTCAAATTTTGCAAAAGAGTTCAAAATGAAAAGGATTTTGCCATATCTGCTATTAGAACAAACCATGGAGGAGAATTTGATTGCTCTCCATTCGAAACTTTCTGTGATGAAAATGATTTTGAGCATAATTTTTTTGCTCCTAAAACTCCTAAGCAAAATGGTGTTGTTAAAAAGAAAAACAAGAATTTAGAAGAAATGGCAAGAACCATGCTTTGTGAGAATGCTCTACCTAAATATTTTTAGGCTAAGGCAGTGAATACTGCCTGCTATGTTCTAAACAGAATTCTTGTCAGAAGACACCTAAAAAAGACACCTTATGAGCTTTGGAAAGAGAGAAAGCCTAATATTTCTTATTTCCATGTTTTCGGTTGCAAATGTTTTATTCTGAACAATAACAAAGATAATCTAGGAAAATTTGATGCAACGTCTGATGAAGGAATTTTTTTTGGTTCTTCTATGCATAGTATAGCTTTTGATGAAACTAACTCTCCTGTAAACAGAAATGATGAAGCAGATGAACCAGGTCCAAGTGCTAGCAATATAAATAAAGTGCCAACACATGGAGCAACACTACCAGTAAAAATTAGAGAAGCAGAATCTGAAGGAAAAGAACCAAGACCAACCATATCTCAGCAGCAAATATAAGTGAATGAAGGGCTACCAAAAGAATGAAAATTTGTACAAAACCACCCTCAAGATCAAATTCTTGGTGATCCATCAAAAGGAGTAAGAACGAAATCTTCCATCAGAAATCTGTGTGTACACCCTACCTTCTTATCACAAATAAAGCCAAAGACCTTTCAAGAAGCTGAAAGAGATGAATACTGGATCAATGCTATGCAAGAAGAACTAAATCATTTCGAAAGGAGTAAAGTATGGAACCTGGTGCCCTGACCTGAAGAATATTCAATTGTAGCCACCAAATGGGTTTTCAGAAATAAGGTGGATGAAGTTGGTACTGTCATTAGAAATAAAGCAAGGTTACTTGCTCAAGACTACAATCAAGAGAAAAGTATTGACTATGATGAAACTTTTGCACCTGTGCTAGATTAGAAGCAATTAGAATGTTACTTGCATTTGCATGCTTTAACGACTTTAAGCTTTATCAAATGGATGTTAAAAGTGCTTTCTTAAATGGTGTTATAAGTGAAGAAGTGTATGTTAAGCAACCACCAAATTTTAAAAATGATAAGTTTCCTAATCATGTTTTAAGATTGTCCAAAGTATTGTATGGTTTAAAACAAACACCTAGAGCTTGGTATGAAAGACTAAGCAGTTTTCTGTTGAAAAATGGTTTCACAAGAGGCAAAGTTAACACCACTTTATTTATCAAAAATAAAAATTCTGACATGCTTATTGTACAAATATATGTAGATGATATTATCTTTGGATCTACTAATGAAAATTTATGCAAGGAGTTTGCTAAGAGCATGCAAGAGAAATTTGAAATGAGCATGATGGGAGAACTAACATTCTTTCTTAGACTTCAATCAAGCAATCGAGAGATGGAATCTTCATAACTCAGTCCAAATACATCAAGGATCTGCTCAAAAGATTTAATTTCAAAAATCTAAAACAGATTGGTACACCTATGAATGTGTCAACCAAATTGGAGGCAGATGCTGTAGGTAAGTCTGTTGATACAAAACTATTTAGAAGCATGATATGATCTTTGCTATACTTAACTGCAAGTAGACCTGACATCATGTTTAGTGTGTGTATGTGTGCTAGATTTCAAGCTAATCCTAAGGAGTCACACCTCACTACTGTAAAAAGAATTTTTAGATACCTAAAACAGATCGGTAATCTTGGTATATGGTACCCATATGGTACATCATTTGAACTTGTTGGATATCCTGATACGGATTATGCTGGAAGTAGAACTGATCGAAAAAACACTAGTGGTGAATGTTAATTTCTTGGAAACATGATTGTGTTATGGTCTAGCAAGAAACAAAATTCAGTGGCCCTCTCAACTGCAAAAGCTGAGTACATAGCTGCTAGTAGCTACTGTGCTCAGGTTTTGTGGATCAAACACTAACTCGAAGACTATGGATTTACCTATGACCATATTCCTATCAGATGTGATAACACTAGTGCAATAAATCTGACTAAGAACGCCGTTCAACACTCTATAACCAACATTGAGATTAGGCACCATTTTATTAGAGATCATACACAAAAAAAAAGTGATGTAAATCTGGAGTTTGTCAGCACTAACCATCAGTTGGCTGATATTTTCACCAAACCTCTAAATGAAGATAGATTTTAGATGATTCGAAGAGAACTTGGTATGTATAATCCTGTTTGATAAATGTTACGTGCTATTATTTATTTCTCTTATATGGATTTCATTCACAATATGAATCATCTTAATTTAAGTGTTGTTTAAGGATGCTTAAGTGTCGCAAATATTGGCTGGTCCCATCAATCACTGATTTCATGTTGAAAATTTCATATGATCACTACACATTGGTAGCACCTGTAAAAAGTGCCAGCACTTCTGCATATTCAAAACTATCTTGTCTCCGCTTATAAATACTTAAAGCCCTAGATTGCCAACCCACTTCAACATTTTAGTTTTCCCTATTTTAAAGATAACCGTTCCCTTCACTTTTCAAATCCTCAAAACCACCTTCCCATACTTCGATCCAAACCTCATTCCAACTAAAATTTCTCAAGAAGCATTTGTAGCAGCAGAAATCGAAGGAACGACAGTGATTTCTCAGGATCCAAGTGCTGAACAAACGGTAATTGCTCCTCCCACCACTGATCAAGGAACAAAAAAAAAATCAGAAAAGAAAAGGGAGAATCGAGCAAAATGGGAGAAGTATCGAAGAAACGAAAAAGGATGACAAAGGAAAGGCTGTAGAAGAAGAAGTATCAGACCGCGATGTTTTGGAAAATGATCCCTATTTCAATCGGGTTTCACTAAAAGAAAGGTACAAAACTTCTTTTTGTACCAAAAAAGTTACAAAAGGTAGATTTGTTGGTTTTGACTTCCTTGAAGGGATGGGGATTAATTTTAAAGAGAAGTTTTTCTATATGGGCTGGTTAGAAATGGCTAGTTTGAAAAAAAAAGTATAGCCAGAACTGGTGAGGCATTTTGATGCCGATCTTAAGCCATCTAGAAGAAACCCCAACAGATTGACTAGTTTTGTTAAAGGAGTAAAGATTAAACTCAGTGGAAAGGTTTTAAAAAACATTTTCAGTCTTCCTAGGGTTGGCATTGAGAATCGACCTAAGAATCTAAGAGAGGTATTCTTTGTGATTTTGGGAAAAGAGGTACGAAGCAAGAAAAGAAGGACCATAACCTCTGATGAGCTCTTTCTGGAACTCAAAATAGTTCATCACTTCCTTAATCACTGCCTGGCTCCAAGGAGTGGCAAATTTGATTATATTTTTGAAACTGAGTTACTTCTACTGTGGTGTTATGCTAGTAAGGACAAGAAACCTCACATGACTATCATCCTTTTGGACAAAATGCTAGCAGCCTCAACTCACAAGACTATTGGCCTACCATATGGTATGGCTCTTACTAGAATTTTCAAACATTTTGGAGTTGAGCTTGCTGGAGAAAATTGAGAAGTTGTAAAGGAAAGACAAGATGGGATAAACAAATCAACCCTGAAGAGTATGAGGTATGAGAAAAATGCTGAGACAAATCAATAGGTTAGGAAGAACGATGGTCCCTCCACTGCCGCCTCATCCTTACAGGCAGAACTAGAGAAACCTGAAGACTTTGACTTTGAAACCAAAATGGTTAGGCTGATACATCAGTTTGATTCTAAAATTGGTCATTGTCTAACTATGGTTGAGAACCTAGGGACAAAAGAAGACCAACTCTCTAAGGAGGTGAAACTCATCAAGTTGGAGATAAGGAAGCCATTCTGAAAGCCATGGAAGAGGGAAATCCCTCTGCCTCTGACAAGGCAACACCTGAATTTGTAGAAAAAGAGTCTGAAGAGAAAGATTCTGAGGAAGGGGATTCTGAACCAGAAAAGGGACTGAAAATAGAACAAGGGAAGAAAGTTGCAGAATTAGATAAAGGACCAGCAATGGAGCAACATTCTGTAGAAACAGTTGTTGAGTAGCCTGTAGAGAGTGAGACAAACAAGTTAGTGCCAACACCTAAGATATCTGGAGCCACAAATAAAGGGAAACCACCTACTGCAAGTGCTAACCCATCTGAACCTCATCCCTCTCTTTCTCTTCCCTCCAAACCCAGATACAAGCAAAGAGCCCGAAAGAAAGTACCTTTCCATCCTATCACCAAAGCTTATAGCCTTAGAGACCAACCTGGCAAAGTTGTCTCTAATACCCCTGATGACCCGTTAATTGAAAGGCTTTACATTACATTTTAGTTTTATGCCTAACTAAAACTTTTGGTTTGCTTTATCTATGTTTTGTTTTGGATATTGCTAGCCATGGACCAGTTTGTCAGACAGTTTATTTATGGTTCAATGCACTCTCTATATTTTTGTTCTTACTGCTTCAATGCTTTTTGGTGGATCCACTACTTGATGCTTGGCTGCTTGTTTCCTTTATAGAACTTCATTTCTATTTTAATATTTTTTGCTGTTGTACCTGTCAAAATTTTTTCTTAAAACCTTTTTGATTTCTTGACAAAAAGGGGGAGAACTGTACTGCCTTGAGATTTGTATTTCAGATTTGTACAGTTAGCTTAATTGCTACATGGAGTAAAATCCTCAAATAAGGGGGAGGATAATGTCTCTCTGTTATCATATTTTTTGTATATTCAAAAAAAAGGTTTTGTTATCATCAAAAAAGGAGAGATTGTTGACCTAAGGGGTGATCTCCATAGCCGATAGTTGATTTTAATGATAACAAGACCTAGTCATTATAATCTAATGTGTTTAACTTAAGTGTGCAGCTAGCATGATAAAAGCTGTTAAGAGTTATGGATAATCATGAACTGTGGAGTACCATAGACGATCTTGTCAGCACCTCATAAGAGTGCCAACACCATAAAGGGCATATGAGCAGTTTGTGAGAGATTAAGCCAATTCTGTTAGTACCAGAGTCTCAATCAGATTGATGACACCTGCAGAGGAAAAAATAAGATTTGGATATGGAAATGGTTGACAACATCCATGAACCATTCATTCACAATGAAGACCTTCGATCATCACGTCTATATATTCCACTAAAGAAGTATGCAGCTTGAACATGCCATCCTTGCAAACATTATGAAGGAAGCTCAAACAAGAAGAATGGCAAGATTGATGACAATACAAAAGATTGGTAACACCTGATAATCTATCAAAGCCAGCGTGAACAAGAGTGTTAACTTCTAATGGGTTGATGAACCAAGGTCCACCAAAATGTTAAAAATATCTAAGATGCTTGGAAAACAATTAAGTAGATCGGAAGAGCCCAGACATGTTCACATCATTGAAGACTGATTGAAAAAGGGGGTAGGTTAAGGTCTGTGGAAAGCAACAGTAACTGCAGCAGAGAACCAGATTGCTGACACCAACAAAGATTGCTGACAATCTTGATAAAAGGCAAATGACAAAAGAAACAGGGAGACAAATTGGCAACACAAGTTAATGATTGCTGACAACCATGTGGAAGAACAAACTATAAAAGAAATAGAGATAAAGATTGGAAGCACGAAGTGAAGTTCATTAAAAACATTGTTGAAGAGTAACATCAATGCAATGGCAAGTTGAGATTAGTGACACCAAAAAAACGATTGCTGGCAATCATGGTAAACAATTACATCGAAAGAAACCAGGAGCCTGATTGGTAGCACCAGTAGAAGATTGCTGACAATCTCGGTAGGCAACGGGAATTCAAAAATTCACTCTAATAGTCAAATTCTTAAAAATTATCTTAGTTGTTCCCGCATTTAATGCACCTCCAATGGCTCTAACGGCTATTTCTTGTGAGAGACTATAAATATATGTGTTCAACTCATTTATGAGTAAGAGAAAAGGATCTTAAAGTGCAAAAATCCAAAAGCCCTAAATCTTCCTTATTACTCTGCAACTGTCATTTTCCGAGAGGAATTATTGAGCTATAACTTGCATTTATTCACTTCTAAGAGTGACATTGATTATATTGTAACCTCATTACTTCCGAAAAGGGTGTTATAACCCCTGAGAGCTTGAGTGTATCTTGACAACACTCTTGTAAAATCGAGAGCTTGGTTGAAGTTTCTCGGCAGCAAGGATTGGGTGTAAATCCTTGGATATAATAGTGAACTGGGCACTTAAAGAAGCTAGCAGTTGTGTAAAGAGAAGATTACATAGTGGAACACCCTCGAGGGGATCGAGGAAGAGAGGACGTAGGTAAGGATTAAGTCGAACCTCTATAAATCTCTTGTTCTCTGCTTACTATTGATTACGTGTGTGTGTGTGTGTTAACTATTGAATGATTGTGCAAGTTATCTTTACTTGTCAGCAATCTTAGTTCGTATTTGCATCACTTATTCTTTGTCATTATTTAAATAAGGATTGATTTTGATTTACCGTAAAATCCTGCAATATTTTGAAGGTCCCAATTCATCCCCCCCTCCCCCCCCCCCCTCTTTCCCTTCTTAGGACTATCTTTGACGCAACAAATTAGAATTAGGAAAGGTTTGAAAAGAGATTTAGAAAGTTTAAAATTGAGAAAGCTTTGAAATTAAGAAAGATTTGATTACTATTTCCTAAAATTGAAGATTTAATTTGATTTCTAAAATTATAAGATTTGATTTAATTTTCTAAATGGGAAGATTTGATCTAGTTTCCTAATTTGAAAGATTGGATCTAGCATGAAATTGGAAAGGTTGAATTTTTAAAATCTTGGATTTAGAAACCTCTGATTTTGATATAGAAAAGGAGATTTTGAAAATCTAAGATTTGATGGAAAAGATAGTCTTTGAAAAAACTTTGATTTGAAGCGAAAAAGGAAGTCATGTTTTTTAGAAAAGAAAATTAGGGTTTTCTAACCATGGGATCTAGGGCAAGAAAAAGAGTTTCTAGGAAGGAAACTTGAAGAGAGTTTTTAGATGGTAAATTTTTGAAGAGAACTTTTGGAAAGGAGTTTGAAAAGAGCTTTTTGGAAAATAGATTTTTAAAAGGAGTTTTTTTTTTTTTAGAAAATAGATTTTTAAAGAGAGTTTTAGGAAATATTTTGAAAAGAAATTTTGAAAGGAGTTTGAATATGGACTTTTGAAATCTTTTGAAGGTCTCAGTTTCCTAAAACGAATCTAACCATGAAAAGATTAGAACGATTCTAAGTTAGTGATTTTGAAAACAATATGGAGTTGAAATATGGACCAATTTGATCACATTGAATATCACACTTTCCTAAAATAACCCTAACCATGAAATGGCTAGAATCATCTTAAGATTGTGGTTTTGATGAAAAACTAGTTAGGGTTTACACCCAAAATATGGACCTTGATGGCCACAGTGAATATAACACTTTCTTAAAGTAACCCTAACCATGAATTGGCTAGAATCACTCTAGGAGTGTGATTTTGAAAATAAGATTTTGAATGCAAGTTTGAAAGATGATTTTGATACAAACTATGAAAATAACTTTTTGAAAACAATTTTGAGTAGATTAAAGAATATGATATGCACAATGCAAGTAGGGTCGTGAACATACAAGGTTGGCTTCACCACATAATAAAGAGGGCCGAATCCACATGGTCTAAGGTTGAATTAGAAGAAAGCCCCTGACATGGTGACTTTCAACCATCTTCCTACACATGAATCTAGAATTCCCTTGTTTCAACCATGCAAGAAAGGGGGGGAAGAAGATAGGGGATTAAAATAGAAGAAAACCCAAGTGGGTTAGGAGGAAGAAAAGAGGGGGGAAGTACGTAAACATAAAAGAAAGCCTTCCTTATTTTCTTCTTGTTTTATTTGTTTTGTTTGCGTTGCTTTGCTTGATCTTTGAGAGTTTCCAAGTTGTAGCACCTTGATTCTTCAATGGAGGCTTCGAGGGCTTGTGTATAAATGTATGGAGTGTATAGAGGTGTTACGGTTAAGTGTATGGAGGCTAGGGTTTAAAGAGGCCTAAGAGAGCTAAGGTTTGAAGAGAGTTCGAGGTCTATTTGCAAAGAGATAGGGTTTCTGGACTTGGATTACTGACCCTTTTCACGCAGGGGGAGGCTCTATATTTACAGATAAAGATTAACTTGGCACTTATTGCCGTGGCGATAGGGCAATTTTTTCGCTAACACCACTAGCAGTGGCGCAAGGCCAAATTTTGTCTTGGCACCACTGCCAGTGGCACTAGCCACTTAGGAAATGTGTTAGGTTGGCAAGCATCGTATTTTTCATCCCTTGATACACAAGGCAAAAGATTTGGGCACCAACATTAGTGACTACCATGCAATTTTTGGCTTAGCTTCACTAGGAGTGACTCTGGAAGGTCCGGGAATGCTCTGGCAGGCTAGGAATGGTCCGAAAAGCAAAAAATGGATAGAAACCCTTCAAATAATGTTTCAGGGGTAATGGACTTGAAAAACAATGTCGGAATGGTCAAGTAAGCTATTACGGGCAAAACGGTCAACTAGATTGGAAAACCACTAGATGGACTTGGAATGACTTGTGAGAGGACTTAAAGGTTGGAAACACTATCTAGAGTGTTCCAAGGGATTGCCAATTTGATAACCAGAGCTAGTGTGCTTGGAAAAGGCGACCAGCCCACTAGGGGCAAAACAGTCATTTTGTACCGAGTTTACTGGAATAGACTCGGAATGATTTGAAAAAGTATTGAATGGTCAGGAATACTATTAGAAGTATTCTCGGGAGGTTACCAATTTGATACCTAGAGCCGATGTGGTTCCCGGAGGCGCTCGAATACCTAGGGGCAAAATAATCATTTTGACTGAATGGTCTCGGAATTGGTTCGGAACCGACTGGAAGGCACTTAAACATGCCGAATTATCTTTGGGATGATCTTGGAAGAGTGGACTTACCACTCTAAGGACTTAGGTACTTTCTCAAGAGGCGTACTAGAAAAGGTCCAAGGGGCAGTTTGGTCATCTTTCACCAGAGTGGGCTAGCAGGTGTCGCGCCTAGATTTTTCACACCCGAAAAAGACAAGTGAGAAAAACACAGTACTCTCTTGTTAGAACTCATCCTCCTAGAAAGATGAGTGCGACTAAGTTTGAATTAGAAATTGGTTTGCATTAAGGGCTTTTAGAAAACAATTTGAAGTCGCAACCTAACTTAATTAAGGTGAGTTAGGTCACCTAAAACTAAGCACAATCCGAAGATTGCACTTAGAATTTTTTAAAAAGGTTTTGAAAACTTCTTCAAGAGAGGGTTTTTAAGAAAATAGGTTGTTTGGCAACCTTTGAAAATATTTAAGGCCTTTTTTTAAAATAACTCTATTTGGACTTTGAAAATAGTGATCTAGGTTTGGAGGTTGGTTACGTGTAGGGAAGACGCACTAAGCCATCACCCTCCCTCATCCTTGCGGTACCTACATATCTATTTATCCTAAGTTCACTCGTTAGAGGTTTTGATTAATAAATGTCCAAAACTATCCGCTTTAGAAAAGAATTTTGAAAGAAATTGACATGATGCATGTTATGCAAGTGCAAGAATAAGACTTGATTTTGAAAATAGATTTGAAAGAACTTCATTTGATTTGAAATGGATTTGGAATGATAGATTTGATTTTAAAAGAAAAGTTTTAGAAATTGGAAATACAGATTTGAAAATAGATTTTTGGACTTGGAAGTTTGAAAATAATTATGGAATTGAAAACTTGAAAAAAAAGGTTATGAAATTGGAAGTTTGAAAAAGGTTATGACCGCACCCATGAGGATTGCCTACATATCCCTTTTTGGGAACCAGGTCAGTCGTTGTTCAGATAAGAGTCTGATAGAAAATTTAATTTGAAAAGAATTTGATTTGAAAAAGAGATTTGATTCGAAAAACAAATTTTGATTTGAGCTTTGAATAGAAGATTTGAGATTGAACTTGGAATTGACTTTGATTTGAAATTGAACTTGAGGATTTGAAATGGACCTTGGAATTGACTTTGAACTTGATTTGGAAACATAGAGTTTTGAAAACATCTTGACTTAAACTGACGTTTGAATAACCATCTTGGTTTAGAAAATAATTTTTGGGGAAGAGTTAGAAGCTTCCTAACTTTAGGGTTAGGGTCGAACTAGGGTCCAGACATCCTAGGACTTAGGGTAACCTAGGGTTGAAGCATGTAATTGAATTGAATTTGATTTAAACTTGAAAAGCTTGATTTTGGAAAGCTCAGTTCTAGGAAACCTAGACTTAAGAAGATAGGATTTAGGAAGGGCTTTAAGAAAGATTTGATTGGAAAGTTTGATACAGAAAACATGGAGAGTTGGAATCTAGGAAATATTGAATTTAGAAAATCTCGAATTTAGTAAAGTTTCAAAATAGGAAAGTTTCACTTTAAAAAAGTTTCGAATTAGGAAAGTTTTGAATCATGAAAGTTTCAAATTTAGGAAAGTTTCCTTTTTAGGAAAAAGTTGATTTTGAAAAGATTTGGAATGGAAAGTTCGAAATTAGAAAAGGTTTGAAAGTTTGAGTTTTAGAAACACTTGAAGTTTAGAAAAGATTTAAGTTCAAGAAAGATTGAAAAATTTAGACTTTAGAAAATTAAGATTTGGAAAGATATGGAATTAGGAAAGGTTGGAATTAGGAAAGATTTGGATTAGAAAAGATTTGATTTCTATTTCCTAAAATAAAAGATTGGATTTGTATTTCCAAAAAGAGATGATTTGATTTTGTTTCCAAAAACGGAGGATTCAATTTGGTTTCCTAAAATGGAGGATTTGATTTGACATGGAACTAGAAAGATTAAGTTTTGGAAATCCTAGATTTTGATTTAGAAAATAGGATTTGGAAATATATGATTTTGATGTAGAAAATAGGATTTGGAAACCTAAAGTTTGATGTAGAAAAGGAAGTTGGAAATTAGGGTTTCCTAACCATGGCTTCTAGGGCTTGACTTGGACTCCAAGAAAAGAGATTTTTTAGAAAGTAAATCTTTTGAAGGAAGAGTTTTTAGGAAAGAGATTTTAAAAAGTAGAATTTTGAAGAGAGCTTTTTAGAAATGAGTTTTAAAAGAAGTTTAGGAAAGTGGAACTTTTGGAAAGAAAGTTTTAGGAAGGAGATTTTTGAAAAAGAGTTTTTAGGAAAAAGATTTGAAGAGGAATTTTAGAAAGTGAAATTGTAAAGAAATTTTGGAGAGGATTTAAAAAGCAATTTTGGAAAGAAGATTTGAATGTGGACTTTTCCAAGTCCCTAAACATACCTCATTTTCCTAAAACGGTTCTAACCATGGAGGGATTAGAACCATTCTAGGATTATGGTTTTGAGAACAACAAAGATTTAAAAATATGAACAAAAATAGTCACTTTAAATATAACACTTTCCTAAAGCAACCCTAACTATGGAAAGGCTAGAATCACCATAGGATTATGATTTTGAAAATAAGTTTGGAAAAAGAAAATTTAATACAAGTTTTGAAAACGATTCTCGATGCAAGTTTTGAAAACAAGCTTTGGAGAGATGAGTGATCGTGATATGCACAATGCAAGTTGGGGTTGTGAACGTACAAGGTTTAAGGTTTCACTACATAATCAAGGAGACCAAACCCACGTGGTCTCCTGTCAGACTAAGAGAAAGCCCCCAACACGGTGACTTTCAATAACCTAATCCTACACATGAACTGAGGAGTCCCTTGTTTCAAGCATGCAAGAAAGGGGGGGGTAGAAGATGGAGATTAAAATAGAAGAAAATTCAAGTGGGTTAGGAGAGAGAAGAGAGAGAGGGGGGTATTGTGCAAACGTAAATAGGAAGCCTACCTTGTGTCTTCTTTATTTTGCTTGCTTTATTTGCTTTGTTTTGCTTGCTTGCTTTGCTTTGATCTTTACTTTCATTTTCAAGAGCTTCCAAGTTGCAGCACTTCAAGTCTTCAATACAGGCTTTGGAGGCTAGTATATGAGTGTATGCATGCTATGGTTAAGTGTATATGGGGTAGGGTTTTGTATATGGAGGCTAGGGTTTGGAGAACCTAAAGAAAACTAAGGTTTGGAAGGGCTTCGAGCTCTGTAATTCGAAAAATAGAGTTTTTGGACTGTGTTTGCGGACCCTTTTCATGCTAGAGGAGACTCTGTATTTATAGACAGAAGAGTGCACTGGCGCCTACTGTAGTGGCGTCAGGCCAAACTTTACACTAGCACCACTAGAAATGGTGTCAGGCCATTTTTTGGCTTGGCGATATTAGTAGTGGCACCAGCCACTTAGGAAACTTTTAACGTCAACAAGCAACGTATCTTTCAAAGATTTTGGTGCCTATACTAGTAATTACCATGCAATTTTTAGCCTAGCTTCACTAGGAGTGACTCCGTAAGGTTCAAGAATGATTTAAAGGGCCAAGAATGGCCTAGAGGGCCAAAAAGGGACAAGAACCATTAGAACAGAGTCTCGGGGGTAGTAGACTTGAAAAATAATGTCAGGATGCGTTGGAACGGTTGACCGAGCCATTAGGGGCAAAATGGTCAATTGGGCCAGAAAGCTACCGAGATGGACTTGGAATATCCCGGAAAAAGACTTAAGTCTTGAAAACATTACCTAGAATGTTCCAGGATGTTACCGGTTTGATACCTAAAGCCGGTATGGTTGAAAAAGGCAACCGACCTACCAGGGGCAAAACGGTCATTTTGCACCAGGTTTGCTTCGGAGTCACCACCTAACTTGATCAAGGTGAGTTAGGTTACCTAAAAACTAAGCACAATTCGAAGACTACACTTAGGGTTTTTGAAAACGATTTTGGAAATACTTCCTCAAGAGAGAATTTTTAAGAAAACAGGTTGTTTGGTAACCTTTAGAAAATATGTAAGCCTTTTTTTGAAAATAACTTCGTTTGGTCTTTGAAAATAGTGATCCTAGGTTTGAAGGTTGGTTACGTGTAGAGAAAACGAACTAAGCCATCACCCTACCCCGCCCTTGCGGTACCTACGTGTCTATTCACCCTAGATTCATTCATTAAAGTCTTCAATTAATAAATGTCCAATACTGTCCACTTTTGAAAATAGTAAGGGTTGCCTACGTATCTCTTTTAAGGAATCAAGTCAGTTGTAGTTCAGACAAGAGTCCGATAGAAAATAGAAGGTTTTGATTTG
The DNA here is from genome assembly GCA_033060915.1 of Euryodendron excelsum. NCBI lineage: Eukaryota > Viridiplantae > Streptophyta > Magnoliopsida > Ericales > Pentaphylacaceae > Euryodendron > Euryodendron excelsum. The sequence goes on along the minus strand of CM065389.1, from coordinate 22,057,434 downwards.
AAAAAGAGATTTTGATTTGAAAAAAAAAAAAAGGTTTTATTTGAACTTAGAATAGAAGATTGAAAATTGAAATTTGGAATTAAAAATATTGGACTTGTTTTGGAAAGATTGAGATTTAGGAAACCTAGTATTAAGAAAGATAGGATTTAGGAGGGACTTGAGATTAAAAAAGATTGGACTTGACTTAGAAAGGTTTTCAAAAAGATTTGACTCGAATGTCGGACTTGGAAGATTAGGGAAAGATTAGATTTAGGAAAGGTTCAAATTAGGAAGGTTTCAAAATAGGAAAGTTTCATTTTAGGGAAGATTTTGAATTAGAAAAGTTTTCTTTTTAGAAAAGTTTCAATTTACAAAAGTTTCAAATTAAGAAAGTTCCAAATTATGAAAGAATTAAAATTGGAAAATTTTGAAATTTGAATGTTTTGAAATAGGAAAGTTTTGAAATTGGTAAGTCTTCTTTTTAAGAAAGAGTCGATTTTTGGAAAGAGTTTGAATTAGGAAAAGTTTGATTTAAGTACGATTTGGAATTTGGAAAGTTTACAATTTAGAAAGTTTTGACTTAAAAAAGTTTTAGAATTTAGGAAAGATTTGAAATTTTAAGTTTTGAAAATTTAAGGTTTAGGAAAGTATGAGATTAGGAAGGATTGGAATTAAGAAATATTTAGATTTGAAAGGATTGAGATTCTTATTTCCTAAAACAAAAGATTAGATTTTGTTTCTAAAAATAGATGTTTTGATTTTGTTTCCTAAGTGGGGAGATTGGATTTGGCGTGGAATTGGAAGGTAAAGTTTTGGAAATCCTAGGTTTTGGGGTAGAAAATAGGTTTTAGAAATATATGATTTGATGTAGAAAAAAAAGGAGATTTTGAAAATCTAGGTTTTGAAGTAATCATGTTTTAGGAAAGAAAATTAGGGTTTCCTAACCATGGCTCTAGGGTTTAACTTGGAGTTCAAGGAAAAAGATTTTGGAAAGTAAATTTGGTGGAAAGGAAAATTTTTGGAAGAAGACCTTAGAAAGGAGTTTTTGGAAAAGGACTTTGAAAAGAGAGTTTTTAGGAAAAAGATTTTTAGAAAAGAGTTTTTAAAGGGAAGTTTTAGAAAACATTTTTTGAAAGGAGATTGGAGAAAGTTTTAGAAAGTATGTTGGAAAAGAGATTTTAGAAAGTAGACTTGAAAAAAGATTTTGGAGAGGATTTAAAAAGGGATTTTGGAAAATAAGTTTGAAAAGAGATTTTGAAAATGATTTGAATATGGACTTTTGCAAGCCTCTAAAAATATCTCACATTCCTAAAACGATTCTAACCATAAAAAGGTTAGAACCATTCTAGGATTATGGTTTTGAAAACAACAAGGATTTGAAAATATGGACCATATTGGTCACTTTAAATGTAACACTTTCCTAAAGCAACCCTAACCATGGAAGGCTAGAATCACCTTAAGATTGTGATTTTAAAAATAAGTTTTGAAGAAGAAAACTTTAATGCAAGTTTTGAAAATGATTTTTGATGCAAGTTTTGAAAACAAGTTTAAAAACAAATTTTGGGAGAGATGCATGATCATGATGTGCACAATACAAGTTGGGGTCGTGAACATACAAGGTTAAAGGCTTCACCACATAATCAAGGGGGCCGAACTCACGTGGTCTTTAGTTAGACTAATAGAAAGCCCCCGACACTGTGACTTTCAATAGTCTAATCCTACACATGAACCGGGGAGTCCTTTGTTTCAAGTATACAAGAAAGGGAGGGAGAAGATGGGAGATTAAAATAGAAGAAAACCCAAGTGGGTTAGGAGAGAGAAGAGAGAGAGGGGAATTGCGTAAACGTAAATAGGAAGCCTACCTTATGTCTTCTTTTATTTACTTTGCTTTATTCACTTTGTTCTTCTTGCTTTACTTCGGTCTTCACCTTGATCTTCAAGCGTTTGTTCTGATCTTCGGGAGCTTCAGAGTTGCAACACTTCAAGTCTTCAGTGGAGGCTTTGGAGGCTAGTATATGAGTGTATATGAGTGTATGGGAGTGTATAGGAGTGTATGTATACTAGGGTTTAGTGTATAGGGGCTAGGGTTTGGAAAACCTAAAGAAGACTAGGGTTTGGGGAGGCTACAAGCTCTGTATATCAAAGAGGAGAGTTTTTAGATTGAGTTTGCAGACACTTTTCACGCTGGAGGAGGCTCTGTATTTATAGACAGAGGATTGACCTGGCACCTGTTGCAATGGCGCCAGGCAAAAATTCAGGCCAAAGTTTGGCTTGCAATGGTGCCAACCAGTTAGGAAAGTTTTAAGCTCAGCAAACAACGTATCTTCCGAAGATTTGGGCGCCTGTATTAGTGACTACCATGTAATTTTTAGCTTGGCTTCACTAAGAGTGACTCTAAAAGGTCTGGGAATTATTTAAAGGACCGGGAATGGCCTGGAGAGCTGGAAAGGGATGGAAACCCTTAGGATAGCGTCGCGGAGGTAGTAGACCTGAAAAATGTGTCAAGATGTGACAGAGGGGTTGACTAGGCCATTAGGGGCAAAACGCTCAATTAGGCCGGAAAGCTGTCGGGATGGACTTGGAATATCCTGGAAGAAGATTGGAGGCTTGGAAACATTAACTAGAATGTCCTAGGAGGTGGCCGGTTTGATACCCAGAGCTAGTGTGGTCGGAAAAAGCGACCGGCCCACTAGGGGCAAAATGATTATTTCGCACCAGGCTTGCCGGAACTGACTTGGAATGACCTAGAAGAGAAATGGAAGGCTGTGGATACTATTAGAAGCATCCCTGGGAGGTTACTGATTTAATACCTAGAGCCGGTGTGGTTCCCAAAGAGCTCGGATGCCTAGGGGCAAAATGGTCATCTTGACCGAAATGTCTCGGAATTGGCCTGAAACTGACTGGAAGGCACCTAACCATGCTGAATTATCTTTAAGACAATCTTGGAAGGGTGGACTTACCATTCTGAGGACTTAGGTACTTTCTCAAGAAACATACCGGAAATGGCCCTAGGGGCAATTTGGTCATTTTTCACCGGGCGGGGCTAGCAGACACTGGTGTTGACCTGGGTTTTGAATGTTTTCGTCACTCTGACGGCGGTCCCGCGACATAGGGGTTTATCGGCAATTCTCTATATCAACCTGTTTATGAGTGTTTCCATCACTCTGATGGTTGCGATGTTTATAAGTATTTTTGTTACTCTAATGGGTCGCGATCATTCCAGAGACTGCCTAATCTCAGGAAGCTGCTAGGTAGAATTAATGCCTAAGGAATCAACTTCCTCGAACGGCATGCCAAAACATACATTTCTTCATTGGCAGGCTAGTAAGTGCCAAAGGTGAACTGTTCTACCATCTCGAGGACTTGGGGTCTCGTCTCGGTCGACAAGTTTAAAGGGACTTACCGTTCTGAAGAGTTCTCTCAGAAAACGTGTCGAACATGATGGACTTACCACCTCAAGGAATAAACTTTCTCGAAAGGTGTGCCGAATTTAATTTGGAATTGGAATTGGACTCGAAATTGGATTTGAGATTAAAATGGGGACTTACCGTCTTCGAAAAGACATGCCCACTGGAATTGGACCGGACAATGCCCCAAGGGCATTTTGGTCATTTTACCTCTATCTAGGCCCAATGGGCCCGCGAAGCGATTGATTGACGGGATTAGACTTGGAAAATTAATCGGGGACTATGTCCACATTGACTTGAATGCAAGTCTGGACGGACTGGAGATTACCGAGCGGGCAAAAATGAGGTGCTTACATGGACTTACCGTTCTGAGAACTTGGTACTTTCTCGAGAAATGTGCCGAAAAGTCCTAAGGATAGTTTGGTTATTTTTTACTGGAGTGGGCTAGCAGGCACTGGTGTTGACTTAAGTTTAGAGTGTTTTCATCAATCTGACGGTGGTCCCATGACATAAGGGTTTGTTGACAATTCCCAATGTCGACCTGTTTACGAGTGTTTCTGCCACTCTGACGGTTGCGATGTTTACGAGTGTTTTCACCACTCTGACGGTTCACAATCATTCCAGAGACTAACTGATCTCGAGAAGCTGCTAGGTGGACTTATCACCTGAGGAATCAACTTTCTCAAAAGGCGTGCCGAAATGGACATTCTTCATTGGCGGGCTAGCAAGCACCAAAGGTGGACCGTTCTACTATCTCGAGGACTTGAGGTCTCTTCCCGGTCGACGGGTTGAAGGGACTTACCAGTCCGAAGATTTTTCTTAAAAAACGTGCTGGACTGGATGGACTTACCGCCTCAAGGGATCAACTTTCTTAAAAAATATGCCGAACTTGATTTGAACTGGAACTGGACTAGAATTGGATTTGAACTGGAATTGAGATTGAAAAGGGGACTTATTGTCTTAGAGAAGACGTGCCCAACTGGAATTGGACCAGAGAATGCCATAAGGGCATTTTGGTCATTTTGTCTCTATTTGGGTCAAATAGGCCCGCGAAGCGATCGATTGACTGGCTTATGTTTGAAAAACTAATTTGAACTGGAATGCGTCCATATTGACTTGAATACAAGTCTGAAAGGACTGGAGACTGCAGAGCGGGCAAAAATGGGGTGCTTATAATAGGCACTGGTGTTAACCCAGGTCTCGAGTGTTTCCATCACTCTTGACGGTCTGTGACGAGTTGGTTTCCAAAGATATCTCGTCCTTTGGTAAACGTGTCATGGCCAAGAGGTGAATTCGGTCCCATGACATAGGAGTTTTGTTGGCAATTTCCAATGTTGATCTATTTGCGAGTGTTTTCGCCACTCTAACAGTTACGATGTTTTCAAGTGTTTTCGCCACCTTGACGGTGCGCGTTCATTCCGGAGACTACCTAATCTCGGGGAAGTTACTATGTGGACTTATTATCTGAGGAATCAACTTTCTCGAAAAACGTGTCAAATAATGGACATTCTTCATTGGCAGGCTAGTAGGTGCCACAGGTAGACTGTTCTACCATCTCGGGGACTTGGGTTTTGTCCCGGTCGACGAGTTTGAAGGGACTTACCATTCTGAAAAGTTTTTTCAAAAAAAATGCTGAATGGATCAACTTTCTCGAAAGGCATGTCAGATTTGATTTGAATTGGAATTGGATTTGAAATTGAATTTGAGATTAAAATGGGGACTTACCGTCTTTAGGAAGACGTACCAACTGGAATTGGACCGATCAATGCCCCAAGGGCATTTTGGTCATTTTGCCTTAGTTGGGACCCAGGCTGCCCACGAAGCAATTGATTGATTGGATTGAGTATGAAAAATTGATTTTGACTTGAATGTGTCTATTTTGGTTTAAATGTGATTTCGGTCGGACTGGAGCTTGCCAAGCGGGCAAAAATGGAGTATTTACATTACCGCTCACGCTCACACTAATGGCCAAATGGAGGTCACAAATTGCACATTAGGCAATCTAATTCGTAACATTTGTAGCTACCATCCAAAATAGTGGGATTATGCATTGCCACAAGCTGAATTCACGTACAATAGTGTAATGCATAATGCAATAGGCAAATCACCATTCGCAGTGGTCTATACAACACCGCCTCAATATGCGGTTGATCTTATCCATCTTCTAAAAGATTAGACAGTGAGCATTACTATAGAGGGCATGGCTGAGTAGGCATAACTAATTCAAGCAGAAGTCAAACAGAATCTGGAAGAGACTAATACAAGGAATAAGACCATTGCTGACAAACATTGCCGCCTCAAACTCTTCAAAGAAGGAGAGTCAATAAGGGTGTTTTTGTGAAAGGAAAGGTTTCCGGTCGGCAACTACGATAAGTTGAAGCCAAAGAAATATGGTCTGTACTAGATTTTAAAGAAATTGAATGACAATGCCTACATGGTAGACCTCCCAAAGAACATGAGGATTTCATGAACTTTCAATGTTGTTGACTTGTATGAGTAACATATTAAAAACCTACTTTATCTGAACTATGACTTGAGGTCGAGTTCTTTTCAAATTGGGGTTGCGCGGGTTGGGGGGGGGGGGGGGGGGGGGGCCAGCACTGATGTAGGACAAGTTTTCCCGCTTTGATTGGACTTTCAAATTTCCCACTTTAATTTTAATTTTTGTTTCCCCTTTCAAAGTCAAATTTGGAGCCTCCCAAATTTGACTAATGTTCCCTCTTGAAATTCAAATTTGGAGCCTTTCTCAAATTTAGATTTCAATCCTACTTAAAGTCAAATTAGGAGCCTTCTTATATTTGACTAATTTTCCCTTTTAAGTATGAATTTTATTTCTCGCTTAGATTTGATTTTCATTTCCTGCTTTGTAAGCTCTTTATAAGGGTTGTATCCCTCGCTTTGTAATTTAGCTTTAATCAATATATATATATATATATCATATTTTGGAGTGTTTTACTCTTGTTCTTGGTGCACCAAGTTGTTTCGCGTTATTGACGTTTGTCTTAACTCTCTTTCATGTTTTCGTTCTGCATCAATTAGGATTCTTATTATTAGTAAATTCCATAAACAAAGACATGTTGATGTTGTAATTTGTTTTTAGACTTGTTATTTGTGTTATGAGTCGTTATTGAGTGCTGTAAAATACACGGATATTAGAGTTAAAGTGTCTACCATCTACACATTGGCTAAGGAGTACTTGGATGTACTTAATCAAATATTTAAAGCAAGATAGTGTAATTCGTTTCCTTATAGCTGGCAATTAGGGGTGCATAAGTGACCCTACAATTAGGGGGTTGGTTCGGTTCATTTCGTTGGACCATTGGTTTGATTTTGGTTCTACAATTTCAAGAATCGAAGTGATCGGGTTAGTTCTAGGTTCATATGTTGGCAACCCGATGGAACCCGAACTGACCTAAAGGTATATTATTTATATACTATTTGAATAAATAATCACAAAGTTATTATATAATGTTTTGTTCTTAAATGCATAAAAGACTAAGGTTAATTAACCAAATATCATTCACAAACGAGCTAGACATCCTAGCTTTATATAGAGGTTAAAGAGTTAATATTGTACTGTTATGGGATGGTGTGCAAGCAAAAGCCTACACTACTTCACATTATCCCACATCGGTAGGTTAGTAAATCTTTTGCCTCTTTCTTCCTTGTAAGAATGGCTCCTTCTTGAATGTGACTTTTGTGTAAACATTGGGCCTTATTTTTTAGTAGGCCCAGTAAGTGGGCTTTAATTTCCACGACCAAGTTTAAGTGGCAACATTATGAGGCCTGCTGATTTCATAAATTGTTGGCCAAGTTCATTATATAAATATTAAATTATGGAGAACTGTGGGTTGAACTGAACCAACCTGATCTATTTTGGTTTGGTTTGGTTCGGTTTACAAAGATGCATGGTTTGGTTCTACGTATTAATCTTAAGAATTGGGGGAAAATTCTAGAGAGCTTCGCTCTCTTAGTATTTCTTGTTGACTCAATGTTAACCCTTGTTGACTCAAGGTTAATTCCTATGTTGATTTTGATGATAACTAAACCTTGTATTATTTTACTAATGAATCTACTTAGTGTGTAGATTAACAAAGTTCATAATTTAGACTTAAAGTTCAATCTTAAGTCTAATGCATGTCAAAGAGAATGCACAACAAATTCAAGAGCTATGCAATGAACCAAACAGAAGAGTGATGCCTATCTCTACTTCAAACAAATATTTTACATTCGAAGAGATTGAAGGTGTTCAAATGAAGCTTTCATCAAATTATGCATATATTCAGTGAATTTGGTTTGCACTCAAGATAGATTGAAGACTTCATCAAAATATGCAAAGATTGGTTGAAGAGGTGCAAAGATCAGTTGAAGAAGAATTGATTGTTGAAGAGATTGAAAATGCTCAAGAGAAGACTTCATCAAGAATGCAAAGATCAATTCAAGATAATGTGCTTGAAGTTGCTGAGAAGATGATTCACAATGATTGTTTGATCTCTACTTGGAATCCTAGTGAAGAATTCTTCTACAATGTAAAGAATCAATGAAGACTAGATGTATGAAGAAATTTTATCAAGCCTGCAAAAGTCTTATTGAAGTGATTTTTAAAGAAGAAAGAAGAATTGCTAGCAAAGAGAAAAAATCATAAATGAAGCATTGTGAAGCTCTACATATTAAGAAAGCTTGGCATTGAAAAAAAGTGTTTTACAATAATAGAAGAAGTTTTGCAAATAAAAAAGAAAAGATGAACATTGATCTAATGAAGCTCTGACAGTTTGAGAATCAAGAGAAGCTCAATATCCAGTGATTGATTCAATCCAAATTGAATAGAAGTTAACTTTGATAAGTTGAAGAGATTTGATTGACCATCATACCCCAAAGAAATACTCCTTGAAGATCTTATATTAGTGTTGAGATGAGCTAGATCATTAGAAGTAATAAAGTAGATTTCTGGGCAATGAGCGGACTCATTGAGATAAGGAGTCGCCTCATGGTTACAGAAGCAAAAGGCTTAAAGATCAAATGGACAATGAGCAGACTCATGAAGAAATGAAGAGTCGCCTCTTGATCACAGAAGCAAAAAGGCCTGAAGACAAAATGAACAATGAGCGGACTCATGAAAAATAAAGAGTAGCCTCTTCATTACAGAAGCAAAAAGCCTGGAGACCAAATAAACAATGAGTGGACTCATTGAAATGAAGTGTCGCCTCATAGAGACAAACGCAATGGCTTAAAGATGACAGGATCAATGAGCAAACTCATGAAGATGAAGAGTTGTCTCATGACAGCAGAAGTAAAAGGATGAAGATCAAATGAACAAAGAGCGGACTCCTGAAGATAAAGAGTCGCCTCATGACAGTAGAAGCCGAAGATGTGAAGACAGAATGAACAAGGAGTCGCCTCATTGATATGAAGAGCGAACTCATGAAGTCAGTGAACAACATCTGGTAAATGTAGAAGCAGAAAGTGTCGACTTCACAAACTTGGAGCCAACTCCTTGGATATAACGGCTATTTTTCTTAACGTTATAACGAACTGAACGTGCATTAATGATGCCCAACAACCTCTAACGGATGGAATCAATATAGAGGTTTATATACCAGCTTCCAGCTGCATTTATACAAGAGATGTGAGACAAATACAAGATCAAACTGGCTGATTCACTGAAAACCCTGAATATTCTTCCTATCTTTATCTGTGAGCTTTGATTGTAAAATCTACTCTTGTTAAGGAGTTTATTAGTTACTTGTATATTCTTATACACTTGTAAAGAAGAGTTTGAGAGTTCTCTTGAGAAAGAAAAACTCTTGTAAGTTTAAGTGGAGCTTGGATAAAACCACTTGGAAATTGAAGAGCTCGGTGAAGAGTTCTTGTGTATAGTGAGCTGAGCACTTTGTCAATCAGCAGCCCATTTGTAATTGGAGGTTACATAGTGGAAGAAGACTTCAAGGAGGTCTTGGAGTGAGAACGTAGACCACGGTTTGTGGTTGAACCTCGGTAAATCTGTGTGTTCTTTCTTATGCTCTGTTTTCTTTCATTCTTCTGATTATATTGCATTGCACATTAATTGATCACTGTTACATTGGTTAGATTAATTTTAATTAATCTTAATTGCTATTAATCTTCGAAAAATTCAATTCACCCCCCCCTCTTGGGTTGCCTTTTAGGCCAACATTTCTGTCTGACCCTAACGAGGTCTGACTTGAGTCGTTTGAAAAACTTCAGAGAGTTTTGGTGCCTTAGTGCCCTAATGAGAATGCAAATAGTGTTTATCATAACTTTCTTACCCCAACAAAGTTCGACCAACCTCAATGTCGCACCCACACCTAATCAGATGTTAATAACATCTTATGTTGAGTGGATCGTACAAGTCACTAACCTGCGAACGTCACCTAGTAACAATCCCATAACTATGTATGTTATAAAGAAATTGACAATATTTTTAATCTTACATCCATCCTTTTCTAACCATACATGCATATTGAACCAAACCTATAAATATTTACAATGTGGAAATATAAATAGACTCCAAAACAATTATCACTAAAATGTACAACTTGTACAAGATCTAGAACTGAAAACCAATAGAACTCTTAAGTCAATTAATTTAACAACAGAAGCAATGGACTAGACATCACCATCTATTCACGTAAAACAACCTGTGTGAGCGTAAGCTTCTTGTCATCTCGCTTACTAAGATAATCAAACTCATAAAAAATAAATATTACATAAACACCAAAATCACCAATAGATAACCAACCTTTCAATAATCTATAATCATAAACCTATCACCATCATTAATGAGAAATATCTCGTATAATGTAATGTCTAATGTCACCATATATGCTCACCGTTTTGATAACAATACCTAATTCATAGATGACAAGGTATCTAAGAATGTCCACCATGATATTTTTTAGTTTAATTCACTATGACTTAACCTCACCACTACAATGCAAGTTATACACACAATATATGTTGTATACATTGTCTCCACATAATCAAACACTAACACCAATAATAATAGATGTAAGGTATTCAATTCAATAGGAGCAAGAATATCTTAAGATTAACCCCTACCTAATTCCGCTATGTTAAACAAAAGTTGGGTCATTCATTAGGTGGAACTGAAATGCTTTTAGCTACCTCTACAACATACACCATATCATATACTTGTGAAATTGCAATATCATATATAAATGTCATAATTCACATATATTCATAGCTCATAACTCGTCATCATAAGAGCTGGCACCTATAAATAATGGATTTGTAACTTAGAGAAGAAGTTTCAACACCTGTGTCACACTCACTCCCAATCAGGCGTCATTAACACCATCTTAGGGTGAGTGTAATCACACAGGTTATCTACCCGCGAACGAAACCTCATAACAATCCCAAAGATAAGAATCATGTAAGGGATAAAAAAGCATCATTATATATAAAGCCATTTCATAATCACCATACATACATAAAAGAACTACTAAATAAAACTCATAAGTGTTTACAAGATGGAGATATAAATAAACTCCAAAACATACTCACTCAAGTGTATACATATACAAGACTTAAGACTCTCAAACTTGAAGAGCTCTCCACAGCTCATCAACTCGATACCAATAGCAGTGGACCAAACAACATCATCTTACTTACAAAACAACCTATGTGGGTGTGAGCTATTGTTAACGTGCTCACTAAGATAATTAAACTCATAAAGAACGAATAATAGAAAAACACTGAATCAACCACCAATAGATAATCCACTTTTCAACAATATATATAATCATACACTTGCCACCAATATCAATAAGGAATGACTCATGAAATGCAATGCCTTTTGTGATGCAATATTTGATATTACCACATATGTGCCCGCTATTTTGATAACATTTCCCAATTCATGCTGGCATGTTATCTAAAATGTCCCACATCAACTCTCTTTAGGTTAGTCCTACATCGACGAAACCTTAGGTCAGTTCCACATCAACTTAACCTTCACCAGTGCAATGCAAGTTATACACACAATATATGTTATATGCAATGTCACCTTATAATACACAAATCAACACCAACAATAATAATAAGACATTCAGTTCAATAAGAGTAAACTCCCAGCTCGTCCCGCAGTATAAGCAAGGTTGAATCACTATTTAGGTTGAACTAGAGTGTCTTTGGTTACCTCTGCACCTATCACACACCATATCAACATCAAATGTAAATGATCACAACTTATGCAAATACATAGCTTATAACTCATCAAGATAAGATATGATACCTCAAATGACGTATTAGAGACTCAATGAGAAAGTATTAGTACCTATGCATAGGTGTTAAACCCATTTGATGCAACATATGAAGGTAAAATGAAACACAAAGGATAAACCAGCCAAAAGATTGTGTTAGTGCGCCCTCCAGGCCTGCCTTGGCTAGTGGAATGCACCACTAGGCATCCTTCTGGCGCCCTACTAGAGCCCCTCTCCAGAGCGGGGTGCATCATTAGGCACGCCCGTGCCCCCCCCCCCCCCCCCCCCCCGGGTCCAAAATTGATGTTTCCAAATCATGGTTTTAACCCTCCCTTGGAACTCTAACACAATTCTAAGTCTTCTAAAGCCTAGAATGAAGTTCTAAAGCCTCAAACAAGACTTCTAAACATCAACACATGCAAAACATGAAGAATCATAAGTCTCCAACTTGAATCTCAAGTTTCTTGGATTCAATTCTCAATTCTAAGACATGATAGGTTTTCTACATGCAACAATCAATAGAAATACATGCAAACAACCATGAATTTGAGATTCCTCACCTTAAATAATGGATGCACAACTTTAATTTCCTCGTCTTCTCTTAAGTTCTTTCCTTTTTCTCTCACTTTCTCTTTGCCAAATACAACGCACTAGACAAGCACCTCTCTCCTCTATTTTCCCTTAACTTGAAGCAACAATAGATACAAATTGCATCTAATCACACACATATGCTAGCTATGAAACACACATCTCATATGCATATACCTTGGTGGTTTTCACATACAAGTACACCTAGCACCTCCTTCCTTCACCACACATCACTAATCCACATTATTATTATAATTAAGCATGCTTATGATAATTATCGTCATTAACATTAAGCTAAGTATAGAGATTAATTAAGCTAATTAATCATGTTTAAAAATAAGTTAATCCTTACATGACATGCTCCCATTAAACCATGCTAATCAAGCTCCTTGATTAAGAAAATCATGCACTACTAAGTATGCATTTAAGCTAAACATGAAGTTTAACAAGATAGGGTTTTACAACCTGTAACAAAGAGTCAACTCCCTAACCCTAGGTGTCAACCCCTCAGACACAAGTGTCAACCTCTCTAGACACTGGTGTTGACCCCTGGAAACAGAGAGAAAAGTTTTGTCAAAATGTTAAAAGTGTAAACACCTTGAGAAAACGTGTTAACCTCTATGGACAAAATACTCAAAAAAAAAATGTAATCGAAGTAATTGTGGCAACACCTTCTGAAAAGTGTCAACACCTTAACCTACATACTTAAAAGTATAAATTCTCTAGACAAAAGTGTTTACATCCAAATAAAATGTGTTGACACCTAGACATTCAAACATAAGAAAATTAAAGTTCCAAGCATTCATCACAATCAACTAATGGAAGCATGACCCTTATGAATATACATATCTCCTCTTGACTTGTGCTACAAAATTCACAATAGTTCTCATCTCATCATCCATCTTTACACTTTCCAATAACATAATTAAACTCAATCTCCCAATATGTGATTGTCAACATAGAATAGTTTTAAAGAGATTTCTAACCAAGCCAATGAAAGAAATACAAACATAAAATCTTTTGCTTACCTCAAGCAAAGAGTATACAACCTTCTCCCTCCATCTCATCTTCTTCTCTTCTTTTCTTTCCTTTTTTCTCTTCTTTTCTCACACTTTCTCATTTACCAAACACATTTTACGACACAAGCACTTCCCTTTTCTTTCCTACCTTCTCTTGATTCAAATGCTATAGATATAAACTTGTATCTGTTATAACACATGTTAAACACACATCTATGGTGTAAATGAAGCACACACCTAAGTTATAATGAAGCACACACATACATGGCACTTAAATGTTAGGACACTTAGAACCTTGATTTGTGATAACTAATCCTTGCTTAAGATAATTCATCAAGTTTAAATGTAAATGAAAATGCAAGAGGATTATGAACATTAAACCATGTCACCCAAGCACCATGATTAAACTACTCAACATGTAATTAAACTTAATCCTTCTAATAAATGTAGGGGTGTCACACTCACAGATTCGGAAACTCGATAAGCCTAATTTTGAAAGGTTTTGGACTGATTTGAAAGTACAAGTTTACTTGACGTCACCTACTATAAAATGAGGCTATATGAAAGTCAAAAGTAGGCTTTTTACCTCCTATTTGCAAACCTAGAAGAATATGCATATTCCGAGAGATGTCATTGAGAGAGCTAAGAGCATATTGAGAATCAATGAGAAGATTTTTTTGAAGCCCTAGAAGCCTTTCTCTATTCTTCAGCAAGAAGAAGACGTTTAAATCTTCAAATTAATCTTGGTGGTGCATCAAGATGAAAATTCACGATGTGAAATTCGTCATGGTCCTCATGATAGAATGGTGAATCACAGTGTGTGAGCAAATGTAAGTGAACCTAGATTTGTGGAATTTTAAGTACGATTAATCTTAGGATGATGGCGTGTTCACAATTTGGGCTTTTGTATTATTCGGCTTCACATACAATATTGGTCATTTACTTCTTCTTCCTCTTCTTCTTCATCGATAATTATTACTGCCTACCCGCTACCTACCTGCTTGCAATGTTAATGACAAAGGGCTCTTTTTGATGTGGTGTATGCACGATCATATTGAAATAATGTTACGTACATGCCTATCGACCACGCCCACAACCACTCCTGCTGAGATGGCACATGCTAATAGGCAGACTAATTTTCACACACAACACAACACAAGAATTTACGTGAAAAACTCTCCAAAAATGAAGAAAAATCACCAACTCCAAAAACAAATACACTATTTAAAAAATTATTACAATCACACAATTTTTCTTCCTCATTCCAAAGACACCCACTAAGCTTCTCCACTAACTAAACTCTAATTTTTACCTCTTCAAGAAGAATTTTAATAAAGTTAAAAGTTACTAATTAAGCTATTAACTAGTTCACTTAACCAAACAGGTATAACCCTCCTTATGCAAATATTGAGCCTTGCTCCCCTTGTCGTTCCCAACCAATGTAGTATTTAAAGAGCAAAACCCAACGAGAGAGAGAGAGAGAGAGAGAGAGAGAGAGAGAGAGAGAGAGAGAGAGAGAGAGAGAGAGAGAGAGAGCAGCTGAGAGGCAACAATTGGGGCCTTGTTAGTTAATTTATATACATTTGTGTACGCACATGTATCTCTCTGTACCCATAGTATATTACATATATATATATATATATATTGTATGTTTGTATATGCGCGGCAAGGCTTCTGAGCTGTGTTGGTTTCATTGATATGAGCCACTAACAGGACAGTGGTATTAGACTTAAAATTGGCTTTATTTTTTTTTACTGCAAACTTCTCTCTCATTGTTCCTGAAAATTTTAAGCGCTCCACAAATTAAACACTAGATTTTCTAGAGCTTCATTATTTTCATTTCTTCTTCTTTTTTTTTTAATCTTCTCTATCGGGTAATGTAAAAAGAAAATCATGGAAATATATGTGATTTAAGGTAGGGGTGCTGGTGGCGGAAAATGGGGAACGGGGTGACTGTGGTATTGGGAGGGGGAAGCCTGGCTTTGATGATGCTGGGTTTCTTAGCTAGAAATGGAGAGAGAGAGAGAGAGAGCAAACAAAGAGGTCATTTTGGGAACAAAACAAAGCTTGGTTCATCATGTGCAAGCCACCCGACCGAATTCTATCTATTAACAGATGGCGAACAGAAGGATAAAATTGGTATGAACGAAAAAGTAAAGGGTGTATGTGTAGCATTTTTAAGCTGAGGGGTTAAGTAATACCAAGTCACAGTTCATGAAGTGTGGGTGTAATTAACCCTAAATAAATGCTATTCAGACCCAACAATGCAGCACCAGGGAATAAATATCTTGAAACAGAAACATACAAATACAGTTCCGAGCCATATGAATTTCTTTTATCTTGAGGCCTTCTGCGTTTCAATACCTACTGCAGTGCGAGACGCAGCAAACAGAAGAAATCCACACAAAGATCTACTAGCTAGTCAACGGACCCTCATAATATTTCCCTCCCGCTCGGCCTTTTAGTCTAGTAAAATTTTCCAGTATCCAACTCTAGGCAGCCAGTGCTCTATCTTTTAGTTTGAAGAACTTCTGATAGATCGGACTCCGGCAAGTTAATTTGGTGATCAAGTGAGAGTCCTGCAATAAATAAGTGGATTTTAGAGTCCCTTATACATGAGAAATAAACTAGAAATGAACTTAGAGTTACCACCAAACACTAGGACAATCCAATAGATGCAACAAAAAGATTGTGATTTATAAAAATAAAACAAACACCATAAGCACCAAAACAAATAATAAATAAATATGATTAAGGGGAAACTTATGCAACTAGTTGAGCCCTTAGGGAGAGCAACATGAAGTCTGGAGAAGACTTCCAACCATTGAACAACCCAACTAAGATGAGAAAAACAGAACAACAAAAATACATACTAGAGGAAGGATAAAAGATGGAGAAAAATAAAGGTGAAAGGTGAAAGCTACCTTTGGGAGGGAAGAAGATACATGAGAGAGAGAGAGAGAGAGAGAGAGAGAACAAATGGGTTCTGCCATCCAAGCAAACTTTCCTTTTTTTCTTTTTCTTTTTTTTTTTTTGGGCTTTCTTTGCTTCATATCTGATTCATCCCACTACATCTGAATGGTAAGAGTGCCTTCATCCCAGAAAAGGGAAGGACCACATGCTGCTTGGAGGGATTGAGGAAGGCGAGACTGAAGTTGTGTCCTGCTGGCTGCTGACCTGCCAAGTGGCAAGATACAATATATAATGTTGACCTTATATTGCTTTCCTAAGAAGCATGGACACTCCTAAGGATGAGCCGTATCTGTATTAAACATTTTGGACACCATCACTTCCTGCACTCTCCTAGAAATGCATCCACATTTCTTGAGCATTTCCTAATTTCAAAATAAAAATCATAATTTCAAACACTTCTAGGAGTAGAAACAGAATAAAACCTTTATGGTAACTTGACTTCTTTGCTATGAAATAAAATAATTTGAGAGGAACGTACTTACAAACAATTGGGGGCCATTTTCAAGAGTGACAAAGTTGAAAACGGCACAATTATTTTAAGTTTCACTAATGTTTTCAAGAGCTTTTAGGTTTTTCCAAGAGTTCCTAAAGCATTTTTCTCAATTTTTCCCAAGTTTGAATAACTTGCACTCTTATATCAAAAGGAGTTCACAAGAATAGGAGTTTTAAGATCCTCTTATTCCTCACGGCACAATTTTGGAAGAGGAAGGGCGTAAAACTACCTTGAACACATAACAGCCAATGAAGAAAATGACGAAAAATCACAGTTGCATAAAGTACATGAGCTGCTCGTCAATAAAGAAAAGTACATTGTCTAACTCTCAAATATTAACCTATTCAATCACTACATGCAAGGCAAAAAGGAAAACGTAAATATCATAGGTCCACAATTAGTTCCAAATGCTTGAAAGTAAATTAAATTTTTTCAGAACTTCATAAATGCCAAATGGTGCCACTTTAAAATATAAATTTGAAGAACTACCTCGCCTGTTTCTTGGCCACATTTTCCCAGTCAATTAGAGATGTCAACTAACTACTCTTAGTTGAAAAGTTCGAGAGTACAAAATCAGTGGAAAGTGAAAAAAATCCACCATACCATAAAAATACCAATAATATATTGAAGCATTGACACAATAACATAGATTCATTCGGTCTGAATGCTACATGAAGAATATAAGCCAGATGACAGAACAGGAAAACCTAAGATGTAGAAGATCATAACATGAGTGATATTATCATTCTAGGTACTTCATTATGGGACACATAAAAAGTCTATTTGTGCAGATATTATCATCTACATCCAAAAACCCGCATGCTTTGGAAGCCTTCACATCTTTTCTTGCTTTAGAATGTAAAGAATCCAATTCATGAAACCGATTTCACATAAAGCTATAATTTCCTGTTAAAAAAAAAAACCCAGGCTATAATTTTTTATATCAATTTTAGGACTGGAAGCTATGGTAGAAGGTCTACCATGCACGTTCAAAGAAAAGACAAGATAATAACCTGTGGAATATATACGGTTCTTAAAACTCGAGCCTGATCAGCACGTTTTTTATGAAGATTCTTGAATTCCATGTGATCAAAATAGTTGATCCTCCAGAGCTGTCAAGCATTGATAATACAGTTAAAGCAACATATCTAAGGTCATAATCTTTAAATTACGATGAAATTTAATATAGAAGTTACCTTTTCAAATTCTTTGATCACATCTCCAAGTTGTTTAGCATATCCCTTGTTGATTGCCTCCAATAGCCTATTGCCCTGGCATGTAATCAAACTACAAGTAAAACTAAAAAGAAGAAGACAACATGTTCCGTAGCTCTTTTTTCATAAAAACCGAATACAAATAAGCATATATTTTTGGATTATCTCCAAAGCCCTTCTCTATTTCTCTCACAGATAGGTAACTATGTATGCCAACTTCTATGCCACCTCAGAAGCAACATCTAAAAGAACTCAATTGCCACACATTTTAGAATACAAAATGCCCTAAACCACTACTACAGAAATTAAGATACTAAATGCCAGAACTTATATCTGTATAACTGTTTATCTTATACTTAACAAGAAAACCATTATGCTTTACCTGAGGCATGCTGCAAATATGCTAGCAAGACCTGTCGTGCCCAAATTACAATTCAACTCATGAAGGAGGGAGAGATGTTGCTGCAAAAAATTTACCATATCAATTCTGCGTAAAGCTAAGATCTAGGAAAGAACTAACTTTTCAGGCTCAGTGGGACCCACAAAAGTTTTTGGTTAGGCAACATTTACAAGCCAGATTTTCTTCACTGATTTTTGTAAACAAAATAACAAAGGCTGCTCATCCACCCGCAAAGCAATATTTGTAGTGCATCAAAGAGCTTATAATAGCCCTCATGAAAAAGACGACATTAACTCTGTGCTTGGATGGCAAGTATGAAGGGCCAGAATGGAAATTTGATCAAGGTAGCCTCCATCACAATTCTTTGGATGTGTATAAGACAAGGAAAGTCATTTTAGGTTACCCATTCTACACCAAATGAGATAAAAGAAAGGCCAGCCCACACTATTCAAAATCCTACCACTATCCATATAGGATTCCTGATTTTGAAGAAGATTCCTAGTAAGGAAACACATTCTTCTCTACCATTCCTGCTATCCAAACATGTTCTAATATATTTCGATGACTCCCATAACAAATAGTAAGGGCAGGACCATGGGCTGACCAACCAGCCCCTAAGTTCAATGGAAAATGATTGTATACAGAAGCACACAGCAATGGACAAATAAAATAATAAATAAATGAATGAAGTCGAGAGATTTGTTTAGGATGGTCCCCTAGGTGTTACAATGCCTCGTGCATGCAACTTCGTCATAAAGAATAGCTTACAGCCAAACCACGCCTGAGAGTGGCATCAGAGAGTTCAGGCCATTTCTTCTCAAATTCAAGTCTTTCAAAGATTTCACTTGAATCGCTGTCCCACTGAAACGTAAAAGAATAATTAGATACCAAACCTATATGACATAAAGCTCAAGTCAAAAAGAGGCACTTGGGAACATAATGCTAAAAGTTAGACCACACCTTTATAAAATCATAATTGGCGAGGCATTTTCTGTATGCAAAAAATTTGTGAACACGATGCATTTTGTCTAATTCACTGATATAATACTGCAAAAACAACATAAATTTTGTAAAAATATTTTTAGAAACAAGCACTACCCACCTGTGCTAATCAAGCCAAACCAGGTAACAATAACGACATTAGTTTGTGACTATATCATATTGAAAGAGAGTGAGTGTTTGTGTTTATTTTCTAGAATATCCTCTTTTGTCACACCTACCATACACCCACACATCCAAACAGTCAAGTGATGCAGTCCATAAAAAAGCATCACGAAAATCATGAACAAAGAAGATAAAAAAAAAAAAAAATTAGGATTTGGTCTAATTTCAAGACATCAACCAATTTAGGACCGTGCATAATATAGTTTTAGACTCCATCTGAGTCCTACATAATGTTTATTTTTATTCAAAATACTGCCAAACATAGGTGGAAATCTTGGCTTTTGGTTCCATTGTGTTTGAAATGAATCATTAATTAGGGGTGGAAGAAATTAAACATCACTAGAATGGAGGAGCCTTCGCACAGATAGTCTGAAGAGTTCTTTCTGGCTATCATGCATGGTTGGACTTCTCTTGAATTGTAAGAAGTTTATAGGCTTTCTTTTGGGGACCATATGGGTGTTTAAGGCTGGGCAAGGTTAAGCCTTGTTTTTTTAAGTGACATCTGCCTTTGATACTTTCTTAGTTAAGCTTACCACAAAGAAGTTCTATCGGCAAAGGACTTGGGGTTATTTCCAAGATTTCCTCCAAAGGAAAAGCAAATACACCTTGGAGAATGGGATTTCAAACACTGACCATAGGAGTGAGCATGGATCAATTCAGTTTAGATTATAGTCAAAACATAACTGAACCAATCTTTACCGATTCCTATTTTTTTTGCACCCAAAACTAAACTGACAGAGGTCTGGAACTAAACAAACCCAACCCCCAAAAATTCAGGTTGGTTTGGGTTGGCCCTGCATGTCTAATTGTTTATCATAGGAGTTGACCTATTCACTAAAAAATTCCACTCTTACCATAATGCAATGTATTGACAATCGAACTGACCTGTTACGTTTCAAATCCTGGAAACCGTTATTGTTCAGACAGACCCCTAAAACAGTTCCAAGGGAAAAGCCATGTAATTTTGTAAAAACTACTTGAACCATCATTTCAACCAGTTTACCGGTCATACTGTTACCGATTCAATAGAACCAACCTGTGTATAACAAGTGTAAATTTGTATTTTTTTTTTTTTTTTGTAGAATTGCAAATTGCAATCGATAGTTCAACCCTCCTCTCCAAGTGTCCCCCCCCCCCCCCCCCCCCCCCCCAACACGCACACAAAAAAAGAAGAAAATATGGAAGTGTTCTCTGCAATCTCCACTCTCCAGCCCCAAGTATTTAATATTAGCTCCGATCTGTTGTCTGCAGCAACAGATGGACTCCGTGCAACCATTCTGCTATACCGAAAATGGTCAGCTGTTGGCTCTCTCTCTCTCTCTCTCTCTCTCTGTGTCTGTGTTGTCCACAGCAACAGTGTAACAGTGTGCTAACATCAATGGTTCGTTCTCTCTCTCTCTGTTGTCGACGGCAACAGTGTAACAGTGCTAACATCAATGGTTGGTTGTCGGCCACGTCTATCTCCATAGTGAACAACCAACAAGACTTATTATGGGAAACAAATCGCTCGGAATATTTCGCCGTCGACAATATCCATACATCTGTACTTGTACCAAGCAAAAAGTTCCCCCCATTCTCGCTATGCATATACAATTCCTGCTTTGAGGTAATTTCTTATTCTTTTCTTCATCTCCCTCTACATAGAAATATCCTCCTCCGTTCTAAGCACTAGGCCAGTTGCTGATACAGTATAATTTGACCTTTGAAGCTGCAACTCTCAGTGGCCAGTGCTGTATTGATTTCAATTTTTATCAGACAATCAGTTATAGGTTCTTACTATAATACTTTGCTGGGAACTCTTCTTTGATTTATGGCATAGCCCTCATTGACTAGGAGTGATCTGTAACATGCACTTCCACTTGTAGGAAAATATTAACAAATATTGAACAAACAAAATGTTGCTAGGTCAAACTACGTTTATCAGGAACGATTATAGATTATGGTTTTGTTGAAAACTTCAAGAGCCATTTCTATATTCAAGTATTCAAGTTGGTGGTGATATTCATTGATAAGGTCACTATCGCTAAAAAACTTGTTCTTTTATCACTAAAAAATTGTTCTTTTATGATATTCATTGATATGGTCACTTATGATGAAGTCAACATAATAGTGTTATAACACAAAACTTAGAGATTTGGTAAAATCCCTCATACGAACATTCAAATTTGAAGAGAATAATAACAACAGTGCAATATAAATATTTTGAAGAGCACCTTTTATCAATTAACTTAAAAAAATGATTCCTTCAGCATTTTAAGTTCTCTTTCTTTTGAAGTAGATGTATTCAGTAGCGTTAGGGATCCTCAGTAGGTGTAGTGCACTACAAAGGATGATGATGAAGCAATTGTTAAATTATATTTGTTTTTTGTTTGTTCTTGGAAAGGAGAATCAATTTCTTGTTTTTAGTGCCATCAATAAGAAGTGTTAGGTGCATTTGACATGGCAATATAGACAGAGTTCAAACTTGCCTGTGTCATGTGTATATAATTGATAGACACGTGTATCCCCAAATGTCCGAAGCATGTCTAGTTTTAAATAAACTAGAAAAATAATAGGACACATTCAGACGAGTGCCAGACGTGTCGGGAAGTGTCCAACGAGTGATGGTGTTCAATATCTATTCGACAGAAGTACAACACATTCTTAAAAAGTTCATTATATTTATAAACCTAATGGGAAACCTGTTCCAAATACGACTCCCTTATCAACATTTGCTTCACATCTAAAAAATACGTAATTAACGAATGAGTGACCCGTAATCCAATATTTCTTCTAATTTGCCCAATGGTCCAGCTTTCAAAACTTGCCATTATGCAAAACAAAAACAAAAAAAAAAAGAACAATTATAAGTAATCATTATGCACAGTAGTCTCTATAAAATACAATCATAGCCAATGATCTTGAGACAAGTTAATAAAATTGAGACCTGAAGGTGATCAGTTCTCGAGTTGTGAGTTATCTAATTGAGACTTGCCCATGTACCCATACCTAAACCCAACTTTTGGACAAGTATCCCCATATCCTAAAAGATTAAAGTTTAAGCTGATTTGACGCCTAGACACATACCCATTCCATGTAACATTTGCTGAGATTGCCTTTCTTGTCAACCTTTCTTAGCCTCTTTTTTTCCTCCCAATTTTTTATATTTCTCATAGGTTATTTTGTTCACATATTTCAAAGGTTCTACTATTTGATAGATTAAACCCTTACAACTTCTAATTTGTTTATCTAATCGTTGTCAAAAAGAGAGACTAAAAAGACAAGCAGAAGGCCTTCACACTTTCAAGCGTTAAGACAATAAACACAATTAAAATCTTAAAATTTTACTATCTGAAGAACATTTAAAAAAAAAAAAGAAAAAGCATAGTTATGTAAAGGCTGCTTGATTTCTCCTACTCTATCTTACTTGGAATGAGGATTGCTCCACGAACGTGGAACGGGAATGGTAACGTGGTACGCAACATATACTAAAATGCAGTGCGCCAAGGATAAACATGTACAGATTACACTATAAGAATTAAAGGTACTCCTAGACCAATTTTTATTAACAGTTGGACATCCAATAAAATATAGGCTACTTTTTTTTTATTAATCACAAGAAGACACATTTCTAGGATCATTGTCATCCATCTGTATACATTTGTCATGCCAAAACTCCATTCACCCTAGATTTTAATTCATTATATATATGGTTTTCCCTATGTAGGTAACCTTATAAGGAAATAAATAGGAAACAAATTTCGGATCCTTTTGGATTGCTAAATCTACCATTTTGAAATGGAAGTGGACCATGTTTCGAAACAAGTGTTCCAAAATGTAAATCGCCAATACTCCTCCTGCTATTAAGACATGACATGAGCATGGAATGTTCAGACACTTTACTGCCAAGACTAGTCTTAGACCTGATCAAGACCACATTAATGAACAATAAAAAAAAACTCAATCCAAAAGAAGACCTTAGATCAATACTAGACTTCATGTACAGCAAACTGGGAAAATTATTGAAGAAAAATTAACATCAGTCTTTTGATAAGTGTATTTCGTTAAACACACAGATGGGGCACGGCCTTAGGAAAGTTACAAAGAAAATTAAAGCCCTTGACCAAAAAAGAGCTCCCCTACCCAATCAATGAAAACCGAAGCGAAAGAAAGAGAACTTTAATGTAAGGCAGCAAAAATAAAAATCTAAAACATAATAAACTACACAACCAACAAAATTGAAATAGGCATAAATAAAGACGGCATCAAGATCTCAATTGCTCCCCCCCCCCCCCCCCCCCCCCCCCCCCCCCCCCCCAAAAAAACAGAAGAAAATCTAGACAGTGATGATCAATGATTAAGCCAAAATTCACTGTTCATGCAATTAAAGGAGCTTGGATCCCACCGAGTCGCTGAGCTAGCGCTCAAAGTGAGATAATTATTACTGCTTTATAATGATGAACACATGGCATCATAAGGTACGATGACCATATGCAATTAAAGGAGCTTGGGCACCTCCTACTTCTCCCTCTTGTCTCTTCCTGCCACATACCTACATCTCCATCTATGTCAGCTACATTCATGAATTTGGCCCATTGACCACTTCTCGAGCTAACAGCTAAAAGCTCTAAGGATGGCAGCTTAAGTTGCCATCCGATCACTAACATCACTCCAACAAAAACCTTCCATAAAAGAAAACATAGAGCATGAAAAGCTTACATATAAATGATTTCTGACATTATATCTGAAAGGAAAAACTTTGCCTGTCCAAGACACCATCTCAGATTACTTGATCAACATTGCTACCGTGCTGCAACAAATGATGTTCTTTGGTTAAATATCAAAAACAAATTGACAAAATTGCGACACCAATATGTTAAAAAAATATGGAATAATTTATATAAAAAAAGTAAAGTAAAACAATTTTCTTTTCTCCTTGTCTCTGTTTATTGTTCTTGATGCAGAGCTGTAAGTCCAACAATGTACCCTACTATAAAGCACAGAAAACAGCATCTTACAAAGATCAAATACCACAGAGACAGTAACGACCATGATGGCACGACAATGTTTGATACAGTGGAGGCAAAGGCAGCGTAGGATGGAGGCATTGAAGCAGATGAGATAGGCCAGTGGTCAAATTTGGTTGGGGAGATAATGTTTGCAGTGGCCATAAAGCGAACGTTAGCTGTGGTATTGCCGACAGAGAAAGCAGTGACAATGGGGTGATTAAGGTAGTCCAAGGCTTGCGGGTGAAAAATAGCAGAGACAAAACTACTGCTAAAGTGGAAGGTGGTGGAAACTGTGCCACTGTTGGACATAATTGTGTCATGGAAGGGGTGTTAATGATGGTGAATTGACAACCCAAGAGTGGATAAAAGGGTAAACTACACTGTTACTCCCTCATATAAGACTTGTTTTTCACTGCGTACCTTCAAAAAACCCAACTGGGTCAACTCTTTAAGGTATAGTATTATGACACTAATGCCGTATAGTTAATAGTCTCTCAACTTGCACGATAGTAGTCAGGCAGCATAAGTGTTAGTGGAGCTATGCTGCACCTTGTTGACTGGTGGACTTCTAAAGCCAATGTTAACATGGAATTTCTCTCTCTCTCTCTCTCTCTCTCTCTCTCTCTCTCTCTCTCAAAATCACAAAAACCCTGTAAATCCAACTGTAGATGTGGGCCAATATCAACAGAGAAAATGCCAAGCAAAAATGAAAGAACATTACAACCACCCCCCCCCCCCCCCCCCAACCCCAAAAAAAACCACACCCCAACCACCGAAAAAACAAAATACAAAAAAGAAATGTTTTTAGCAACCACTTCCAAAAGTTCAGCCAAAAAACAAAAAACATTTTTGCAATTCAATATGTCCCTATATATCTAGTTTTAAACCCGCGCAATGCATGGGTTTTTTTTTATTTTTTCAACTTATTGTTTTTGTTTAGTCCCAACCAAAACAATTGTCCCTGTTTGAATGTTGCTACAAACAGCAACATTACTAAAGAAAACATTCCAAATGGTCTTTGTTCTCATTTCTCATGGTTGACTTTTTTCTGCAATGAATGCACTTAGAATTGTACAATTACTATTGTGATCAATGATCAAAATTTCATTTCGAAGGGTTGTTTCGGTGGGCTCGGAAACGGAAACTTTTCGGAAACATGATGGAACAAAGAAAAAATGAGAAACATAAAGAAACATTTGAAAATATAATTTGATGTCTATTAATATATAATTTTAATGCTAATATGATAATAATAGAACATGTTTAAGGTGTATAAATTAATTGGGACTACAGAAATAGAAATATAATTGACTAGTAACTAGTAACTAATAATGCTAATGCAAAAATAGATAATAAAATGAGATAGATTTATTATTTATCTAATGTTTTTTTTCATATTCAAAATATTTATTTCAATTATTCCCTCTTACCCTAACTGTCTAAGTGGGATAGATTTTTATTAAAAAAAATTGAGTTTTTTTTAATAAATCAAAATTTTAAAATTTCAATAAAAAATTTATTTTGTGTATATATATAACAATAACAACTATAAATATTAAATACTTGTTATTAACTTATTATATAGACCAAAAAACGAAATTATAAAAATTAATGAACAACCATTTATATTTTATTCTAATTAATGAACAACCATCTATATATAGTAAATTACAAATATTTTTTAACATAAAATCTATATTTTATTCTAATTAAATTAGTAATAACTAATAAATAATAATGTAATAATATTTATATAATTTAGTATCATGTAACTATTATAAACATAAAACATAAAACATATAAATATAAATGATAAATCACTCATCGAGGGAAGAGAAGAAGAGTCTCTACTCTGACTATTGCATGAAGAGAGAGAGAGAGAGAGAGAGATAAAATGTGGGGTTTTGATAATTACAGAAAAAATAATATAATACAGTAGTTCTAGATTTAAACTACTAACCAAAGTTCCATCATCCATAATCTTAACTCTCGCCTCACTCATAGATAATAATTTGGAAGAGAGTTTTAGAGCTATGTACAAACTTTCAAGGATGATGCTAAGGTTATCTTCCCGATATTTTATGTACGTAGCTTCTACCAAATCAGGGTTTTAGTGCTATTTCTATAATATCAATCCTTGCTAATGGGCCTTGGTGATGCCAAAAGGATAATAAAAATAAAAAAGTAACAATCAAAAACCCAGTTGCCAAAGTATTATAATGACGAAGTGAACAGTGGAAAAAATTATCACAAAGGTACTATCTACCATAATCTAGTGCAAGGTGCTCGCTGGACTATCGAAGTGCTCTTTTGCAGGTTTGCTCCTTATGGCAATAGCAGGGGCTAGATAGGACAGAATCATGGTTAAACACTTGACCAACTTTAGCAGATTAACACATGGAGGAAAATCTACAACAGTATACCAATGCTTTTAAGATATAAAAACCAATGGTTGGCACAAATAAGGTGAGAAAAAAGAGACTAATAAATGTTTTTCACAAGGAGGATGACTTATGATCACATTTATTCTTTGTTTCAATAAAGTATTATAATAGCAATGGTTCTTGTTTCTAACTTAGCAGTTGAAGGAGTTAATAAGATAGAGAAGATGCATTCACATAAATTCAACAGATACAATGTACAGGGGTGTAAGTTTTATTTTATAAAATACATGAACTAAATAATTGTAGGAAACCATAGTTCAAAAAAATAAATATAGTGAGCCAATGAGACAGCTCACACACTTACGGACCATTTGTATTTTAATGGGTCCAATATATAGTGCTATAAGTTTTGTTCCAATAGTTCAAAAAAATAAATGAAGTTAGCCAAAGAGACAGCTCAAATACTTACAGACCATTAATTCTTTTTGAGAATAAATTATTAACAAAAACTTGAAAGCCACTCAAAATGAGCCACTTGTTACAACCACAACAATAATGGCCCTCTTTTCTATATCGTATATAGATAGATATAGATATAGATATATATACACACACAGAGAGGGCAGTGAGGGGAAGATTCAAATCCCTAATTTAGCAATCTGATTTGCTCTCTCTCTTTCCATGTAACTAATAAATGAACCAACGAAAGCCAGAGGCTTAACTTAGCTATTTGTGGTGGTTGACTGGTAGTGCTAGTAGTATTAGATCATTCATGGGATCTGTTTGGTGGTTTGGATTTTAAGAGATAGTTAAGTGGTTTGATGGTGGACGAGGTGGCTCCAACACTCAGCGTTTAGTTAGAAGTTGTGGCAGTAGTAGTACCTAGTGGCTGAGCCATGAAACAGCTAAGAGGGGGGGGGGGACGTGTAACCTCTTACTATAATTACGATATTTCTGAATCCAAGATTGTAATTTTATTTCTTTTAATGGCATCCAACAAAATTTGAATCTTGACAGATTACAGAACTTCTTGAACTTTTTTGGCACAAGAGGATTAAGAGACAATATCATATGTCAAGGGATGTCCACATAATTTAACCTAATAGAAAATTTCAGAAAAAAGAACCTTTTTAACTGAAGTGTTCATTTGCAATTATGCTTATAATAAAAGTTCTCAGATCTCACAATGACAAATTTGCTTTACGGTGTCTTTTCCACCAAAGCATGTAAAGAACTTTTGCTATGCTAGAAAATGTGTGCATTTGTACTTGAATTATGCATACCTGTACAAGACCACAAGACCGCGCATAAGTGGTAAAATAATGATTCTGAAGTTTCTCTAGCTCCTCAATAAGATTATCTTCAATATAAATCTGTAAACATGAATGTAACATACCAAACTCAGCTCAATTACTCTACTCCCAAACTCAGGCACAAATCTAGATACGTTAACAAAATTGGATTGTCAAAGTATCAAAAGATCCAAAACAATAGGCAGCTGGAAAGGTGTCTTTAAAAATTTGCTTCTTATCAAGGATACAGAAAAAATTAAAGCCATCCTGGCTATAGCATACTCACCAGGTGACTCCAATGCCAGGCACTCAAATACAAATAATAAGAAGAAAATGCATTCGCAGATATTGCATATATCATAGGCATGACTACTATGCATCTGCAGATATTGCATATATCATAGGTATGACTTGGATATCATATTACATATATCTGCAGGTATCGCCAGTTCCATGGCGATGGAGCAGTTTTTGGCATAACAGAATAACACAATGGTAGCGGAAATCATATAGTTTTCGTGTGTTTTGTTTGATATAAAACGTATGAACATGAATTGATATTATAACAGTATTGTTATTGTTAAAGTGTAATATTTTCCTATTCTCTTATAAGGGTAGTCTTGTAATCTTACTGTATGTTTTGGTTAGTATATATGAAATTTAAGGTGTAGGGTTTAATTATCAAACCCTAAACCTATTCTCCTTTCTCCGTTTTCTCTCTATACCTCTTTTCTTCTTCTCTCCTTCCATCTAACACTTATTTTCACTTCAACTTGGTATCAGAGCGTCTGATCCATACCTAGAACACGTCGGAGTAGTCTAGACATTATCGTATAGTAATTTTCTAGGACTGACGTCAGCATCCATCGAATGACATCATGCTGACGTCAGCAATTGTACGGTGGCCAATGTTCCAAGACTACCCTATTTGAATCGATTTTTGCTTCTGAGTACTATGGTGATTTTTTTAGAATTTTTTGAAACCATTTGCTGTGACTTTTTAATTTTCAGATATTATCAGCTATTTTCGACTCTATTTTTTTAATCTGCTGCTTCCTTCACTACCCCAGGTTTTTGATGCTTCTAATCTTCCTCATGGGTGCCGAAATGAATATTTAGAGGCTCACTTGGTGATTTCTTGTTGATTTATTGGGTTTCATTGGAGTTTTTTGCCATTTTCTGGTTTGGCTTTGGAGCTTTTTGCTCTATTTTTGTTCGACAGTTTTGTTTTCTACCCTGTGGTGGCTCTTTGGTCCTTGGTGGTTGCTTCTCTACCCTCTTTGATGCTGCTACAATGCTCTAGAGGCTCTCTTTGGTGGTCGCTTCTTGATTTCTTGGTATTGTTGGCTATTTGTGCACAAAGGTGGCCAACAATGTTCTAGTGGCGCTTTAGTTACTCTTTGTTGATCAGTTGCATCTCTCATGGCTCACTTCTGGTGTTGTGCCTTACTTTCTCTTAATTGCTTGTGCCGTTTTACTTTCTATGGCTACTTCAAACGCTTTCGATTCCCAACCTCCTAAATACAAAGGTTCTTTGATTAGGGAGGATGACCTGCCTCGCTCCATTACTTCTAAGCGATTGAATGTGTTAAACTACCTTGCCTGGGCCCATGCGGTGAAAATTTTTCTTCGTGAAAAAAGGAAACTGAAATTCATCACTAGTTTGCCTCCTCCCCCTGAGGACCCACTATCTGATGATTGGTTAAGTGAGGATTCCATTGTTATGGGTTGGTTGTGGCATAGTTTGGAGCCTCATATTGCCACTACCATTGAGTTTTGTGATTCCTCCAAAAAAATTTGGAATTCTCTTGTTGAATCTTTTTCACAACAGAGTAATGTCTCCTGATTCTTTGAGTTGTATGAGAAGATCTTTACTACTAAACAGTTTGACAAGCCCTTATCTGATTATTATAGCACCCTCAAGAATTTGTGAGAGCAACTGTTGCAGCTTCGTCCCTTTACGTCTGATTTGGAGCAACAGAAATGCCATTAGGAGGATTTTATGATTGCCTCCTTGCTTTCTGGCTTAGACCCCTCACTTCAGAGCTTCAAAGATCAGATTCTTGCCTGTGAGACTCTGCCTACTGCTGCCAATGCCTATTCTCGTCTTTCACGCTCTTCTTTGAGCCAACCCTCCTCTATTAGTGGCCCTTCTCCCCCTACTTTGGAGTCCTTTGCCTTGGTCACTCATAGTGGTTCTCGTGGTACCTTTTGTAGTGGGCCTCGTAGTGGTCGTGGGAACCGTAATTCTCATGGTGGTAACTTTCGTGGTAATGGATATTCTCCCGGTAGTGAAGGTTTTTTTGGCCATAGTGATATTAATCAGGGCCGTAATGATCTTAAGTGTACTCATTATGGTAGTACCAATCATTCTGAGCCATGGTGTTGGATAAAGTATGGGAAGTCGGACAGTGTCAATCATGTTACTGATGGTTCTATTGATGCTCTTATCACTCAGCTTAATGATATTGTCTAGAGTCTAAGTATTGCACTTCCCTCCTCATCTATTACTCGGCTTAACGATGTTGTTCAGACGTTGTGCACTTCTCTTCCTTCCTCTTCCACTGATACTTTAGCTAATTCAGGTAATATTACTTGTGTGGCCACTTCCTCTTCATCTTGTCAGGTAACTATTCCTTGTTTTCTAATTTGCATTCTTTTAACCGTCATATTATTTTGGCTGATGGATCCTCTTGACCTGTTGGTGGAAATGGAGTTTTGCATCCTAATGTCTCCCTCTCTTTACCCTCTAGTCTCTATGTTCCACAGTTCCATTCAACTTGCTTTCAGTTAGTCAACTAACTAAATTTTTACATTATTCGATAAATTTTACTCCTACTTCATGCGTTTTTCAGGACCTCACGACCAAGAAGAGGATTGGTTCAGGGCATGAGAAGGACGGCATGTATTTTCTAGATTCAGCATGTTCTTCTCCTACCAATTCATCTGCATTGAGTGTTACCGTCTCTACTCTCCAGTGGCATTT
The DNA here is from genome assembly GCA_033060915.1 of Euryodendron excelsum. Classification (NCBI taxonomy): domain Eukaryota; kingdom Viridiplantae; phylum Streptophyta; class Magnoliopsida; order Ericales; family Pentaphylacaceae; genus Euryodendron; species Euryodendron excelsum. The sequence goes on along the minus strand of CM065389.1, from coordinate 22,026,307 downwards.
TCGTTTGGGCCATCCTTCCTTGGCCAAACTTAAGTCAGCTATCCCTAATTTGAGTCATATGTCTCATTTAGAGTGTGAAGCTTGTCAGTTAGGAAAGCATCACCGTAGTTCATTTCCTAGTCATGTTGTTCGTTGTGAGTCTGAGTTCTTTGATGTAGTCCATACGGACATATGGGGTCCTTCCTGAACTCCTACTGTTAATGAATTTCTCTATTTTGTGATATTTGTTGATGACTATTCCCGAATGACTTGGTTGTTTTTATTGAAACAGAGATCTGAATTACTTTATATTGTTTCGCGCTTTTATAATGAGATTTTTACTCAATTTGGTAAACGTATAAAGATTTTACGTTCTGATAATGCCTTAGAACATACCCAATCTGTTCTCCAATCCTTCTATGCTGATCGTGGCATTATTCATCAAACAAGTTGTGTTCATACATCTCAACAAAATGGTGTTGCTGAATGCAACATCGTCATTTATTGGATATTGCTCGCACCATGTTATTTAACATGCAAGTTTCAAAACACTTTTGGGGAAATCCTGTTCTTACTACTTGTCACCTTGTTAATAGAATGTTTTCGACAGTTTTGGCTAACAAATCTTCTTTCTCTCTCATATATCCTGGTCCTCTTCCATTTTCCATTACTCCTCGTATATTCGGTTATGTTGCATTCGTTCATAATCTTGATCCTGGTTCAGATAAATTATCTCCTCGAGCTCACAAATGTGTTTTCCTTGGGTACTCTCGGACTAAAAAAGACTATCGCTGCTACTATCCTCTCCCTCGCCAGTACTTTGTGAGCGCTGATGTTACGTTTTTTGAGTCTACACCCTTCTTCTCTACCCCAAGTCAACACTTGTCCGCTGACCATATCTGTTGTCGTGAGGGGGAGCACTCTTTTCCTTTCCCTACTCTTCCATTACCCGTGTCTTCACCACTCCCTTCTTCTAATTTTTCCCCTGCTCCTAATCCTCCATTGCAGGTTTACCAGCGGTCTAGCACTCGCCCAGTTGTCCCTTATGGCCCGACTTTTGCTTCTTCTTCATCAGAGGTCCCTGTTGTTCCTATCTCTTCTTCCGAGACTGACGATCTACTCATTACTTTACGCCGAGGTAAACGCACTTATACTCAACATCCTATTGCTCAGTTTGTGTCTTATGGTCGTACTTTGTCGTCCCTCCATTCCTTGCTTGTGCCTTGTCTTCTATTTCTGTCCCTTCTTCTTATCAATAGGTTTTATCTTCGACTGGCTACAAGCATGCTATGGATGAAGAGATGCGTGCCCTTTCGACTAATCGTACTTGGGAACTTACTTCTCTTCCACATGGCAAACAAACAGTGGGTTGTCGTTGGGTTTATACTATTAAGTACCTTCCCGATGGTGCTGTCGAGCGTCTTAAGGCCCGCTTGGTTGCTAAAGGCTACACTCAGACCTATGGTGTTGATTATCTTGAAACCTTTTCTCCTGTTGCTCGCCTTAATTCTGTTCGGATTCTATTGGCTGTCGCTGTTACTCGCTCCTGGCCTTTATATCAGCTTGATATAAAGAATGCATTTCTTCATGAAAACCTTCAGGAGGCAAGGATCAAAATTTCGTTTCGAGAGGTCGTTTCGGTTGGCTCAGAAACGGAAACGTTTCGGAAACATTTCGGAAATGTTTCGGAATGTTTCGGAAACATTTCTACTGTGAGAAATATTAAAATAGTAAAATACAATCTTTTGTATAAAAATTATACACCTTTTATAAAAATTTTAAATTCGGGTTAATACAACTTATTGTTTAGGCATATAGCATTGTGTTTTGGTACATTTTTCTATATTTCAGTGTGTTTTGATTGTAATAATAGTGTTTCGTTATTCCACTAGTGTTTTGTTTCGGTCCCTTAGGAAACGGAAACGTTTCGGCCATTTCGGTAGAAACAAATGGAAATTTTGTTCCTTGTCAGGAGGAAGTTTATATGGATCAACCACCTGGCTATGTGATTTCTGATAGTAAGCATCTTGTTTGTCGCCTTCGCAAGGCGCTATACAATCTGAAGCAATCTCCTCGTGCCTAGTTTGATAGATTCAATGCTGTTGTGCTTAGTTGTGGTTTCCAATGCTCCACCTCTGATCACTCTGTGTTTGTTTGTCGTTCTTCTGCTAGTACCATTGTTTTAATTGTTTATGTTGATGATATTATCATTTCTAGGAGTGATTCTGCTGGTATTGATGATTTGAAGTGTCATTTGAGCATACAGTTTCACATAAAAGATTTAGATATTCTTCGTTATTTCCATAGGATTGAGGTTGCACATTATTCTCAAGGCATTTCTCTTTCCCAAAGAAAATATGGTCTTGATCTTTTGTTTGAAACTGGCCTCTTAGGTTCTCGCCCAGTTGAGACTCCTATGGATTCCACTATTAAACTTGATGCTGAGCATGGGGCTCTCTTTTCTGATGTTGGCCACTATCGACGCCTAGTTGACAAATTGATTTACCTTGCTGTTACTCGCCCCAACATTACCTATGCCATCGGGATTGTTAGTCAATATATGCATACTCCTCGCGATCCCCATTTTGCAGTCATTTGTCGAATTTTGCGATATTTGAAGGGCCCACTTGGCTGTGAATTAGTATATCGGCCTTCTACTTCTTTGTCTGTTACCGATTTTAGTGATGCTAACTGGGCTGGTAGTTGTTCTGATCGACAATCCACCTCTGGTTATTGTACTTTTGTTGGTGACAACCTTTTTACTTGGCAGAGTAAGAAACAACCTGTTGTTGCTCGCTCTAGTGCTGAATTCAAGTATTGTGCTATGACTCATACTACTTCCAAGATGCTATGGGTTTGCTCCTTCAGGATTTTGGTATTGTTGTCCCTACTCCTATGTCGATGTATTGTGATAATCAGGCTGCCATCTTCATCACTAATAATCCTGTTTTTCATGAGCGTACTAAACATATTGAAGTCAATTGTCACTTTATTCAGGATCTTTTACAGCGCAAACAGATAGCTATACTCTATGTCTGTTCCAACTCTTAGTTAGGCGATATTTTCATGAAGTTGTTAGCTCATTCTACTTTTCAATCTTTGTGTTCCAAGCTGGGTATATTTGATTTATATACTTCAGCTTAAGGGGGAGTGTTGAAGTGTATTATTTTCCTATTCTCTCGTAAGGGTAGTCTTGTAATCTTGCTGTATATTTTGGTTAGTATATATGAAAGTTAAAGTGTAGGGTTTAATTATCAAACCCTAAACCTATTCTCGTTTCTCCATCTTCTCTCTATACCTCTTCTCCTATTTTTCTCTCCTTCCATCTAACCCTTATTTTTACTTCAACTGTTATTTTTCCAGTAACTGACAAGAGGGTTTTGTATATTTTCTTTTATGTGTCGAGTATTGTGTGTGGTGAGTGGTCAAATTTGTAGAGAGCGACTCTCTGGGAAGTTAACGGCAGACGTTGTCTTAGGCGAAAGACCACCGAAGGTGGAGGAGAGAGAGTTAAGGCGGTCCTAGAAAGAGAGATCTTCAAGCAAACAACAAAGCTCATTTAATGACTGAGCCGTCTGAATCACTGCCACTTACAGAAATACAAAGTTAACATTCAGAATGTCGATCTTTGAGCAACTTCAGACTGAGAAGTCAATCAACAAAGGGTCTGTCTTAGGTCTGAGGAGTCAATCATCAAAGATCTCGACGGTTGAACAACCAATCATAGAGTACGCCCCTCACCTATATAAAGGGAACCTTCATTTGTCATTGACAAGACATTTATTCTACATTGAATGCTCACCACCAGCCCTTGAGAATCTTTGTCCCTCCAAGTTCGTTTGGGACACTGCTACCCTCTCTCTTTCTAACACTGCCTCAACTCTCTCTCCTCTACATTCGATGATCCTTCGTCTAAGACAACGCCTGCCGTTAACTTCCCAAAAGGCCACCCTCTATAGGTTTGACCACTCACCACACACAATACTCCACTGGAAAAGAACGGTACTGGCTATTTATGGCGCCAAAGAAAAATACGCAAGTGTCCTCGCAAACGCCCCAGGGGTCGAGGATTCGTCCTAGCATGACCTTGACCCTTCTCCCCCTAAAGAGCAACTTGACGATTCAACCCATCCAATTATTTCCGTGGGCGCCAACCAACTTGGAGCCCTCACTGAGAGAATAACCTCGTTGCAACGAGCTCAACAGCTCATGCTTGAGACTTTATTGTCAATACAAAGGGATACTGCTCTCCCTCCACCTCAGCCTGCGGTCCCTTTAGCGCTGACCGACTCGAGCAACCTTCCAAGTCAACGGGAAGAATCCGAGATTCATCTAGATCTCCCCAACAGGAGCCCTGCGACTCCTCCCCTCCTAGCAACAACTCTTGGTGTGGCCTCCACCGCGGCCCCAACTACAGGAATGGCCTCCGTGATGACCCCTGCGCCAACTCAAACACTCGTCCCTCAACATCTCGTAACCATGGATCAAGTCAAAGCGCAGTTCCAAACCCTCTTCAAACAAGCACGCTCCAAGTCTGCCGTTATGCCGGACCTCGACCTCCGACCACTATACTTTGTTGAGGCCATAGAATCGTCCTACCCTGCTGGGTACGTTGCTCCTAAGTTCACCCGTTTTGACGAACTAAAAGGTAATGCTAGGGAGCATATAATCGGCTTCACCGAAACTTTGGGACCCTACCGAGCCGACAAAAATCTCCATCTCAAAGAATTCTCAAAGTCCCTCACGGACAGGGCGTACTCGTGGTATGCCAATCTCCCTCCTGGTTCCATTTCATCCTGGGAGGACATGGTGCAGAAGTTCTATAAAAAGTTTTTCTACACCAATGAACGCCTTACCTCCCTCCATCTTAGGCGAGTGGTCCAACGCTTTGGAGAAGACGTTCTCGTTTATGTTCAACGATTCAGAGAGAAGGCTATTGAGATACAAGATTCTGTTATGGAAAAACAGATAGCTGAAATTTGTATTGAATGTATGCTCCCCTAGTACAAGATACATGTCGTAAACCACAAGTTTGAAAACTTTTCCAGCCTCAGCCTTGCAGCGAGAAACTTGAGCTAAACAGTCAGAGTATCCTATCCTCCCCAAGCCTCCTCTCGACGAACAACGAACCTCTCGTGGAGGTCATCTTCAAAACGAGATTGCTCACCGGCAACACCTACGCTGCCGAGGGATCTTCAAGATGCTCGGAGCACAACGGAAAACCAAGAGATCACAAAACACCACCGCCTATTCCCATGTTAGTAGAAGAAGCCATCGCGCTATTGGATGCTTGAGTAGCCGATGGGGCAGTTCGATTACCTGAAGTCAGACGGCCCCCCTCACAAAAGGATCGGGGTTAACCAAACTATTTTGCTTATCACAAGATAGTGCGTCATCAAGAGACAAGTGGATTAAAGATTAAAGTTGAGGGCTCGCCAAGGAACCTTGCCGCTCCGGCCGGTCTTAGAGAGAGAGATCTCCAAGCAAATGACAAAGCGCATTTAATGATTGAGCCGTCTGAATCACTGCAACTTACAGAGATACAGAGTTAACATTCAAAATGTCGGTTCTGGAGAAGCCTCCGACTGAGGAGCCAATCAACAAAGAGTCTGTCTCAGGTCTGAGGACGGTTGAACAACCAATCATGGAGTACCTCCCTCACCTATATAAAGGAAACTTTCATTTGCCATTGATAAGACATTCATTCTACATTGAATGCTCACCACCAACCCTTAATAATCTCTCAGTCTCTCCAAGTTCGTTTAGGACACTACCACCCTCTCTCTTTCTAGGACTGCCTCAACTCTCTCTCCTCCACCTCCAATGGTCCTCGCCTAAGACAGCGCCTACCGTTAACTTCCCAGAGGGTCACCTTCTATAGGTTTGACTACTCACCACACACAATACTCCACACAAATCTTTCAAACATTTTAATCATTTCAAAAGTATTAATCAACATCACAAGCATTATGATACAGAAATACATAATGTATTAATGATTTATTCATACAATAATGAAATACTAGAGATAAAAAAAATTAGCATTGTCCTATTTGGTTGATTACAAGGGTCAGAGCTCAAGAAGAGTAAATGAGTAAAACCAACATTTATTAACAAATATACTATAAATCCAATTAGATCTAAACTAATGTTTACAAATCTACCTCTGTTCAACTAAAAAAAAGAATTAAAATGTATAAAAAAAGAAAATAAATAAATAAAAGTTTATTAACCTGGTTCAAATGTTTTGGGTTAAAGAACAAGATAACCAAGGCACAAATCTACATTGTGCTTGAAAAGGATTAAATGCAATTACTTGAATGAAGTATGATTACAAAACTACTGTAGACCTGATGTGTGTGTAGTTACATGGACCCACTCGCCCACGTGGCAAGCGCCGACATCATTCCCTCTGCTTGATCTCCTTTGCAAGTAAGAGGCAAACTCCATGACCATACAATTACTAAACCATTACGATCACTACTGTGATTTTCGGCTTGTTGCCAGTATGACGCTACCGATAACCATTATCTCTAGTTTATTAGGTAGTAAAAAGGCCACGTGTTCCCTTGACACGTGACCTTCCTCATCTGACTCCCCTATAAATAGAAGAGGTCTTCCATCGGTAAAGGGCATTAAGCAACCTCTTTCGCCATTACCATGCCTCTCCAAATACTCTCTCTTCTGCTCCATGTTGCCTATACTCTCACCCTCTCAAGTGATCCTCCGCCAGATCAATGATCGTTATACTTCCCAAAAGGCACACTATCAGCCTAGGAAGCAAAAAGACTCAATTTAGGTGCAATATTAGTGTGACACACATACTCCTCGGACACTCCAATTGTTGTGTCTTGAATTTTTATTTATTTTTTTTTCAATGAACACACTTAGAACACTCCAAAAATACACAGCGACACGTATTGAATACATCTAGGACACTTTTTGATGACTTATGGATGTTACATTCATATACATTACACAAAAAAAATTTATAAAATATTTTTTTTTTGGTCATATTCCTACCGTGTTCATGTCCTCACTTTTTAAAAATTGTCTCTAGTGTCCATATCTGTAAGGGCTCGTATTTGATAGATTTCGAGCAACCCTAGAGAGAGGGAAGAAAGGCCTATTTAAGAAAAGGAGCTGGCACTATGTGTAAAACCTTGCCACGGGAAGGAGAGTTAGACTTGAAAGCAAGAATGAATCTCAAAAAGGTCTGCGATTGTGTCTTTGTAGATTTTCAATAAAATGAGGGGATCCTTAAGAACCACCTCTATAATAGGAAAGCCTTATATCTTGAAATTAATTCATTAAGTTGCAGTGAGCCTGTCCCCGGCTCCACCCATGAAAAATCCAATGAAGCAACCGAGTCCATATCCATGCCTATGTTCGTATTTATATCCGTGTCCGTACTTCTTAGCTATCAGCCTTCACTACCCACAAGAGTAAAGCTTACCTTTTAGACCATATGTCACTCGATCACCAAAAGGCACACGTGACAACCATCTCTCCTATATCCTTGTCTTCATAACAATTCTATTAAAAAAAAATGGATAGTTGGCATCTATAGGGCTTCCAGTTATATCTACTAGGATCCAAAAAAATGAATAGTTAGAAACTAGCCCCGATCAATGTATCCCATTGAATTTAGTAATTTTTTTCATGAACATGTCATTGCACTTAGTAATCCGACACTCCAATTGAATCATTGAACACATTTGTGCATCCAAAACTCATCCACTTAGTGACACTTTCAAAAGGAGTAAAACTACCCATTATCTTCAACTGAAGACTGTGATGGAGTCATTTAATGTAGTGCATCCTCTGATGTTAAGAGGATAATGTATGATAATAGAAATGTGTCATTTTTATTTGTAACAAGTACAATACCATATATGTAACATTTGAACACATTCATTGGTCGGGGCACATAAAATTCTGAATTCTTTAGTGAAAACATTCAATACCCCCCTGCAGAAAAATAGAAAGAGAAGAAAAGAAAAAGAACCCAACATCAAGCACCTGATCTGCAAGTAACAATCTCTCCTGTTCCTATGTCACCACCTCTCCCCGACACAAAGAATGGGAAGAATAAAAATGAAAACATGGAATTTCATATGCAATAGGTTTCAAGCATGATCTATTGAAGTCTAGTGTATTTTCAAGTCTTACTTTTATGTTTCTTTCTAATGCAGAATGCTACTTTGCCTGCGCATGCTTAGTGTTTCAAGCATGATCTATTGGAGTCTAGTGTTATTTCTAGTCTTACATTTATGCTTTTTTCTAATTCAGAATGTTACTTCACCTGTGTGTGCTTAGTGTTTTATCTTTACACGACCGGTTCCAAGCACAGATAAAGGAGGTGGTTGAGTTAAGTAGCTGACAACCAAGATAAAACTTCACCACACCCCTTATTTCCAAACATGGCTTTTGATTTGGTCTATAGCTCATATTATGGGTTAAGTTAGGTGTTATGTATTTAATTGGTTCTAATTAGGTCTCCAATATTCTAGATTACAAATCTGGAATATTCTAGGTTTACTTATATAAAAAAAAAAAACTATATGGCACAGAATATCCTAGTTTCATAGTTCTAGTAAAACTAGGAGAGTTCAACAGTCCAATATATAACTATATAATGTTCCTATTTAATGGACTAGGATAGAAGGCTATTCTTCTTCTTCATCATCACATATCGTTATACTTGGGTTACTCTGCACAGCCCTAAAACAGCCTCGGTTCAGCCACTAAACCCTCTTTATTAATCAAGCCCCAAACAAACCTATACCCTTCCCCTACCTCTGGGCCTTCAATTTGAAAAATAAAAACCCATATAACAGCCGCACTATTGGCCCTCCAAGAATGCTAATTTTGAAAGTCTTGCAACATGAAACTATCAAAACAAACCCAAATTTAGCCCGTTTTCTCAGTAGAAGCCCTAGAACCTAGTAAAACTAACCCTAAAGGCTTCTCTTGTACTAAAACTGCCACAAATCCAATTGCAGGAAGGATTAGGTAAAGTTCCATGTTCGTCTGTCCTGTACAAATTTGATGTTAGAACTACATCAATCAGAACAAAAAAAAAAAAAAATTCTTGCTTTCTTCTTCAAATGTAACAAACAAAGCCTTATTAGAAATCCTAGTCCTCTAAGCAACAATGCAAGGGAATTTAAACAAAGGTTCGAATCTTTGGAGACTAATTTTGACAAGATTGCTACCATTGATTCGAGACTTGACTCTTTGGTGACAAAAAGTACTAACCATAAAAAGCTATTATGGATACTTTGCTTTTATGTCGCAAAAACCCTTTCAAATAAAGCTCTAAACATGCCTAAACCCTTTCCCTACCTATTGGCCTTCAATATACCAAATAAATCCATCAAAAATAGCCACTATCTAGACCTCTAATAGCTATAATACTAAAAAACAGTAACCTACAACTTTCAAAACCTAAGAAGCACGTGGCAATTTTAAAAAAATGCTGAACAAGACATAGCAACGACACCGCATAAGAATATATTTTTATATTGCTTATGTCGTATATATTAATATAGTACAAAAAAGTAAAAAATATACAAGATAACACCAATTAAAATTAAAAAATATATATATTTCACTACTTAATCGACAACATATCATTCACAATTAGTCAATTGCATTCCATAAAAAAGATAAAGTAAAGAAACACATCAATAACACACAAAGTTGTTCCACTCAATACATAATACTATAAAGTCATAAACTACCGAAAACATTAAATCGTCATTACATTTCATCAACTATCCATCATCATCTAAGCTTTTAAAGTTTTCTCATCAGTAGCATATCTGTTCTTCTTCTTTTTCTTCTTCTTCTTCTTCGATCCAATCGATTAAGATCTTTCTCTCTTTTTAAGATTTTAAAGTTTTCTTATTGACAAAATAAACCCCATTTTTTAGTTTTAAAATTTATAGTTAGTCCTCATGCTCCTAAAGTGTCAAAAATGGGACACGCATGTCCAAGCCTTATAAGTTAAGTTTCGGATTTATAAATAAATAAATAAATAATTGGACACTTAAAATGGAGTGTTCAACACGTGTCCGTGCATGTCCCACATGTGTCGGTGTTCAAGACATATCCAACACGTGTACGGCTCCCAACAAGTGTTCGTGTTTCCTAGTTCAAAACTAATAAATTTAGTTTTTTTTCCTACTATAAACCTGGAAGCTTTCTTTTTATCTACCTTATAAGCCTAACTTGCCTCTGACCCCCTGCCACAAATCCAATAGTAGCCAACATAAAGGTAAGTTTCCCACCCCCCCTTTTCTTTTTCAAAACAAAACAACCAAAAGGAAAAATGAATAGAATAATGTGTAAGACAAAAAATAAAACAACCAAAACAATACAAAATGGACAAGTACATTATCCAAAGGTTGATCTCCTATGTCAACAAAGGAAATACTCAATTGCACGTAATCCAAACCATGTTGAAAAGTGTCGGTATGGTATAATGTAAAGATATTTAACAATTTCCAAATCTTTTCACATGTTATCCAAGCCTCAAGAGATGCAAGAAACATAAACTTCTAGGATCAAAAAAGGAAAACTAGAAAGCTTGAACGTAGTACTGTACCTACAAGAAAAAGGAATTTGAAAATTGATCCAAACACAATATTGGGCCTTCTTGAAAGCTTGACTAGTCTTCAAGTCATTTATGATATTCATCATCCTAATATACTTTAAAAAAAATTAAATATACGCATAAGCTAGATTGTTCTTTTCAGTTTTCTTATTTGTAGTACTTAGGACATATTAGTTTTGAGTTGTATTTCACCAACTAGGTAGTTTAGCCTCAAACACACTTAAGGAACAAAATTTCCATTTGTTTCCACTGAAAAGGCTAAAACGTTTCTGTTTTCTAAGAGACCAAAATGAAACACTCGTGGAACAACAAAATTTTATTGTTTCTTAAAACCATAGTTGTTAATCCCGTATTGTACCAGCTGGTATGGTCCGGGATGCACCGTTCCGACAAAGAAACATTATGCTGGACCTTTGGTTCCGTCCGATTAAATTACTAGACTTCTCCAACGTTTCCATCTGTTTTCCAGCCATAGTGGCATATTTCGGCCATTCCGGCCTCGTACCATGGGTGCACCCCATGACCATGGTCATGGCCCCTCATTCCCCTTCTTTGATATAACAACACAAATTAAAACTTGAGAGATAAAAAGATGAGAGAGAGAGAGACTTGCAGTGGAGTGGGGCCCAATTGATGCGGTGGCCATCAGGTGCCGAGAGAGAGAGAGAGAGAGAGAGAGGGAGCAAGTCAGTAAATCGAAGATCTAATGCTTGCTGATCATGAACAAAAACAAACCCGGAGCACATGATCGCTCTAGACCAAATATCAGCAATAAGTGCACTGATCCAGATCTACCATCCATGGATGGAACTAGTTGCCGAAGCCATCCCGACGTCGATGCAAAAGCAAAATCCCCCCTCCCGTTTAAAAGTGAATATTGTATATACGATATAAGGAATCTAATGGTTCTTGGGAAGTTCAAGGAAGGGTCTAGTAAAGCTGACAGGAATTCCCAAAAAGACAGTGAGGGGAAGTCTAAAGAGTAGTTTTGTTTCAACTATCAAAAAGGGCTTTGAGGTATTGTGTTTAAGCCATTTTGGTCCTCTTCTTTTGTAAAATATCAAACGAATCCCTATATTTTGTTAGAGAAAAAAAAAATTAGAAGTAGAGATTCAGGTTAAGAAAATATGTTACCCTGTATAATATTTATAATAATAAATCCAAAACGGTACACCAAACCACACTAGCACCAGTACGTATCATACCGATGACAATTATTATCAAAACACACCGCAACAAAGAAAAATGCATCAAAACACAACGCTATATACTAAAACAAAAAGTTATGTCAACACAAATTAAGAATTTTTCATAAATAATGTAAAACTTCTATTGGGACAAATACAAAAGATTGTATTTACTATATTAGTATTTTCACTTTTAAAATGTTCTGAAACATCCCGAAATATTTTCAAATGTTTCTGTTTCTAAACCAACTGAAACGACCTAGTGAAACGAAATTTTGATCCTCATACACACTATTATTTTATAGTCATTTGCATTATTGCAAAAATGTCATTGGCTTGACTATTCTTCAAGTTTACTTGGTTCCCAAGTTTGAGTTTACAACCCCCATGTATATTCTTTTATATAAGTAAAAATGGCCATGTATATAAGAAAAGCATTCGTATTTCTTGAAAAACAAAATTGAACAAAAACGAAGGAGCAAAGAAAGCCTTTGCAGTTATTTGTTATTCTAGTGATGTCTGAGTTACATCCCTTCCATGATGTGATAACCTAAGAACCACAAGTATGAAAAGCTAGCCTTCCTCTCTATCTGCCTCAACCGTACAATAATAGATATGGACACAGGTACGAATACGAACACAAATACAGACACGGCATTTTTAAAAGATGAGGGCATGGATAAGGCAGGGACACAACAAAAAAGAAATTTTATATATTCTAATTATTTGTTATGTATATGAACGTAAAATTTATAAATCACCAAAAACAAAATGAAAACAACTAACAAGTTAGGAACTTAAACAATTGTATTTGGGTGTTTTATGTTTTAGTGTTTTAAAGTTTTGAAATTTATAAATTCGATTCCATTTAATACTTCTAATAATAATATTTTAACCTCGTTGTGTCCTGAAACGTGTCCAACCAGTTGACATGTGTGCCCACGATGTGTCCGAGAAGGGTCCACTAAAAGAAATATCAACAAAAATATTGGACACACCAATTGGAGTGTCCGACATGTGGCCCGGCATGTCCAAAGAGTATGTATGTCCGTCATATGTGCGACACGGATATGGGACCCCAAAAGTCCGTGCTTCCTAGATGCCAGTTCTCTATTCTAGAATGTGAAGAAACTCGATCTCTCAATTCTTTCTATTTCTTTAACAAATATTTTCTAGCCCATTAACAAATCAATTCTTCACCCTCACCCGTGATCCTTAGTTCTTAACCTCTCATAAAGGTGGCAACTCAAAGACTCCAAGCAACAAAATATGCCCACATTGTTGGAAAGTTGATGTTCTGCATGGAGGAAGTCTTAAAGTAACTTTCCACTTGTCCAGAAAGATGTACCAGCGGCAGATTCACATGGCTTGATATTTTCATAGCCAAAAGAAAAGGTCAAAACTAGGCAATATAAATTTAAAATGTCATTACAAGTAAATAAAATAACCTCGTTTTCACTGATAGCTGACAGGACCAAAGACAAGAGGATGTCCTGTACTAACTACTGAGTACTGAAATTTGGCGTAATCATCAAGAGATTCATCAGTTTTGAGGAATCTTTCAGTTGACCACCACTCAATTCCCACTGTTTGAGAGAATGACACTGCTCTAGTAGAACACTCAGAAGTCCACTTATCCATCTGGTCTCAAGGCACTTCTGAAACCAAAAAGACATCCCTAATTACTCAACACTGTAATGGAACCAATAAACCAGAGGCTAGCATGCTACCAATGGATACCTAATTGCACAAGGAACCAAGAAAAGATATCTTGTATAATAATTTAATGAAAGAACAGTTTATTTGATTAAGGAAATGCATGGAAACCCCAAAGATAAACCAGTTCATTTTACTAGTGGTCGTAAAGGGAGTGACGACAAGTTCATAAGGTCACTAAAAAAGTTAGAATGTTGTTCTGCTAATCAAGTGAAATATAAACCCACTAAATTTATTGCATCGTGCTCTGGAAAATTGATGTGGAAAATTGGCCTCAATAGAAACTAAGTGGTGCAGCAATTTTGGGAAGAGAAGGGGTTTGGTAGTATTTGAATGACACTTATGAACTCCCCATACGGCACCAAATTTTAATTTGTTGAATTTGGTAGAGTTTACACAAAAAAATTTAATGATGGTTATTTAGGCACAGAGTGTACTCAGCTAATCTAGGTGTATATACACTAATATATACCTATTCATTTGAATCTCACGTTGTATGGATATGGTGTAAAACTGTCTTGGTTTGAGATTATGGGATCGTAAAATTTATGTTATGCTGTCTGCAATGAATCTTAAAGTTGTTCATCTACATGGAGTGGTTGTAATAACCAAGACTATAAGTGTATGTAGCGATATAAGCAGTGAGGTTCAATACATGCAACAACCACACTTTAAATACATGCACCAAAAGAGAGAGAGAGAGAGAGAGAGAGAGAGAATGAATAGTCATATTGAATAAAAGAACTAAAGAACCAGAATTTAATAAAACTAATTAAGCAAACTCGTTGGGTCTAACCCATTGTCTAGCATCTAAGAGAAGACATAGAAGGAGAATAAGGCATCTCCTTGCATTGAGAACTCATTTATTGTGGCAGTGCAAGGGTATGACAAAGTGAGAGAGCTTTGAGCCAAAAGAAATGATTTCTCTCAATGGAGAATTCCTATTATATAGCCAGAATACAAGCTGATCTACAGCCTTTAAAGTAGCTAAAAAACTATATACAAATCTGTCTAATGATAGCTGTCAAAGCTGTACAGAATATAGAATCTGTTGGCTGTAAATGGCCAGCTAATGGGTGGAAAACTTAGCTATCAAAGCTATACAAGACATAGAATCTGCTAGCTGTAAATGGCTAGCTAATAGTTGGACAGCTTTGGCTGTTAGCTTGCCTTTGACATCCCCCCTCAAATTGATGCTGGTAAATCAACGAGCATCAATTTGCTAACAAGAAAATTATGGCGTTGACGTGTCATGGATTTGGTGAAGATATCTGCGATTTGTAGAGTAGTGGAAATGTGTGGAAGGGTGATAACCTTGCAGTCATAGGCCTCCCGAATGGAGTGGCAGTCAACCTCTATGTGCTTCGTGCATTCGTGGTATACAGGGTTGGCAGCAATTTGGATGGCGCTTGTGTTGTCAACATGTAATGGAGTAGGGTGAACCACGGAGAAACTAAGCTCGGTAAGGAGACCACGCAACCATATGATCTCAGAGCATGCAGCAGACATTGCACGGTACTCAGCCTCAGTGGAGGACTTGGAGACGTAGTTCTGCTTCTTGCATTTCCAAGAGATAAGAGCATCACCAAGAAATATACACCATCCGGTAGTAGATTTTCTAGTGTCTGGGCAGCCAACCCAATCAGCGTCACTATAGGCTTATAGCTGGAGGGAAGAACTAGTAGGGAAGAATAAGCCACGGCTAGGCGTGCAAAGGATGTATCGAATGATGCGTCGGACAGCGGATAGGTGGAGATGTCGAGGGGCTTGCATGAATTTGCTGACTGTGTGGACAGCATAAGAGATGTCTGGTCGGGTGATGGTTAGATAGATAAGACTACCAACCAGCTTCCGATAGAAAGTAGGATCCTCAAAAAGCTCCCCTTCATCACGACGATACTTCGTATTAAGCTCCGTGGGGGTGTCAACAGAAGTAGCGTCTGTGAGGCTAGCTAACTGAACCAGATCCTGAATATATTTGTGCTGATTCAAGAAGATATCTTGAGGCCGACAATGCACCTCTAACCCCAAGAAATAGGTGAGCTGGCCAAGATCTGTCATGTGGAAAGTAGAGTGCAATAATTTTTGAATCTCAGAGATGACCTTCATATTTGAACCAGTGACAACGATGTTGTCCACATAAACAAGGAGGACAACTATGCCCTTAGATGTCCTTTGAAGAAAAAGGGAGGAATCATACTGACTCGGAGTGAATGAAAAGCCAAGAAGAGTGGATCGAAACTTTTCATACCATACTCTTGGGGCTTGCTTTAAACCATACAAAGAACGTTTTAGTTTGCAAACATCAAGAGGTGAGGAAGTAGGCATACCACAGGGAAGTTTCATGTAAACTTCCTCCTTGAGATCACCATATAGGAAAGCGTTCTTTACATCCATTTGATGTAAAGGCCAGGATTGGGATGCAGCAAGGGCTAGTATGGTTCGCACTGTGGTCATTTTGGCTACTGGTGCAAATGTCTCTTCGTAGTCTAGGCCATACTCTTGCTTGTTGCCAAGAACCACCAATCGAGCCTTGTGACGCTCTATGGATCCATCAGAATGAAACTTGATAGAAAACACAAATTTACTGCCAAGGGCTTTCACGAATGGGGGACATTGAACAACATCCCAGGTTTGGTTTCCTTCAAGTGCGAGAAGTTCTGTATCAATAGCTTTCCGCCAACACTCATGCTCCATTGCCTGCTTATAAGACGAGGGAATAGGAATAGAAGACAAGGTGGCTGTGAAGGATAAAGGAGGGGTGAAACCAAACCTATCTGGGGGTCTACGAACCAGAGTACTATGTCTGTGAGGAGCAGGTGCAGTTGCTGGAACAGAATCTGCAGTTAGGAAGTGAGCTTGAGGGGGCTCGGGAGTGTCTGAACGCAGATTTGATGTGGAGGAGGAGCGTCTCTGGTACACTAGGAGAGGCTTAAAAGGAATGGGATCTACAGGAAAGTTAGTAAACAAGAGTAGAACAGAAAATGAAGGAGAATGGGGATCAGGGTTAGCAGGAAAAAAATACTTGTTTTCTAAAAAGATCACATTTCTAGAAACCCGAATACGACGCAGATGGGGATCATAGCAAAGAAAACCTTTCTGATGTCCAGAATATCCCAGA
Source organism: Euryodendron excelsum (assembly GCA_033060915.1). NCBI lineage: Eukaryota > Viridiplantae > Streptophyta > Magnoliopsida > Ericales > Pentaphylacaceae > Euryodendron > Euryodendron excelsum. Next base: position 22,009,683 of record CM065389.1, on the reverse strand, counting down.
AAAGCACATTCAACGGACTGAGCTGTGAGCTTTATGCGTTCATGTGCAGAAAGATGAACATAGCACACACAACCAAAGGTACGAAGGTTAGAATAATTTGGAGTGTGACCAAATAACCGAGTGAAAGGAGAGACGTGGTTCAAGGAGGGAGAAGGCAATCTATTGATGAGGTGGACAGCAGTGGATAGAGCTTCACACCAGAATCGTGAGGGCACAAATGACTCTAACAAGAGGGTGCGGACAACATCAAGAAGGTGGCCGTTCTTTCTTTCAGCCACCCCATTTTGTTGAGGGGTTGAAGGACAAGACCGTTGAGAGATTATGCCATTAGTTTGCAGAAATTCCTGAAACAAGTGATATATGTACTCACCCCCATTATCAGAGCGAAGGATTTTGATTTTGTCAGAAAATTGGGTCTGAATATGTGCATGAAAAAGCTTAAAAACAGAAAATACTTCGTCTTTAGAATGCAGGAAATAAATCCATGTGAAACGACTATAGTCATCAATAAAAGTGATAAAGTACTTGTAATGAGTATGAGAAGTAACCGGTGCCATACCCCACAAATCACTATGTATCAAATCAAAGGGCTGGACTACATTTGGTGTGTGAGTGGAAAATGGCAGGGTTTTACTTTTGCCAAGCCTACAAGAATTGCAATCAAATTGAACAGCACTAAGAGAAGGTGACTTGTTATTCCCAAGTAAACCAGAATTGAGCAAATTATGAAGGGCCTTAGAGTTTGGATGTCCGAGACGTTTATGCCATGCTCGGTAATCAACATGAGCTGAGTTACAAGTGACAAAGGGAAAAGTGAAACATGGAGACAAGGAGAATTTGAGAGGAAAAAGACGTCCTTCTTTAGGCCCCCTCGCAATCATCTTGCCTGATTGTTGATCCTGCACAATACAGCCAGATTTAGAGAATTCCACTTTACAATTATTATCAACCAACTGACCGACAGAAACAAGATTAGTGGAAAGGCCAGGAGAGACAAACACATTGGTGAGAGAAGGAGAAACATCACCAATGGTAGTAATAGGTAAATGGCTACCATCGGTAGTATGAATCTTGAGATTTCCAATATATTTTTTCACATTGGTAAGAGAATTAACATTGTTTGTCATGTGATGGGAAGCCCCATAATCAAAGTACCAAGGATGAGATGTAGTGAAGGATTTACCTGAGAGTCCTAATGCAGAGAATGCAAAAATGATCATTTGTTGGATCATTTCAGGGGTTACTGGTTGAATAGGAGCAGGAGCACTTTGTGTTAGGGGTGTGGTATGCACTAAACCACCAGTACTAGAAGAACCAACTGAGGCAGAATATGCTGTTTCAGATTTCTTAGGGGGTCGGGTAGGACATTCCTTGATAATATGGCCATCCTTTTTGCAGTAGTTGCAGAATTTATTCGGATAATTTGAAGCGAAGTGGCCAAATCTTTTACAGCAAAAGCACTGAACAGTGCTCATATCCCTACCTCTTGGCTTGCCTTGTGTTGCATAAGCCATGGGAATAGAGGTGGATCTACGTTGTTCCATAGTGGTTTGAGTGAGCAAGCGCTGCTCCTCACAAAACAAATCATTGAGGCGTGCATCTAGGGAGGGGACAAATTCTTGATTCATAAGATTGGACCGGGTGCCTTCAAATTCAGATCTCAATTTCATAAGAAATTGATCCCTTTTAGTAGTTTCATGGACAGATTGAACAGAACTAAGACCTTCGGGAGGTAAAGTAGCATAAACTATGTCAGTATATTCAGTCCAAAGATTCATGAAGCTAGAGTAAAAATCAGAGATAGAGAGACTGTCCTGTTGGAGAGTGGCCAATTCATATTCAAGCTGGAATTGACGAGCAGTGTTGTGCTAACAGTAAAGCTTTTTCAAGTAAATCCACATCTCAGCTGCAGTCTTGAATGGTCGAAGATTCAAGATGATGTTGGATTCAACAGATCCTAGAATCCACGCCATGACTTGGGCATCCTTAACCTCCTATTTGGCGTGTAGAACCTTATCTTCGTTGTTGTCAGGAGCAGGGTTGCTGCCATCAACATGGCCCCATAGATCCTTGCCTTTGACAAAAATCTTGAAGTGAAACTCCCAGGCTGAGTAGTTTTTGCCATTAAAACGAATCAAGAAGGCATCAAACTTATCAGAAGACATGAGGCTGAGAGAATTGATTGGAGAATAACCAAGAACAAAAAATAAACTAGGACTAAGTTGGACAAGAGGACTAGAGAACAAGAGACACATGAGAATTCAGAGTTGTGGCTCTGATACCATGACAAAGTGAGAGAGCTTTGAGCCAAAAGAAGTGATTTCTCTCAATGGAGAATTCCTATTATATAGCCAGAATACAAGCTGATCTACAGCCTTTAAAGTAGCTAAAAAACTATATACAAATCTGTCTAATGATAGCTGTCAAAGCTGTACAGAATATAGAATCTGCTGGCTGTAAATGGCCAACTAATGGGTGGAAAACTTAGCTGTCAAAGCTATACAAGACATAGAATCTGCTGGCTATAAATGGCTAGCTAATAGTTGGACAGCTTTGGCTGTTAGCTTGCCTTTGACAGGGTAGACATCCTTGACATCTATCTTCTCAAACACCAAGATAGCCTTGTGAACACACTCACAATGTTGCATACAGGACTATCAAAGCCATGCCAAGTGTTGAATTTTCTTTTGATCCATTCATAATTACATACTTATGAACCTGCTTTCCATGAGACAATGCGCCCATGGATGAATACAAGCAGTGATGCACTTATAACAATATATCCCTAGGCTCAACTTTTTCTAGAAGCATATTTACGAAAGTGCATCTAATATTTTCTAATTCTTTTCTTTAATAGCTAAAGCAAATAAAATTAAAGAAGATGCCAAGGAGGCAAAACCCAATTGCAAGAGAAAACAAAGACCTAGACTCCTGTGACAACCTGGGCCTCCAGGGAAACGAAAACAACCAAAAAAATGAATGAAAAATGGATGCCCTAACCAAGGCTCAATAGAAATAAAAAGGATGACTACGAAGAAAACCCCCTTCCTACCCTTAACTCCAGCCACTTTCTCTCCACAATCATAATTAATGGTACTAATCAAACTCTTTAATTCCCTACCACCACTACTTTGCTTCCCCAACACCTCATTACAGCATTTGCATCCAGACTCTGCTTCGTCAACTCAAGGGAGGACGCTCTGCCCACTCCGCTCAAGGAAGGACCCTCTTCTCCCTCGACTCAAGGGAGGAGGCTGCTTTTTACTGTAAAATTTTTAATAAATAATTCAGGTGAAATGCAATTAAACACATCCAATCCGAACCAATCCGAGTTTCCTCCAGTTTTGGTTCGGTTTGGTTCTAAAGGGTGCAATGATCAAAATTTCATTTCGATATGCTGTTTCGATTAGCACAGAAACAGAAATGTTTCAAAAACAGTAAGAAAATGTGTTAGCAACATTTCAGAAGTGACAGATATGAATATAGTAAAATACAATATTTTGCATATTTCTCAATAACAATTGTACAATATTTACAAAAAATTACTAAATTTGGGTCAACATAACTTATTGTTTATTTTGCTATGGTTTCCTAGGAAGCGGAAACGTTTCAACCATTTCAACAGAAACAAGTGGAAATTTTATTCCTTGAAAGGGTGGTCGTTTTGTGTCTGGTTAATAACCACCCATGCACACCCCTGGTTACAAGACAATCATATGTAGAGGCTACTTTTCTTTATTTGTCATGGCCAATTGATTCTTTAGCTACATTTCCTTCTCCTCTACGGAAATGTAGTGTTACGTCTAACCAACAAACCAAGAACTTCCTTTGTCATTGTTCTAAACGAAAGGATTCCCTTATGATACCAAATAAACAACAAGGGATAATCAGCTTATGGTCACAGGCTTGAGCACTATGTATTTGTATATTTAAGACATCACATTTTGACTGCATACAAGATGAAAAAATACAATCCACTAAGAATCTCAAACTCTTCAAGTAAGAGATATTTGTGGCTAAATTTTTAGCTTCCAATTAAGATTTCAAACTGTTTGTTTTGGTTGTTCCATGTGGCTACCACTTGAATCCTTCTATCTTAGAGGAAGGGGGAGGGAGCTGCTTGGGTGTACAAGAATCCAACCACTGACGCAAGCTTGAATCCCTGACAACACAGCCAATAAAGACTCATAAAATGAAGTTACTTGAATATGACTTGAGCAGCATGATTAGCAGCCATAGTGCCACCATACAATTGCAGTTGTCATAGCCATTACATGAACCATATCAAACCACCATGGCTGACATACACATAAACACCATCGGCCAACATACCCACAACCACCACCACCATCATCAAAGCAAACCAGCATAGCCTCATACCCAACAAACCCAAGTCACAAACCTTCCATAGCTGCCACACCCACGACGCTGCCACGCTCACCGCCACCTCTACAACTTATGGGATTACACTCACCACAACCCAAACCCACGGCTAGTCCAAAATTCATGGCCAACGCACTTGCAGCCACCTCATAACCATGACACCTTAACTCATGTCAAGACACTCCAACTGATTCAATCATTCAACAAACCCTAACACCACTCCATGGCCACCATCATGTTACCATCATCATCTTCGACATCAACCCCACCAATGAAGTAAAAAATCCAAAATTCTGAACTTTCCACTCTTTTGATTCAATTCAAGAGTCCACATTTCCTGCTTCATATCTCACCTATAATTTTTAGGACCAATTACACCGGTGGTCCTTATAATTTGCCTCTTGTCTCAATTTGGTCCCTCTAGTTTCAATTGTAACAAATTCATCCTTCAATTTTACAAAACATGGACAATTGGTCCAATCAATAATGGAAGTCAATGATTTGGACGGAAAATCATCATGTGATGTGCATGTGCAGGGTAAAATGGTAAAATACACTCTTTCATCTTCTATAGAAACATCTTCTCCGGCGAAATCTTTTGGGGAAATTTGCTTCCCTTTCCCCCTCTTTGTTTTCTAGTCAAGCAAAAGCATTAAAATAACAGAAATTAAAGTTTTATATTCTGACAATTATTGTCAGCAATATAACATGGTAAAAGACAGAATGATTTTTGATTAAGATTTCTGGCATTTGGGCAGCAACTATGTTCCTTAGATATGTGAGAAACCATCATTGTGAGGCTGTCTTTGAGAGTGGGTTTGAAGCAAAGGAAGCTACTGTTCCTGATGCTTTGATCCTCACCATGTCCTTGGTGCCTGTGCAACACAAGAGGCTATGGATATTGGCACGCAAGTTCAAGATTACATATTGCAAAGGAATTAAATGGAAGAGAAGTTGATCCGTGCTGCATCAATATTTATATGTAGAAACAACCACAGATGGATTGGAACTTTGACAAAATTTTGTTCAAAATCTTTATTTTTTTGACCAAAGAAATTTTGTTCAATTCCCAAATTCTTCTTATATTCCTTCACATATATCCTCCTGCTGCCCCACCCTCCAGCCCCTCTCACGGCCATCAGCCCCCCATTGCCCCACCATCAACCCAGCACGGCAGCACCTTTCCCCCAACCCTAACCACCCTATGCGCACCCGCCACCCCTCTCCATGAGCCCCTCCACCCATCTACAAAGTAGATAGGTATATTATATGTATATTGGGTATCTATTGTGTGTATATAGGTATCAAACAAATAATTAGGTTTTTTTAAAAATAGACGATGGGTAATTTTACTATTTTACTCTCACGTGTGCATCACGTGAAGATTTTCCATCCAACTTGTGGACATTCATTATCGATTGGACCAATCGTATAAGTTTCACAAAATTGAAGGACAATTTGTTGCAATTGAAACTAGAAGGACCAAATTGAGACTAGGGGCAAATTATAAGGACCACCGGTGTAATTTGTCCTAATTTTTAAGACCACCACCTGCCTGCTTATGGTAATCGTTAGTGTTGCACTGATTTTTGACATATAACCTTTGTAAAATGCTAACAATTATACCATGCTAATATTTTTATTGAGAAATATATTAGTGTGAAAACATATGCGCACCAACTATTGTGGCCATATAGACAAATAAATAGCATTGGTTGTTGAAAAGTTGTAGGGGAAGATAAGGTGAACAAATAGACATAAGACTGCGAGGCTGTGTTGCATGGATTATCATGCTAACCCATGTACATACAAGGACGTGTTTTTAGTTTTATGCTCAAGTTTGTGAAGTCTGAATCAATATTTGATCATTTTGTGCAAAATATCAGTGTCCCAAACTTTGAGTACATTGACTTTGCATGTGAAGTGTTTGATGAGTGATGCTGAACTTTGCGGTTGCTTGGACGGCGATGCTGGATGAGAAAATTAAAAACACTTAGGTTATGGAAGCATAAGAGTGCTTCATGGAGATGAATCGATAAGTGGAGTTGATGAGGTAACTAATGTCACTATTCTATATGTAGCTCGTATAATAGGTAATGACAATTAGGTAGCAGAAGAAAGGCCAAGGGTATGTACTTTAGTGCTGAGAGTGAAGGAGCAACATGGTGTCTATGAGCAGCATTACAGTGAGGGTGATCATGCAGTGGTAGGAGAGGGACTTGAAATTCTGACTAGTTGAACTGTTCGTAGCAAAGCAAAGGTGGGTTGTTATGTGAAGGAAGGAAGGAGGCAGAGATACTATCCCAGAGAAGTGCCCTCTTCTTGCAATTATGTGTGTATGTAGAGCGGACTCTAATGAGCTCTCTAGGAAGTTTGTGGGGGTGCTGAGATGGAGCCCAAACTCATACCTCACTTTGCAAAACAACCTTTATCCAGTAAGACTCACTCCACAAGATCATTTTTTTTAATAAATAAATATTTTTTGTTGCAAAGGAAGGAACCTCCTCTACTACACAAGATGTATACAAAAAAGACCCTAGATTCCCCTCTCAAAGAAAGATCACCTATATAATCTATCATAACAAAAGAGGAATCACAAAAACTCCCAGAAAGCAGAGAATAAGATACTCCATTGCCATGCCACATCACAGTGGATAAGCAAATGATCCACAGTCTCCTCAACTCTAACCCCACAAGATCATTAGGTCTGTACAAAACTGATTCACTAGCGAGAACTTTCTACAAGTACAATATTCCCCCAATATTAATCATTTGGGCCCTAAAAAATTGGACATAAATCTGCATGTGCAGGGTCATAAGGGAGCACAAAAGTTTGCAAGAAAGAAACAAATTGTAGCCGATAAATCAAGACAAGGACCTAAGGTCAGCAAAATTGTGAGGAAAAAAAGAATCCAAGTACTTAGCAGCAATTTAAAAAATATCATATCAAATGGCGTAGGGTATAAGTCCCTAGAATGTGATATGATTTGGGGAAAACTATAAGCAACCAAAACATATCGAAGCAAGAATTCAAGCACAGTCGAACTTCGAAGCTACTGGATAGGGTTTTACCATAAGCTGACCACCAAATTTCCAAGCCAAAGGAGGGAGGGAGAACCGTCAGAAGAAGACGTTCACATTCTAGTAAGAACACACAGGATAATAAGAGATTGGAAGAGCAAAATCAAGAAATAAATCTAAGGAAATTAGAGCATCTGATGGTATGTTCCTTGAAACTAATAACCATCTAGAACCACTAACAAATACATTAAAGCATCTGGAAACAACTACAACTATCTTCAAAATGAATATATGAAAAGAAAATAACCATAAGCTGACCACCAAATTTCCCAGCTGAAGGAGGGAGGTAGAACTTTCAGAAGAAGACGTTCACATTCTAGTAAGAACACACAGGATAATAAGAGATTGGAAGAGCAAAATCAAGAAATATATCTAAGGAAATTAGAGCATCTAATGGCATGTCCCTTGAAACTAATAACCCTCTAGAACCACCAACAAATGCAATCAGGCATCTGGAAACAACTACAGCTATCTTCAAAATGGATATATGAAAAGAAAATAACCACCTAGTTTCACGAAGTAGGGAGAGGCAGGAAAATAAAACACATTCTCAAATAAAATTGGAGGACCAAGAAGGCGCCCCTAAGCTCCCAATAGAAGAGGACAAAACTAGAGATAGGCATCATAATCGCATTATAAAGTGAGAACAGGACATCCTACCAGAAAGCAAGCTGGACCAGATTTGATTTCATTACGTAGAACCAGACTCCAAATTGTCAAAGAATGGAAGCATTACACCAAAAAAAAAAAACAATTCTGATCAGGCACCTTACAAAGTGCAAACAATGGGCTAGGCCAATTGTAAACATACTCATGCTAAGTTAAGATATGCCTTAAGCGCACATTTTAGCATTTTCCAAAAAAAAAACTAGTGTTATGTACAATTATGTATTAAAAGGTTAGGTGTGTTTTGTGTGTGGGTGGATGTGTGTGCGTGTGTGTGGATGGGTGATAAGAGGGGGGGAAAGAGGAGGGAGGTGGAGAAAGGGTTGCTGTATTTTTGTCTGTGGGACAAGAGAGGGGTGAAATGGGAGGGAAGGAGGGAGGGAGGGAGATAGGGTTGATCCACAAAAAAGGGAAGCAGGAAGCTGAGGGGAAGGTGGTAGGGGACAGGTGGTAGGTGGACGAATTGGGGGGGGGGGGGGGGGGGGGGGGGGGGGGGGGGGGGGGGGGGGTTGGGTTTGTTGAGAGTAGTTGGGTTGGTAGACGGTGGGGGGGAGGGAGGGAAGGAGGCCAATAGGGCAGAAGAGGAGGAGGTGGGCCGGTTTGGTCGGCGAGGGAGGAATGGAAAGAGGTGGGCAGATTGGGTAGAGGGTAAATGTTGGCAATGGTGATGATGGTCACATGAAAGGGAGACTGTTGGCAGTGGTGATGATGGTCACATGAAAGCGAGACCGAGGAAGCGAGTGGCGGGCGGTGATGAGTGATCTCTATTTGTGCACCGTTGGTAGGAGAAGGTGGAGAAAATTTAGCCGTTTGTGGAATTTTTTACATTTTTAAATTGACATAGGAGTAAAAATAGTAAAACACCAATCTTTGTTAACACCATCTGGGGGACAAGTCTGAAACATTTCAAAAACCTTGGGCATTGTCAGCAATTGACAAATACTCACAGTAGGTCAGTGTAATTTACCCCCAAAAAAAGCGTAAACTTCAAAGAAGACAACCACCAGTCAAATGCCTTATCCAGCAGTAAAAGTGTAATTTAGCGTAAACTTCAAAGAAGACAACCACCAGTCAAATGCCTTATCTAAAGCCCAAACTTATGCCTCATTTTGTAAAACAACCTTTATGCAGTAAGACTCACTCCACAATTCATGTTTTTTATTAATAAATATTATTTATTGCAAAGCAAGGAACCTCCTCTACTACACAAGATGTATACCAAAAGGGCCCTAGATTTCCCCTCTCAAAGAAAGATCACCTATATAATCTATCATGGCAAAAGAGGAATCATGAAATTTACAGAAAGCCAAAAATGAAAAGTATGCAATAAAGTATTCTTTAGTCGATGGACTAGTAAAATAGCTTGCTCAAAAGTTCTCTATTATGCTCCTTCCATAATCACCACATCACACACAACGGAGCCAACCTCCACACCTTCTTCTTAACATGATCTTTGCATCCCCTGGGCCAAGATTCATATAATGATATCACTCATTCTGGCATAACCCAAATAATTCCAAAAACAAACAATAACATACTCTATAATTGCCATGCTACATCAATGGATAAGCAAATGATCCGCAGTCTCCTCAACTCTATCTCCACAAGATCATTAGGTCTCTACACAATTGATTCACTTGCAAGAACTTTTTACAACCCCAAATAATTTTTATTATTAAGCAAATGATCCGCAGTCTCCTCAACTCTATCTCCACAAGATCATTAGGTCTCTACACAATTGATTCACTTGCAAGAACTTTTTACAAGTACAAAATTCCCCCAATAATAATAGCATCTGGGCTCTAAAAAATTGGACATAAATCTGCACGTGCAAAGTCACAAAAAGAGCACAAAAGTTTGCAAGAAAGAAACAAATTTTAGCCCATAAACCAAGACAAGGACCTGAGGTAAGCAAAATCGTGAAAAAAAAAAACCAAGTATCTCACAGCAATTTAACAAATATCATATTGAATGGCATAGGGTATAAGTCCCTAGATTGTGGACATATTAATCCTACCAATACTTTTAATTGTGATAGGATTTGGGGGAAACTATAAGTAACCAAACATATTGAAGCAGCAATTCAAGTACAGTCAGACTTCCAAACCATAAGTTGACACCAAATTTTCCAACCAAAGGAGGGAGGGAGAACCGTCAAAAGAAGTCGTTAACATTCTGGTAAGAACACACAGGATAATGAGAGATTGGAAGAGCAAAATCAAGAAAGAAAACTAAGGAAATTAGAGCATCCAATAGCATGTTCCTTGAAACTAATACCCCTCTAGAACCATGAACTCAAATGCAAAGATAAGAGAACCAAAGTAATTTAAAGGAGGGAGGGAGAAACATTCGTCAAAAGAATTCGTTAACATTATCTGAAGAAATTATAAGGATAATGAGAGATTGGAAGAGCAAAATCAAGAAAGAAAACTAAGGAAATTAGAGCATCCAATAGCATGTTCCTTGAAACTAATACCCCTCTAGAACCATGAACAAATGCAATAAAGCATCTGGAAACAACTACAACTATCTTCAAAATGAATATATGAAAAGAAAATAACCATCTAGTTTTACGAAGTAGGGAGAGACGGGAAAATAAAACACATTCTCAAACAAAATTGGAGGACGACGAAGGCACCCCTAAGCTCCAAATAGAAGAGGACAAAACTAGGGATAGGCAGTGGCGAAGTCGGCCGCCTCCACTGGAATTTTGGAAAAATAATAATAATAATAATTTAATCCGACCCAATTAAAAATGGACTTTGGCCGACCAAACCCAATACATATTTTAATGTTTTTTAACCCAACCCAAACTCATACCCATTTGAAACACACCCAAAATAGCATAAGCCCTAAAAACATTCTCTCACTGCTCAAAAATTAGTTGAGACGAAGAACGATATTGTCTACCCATTAGTACATTTGCTTGTGAAGTTGACACTGATCTTACAGGTTGCAACTGCATCAATTGAGAGAGCTTTTTTGCCGCAATTTAGTTGAGACGAAGAACGATATTGTCTACCCATTAGTACATTTGCTTGTGAAGTTGACACTGATCTTACAGGTTGCAACTGCATCAATTGAGAGAGCTTTTTCTGCAATGAATATTATGAAGACTTCACTACGTAATCGCTTTAGGCCCCCAATTTTTGAAGGCCCCTAAGTTTTAAAAACCCTACTTATAGTTAAAATTTTGTATAACTTTGACATTTTTTTTTAAAAAGCCTCAATCTAAATAAGAAAAAGGCCTTCAAATGAAAAAAAAAAACCCCATAAGAAAAAAAGGCCTCATTTATTTATTTTGTTGGTTGACTCACCAATTTTGTATTATGCTGGTCAAATCATTTGGTGAATACTCTACCAAAAATCAAATTTATTGAGTGGTTAAATCCATTGCGATTCAGTGAATACTCCATTAAAAAGAGAGAAAAATAAATTAAATAATAATTTTTCACCTAAAAAAATTAAATTTTAAGGAAAAAAATTTACAAGTATTAAAAATGTAAACAGCCTCATTTAAAATTTTTGCTTTAAGCCTCATCTTGAAGCCTGTGAAATGAATGATCTTGAGTCAGCCCTATGAGTCAGCCCTGTGAGTGGATGAATGATTGCTTGGTGACATATATTGAAAGAGACGATTCAACACTATAGGCAATGAAACTATTTTGCAAAGGTTTTAAAATATGAAACAACAAAGGGGATTATCATAGTTTGTCACATTAATTTGAAAGTTGCTTTGTGTAATCATCCTATAAATAATTATTTAAGAGTATTTTTCACCTCCACTGAAAAATATTCTTGGGTCTACTACTAGGGATAGGCATGATAATCGCATTACATAGTAAGAACAGGACACCCTACCAGAAAGCAAGCTAGACCAGATTTGATTTCATTAATATGTAGAGCCAGACTCCAAATAGTCAAAGAATGGAAGCATCACACCAAAAAAAAAACCAAAAGGATTGCACCCTACAAAGTGCAAACAATGGGCTAGGCCAATTGTAAACTTACTGCAATTATCTAACCGAATATTTCGAATCTTGGATTTGGTTTTGTGTTTGTGTGAGTGTGTGGCGGTGGTGTTGGGGATGCGAAAAGAAAGATGAAGTGAAAAAATCTCAATTTATTCATGTATTTATTTTTTTTGGTTGGATTAGTTGGTTAAAAACATGATTTTTTTTTTTTTTTTTTGTTTGGTTGCCCAAAAACCAAAATATGTAAAAGTAATTTTCCTTTTCTCTTTCAATTTCTTCATAAAGATGAGCGTCTTTTTAAGAAAATCATTCAACAGGTCAACATTTGAACAAGAAACACAAAATCTACCCGCATAGGAAACATGATTAATACCGGAAGTGCTACATTTACAGCACGTGAGAGCATCAACTCGATTTAAACATATGTATGTTCACCATGGGCGTAAGAGTATATGGTTATAGAACAAACGTTATGAATAGAAAGAGACATGGATTTAATAGTGTTTCATTCATTTTCAACCTACCTACAGCTAATCAGAACCAAGGAGTTGAGTTGAAACACCAAAAAGATTTCAAGCCCTTGCATCAAATTTGGCAGACTTAAACATACGCCAAAAATGAAGCAAACAGATAGATTAAATACCCAAATCAAAATGCAAGTTACGGAAAGAAAATTGATCCATAATCAATTACAAGCCCCCGAAAACATGAGAAGAATACACACCCAGATGATGTGAATCTGTAGTGAGGAGTCTCAAAATTCAAAATTTGCAGGAATATGTATAGATGCATGTATGTATGTGTATGTAGAGGGAGAGAAATTTGGAGCGTACCTGAGGCTGTATCGCACTAATCACAGTTAAGTTAAGACAGAGCAGGGATGTCCAATCGGATTAACCCTAAAAATTGCCCTCTACTTGTATTGTTGCTGAAACAAGACGGTCCAAGAGAACCGTAAACGCTTTAATTGTTTTTCGATTTGAAATCGGTTTTCACTAATTCTTCAAAAATGAGCACGTTTTTTTTTTTCTAAAACGGTTCGGTATCCGTCTGGTTCACGGGTCTCGTTTCAAAAAATAATAACGATAATGACGATCGAGAAGGTTTGCAATTAATAAAGATTTGCAATCTCCGTCTGGACTTCGGTTTTTGCTTCCGTTATGGCGACCCGTGGATTGCTTCCTTGTACAAATCATCTTCTTCCTGATAATTACTATTATTCATCCTTCAACATTTACACTGATTCAACGTTTTCCCGCCAAAATTCAATTTTCATGCCATAACGGCTAAAAATTCTGCTTCGAAACAATCAGCAGTAGTGTCAACCGAGAGAAACCCACATGCCCATCTAGTTGCAACAGCTGAAAAAGCACAAAATTTTAGTTGTAATCTGAGTTTCGGACAAAAGAATGAGCTTGAAAATGGTCTCTCTCTTAAACCTGTTTGGCCTAAAGGTGGCTGCTTCTACGGCTTGGCTTAGAGTTCGGATCGCTGGCATTTGCAAAGCCCGCCGGTTTAGGCAACTTCTCCAAATTCATCGACAAACACAGGAATTTCTAGGAAGGACGAAACCAGATCCAACCGATCTAAAACAAACCCACACTAGTATTGCTATCTTTTCTGCAGCATGTTACAACTGGCATGTTACGCATTATGCATATGTAATCTTTAATTATTGTCGATAATGATACTTGTCGTGATCAATTGAATAACGGGAGATAAATATGGAGATTCTCTCTTTATATCATGTTTACTCTTGTCACGAATTCTCCATAAACTTGTTATTATACATTATACCTATTTTCATTTTACACCACCCGTTATTTGGCTACATAATAGTGATTCCAATGCTATATACCTATTTTCATTGTACACTACTTGCGTACTATTCCTCTCTTTTGCTTACAATTTTATTACATAGTGATAAGATGACTTGTCTTTAACATTCTAACCGAGAAATATTTTGTATGCAGCATGCGGTATGTACTTTTGGATATATTTTCCTTTATAGAAATCTGCTCACTCTCTATTAGGTCTCTTTTTTTTTTTTTCCCTGCTCCTTATGCCTCTACTTTTTGAATGAGAAATTAAGAGACATAAAAAAAAAGTAATTTAAATATTGAAGAGAGAAACTTTATTTGTTTGATAGATTGTGTATTTTTCCTTTGCATGACAAATATCTTTTTAGTATCCTTCGGTTATGGAAAGACCATGTTTGAGAGAAGAAATAAAATTATTAAAAAATATTCATTCTTTCATATTAATTAGATAGTCAAATTGTTCAAACAAAACATGAGACGATGATGATGACGGCTCCAAAAATTTTTGTCAATGGGGTTATGCACTAAGTACCCAAATATATTACTTTAACAATTGACATTGATCAGTAGTAGATTCAAGATTTGTCTTAAAGGGGGTCAAGATAAAATTTGTAAGTGTTTACAGTGGGGGCTAATATAGTATATTTTATTGTAAATACTTAAAACTTTATAGGCAATATAGGGAATGTCGAAATTTTTTGAGAAGTTGTGGCCCCCACCTTCCATCCACCAATGCCTTTTATAATGCTCATATTCTAGAATCATAACGTAGTAATCTCATTACTAATACTATTAAATATGTAACTTTCAAGTGATGTTACCAAATAATCATTAATCTACTAATCTTTCATTTTAATTATACAATTGACTATTTATGAAGATCATTGTTCAAAAAAACTCTTATTGTTATAGTTGCAACGAGTAAAAATAATGTCAAATTTCTAAAAAAATGGGTACATTTGCAAAGAATGAAAAAGATTGAAATTTTAATAATTTAACTAACCCCAAAATTCCATCTTATACTAATAAACACTGAAAATATCATTCTTTTTTATAAATTGAATGGGGCAATTGCTCTCACATGTCCTCAAGGTACTTGATTCATCTTTGGAGAGTGGGAGATTTTATCGTCTCTCTCTCTTTTTCTTTATCATGTGAATTCTTTTTTTTATTGAACCAATGGGGTAATTGTTTTAGACAATTGGTGCAAACTTTAATTAAATTATTTTAACAAATATTTAGTAATAAAAAATTAACTAGTTTTTGGCGGTTTATGGAGTCAATTGACCCCATACAGTCCAATGTAGCGCCACCCTGTGAGACGATTTTAATAAGAATTCAGGCCAGAAAAGTGACACAATTTCTTATTATACAATAGGTCACATGAATTATGCAAATAAAACATACCACGTGCTCCACCACTAGTATATATATATGTGCAAGTAAAAATATACCACCTATACATAATTTCATTAGCAATTTTGGTCACTTTTTATTATATCATGTCTACGCATTTGAGGCTTGTGCGCTAGGTAATTGCATTTGGAGGCCAAATACAGATCTGTACTGTAGTGAACTATTAGTTTTATGCATTAATGGAGCCTTTTTCTTTCTTTCTTTCTTGTAATTTGTGCAATTTGTGTGATTTAGTCGCAGAATTTGCGCCTGGATGTATATTTGCATTTCTTATATATATATATATATTTTTTTTTTTTTACTTTATTTAGGCCATACTGATATAGCATCAGACAATTAATTAGAATCTTACTAATAAATTAATTCCTTCCAAGTTTGGAATTTGGATCAAGCAAACAAGCATATATTAGGTGTTTTCAAGCAAGCATAATGGGATGAAAGGGGAACTGATTTTGAAAGAGCAATGAAGCTAATCCAAGAAGGCCTAATGCATAACTTATCTTTTAAATCCCTAGCGGAAGATGCAAGATTCATAGTTTGAAGACACAACTTTTGGAAAAGTAGTGACTTTTTGATCATTTGAGCCATAATAAATGTGGGATCCATACATCCTTTGAAGTAAGTCCATGTTGCTATGAATTGACCTCCAATCCATGAGGAGATTCATGTTGCTATGATTTGACCTCCAATCCATTAGGAGATTCATTTCATATAGCCATTTAGAATGAGAAATTGGCTTCTAAAGTGTCCAACATTAACATGTTAATACTCTGGCCGAAGGAATATGGAGAAGTCTGCCTTGATGGAAATTAGAAGCATGGCTGAATTTAGGATCAATAATAGGATTGAGAAGATTTTGAAGTTCAAGAGATAGGTAATACCTTCTTCACTTTTGAAAATGTGTTCCAGCAGCAAGCAGTTTTGGCACAAAGAGTATGCGACAGTTCAGAAATACGTTTAGATTCTAATCAATCACTGATTGCTAGCTATATCCTCTGCATGGAATCAACAACTAAAATTGAATTTATTTGCTTGCCATCTATCATCAACTTTGCACGCAGTAAATTCTTTATCGGCATTAATTCCGAGTGCTGGACTATTTCATGTTCAATATTTGTCACAGAAGTGAACAAAGTTCCGTCTTATCCAGGATAACAATGATTTTCTAGCTACAAATCATACTTTAATCTCCCCCATACAAAACGTTAACGGCATGAGATTGACCTAAAACAGTAAAGATGAGAGAAAGAACAGCACCAAAAAAAAGGATAGAACTGCGTAAATCATCATTATATTGTACGGGAAGCCAAATCATGCAAGCCCATACCAACACACTATCCTAAGATCAATACTTAAAACTACACAAATCAATCGACTATATAAGTGCAAGTTGTGTCCAAAAGATCAATATGTGCTACACAAGTCAATCAAGTTGAACTATATAAGCAGAGATTAGACCGAAACTGAGGTCCAACCAGGAGTACTGAAGTTCATTAACAAACTGCTCACTCTTCCTTATCCTTTTCATTCCAAAACAAATACGAAGCACCTGAAAAGCCCACTGCAAGCCCCAAACCTAAACTCCCGATTATAGGCAACCCTTTTTGAAGACGCTTCTTTCCATTAGTCCATTTTGAAAGCATCGACTCCATGAAGGTAGGGCGCAGAAATTCTCCGTAATAAAACTGCAAGTATCGATCAGGGTGCTGCAATTAAATATTTACAAACAGTCAATACTCACACATGAAAAAAGAAATATACAAAGAAAAAGCAAAAAGGAAAACTTCAAGTTAAAGAGGCTCTACCAATGCAAAGTCAGATTTCTATTCCACTGTCATAATTATTTGTCTAGTTGCTTAATAAAATACTGCCTTTGCCAGTGGATGTCCAGGAACAGAAACCATAAAGATAAATCTACTTCTATTTGATAATACTGGTACAAATTGAGAATATTCAAATAGAAGACGAGTAAACAGTGTCTAAATAATCACAATTATGCATAGGTAACCCTTCCCTTTCTGGGCAAGGTATTGTAAAATCCTTACTTTGCCACTTCCACGTTGATCAATTGGTGAAAATGCCCGAACAGAATCATGGGCAGAAGTTTTGTTGGGAACTTTTAGTATACAAGCCCTTACTACCGCACACAAAATTCCCATGCTCGGGAGATTGCTCATCTAATTAACGTAGATCCAAGGTAGCAAAATGATGCACCCCACCAAATCACCATAGGATATGACATTGTTATTCTATATGGAGCAACCAACAGGAGGTACTTTGTAGCCATGCACTTAAGAGGTAACCAACTAGCTCAGTTGAGGTGATCTACTAAGGACATACCGCAAGACTTAAAAGGCTCATTTGATAGGATTTTTTATATTGACTTTTTCTTAACTTATAAGTAGAAAGTCAATTTTTTTCTAACTTTTATTTATTTATTTATCTTTAGCTTATAAAAATAAAAAACAAAAAAATTCTAATTTTTTTATTTATAAGTCAAAAAAATATTACCAAAAAAGTTAAAAAAACAAAAGCTGTAACAAACGGCCGTAAGGAAACCTTTTAGATCTAGAAAACCACGATTACTGGATTAGAACGATTCCCCCACATGGGTCATAATTTCCAGAAAGATACCTTACAAGAGTCACCAAATTACCACCAGCATCCTAGATTCATGTACTGCAAATTCTAATCAGTTAAGCCAGTCTCCTTCGGAAGCAATTTCTCATCAAGTGGTCCCCAAGGCTCGACAATTGATTTATCACTAACAAAACTGCCATTTGGTTTGAGGGACGTTATCCCTATCGGACACACAGGTGTTGAGCAACCTCGATATAGATCAAAGAATATATATTGGGCTATAGTGCGTAGGTGGACTTTGGAGAGGGTTTACCAAATTTTGAGCAATTTTTGGACTATACAATCTTTTGAGATGTAAGTTTTTGGTTGTCAGAGCTCTGGGTAGTATATATATTTATTTTAATGTACATGGACTGCAGCCCCTAAGACCCTTCTTCTTAATAAAAAAAAGGAAAATGAGTCATCATCCATATCCACATCAGTTTGCGCAAAAGATGAATTTGGCCACTGAAATTTGGGCCCTGTTTGCTGATTCTGTTTACATCCCTAAAATAAAACCCAATGACAAACCCCTTATAAACTAATTTTCCCAGCTCAAAACCTAATGTAAAAAGTCCTAATCGCAGGATAAACCATACTTTGGGATTCACTGGTGGGTAATTAATTACCAATGAATAAAAGGCAAGAGAGGGAGAAAGAGAAGGTCGCTTTTACCTTTTTATGGACTAGGCTAGGGACTGCGTAAACGATGGCGTAGCGAATTTGCCAGCAGAGTTTTTCGTACGATTCACGACCCTCCGAACTGCAAAAGTGCTTCTTCATCAAGTCCCAGTCGATTTTATCCAATTCCAACTCACACTTCAGCCGCAGTCGCTCCTCTCGCAGCCTGAGTTCGCCCGCATCCAGCGTTTTCAGCTTTTCCATTGCGGACTTTGGCACTTCTCTCCTCATCATCTTCTTCTTCCTCGCCGCAATTACAGCAGGGTGAGTCAGAAAGACCGGAGATGGAGATTACGCGTTAGACTCACCTTTGCCCCTCCAATGTTTCAAAAAGTTTCACTAGAGTGTTTCTTCTACTTATGTTAAGTACTAAAAATCAAACCTTACAGGAATACGACTTCAAAATGGCGAGGGAAGTGGTCATCCATTTGTGTTGAGGAATATTTGGAATTAAAAGGAAAGAATTTTGTTTTCTATATAGTTTGATGAGGAATTGCAAAGAAATTTTATTTATTTATTATTATTATTTTGTAAAGAATAAAACTCCTATACTCTTTTCCTTTTTTGGGCATCAAAAGAACATTCTCCATCCATGCTGCGTCAACAGCATGTTCTGCAAAAACGTGCGCAACAAAATTGCAATCTCTATAATACATTAATCACACTAGTAGAGCAAAACTTACTGAACGTAAGTTTGGCCTCATCACCTAGTACTCCAATCTCAAATAGCTCCTCTTTGGTCGATGAAATAGCAGACAACACCTGAGTTGAATCACTTTCAAAAACAATATGATGTAACTCAATTTCAGCAGCAAAATGGAAATCTCTCAAAACCGCATATGCTTCCACCATAGGAAGGGAATAAACGCTTGTAAGTTTTTGTGCAACAGCAGTTATTGGTAGTAGAGCATCTACTAGTAAACTTTAGTGCTCCATCCATGTTGACCATATAAGAATTTGCTGGAGGGGCCCATCTTCCTACGTGATGCGCTTTCGGTTGTGGACTGTGATAAATGGCACCTTTATATTCCTTTAAGTAGGTAGCTGCAAATTCGACACATTCCAGTAGTTCTCTCCCCTTGCATTCATGAACTACTACTTTATTACGTCCATTCCATAAAACCCAAGCAAGAAGTGTTAACTGCAAATGGAATGCTACCTTTCTAGCCTAAAATTTGAAGCTACAAACATGCCGTAGAATTTTTTTTTTTAAATGTTTAATGCCAAGGACCAAATTTCAATAGCTCATAGGCATTGTAAAACATATCATGTCACTTTTGCTCATTCTCTCATAATGCAATGGGTCTACCTTGCTAGGTGGGTCTCAAATCCATCTGAAGATCCACCTAGCACGGGATGGCTCACTACATTGTGAGATGAGGAGCAAGGATAACGTGGTTCTTTAAGAGCACTAAAATATCTCTCTTTCTTCAAGTTGAGAAATTAAGGCATCCTTCCTCAAATGCCTGAAACTTGTTTTCTGACTCCCTTATCATTATTTGCAAAATCTTGAAAGAGACTAGTGTTGGCTTATTAGAGTTAAGCGTCAAATGTTTTTTTTTGATTTAGAAGCTAACAAGTACAAACACTTAACATTTTTAAAAAAGGTATCGGGTCTGTGTTGAACACCAACATTTATCGAACACTTTCTGACATGAGTTGGACTTGTGTCTAAACGCAATTTTTTTTTCCATATATAACCAAACACGCTTGAGACACTTAGGGAACACACATATAATCCAATACAAGTTCAAAGTAAATAATTTGGGACCCAATGGAAATATTAAAAAAATAATATAAATTTATTCCTATTGATCCCTCCTTAATTTAGACTTTGCAATTTTAAAAATTCTAAAGCACAAAGCTTTCAGTTTGTTTATGAATATAGCTTTTTAAAATAGATATTAGGACTCTTTTGTTCATAGTTCTATTCCACTATGTAGAATGTGAAAAGTAATTTCTTATTATTTTAATGTAATAAAATATAAATTTATTTACAATATAAAAATGAATAAATGGTAATTATTTTTCTATTTACATATAAAACACATTTATTTGTGGTCGTGTCCTTGTAGTTTCATATCCTGATATTTTGAGAATTATCGTATGCATGTACTGTACCCGAGTTTGTATCAGTGACAAGTTTAAGATCCTTGAGCTTGCCTTATAAAGAAAGTAGACGATTTTACTATATAAACTGTAAGCACCCCATTTTTTGCTGCTCAATAATTTTTAGTCCAAATCAATCTTATAGTAAAACATCACAACACTATCAAGCCCAAACCTGCTTTTTTAAAGTCCAGTCCAAATCAATTGGTCGCTTCCCGAGCCCTATTGAAGCCAAAAAGACCAAATTGCCACCAAGCTTTCCAAGGTAGTTTTCAGAGACCTGGTGGCCTCCGAAACCAATCACCATCGTGAAGTGGCTGAAACATTTACAAACCTTAAAAGATTCACTTTTGGCTCCTACTACCCTGTCAATGTAGGATGTTTGTTATGCCCCTTGGCATCCAGTAGTTTCCTGAGATCAAGCAGTCTTCAGAACCAACACCAAACTGTCAGAGACCGTCTTATCTCCGAAACCAATCACCACCGTGAAGTGGCTAAAACATTCACAAACCTTAAAAGATTTACTTCTAGCTCCTACTATCCTGCCAATGTAGAATGTCTGTTTTGCCCCTTGGCATCCAGTAGTTTCCTGAGATCAAGCAGTCTTCAGAACCAACACCAAACCGTCGGAGTAATGAGAACACTCACAAACCTTTAAGTCATTGGCGTGATGAGAACACCACCAGGTCAATGAGTATGCCATCAAAACCCCAAGTGTCACGGGACCGAAATTGCCACTTGGCTGTGGCACATTTTTTAGAGAAAAGAGAGACCTCTAAAAACACTGGTAAACCCAGGTCAACACTAACGCTTACTAGCCTATCTCAGTGAAAAATGACCAAACTGTCCTTTGGACATGATGTCACGTCTTGTGAAAAAGTACAAACTTCTTGAGACGATAAGTCCATCCAACCCTGTATGTCTTGCGAGAAAGTATAAACTTCTCAAGACGATAAGTTCATCTAACCCAGCATATCTTCAAGAAAGTACCAAGTCCTCGAGATAGTAAGTCCACCTTCCAAGATTGTCCTTGGACAGTCCGTCATATTCAATATGCCATTCTAGTTGACTCTAAACCAATTCTAGTGATACCTGGTCAAAATGACCAAACTGCCCCTAGGGCACTTCGGCACGTCCTTTGAGAAAGCACAAATCCCTTGAGATGGTAAGGCCACCTTATCAAACTATCTCTAGACATTCCAGCATGTTCGATATGCCACCCAAATCCATCCCTGCAAGTTCTGGTTAAAATGACTATTTTGCCCCTAGAGGCCCGGGCATTTCCTAAACCACGTCGGCTTTGGGTACCAAACTGGCATTCATTAGGATACCCCGTTAAACATCTCCATCCATTTACAAGCTAATCTCTTGACTCGAAACACCTCTAAGTCGACAAAAGCTTCCCGGAGCATCTTATAGATGCTTTGCCAGGGTTGTATTTTTCTCTGATTCCCTAATTAAAATGCACCGTTAAATGAGTTGAGAAATGTGTAAATCAGAAAATTCCTAAAAGCCTTTCTATAGGTCTTTCCATCGATACGGCTTAATTGAAAAGATTGCTTCCCAAAGCATCCAATTGCATGGCCCAAATGTTGCCACTGTGAAAAACCCTTGGAGCATCTCATAGTTGACTTTTTCTTTAATTCCCTTATTGAAACGCATTGTCAAACAACTTGAGAAATGCATAAATTAGAAAATTCCTTGAAGTTTGTCTGGATGACCTTCTATCGTCACGGTTTGATTGAGGAGGTTGCTTTCGAAGACCACAATCATGTGGCGCAAAAATGCCATTTTCAGAAACTCTTAGAGCATCTCATATACGCTCCAAAAAGCTTATTTTTATGCACACTTCTTGAGGAAAATGTTCATCATCCATAACCCTTTGAAGCTCCTCGAGGGCTCTCGGTTCATGAGAAACAATGGGGGAATGTCGTGAAGGCGACTGATTTCTCCAAATCTTCCTTGGATTGCATGAACATCAAGGCAAAGTCGGCATAAAAGTTCTCAGCGGCGGAGAATACGCTACATGTGCCCAAAAAATGATCAGATCGGATAAAAGTTGCCTTGCTACCCAAGATGGGTTAATACAAAGACTGCCACATGTCATTCTCTGAGGGGATGACATTGGGCGCATGTAAGACTTGTGCCTAGTCAATTTTTTACTAGGCACATGTGTTACATGCACCACTATGGTGGTTCTATGCCTATAAATAATAGCCATCCCCCTGCGTATTCCAAAGCCAAAAATAGTAGCAAAACTCTGCCAAATTCAATCCAGAGCTCCAAAATTCAAGAAAACTCTAAATTCTTTAAAGCTCTAAGCCAATTCAAGCCTTCTCAAGTCCATTTAAAACTATTCAAGTTCAAGACTGCTCAACAATGGTGGATTGAAGGTGTTTTGAAGACAAAAGTGAAGCTCTCTTTACGTTTATGTCTCTCCCACTCCTTCTCTTCTCCTTCCAAGCTCACTTGGGCTTTCTATATTTTAACCCCAATCTTTTACCTCATTTTCTTGCATGCTTAGAACAAAAGGGTTCTTAGGTCTTACTTAGAGGAAAGCTTATGAGAACCAGCGGATGAGGGATCTCTTAATGGCCTACTTGAACATAGTATGGCCCCAAAACCCCTTGCAATGTGGTGTAGCCTTAAACCTTCTTTGCCCATTGCATAAATGTTATAATGTCCATGTTATCCTTGCCTTGCCTTCATTTTCTATGTTTCAAACCATTTTGAAAAAGACCATTGTTTCCATCTTTCAAGGCTCTCTAAAGTTCATGTCAAAATGTTTTTCAAAAAGTGGCTTTAACTTGGAGTTTCTTGAAGTTTACACCAACAACCCTAGTTTTTCAAGACTTAAAAAGGTCTCCAAAAACCCCCAATCTCTACCTTTGCACCACTGCATTTCTACTCTCTTGAATTGTATAAAAATGGCTTTCAAAACCCCCTCTGTAAGAGAGGTTTTCATTGATTTTCAAACTTTTCAAAACAACCTTCCCTTAGGGGGGGTTTTCAATGTTTTGCTCTCTTGAACATTGTCGTTGGATGGTTCCATGGGGTCCTCTTTTAAGTTATTTCCTGCCAATTGACCATATGAACCCTTATTTTTTATAGTGGTTTTCAACATCTTAAAAGTGGTTTCCCTAACCTCCTTTTCAAGAAATGGTTTCACAAAGTGTATTTCCATTAGTTTTCATCAAACTAGTTTTCAAAACTACCTATCGTATATTGATTTTTAAAAGTTTTATTCTCTTAGGTTTGTGGTTAAATGGTTCCAAGGAAACCCTTTTTGGAGTGGTTTTCATAAAAATGATTCTCAAAGCATACAACTCTATTGAGTTAATCTTCCAAAAGTTTTCACACAAAAATGATAAGGTTCTCTTTACATAAAATCATGGTTTTCCCCTTTAAAGATTCATGCATAAAACCAATTTTTCAATCTTTCAAAAACCACTAGGTTTAAAACCCTAGTAAAAAGACCACCCTCCAAAACCACTAGGTCCAAACCTTTGTCCAAAACCACTTTTTAAAACCATCTTTTTTAACATTCCAAAACCGCTAGGTTTAAAACCCTAATAAAAAATCACCTTCCAAAACCACTAGGTCTAAACCCTAGTTCAAAACCACTTTCCAAAATCACTTTTCAAAATCCTAAGTTAACATTACTCAAGTTAGTTAACCCTAGTTAATCAACCCTAGGTTAACCTTGATGGTTTTTGTGAAAACCTTTGCGGAAGTGATTTAAAAAAAAAACTTTAAAGATCATACTCATGTATCTCCATTGATCTATGCATAAACAGCAAGATGAATTAAAGATCATATCTTGTAGGGTTTGGTAGCACATCCTAAATAGTGAGAACACTTGAAGAACTTGAGCTTCTTTCTTCTAGGGTTTTTCTTTGAATCTTTGAACAGCTTGAGCCTCCTTGACCTAAGGTTCTTCCTCTTTGATCACTAAGGCACAAGGGATGTCAAACGTTAGAGGGAATTCACAAGCACACACAAGCAAACACCCTTAGCTGAAATCTCTCTCTCCAAGCCTTAGGTGTGGTCGACCATCCCCCTGTATGTAGATATATTATAACTCTCTAAGTGCAGGGGGGATCTCTAGAGTTTCCATATTCTAGGCTAACACCAAATTGCTATAATTGCACATAAACCCTTGATGAATATAGCAATTAGTGAAACTAGCCTCAACTCTACTAAATAATGATAGTTGACCTCCCAGAATAGGAACTTACGTCTAGGCCCCTATCCTATTAACTACCACAAAGATAAATTCTCACTACCGGTATTCGTATATTGGCACCAAACTAAAGAATTGTCAGCTTGACTCATTAACTTCTTATCCAAGACTATCCAGTCTAACAACTATTAATCACTGCAAATTATTTATTTCCTAAAAATTTATTTTGAAAATAAATAATAACTTTGTACTATAAATAATATATGAATAAAAAACTAGGCATGCCAACAGTGATCAAACGAAAGACTGAGTTAAAGAAATACCTATCTCATAAGAGTGTGGTGACCTTATTGAGATTAGAAGTTCCCAAGTCCTAACAATGTACACCCAACCTATCGAGGTATTGGCCATACAGAAGTCTCACTCATTGATAAATCAAAATGCACACCATCAAGTACTTAGTCCTTTAATCCCTTAGGGTTAAGACTCACTTTATAATTAATAGAGTTGTGAGAAGTGACACTACCACTAACAGTAGTGGGTATGTATTTTTACCCTGATCCAGTTCAATGTACTCTAAGTACATCAACGCATTAACTCGAAGTCAACTACTTCAACAATCGAGACCAACCATTCTATAAAATAGTGGTTACCTATGTTATAGCCAACTAAGTGAGTTGTCCAAGCTCACTCTAACTATGAACTAAGTTTGGAATTACAAATAGCTGGTGTGATCATATCTCTCTGTGTATGAATCACATTCACACACATGATCCACCTTAAGTGCAATTCCTGGACCTTACACATCTTATGCATATATAATTGCAAACATAGTATAAATGAATGTAAACAAGAGAGAGAATTAAATATAATATTAATCAAATGTCCTAAATATGGCTTTAAGGGCTCATACAATCCAGTAAACCTAACTCAAGTTTGTTAACCCTAGGTTAACCTAAGCCTAGTTAGTTAATCCTATGTCACCTTAACCCTAGGTTAACCTAACCCTAGTTAGTTAACCTTAGGTCAATCCAACCCTAAGTTAACCTAACCCTAGTTAGGTAATCTTAGGTCATCCAACCCTAGGTTAACCTAACCTAAATTAGTTAACCCTAGGTCAACCCAACCAAGGTTAGTGAACTTCAATGCTCCAATTTCAAGACCATTAAAAGTCATCACTCAATTTAAACCATTTTCAAAATGTATGTTTTCAAAACACCTCACACTCTTGAGTTTTCAAAAATCATTGATTCAAAAATCTTGTCAAAATACTCCTTTACTCCTCTCAAAATGTTTTTAAGAATTCTCTTAAACTTGTTTTAACCAAAAATGGCTAGACTCTTCACACTTTCAAAATCTATTTTCCAAAATGTTCTCCAAACACTACAAGAAATTGGCCTTTTAGTGAGGAAAAAATTCGTCACTAAAAGCCACATATTCGTTGCCAAAACTTTTTTGCAAGGAAATTTCACTTGTCGCCAGCTCATTGTTAAAGGGTCATCTCGGATTCTCTTTTGCTACGAACATTTGATTCCTCGCCAATTGTGTAATTTAAGCGAGAAAATAGTTCCAACGCCATAACTTATTACTTTTGCAACAAAAGGACGTCCTTGCTAAAGGATAAAATAATTCGACGCTAAAAGTCTATTTTCGTCGCTAAAAGTGTCATTAATAAGTTAAAGAGACAAGATTTCGCAACCAATGATTTTGTCGCAAAAAAGTAGAAATTTTAGTGACAATGTTTTCTCATTACTACATGCCATTTTTTGGCATCGAACTCCCTCCTCGCAAAAATTTATATGTCAACAAAACTATTTTACATATTGCGATATACTATTTGCGTCACTAAGAGTATTTTTTCACTACTAGAAATTAGACATTTTGGGTCGGGGCAATGCCGTCACTAATGTTTCACAAGCCGTCACAAAAAATTATTGGCGACGGCATGAGGGGAGTAGTTAAAAGTAGGGTCGCAAAAGGAATTAGCGATTGCAAAGTATTTTCTTTAGCGACAATTCAGGGCCGTCGCAAAATGTATAAGACCCAAGCAAGTTTTTAGCAACGGTTAGTGGCCGTTGCTAAAGGTAACATCTTGCCACAGCCTTTGCCGTGGTTAATAGCTATAGCTGATGACATCAAAGATACTATTTGCGATGCTTCCAATCAATTGTCACTAATAATCAACTATTTTGTCATGAAAGCATTGACAATAACCCATTTTTTTCAATAATTTACCTATAAATTTTTTCTAGCAACAAAAACAATAGCCATTCAAATTCATCCATGTCTAAAATATAAATAATTCCAAATTATATTAAGATCAAACATTAAATCTCCATACACAATTAAAGTAGATACCTATACATCTCCAAACACAAAATCAAAGTAAATAAAATCCCCATACACAGATTTGTGAACTACAATTTTCCAAAACTAAAGTAGATACCCATCATAATGTCAACTAGAGAAAATCACTTCACAAATTAAGGTAGATATGCCCATCTTAATGTGGCCTAGCATAAAATCACTTCAACATATTAAGCACGCTACCCATCACCCACAGTTGGTCTGTCCATTGTCACTCTCTTGGTATGACCTGTAAAAAATTAAAATATTAATGATATACAAGGTAATAAATCAGAGAATATATATGTATTCAATTACATCAACTAATAAAATGAAAAGATAATATACATCACAAGACCGCCAAACAACACATCGACCAACTGATTCTCCAATAGTTTTAATGCCATAGTGAGGTTTTTCCAAAAGGGCTTTAGTCTTTTTTGCCAATTCGACAAACATTTTTGAAAAATCAAGGCCCAATGGTTCGGCATCCACTTTTGACAAATGGTCCATACCAACAAGAACTCCCTCTGCAAGCTCTATTTTTGGAACACCAACACAATGCAAGTATACTTTTATAGTGTCCTACAAGCACAAATATATAATTATAATTTCATTAAAAGTTCACTATTCAAGTGGAAAAAAAGTATTGGCTTAAGAGATAAGCTAGAAGACAATCTACTAGTATTGAAAATAGATAAAATTTGAATCATTACAACCATCTAAAGAGTTCGTGCAAGATTCCTTGTGTTTTATCCCAAACGGTTACTAACCCACCAACATCGGCAACGCACAAGACTTGTTCTTTGGTTTACAATGTGTATATGTGCAAAGTGTTGGGACCCACTATTGATTTGGGCATTAATGGGCAAGAATGGTAGATGCATAGGAGATTTGGAAACTGATCTTGGCAGTTGAATTGTGATCAAAATAACTTTTAGTCGTTGCATTCATTTGTAAGAGGTTGACATTTTTTAAAAAAACCCACCTGAAATATAAGATAGATGGTTGTAAGGAAATTAAAATAAGCAAATTCATGACAACTAAATTTTGCCACTATTTGGCAGCTTGTCTACCTTTCTACTATTTTCAAGCTCTTCTACTTGTGGATGCTCACCTGAGCTTTTTGTGGTTCTACTTATTTACTAATTGATTTCAAAACTTGGCATTTTTTGTAGGTTTTATGAATCAGCTTCAGCAGATAATGGTGCAATTCTTATCTCCTTCCATAGTTGGTATTTTAAATTAGCCCCTTCTATCCATTTAAAAGCCAAAGATGCTGGTAAATTAATCTAGCTCACAGAGAAGATTGCTAACGTTTATTAACCGACTCTTTTTCCCTTAGATGTGGGTCCAACCATGGGTTTCCCAAGTAGTGTATCCTCAATAAGATGTAAGCCTTATTTTAGGCTTTACTGCTTTAGCATAATCTTTGCCTTAAAGCTATCCATTAGTATGGCCAAAAAAAGAAAAGAGAAAAAGAAGAAAAGGAAAGGAAAGGAAAGGAAAGGAAAGAAGAAAGAAAAAAGCATGTCCCTTGTTGGCTGTTACGTTAATTATGGTTTGCTAGCATTTTTCCTATTTTTAGATTGTTTTAACAACCACTCATGTGTGTGCTTGTTTTCAGACAGCATAAATATGCATGCAAATACCTATAGTATTAGTTCATGAGCAGCTAGTTACCTAAAGTTGTTTGCCTATTTGTTTCTATATTATGTTTGTTGACTGTTCCTAGGCAAGTAATTATTGTGTACTCCTTGCATTGCAGCTAATATTTTTTTTAGCTAAATACAACTAGACAGTTTCCAGAACTAGTCATTTTTCTCAAAGATGGCTAAAGAAAATGATATCTTCCCCTCTGTCTCTGCCCTTGAAGTCAAAGGACTCTTAAAGAAGGAAGGAAGGATAAAAACAAAGGAAAACTGGGAAAATAAAAGCAAAAGGAAAAAAAAAAAGAGTTGATCTGAAACCCAGCCAGTTATGGTGCTACAATGTACTATAGGTTTACATCATGCAGCAAAAAGAAAAAAAAGTTGATGGCTCGATGCTACCAAAGCTTGAATCTTGCTTACACCATCATTGATTTGGCATGATGCTGACACTAAAATCTAGTACTCTATATTTCATTTATTAATTAATTTAATTAATTTTTTGGTTAGTTTCTTAATTTTTTGACTTTGCCTTGATACTAACAAGTCTAAGATAAATTCAATTAGCCAATGATTAATTAGTCAAGTGTCATAAGTGATGCTCATAACTATTGAGCAACCATATCGATCCATTGTCTCAAAGTATAGGACTGGGTATTGTGTTCACTGGGTTGCAAGTCAATCTGGAGAAAAGAATGCCTGGTTAGTTTTTCTTTTTGGTCAGTACATATTTTTCTTCTTGCACTTCAAGTTTGATTTGTTTGAATAAAAGAATGCCTGGTCATTTTTTTATCATAGAGTTTGGGAAACTTTCGTAAGCAGTCGGATGGTGCATATGCAAAAGTGAATTAATCTTGTCCTTAATAGGGGATTTGTTTCAAGAAATAAAACCATGATGACATTAAGGGTTTTCAGTAGGCTCACCCCTAACCCCAATCATAATCTCAACACATATCCGGGTTTTCAGTAGAGTCACCCTTAACCTCCTAACACCATGCAATAAGGGTTTTCAGTAGACTCACCCCTAACCTCAACCATGTGTGTGATTGTGTACATCTATGTCAATAAGTTGTACTTAATACCTCATCACCAGCAGGTTGTGGAGAAGGCGATGACGGTGTAGAATTGGGGCGAGACGGTGCAGTGTCCTCACCCACAGACTCTCTGAATGCATGGTGGCCGCTAGATGCATCCGGAACCTACAAAATAAAAAATTACCATTAAACCCAAGCATATGTGTGTGTGTGTGTGTGTGTGTGTGTGTGTGTGTGTGTGTGTGTGTGAAAACATATTTGTAAATAAACCAAAAAAACACCAATTTAACCTATTGAATGTATGAAACATTACAGGTCAACAAACTTTATAATGTGATAATTTTTCATGATAAATACAACTCATAATAAAACTTCTCTCTAGGTTAAGAAATAAATAAATATATGAGCCGATTAGATAACCTACTCTATGAAGCAATTTACCAAATAGTTTTCTAGTGTGCATTCTACCATAACTTAAGTTATAGTACCAAATTCTCCTATCTGTCTGTATATATAGATAATACATATATTTGCCTGCATATATAGGTAGTCATATAACACAAATTTCAAAGATGAATGCCATTTGAAAAAAAAAAATCAAAAAGAAAACAAAGTAAAATAGAAAACAAGCAGGAAAAGTATACATACGATAGAGATAGATCTTAAGAAACAAAAAAGAATTTTTTTTAAAAAAAAAAAAAATCCAACCAGCAATTAGAAAACAAAAAAAAAAAATAAATAAGAAACGACAAAAAATGAAAAATAAATACCTCGAAGAATATCAACAAAACCAGAGATTCAAAATGAGTAAATGATCAAAGTCATTCCTCTGAAGAAAAAAAACAAGAGAAGACATAATTCATATAAAATAAAAATAAAAAAGAGAAAGAGGGAAAAGATAATACAAACAGAATAAACAAACACCCAATCAAACATAAAGAGGAAATTTCAAAACAACAAACAGGGGAAAAAGTTTCAACCATAAAATGAAAATGACAAGAGGAAACTAACTATAAATTACTCAACAAATTAGATTAAACAATTATTACCTGGAAACAAAAAGAAGAACAACAACAAACTAGAAACCCACAATCGATGGACCGTCCAAGCTGCTCTCCTGGTCCAAAAAATTTAAAAACAACCATACTCAAAATCAAAATCAGAGATGGAGATGAATAAAAAAACACATTATAATGATTACTTATTCTAATTAAAATCAAACAGGAAAAAATCAAAGACGATTAGCTGGAAAAAAGGAAACATATGAGGGATACGATATGATATCAACTGATGCCTAAAGCTACGAAACAAAAACAGAAAACAAGAAGGAAATAACACAACAAAAATATTCTAAGCCATGGCAAAATCATGAAAAATTTTCAGAATTAATGTTCCTATGAGAAAGAGAGAGAGAGAGAGAGAGAGAGAGAG
Organism: Euryodendron excelsum; assembly: GCA_033060915.1. NCBI lineage: Eukaryota > Viridiplantae > Streptophyta > Magnoliopsida > Ericales > Pentaphylacaceae > Euryodendron > Euryodendron excelsum. The sequence continues at coordinate 21,978,291 of CM065389.1, read as the reverse complement.
AGAGAGAGAGAGGGAGAGATGGCTTACTGTGATAGCAGGAGCAGCAAAGCCGGGTATGAAGATGTTGGTGGATGGCACCGAAAAGTGAGGTCGATCATAATGGAGGAAGAGCAAGAGCGAGATAGACAGAAAAAAAGAGAGTGGTTGTATGAAATGTCAAACCCTTCTCGATTGTTGGGATAAATTTGATGGTATAGCTTGTCCCACAATCATGTTTTCAAATTCAGACTTAGTGGGTGACCCATGAGGAAGTGGTTCTGTATACCTGCAATAAAAATTTTAAATACTAACTTAAGCCAAATGTTACAAATGTACTTGTGAATTGCATAATATAAATAATGTACAACTGTTAAAAGCCCAGATAAGGTTTGCACTAGCTGGTTCCTAAATGGTTGTTGAAGCACGTGCTATATTAGAAAAGTTCTCTCTTTTTTACCAAAATCACTGTCACTAATGACAGAGCCAAAAAAAAAAAAAAAAAAAGGAAGTATATTGGGTTTCGATCAAGTCCGATAGTGAAAGAAAGATGAAAGAAAGGAGGGGAAATTACATTAGGTCATGGAACAAGTGATAGAACTCCAACAACATATCAATAACTAATTGCTTTGGAATGAAAATCAAAATAGTAAACAGGGCATTTATAATGCACGTTGCAAGGCCTTGAAAAGGGCTTAATTGAGTCAATTGACCGCTATTAGTTTACAAATATAAGAAGGGATTCATGAGCATCCTACATGACAACATCGATGGTTCTTTTGACTTATGGTTATGCCATGATCAATTTATGGTTCTCAATTTGACACAAATAATATCATGAATATACAAATAACATGGCAGTAGTGAGATGGTTAATTCATCCTTTTCTTTTTTATTCTTTTTTTTTTAAATTTAAATCCATATAAATTACCAGTCCTTATTTAACCAATATTAACATACTCAAAATAACCTGCCAAGAAAAGGAGTAAAGGAGAATCTTCTATGCTTACCCACACACCCTTCCGTATTGACCTTGCACTCCAGTTTGCTTCTTGTGTAACTAGTCAAATTCAGCACGTTGAGTAACAGCCTCTCTGGAGTTAACACGAGGCTTTCCAACGGTTGCATCAACCTGCATAAGGGCAAATGCAAGAGGAAATCAGGAAAATGCAAATAACAGAATTACATTTTCATTGAGAAGTATCTATAATGGTATAAATAAGGAAGAACTTGGCACCTTATACTCCCTCTGAATGCATTCAACATATATATCCAAATGCAGCTCTCCCATTCTCAAAATAATTGTTTGCCCATAAGAGCATTCTGGTGTCAAGGTAAGGCATGAAAGAATTTTTTATTAGATAACTAATATAAGCATTGGATAATGAACTTAAAAATATATAATTTGAAGTAAATCTAATATGCATGGAGAGATTGTCACGCAAAAGTTGTTTTGACAGCTTTTCCCACTGTATTGACACCTTCCTGAGGCCTACCTAGAACTTATGAGGTTTCACTGCCTTCTCAACATATAATTCTCTAAAATCACGTCCAAGTTGCATTCCACCTACTACTTTTGTTGGATCTTTACTGATTATAGTGCCCTATGTAATAACATGATATGGTAGCTTGGAATTAAGAAGGCATACTTCTTCTTTCATCATTTCAACCTACGAATATGAGTAATACTTTCAGGCACAATAAATATGCAAAATTTCATTGGGACGCTTCTATAGAATTAGACGCACAATTTGACATATAGCCAGGTGAGAATGCGCGTACAATATTTAAACTAATTTTTTATTGGAGAATTTGGCTATTGCTTTAAGGTTGGCATAATTACCTCTTGGGTGTTATATGCCTTTTGTATTTCCTTGTGGGTGTTATAAGCCTTTTGGAGCCATCTCTTTTTCTTCACTTCATGTATCTGCATTTTATAAATTATGAGATATTAGACAAAGATGAAATGAAAGAATAGGTGTATTCAAATACATATAAACACCAATGTAGTATATTAGTTTGTGACTCTGGCTGGTTTCCAAGCGTTGTTCCAATTCTGAAAGATGACCTTTTTTGAGCGCCAATCATGGATACCTTCATATGGACACCATACCATACCATACCATTAAGAAATAAGAGAAGAAAGTGTAGAAAAAGGCAGCAACAAAAAAGATTTTCCTTCACTTCTCAACATATACAAAGCTATTTATATATCGAATTCATTGCAAAAGACTGTTGTACACCTGGATAAATTTTCTTTCACACAAACTTACCATAGGGAAAAAAAGTGAAACAGAAGGCTAATAAATTTTCAACTCAACCAAACTGATTATGTCGAAAGAAATAAGGGGATGTTATATTTTGTACTTTTGTTCAGCTTAGATGTATATTACGGTGACTGGTGATTACAGTATCAGGAATGCACTTACACTTTGCGGTTGCAATACCCGCTGAGTTTGAGATTGTGGCTGGCTGCCAGGCATTGGTGCAGTACTGAAAGATGACTTTTTTTTTTTAGCACCAGTTATGGCTATCTGCAAATCAATACCATACCATCCTTTATAAATCAGTACGATGGTTAGCTCATTATTCATATTTAACTACAAAAGCAAGCAATTACAGAAACTTTGTAACTTGGATCTACAGAAAGCATAAGCTCAATAAGGTAATTAAGGAGGAAGTGTAGCTTATGCTACTTGCTTACATAGTTTTCAAATATTTACAACAGCTTAATTATGTGCTCAAAGGGTGTTGAGATGTTCGAAACAGATTAGGCTCGTATTAGTGATCTGTCAGTATTGAGGAGTTGTCTTCTACTTCCTCACTGATATTGGATTTCCATAGCCAAGCAAAAGGGAAAGTACAAGGGCATAAAGACCCACAAAAGAAAAAGTAATGACTAAGCGCCAAAGAGCTACTAAGACTTTTCATTATCTTTTTTAACAATGACTGAATTAGTGAGTGAGTGGATATGGAGATTATCAATTCGTATTATCTTTGTATTTGTGTTGGGGACAATGAAAGATTGAATGTATAGTGAGTGCCTATTGCAAGGGTATGAAAGAAATGAAATATGCAAGAGTATATCTAGGTCCTGTAAATGTAGTTCACTTTTGGGGCTGATATATAGATTTGTTAATACATGAAATGATTTTCTATCCTTTGCACCAATCTGCTGGTGCCACATATCCTGCAATTTAGCCAGAGAACTAGCTGCAAAAAAAAAAAAAAAAAAAAAAAAAAAGAGACAGAGTACTCTGTTTTAAAAAACATGTGCTGCAGGAAAAAAACAAAATGCTATGTTTTTCTATTATTCAATGCTGCTGCTACTGTTGTAGCAGTCAGATAAATCTAGTTTTCTCTTTTTTGTTCTAGGTTGTCTACTGCAAAACAAGGTCAGAGCATTTTTATGAATGATGATAGTCAACACTAGGAGTCTAGAAATGCACGTACACTTTGGGAATGTAGTGTCAGTTGAGTTTGGGGTTGTGGCTAGCTGTCAGGTATTGGTCCATTAGGAAAAGATGACTTCTTTCGAGCACCAATCATGGCAATCTACATAACAAAAATTTTAGAGAGTCAAGGCTAGATAGACTTTAAAAGCATTAGACCAAAAAAGAGCATAGCCCCAGTGCAAAGAGGAGAGCATAACCTATTAAAAAACGTAGCAGTTGCTAGTCTAAAACAAAAGAGAGCATAAAAAGGAGCACAAAGCTAAATCTGCAAGGGTAAGTAATTTCAACATGCATGTTTAGCATTGGAACTCTTAATCTCAATGGCTAAGAAGAATAAAAAAATTATATAATAAGAATCATAATGTGCAAGAATTAGAAAATAAGACACCTCAACACAAGCTTGCATTTCCAAAGCAGGTGCACTTTTTTTAAAGGAAATATGTGATTGCAGTAATAAAGCAGTAGATGTTACCGCCAACCTGAAACCAGTAACAAACATAAGCTACAAAAGCCCTTTTGGGGACAACAGGGCAACAACAACAAGCTTGACACTACAATTTTCTCATTATTAATAGCACAACCCCACTGCAAAGAGGAGTGCTGCAGAAATTGTCACAGAGAAAAAAATATTCTAATAAATAAATTTCTTCATAACTCGTAGAGAAGGCAATTAAAAATTAGAAGCTTTATAAATTTTAACTCAAAACCAAATACATATCTCATTCATCATATTCATCATTCTCGCTCTCATCCTCACCATTTTTAGAAACGTTTTCACCATAATCAAATTCATCTTCATTCAATACTAAGGTATCAGATAGTTACATTCCAAAAAGTATTATTGCTAAAGAGAAAATAAAAGTACATGTCCATAAATAATAAAAAGAAATATGATGCCTAACTATTGGCCATGTTTGAACCATGCTGCTGATAACTCATAACCTAAGTTAATAAAACATGGCATGAGAGAACCATTGCTAAGGGTGCTAGCCCCTCTACATCTTTAAGCTGCAGAGGATTATGTGTAGCAACTATTGAAAATAAACAATGGAAGGGTAGTCAATGGCAGCAACAATGGAAAATTTTTGAAGAACGCATATTAATTCTATCTCTTTATCAGTCCAATAGTAATCTAAAAAAAAAAATAGAAGAAATAAACACCAGTTGATAGATAAAGGATAAAAAACAAAAGTCAAACAGGAAAAAAAAAAGGAAAAAGATAACAGCCAGCAATTGGGCAAAAAACACCAGCAGGAATGACCCAAGCAGGCAACAAGCATCAAAAGCAATGACTGAACTTCATAAAACAGAGAGTGAAAAGAAGAAGAAGAAGAAATAGCTGCTACAACAAGAAAAGAAGAACTACACCCCACAGCTTTACCCTACCTATAAATTGGTCCTTCCAATAAGGGCTCGTTGAAACTAAATTGTGATGGAGCCTTTTCACCCTAATCCAAATGTGGTGCCTATATGTTTGTGAGGAGACCACATCATTAATCTAACTAATGGTGAAGAAGGCAAGGTTATCTACTCCTCTACTTTAAGCAGTTATGGTAGCAGGTTAAATGGACTCCTCATTGGATCTATCTCTTGCAATGATTTAACTATATGACAAAATTTATTAGGGCTTGACTCTGCTACTTATCCCTTGCAACTGGAAGTATAACCACTATGGAGGACACTAGCTCTACTACCTCAATTGTGGTGCCTTTAAATTTTCCTTCTCATAAGATTATGTAATCAAATTGTTAATTTCTCCTTGCTCAAACTAAACCAGGTTCCATGTTAGTAGGGTTTGGTCTCAAGATTTCTTTCCAATTCACAGCTAATAGTTTCTTTCTTGTTATCATGATTAGTTGTTGCCTTTGAACAACCAAAAGTGAAATGAGAAGTTTGATCCACTGTGGAGTATACTAGCCCTGCAATCCCAACTATGGTGGCTTTAAATTTTTCCTTGCTCAAGGTATACTAGGTTCCAACCTTTTACCCCAATTGTTCCTTGCTCAAGGTAAACACATTTGAGCCTTTTCACCCCAATAGTTTTGCTCAAATACATGATGCCTGCTCAATTTCAGATTTTTTTTTCTCTCTTTTCTCAACTAGGTAAGAAAGAGTTCAATCTCACAAAACGTTTACAAGTGCAAAACATGCACTAACACTACAAGCCCATCCAAGATTAAATGCAAAAAGGTTCAAGATAGGGATGAATACCATCTTTTAAGCCAAGTATTCACTTGAGACAATGCAAACAATAACCTATATGTTTGTGTAGAAGCTTGTATATTCTTGTAACAGGGAAATTGTAGAAACTCCATATAACAAAAATTATTGATATGGCTTTGAAAAGAATGACAGTAACAACCCCCGGTTTTTTTTTTTTAACATGTAATAGTTAATAATTAATAGTAACAGCCACAATTAAATTGTATTCAATCGAAAATAATAAATGTAAAAAGAATTTTAGTGTAAATTGTACTAAACTGAAAAATCACATATAAATCATAGAAATCACATATAAATCACATATAAAATAATTAGGGACATTCATAGAAATCATTGTGTATCTAACTGATCCATCAGTAAAAGTATCTCCTGGCAACACAAAATTATAATAAATATACAACAAAAATGAAAACCTAAAAAATAAGCAAAGACCAACATGAGCAGTGTAGGATGAAATTGTATATCTCCAGATCCCAATATAAAACAATTGTCTAGTGCTAATAGCAAGAAACATTAAATCTTCTATGGAGCATATCAATGTCCATTTTGGCCTTGTTTGACATATTTCCCAAGAAAAAAACAGCAATCAATAAAGTCCGGTGTATGTTTGCTTATATGGATATGGTGATTGGTACCTGAAGAACAAATCTACACCAAAAACAGCAACTATTTGCCCAACATGTGCCTCTTGAATGTCCTGTAGCATAAAAGACCCCAAGAAGAAGATAACAGTAAACAAGGTAGAGGTAAGGCAATAAAGATATTAAAGTAAAAGCCATTCAATTCCTGAAAAATTCACTTGATTTGTCGAAGCATTGAGAGAGAATCCACAATTGCATTCCTACAAACAGAAACAGATAGATAGAACATAAATAATGCTCCCAAAGATATTTATGTACTAGAACTTAATCCACACAGAACCAAGAGTCCATACAGAGAAAAGAATTAAAAACAGAAACAGAAAAAATTTAATCCACCAAATAATTAATTGAAAACACTAACTTAATTGCTAACTCACATGCAGATATTTCATCAAAACCAAATGATCAAATTAGCAGAGAAACAACATGAATAATGGAAACTAAAGCAACACAAAATGCCATTGTCAAAAGTAATGAGAGAATGAGAGAGAGACAAAGTCAATCCTACTGTAATTCACATTTAAGGAACAATCAATAATTTGAGCAAAAATAACATCAATAGTCGTTAAAGGCTTGGAGCAAAAGAAGAGAAAATTAAATCTTGACTCCTACATTGATATTAAATCGTTAAGATTTGGGGAAAAAAAATGAAAACTGGACTCACCCACCACAGCGGCACTTTACTTCGGTAAAAGCACGTTTTGGTGAAGCTAACTCTTGATAAGAACAAGCTGCTGAAAACCTCCTCAATCAAACCCAAGTTCAGCCATGCCTAAACAATCTCAGCTTCAAAACCCAAAAACAATTCGGCAAGGCCTTGAAAGCAACCAAGACCTCCCCTTCTCTCCACGGCACCTCTCCTCGATGAAAACCTGACACGAACAACCCTTGTCGCAACTGAAAGTTCGAAACCAAGTCCCAATCACGCCCGCAAGCCTTGATCAAGCTCGGTGGAGCATGAGTGGGCACCTTAGCGAAAACCCACTCCCCCTCCCTTGGCTCTAGCATAGCTGGTGAGGAATTAACCCAGGTCGAATTTTGACTTTTGGCATCAACCTGCGACGAAACCCCCAAAAGAAACCCCAATGACAAGCCTTAAATTGCCCATGTCTTACCTTCACGGTGTCCCACGACCTTGCCTTTACCGCTAGAACCTCGCTCTCGCAGCTGCGACTTCGCAACCTCGGCAAAGGTAATTTTGGGGAAAACCTCGCCCTCGCAGCCGTGACTGACGCCAATTTTGAGGGAAATCCTTACGGAGGGAATGAGGTTTTGCTGTTTTATCAGATAGAGGGAAAAATTGAAAAAAAAAAAAAAGATGGAGGGAAATAAATTAATGATATTGCGGGCGCGTAGTTTTATCGATGGTTCTAAAAAATTACCGGTAAAAAATTTTAAGAAAACAAATCACCCAATTGAATTTACTTACTATTTGAAACCAAGTATTTTTTTCAATTGAATTTCAAAATAGCAAAGGAAAGGGTTTCTAAGATAATCCTCTTTTTGTGTTTAGAATTAATTTACAAGAATTAATTTAAGATATTTTGATGACAACAGTGCCCTTAGAATAGGCTAATCATAAAAAATTTAGAAAAAAAAAAAGAAAAAGAAAGGGAGGGCAAAGTTGTAACTATATGCCAATTAAGAATTAATTATTTTCAATTCACATGAAATCTGACTAATTGCCAAAGGATTTCGAGGTTTTTTTTTTTCAAATCCTATAAAATCAATCCTATTTTAAATTTTATTCATTCAAAACATATGAAAGTCCATCATTCCAAATGTAGAATAGACTTGCTAGGTTGACCCGTGAACAACTCAAATAGATTGGTTGTTTAATAGTTACTTTTTTGGCCTTTTTTTTAAGCCGGTACTTGAAATAGTTTGGTATTACGGGTTTGGACTAGCGGTGTTCATGGGTCGGGTTGGGTAGTGACCCACTATCTGAACTACCAATCTTAGGTTCAAAAATAATGTAACGATTTCGACTCGGTGTAGTTCGGGTTGGGTTTGGGAATGGCCCTAGGGGTGTGCATGGGTCAGTTTAGTTCGGGTTGGTGGCTAACCCAGAATCGAATCAATCTTCATCGATTCTAAGATTTTCGACCCAGGACCGAACCAATCGTCCCATGGAACCGAACCGAACCAATCTGAATCGGTTTAGATTGGTTTGGTTCGATTCCTCAATTCTGGCCAAGCCAAGTTGGGTCGGTTCTGCCTTTACAGTTTTGAGTTAATCCATTATAGATACAAAATTTTCCAAAGAGATGCAATAGAGTTCATTATGACAAATGACATAAAGTATGATCAAACACAAGCTCCATTATGAAATATTCTTTTGCACACCCCTAAATGGCCCGATGAATTTGTGTGGAAGTGGCAGTTTATAGTACTTCAATGGATCAATTTATTAGTTATTGAACGTGAATTTAGGCACCAAAAAGGTTGAAATACATAAAATATTTATTATTTAGTTAAAAAAATTAAATATTTCAACTTCAATCAATTATTAGTCACAATGAGTGAATATATAAAAGGATAACTCAATGCACGAGATTCCCCCCACTTTGAGGTCTAGGAAGAATCAATTGTATGCAATCTTACCTCTTGCGTGCAGACATATGGTTGTCTAGTGCACAAGGCTCCTCTATTGAAAGTTTGGGCATGGTTAAATATACGTGGCCTTCTGTACTTCGAACTTGTGAAACCCAGTCTCAATGGAACAAACTTACTGCTGCGCCCAAACATGCTCTGATTGATCAAAAAAATTAAAAAAAGTAATTTCTCATAATGGTTTAGACATTTTCATAAGATTATGCAGTCTTACCTCCCGTGTACGAATATGTTGTTTCCATATTTTGAGCATATGACTCTAAATTGCAATAAAACAACCATGTTAAATGAATATATATTTAATAGATATGTATTTATTATAAAGGTTTTTGTATATAATATAATTTATTAAGTGAAAATGCCAAATAATTTGGTATTTACATAAAAAGAGATAGACTAGTTTCATGCATTTATTTATTAGTTTTCCCACACGTCAAAGTATAAATAGCAATTTTTTAAAGTATGAGTAGTAGTACTGTACTAATATTTTATAAGTAGAAATAATGTACTAAAATTAGTCATAGTCGCATATCATATAAAGTCTTAATTATCATGCCCTTAAAAACTGGTTGCTCCTTTTGGCGAGATATCTATAATTTCCTTACTGAAGACTAATTCTTGAACACGACTAGCAAGGAAATTTATGTCTCCTCGCTAATAACTTTTTCCCGCCAAACAAAAAATTACCGCCACTTATTTTTGTGGTTACCATTAGTAAGGAAGTTTGTATTTTGTCGCTGTAACATATATTGATTACTTCTTTTAATAAGGAACCTATTAGTTCCTCGCTAAAGTCTTTATATTATACGTCTAGCAAGGAACAGTATGCCTTGCGAAAAGTTTATACTTTTAGAATCAGCGACGAGCACAAAATTCGACGCCAATAGGTATTGAAGTTTTTTTTGCAACCAAATACTTTTGCTGCAAAATTAATTGTTCATAACCATTAGCGACGATCTATTCGACCCCTCACTAATACTTTTTCCCCAATCACCATTTGTGAGGAATTTTACTTTTCCTTACAAATTCACTCTCCCGCCACACATCCCGCTAAAAAATATTTTTCACCAGAGATTTTGCAATGAGTATTTGCGAGAGAGTTTTTGGTTTGTTACTAAATGTGGTCATTTGAAGACTTAGCGAGGAATCATGGTTTTCCATCCTAAAAGGGTATTTTTAGTGTGAAATTTGGTTCCCTCGCCAATACTTTCCTCACTAAATGTCAAATTTCTTATAGTGAAAAGCTCATAACCCTATGGTAGTCTTAACCCTCTCATGGTTATGACCTCTACAGGAAGGTGACATATTGAATGAAACTTACAAGGTTCCTATTAGGGTTCTAAACCCTAAGTGTTTTCAAAAACATTTTTCAAAAATGCTTTTCAAAAGTCACATTCGTAAGACAATCTTAGTCATCTCATAATTATGGTTTCCTAAGGAAAGTGAGATATCAAGTAAGGTTCTATGACCCCAAAGCTTTTTTCAAAACCCTAAGGGAAGTATTCCCAATCTTCCAGTACATTTTCAGACCATTCCGAGTTCATTCTAGAAAGCCTGGTACGAAATGACCGTTTTGCTCCCAGTGGGCTGGTCGCCTTTATCAACCACACCAGCTCTGGGTATCAAATCGGCAATCCCCAAGAGCACTCTCAATAGTGTTTCCAACATTCGAGTCTTCTCACGGTCAACCCTAGATCGATCCCGGTGTTCCCTAGATCAAATGACCGCTTTGCCCCTAGAGGGCTGGTGACTCTCTTAAACTACTCCTGTTCTGGTTATCAAGCCAGTTACCTTTGGAGCACTCTTTTAGGGATTCCCATCCATTCCCGGCTAAATCTTACTACTCAAAACCTTCTGGATCATTCCCGGACTTTCCAGAGTCACTCCTAGTGAAGCCAAGCCAAATATTACATGGTAGTCACTAGGACTGGCACCCAAATCTTCTACCTTGTGTCCAAAGAGTCAAAAATCTATTTTTGCCGACCTTAACAACTTTCTTAAAAGGCTTTAGCCATTAGTAGTGCTGCCAAGCCAAAATTTGGCCTGGCGCCACTATAACAGGCACTAGAGCTAATTTTGGTTGCCTATAAATGTAGGCCACCCCCTCTGTATTCTGGGTCTAAAAAATAGCTCCAGAAACTTTGCCTCTCTTAAAATAGCCATCGAGTTTTCCTAAAACCCTAATTTCTTTAAGCTTCTATCCAAACCCTAACCTCTATACACTCTAAACACCTATACACTTGCTTCCTATAACTATCGAACATCAAGTGCTGCCTATTCAAAGTTCTCAAAGTTCAAGCAAGTCATCCATTAAAGCATTCAACTTAATAAGAAGATAAGGTAGGGTTCTATTTACTTTTATGTAATCACCCTCTCTCTTTTCTCCCTCCTAGTCCACTTAGACTACTCTTTATTTTAATCCACATCTTTTACTCCCTCTTCTTGCGTGCTTGAAACAAGGGTCCTCCGAATTCATGCCTAGGAAGGCCTTGGAGGAAGTCACTGTGTTGGGGTTTCTCTTCAAGTTCAACCTAAAACGGTGTAGGTCCAACCCTCTTGGTTATGTGGTGGAGCCTTATATATTCACATCTCTATTGCATTATGGTTGCTGTGCTCATGCATTGCATTCAATATCGCATTCAAATGCTTTCTTTAAAACTTGCATCCAAAAAAGCTATTTTAAAAATTATTTTCAAAACCACAACTCTAAAATGATTTTAGCCATTCTATAGTTAGAGTGTTTTATGAAAGTGTCATATTCAATGAGACCATTAAAGTTCAAATTAGGGTTTCAAACCCTAGTTGTTTTCAAAATCACAACTCTAGAATGGTTCTAGTCTTCTCATGATTAGGATTATTTTAGGAGAGAGATATTTAAGAGATTTTCAAAAGTCTATATTCAAACCTTTCTAAAATAGTTTTGCAAATTTACTTCCTAAAATTTCTTCTCAAAGATTTACTTTCTAAACTTTGAGTCTTGAAATCCAAGTCAAAATCCTAGAGTCCATATTTAGGAAACCCTAGGTTTCTCACATAAAATCATAGCTTTCTATTTGCATCAAATCATAGATTTTCAAAATCATTTTCTACAAGAAATCATAGATTTCCTAATTAAAAAGTCACATTAAATGATAGATTTTCAAAATTAAAGCTTTTCAATTTCAAGTCAAATCAAATTTTGTCCAAATAGAAAACCTAATTAAATATACTATTTTTGGAAATAAAATCTAATATTCTATTTTAGGAAATAGAAATCAAATCTTTCCTAATTTCAAAACCTTCCCTTTCCAAACTTTCTAAATAACAAAACTTTCTTTTTTCAATTGAAATCCAATCTTTCCAATTCAAGTACATTGCATAAATCCTAGGTTCTAGGATTGCTTAAATCCCAAGTTACCTGAAACTCGGGTCAAACCTCTTCAAACTCAATTTTTCAAATTTAATTCCTCTTAAATCAAATCTTTCCAAATTCTAACTTTCAAATTTTCAAATTCAAACATTTTTTTTAATTCAAACCTTTCCTAAATCACATCTTTCCAAAATCAAGTCTTTCTTCAAATGGAGACTTCCCTAAAATAGGATTTTCCTAATTTGGAAGTTTCCTAATTCGAAACTTTCATAAACTCAAGCTTTCTAAAATCAAAATTTTCAAGTTTTAATCAAACCTTTCTATTCCAATTGCATGTCTAAAACCCTAGGTTATCTAGACCCTAAGATACCTAAGCTCTAGTTCAACCCTAACCTTAAGTTAGGAAACTCCAACTCTGTTCTAAATCCTAAGTCTAAATCAAGATAGCTTTCAAACTCGAATTTGAGTCAAGATGATTTCAAAGTTGAATTCAAATTTTTCTTAACAAGTCCAAGTTCAATTTCAAAATTCAATTTGAAATTCAAATTTTATTGCAAAGTCAATCCCAAGTTCGATTTCAAATCAAAGTCGATTCTAAATTAAAGTTCAATTTTCAATATTCAAAACAAAGTTCAAATTAAACCCTTTTCAAGTCAAGTTTTTCAAAGACCACAAGGTGTCTTTTCAAATTAAACAAGACCCCAAAGTGTTTATTTTCAATTAGAACTCGAGTCCGAACTATGACTGACCTGATTCCCAATAAAGGGATACGTAGGCAACCCTCATAGGTGCGGTCATAACCTTTTTCAAAATTTCGATTTCCTTTTTCAAAATCTCTCTCTAAATTTAAATTATTTTAATGCACTTGCATATTATGTATCACATCATCCCTAAAATGATGGCTCAAACTTTGTTTCAAAATTCTTTTCAAAGTGGATCATTTTACAATTGGAGATTTTAAATGAGTGAACCTAGGGTGAAAAGACATGTTGGTACCGCAAGGGTGGGATAGGGTGATAGCGTAGTGCATCTTCCCTATACATAACCAACCTTTGAACCTAGAATCATTGTTTTTGAAAGACCAAAACGGAATTATTTTCAAAAAAAGACTTAAATCTTTCCAAAGGTTGCCAAATAACTTGATTTCTTAAAAACCCTATCAAGAGGAAGTTTTTCGAATTTTTCAAAAACTTTAAGTTTAATATTTGGATTGTGCTTAGTTTTTGGTGACCTAACTCACTATAAAAAAGTTAGGTGTCGACTCCAAATCTTTTTTCAAAAGCCCTTATTCAAATCAATTTCTAATTCAAACCTAGTCGCACTCATTCTTCTAGGAGGATGAGTTCTAACGAGAGAGTACCGTGTGTATTTCTCACGCTCAAGTGCAAAAATTTGGGGTGCGACTGCTGGGGACCATTTAGAGGGTTAAGCCAATACCATGTCCTTCCGCCCTTCACTCATCTTGAATCATCGATTAACTTGTCCAATCTTATCCACTTTAAATTTTTTGAAATCAAACTTTTCAAAGTTGTATTAAAAAAAATGTCATTGTTTGCATTCAATTCACATTCAGTCATTCTATCTTGTACTAAGTTTGTCATCAAGGTATTGACTTCTTTGCATTTTATTTTGTAGGTGGACCATGTTCATATTTACTTTTATTGTCCATATAAATTATCATGAATGATAGGATGGATGGAAGTTGTTGGGCCCTTTTCTTCATTTTTCAAACAATGTATTAGCATTTGCATCTATAGGGCATGCATTGCATAAATCCTTTAACTCCACATGCTAATTGCGTTTTATTTTTCTTTTTCCAAAATCAAGAGTGTAAGCACTCCATTTTTGACCGCTCGGCAGTGTACACTCCGTCCAGACTTGTTTTCAAGTCATTATGGGCATATTCCAATCGAAACCAACTCTCTAAGTCCAAATCCCGTCTGTCCATCGCTTCGCTGGCCCGCCAGGCCCAAATAGAGGCAAAATGACCAAAATGCTCTTAGGGGCATATTCTTTCTAATTCCAACTCCAATCCTACTCTCGAGACAGTTTATTCCTCAAGACGGCTCCAAATCAGGCACGTCTTTTCGAAGACGGTAATACCCCTTTCCAATCCCTCTCTCGAGACAGTTTATTCCTCAAGACGGTTCCAAAACAGGCACGTCTTTTCGAAGACGGCAAGACCCCTTTCCAATCCCTCTCTCGAGACAGTTTAGTTCTCGAGACGGTTCCAAATCAAGCACGTCTTTTCGGAGACGATAAGACCCCTTTCCAATCCCACTCTCGAGACAGTTCCAGTCAGGCACGTCTTTTCGAAGACGGTAAGACCCCTTTCCAATCCCTCTCTCTTGACAGTTTATTCCTCGAGACGGTTCCAAATCAGGCACATCTTTTCGAAGACGATAAGACCCCTTTCCAATCCCACTCTCGAGACAGTTTATTCCTTGAGACGGTTCCAAATCAGGCACATCTTTTCGAAGACGATAAGACCCCTTTCCAATCCCACTCTCAAGACAGTTTATTCCTCGAGACGGCTCCAAATCAGGCACGTCTTTTCAAAGACGGTAAGTCCCCTTTCCAATCCCTCTCTCGAGACAGTTTATTGCTCGAGACGGTTCCAATCAGGGCCCCTTTGGTAACTTCCCAAGATTGCCTCTTATAGTATTCTCAACCTTTCTTTATCCTTTCGGATCATTCCGAGTCAGTTCCGGCCAACCCGGTACAAAACGACCGTTTTGCCCCTGGTGGGCCGGTCTCCTTTTTCAACCACATCGGCTCTGGGTATCAAACCGGTAGTCCTCTGAGATTACTTCTTGTTGTATTCTTAACCTTCTTCTATCTTTCTGGATCATACCGAGTCAATCCCACCAAACCCGGTGCAAAATGACCGTTTTGTCCCTGGTGGGCCTGTCTCCTTTTTCGACCACACCGGCTCTGGGTATCAAACCGGTAACCTTCTGAGACTGATTTTTGTAGTGTTCTCAACCTCCCTTATCTTTCTGGATCATTCCGAATCAGTTCCGGCCAACCCGGTACAAAATGACCATTTTGCCCCTGGTGGGCTGGTCACCTTTTCCGACCACACCGGCTCTGGGAAATCAAAACAGAAACTTTTGGGAACATTTTTAATAATGTTTCCAAATCTTAAGTCTTCTTCTGGGACAGTCCGAGTCTGTCCTGGCAGCTTCTCGACCTGATTGACCGTTTTGCCCCTAAAGGCCCAGTCAACCTTTCCGACACATCTTGTTCTCATTTTTCATGTCAAATACCTCTGGGACACTATTTTAAGTGTTCTTGCTCTTTTCCAACCTTCCGAGTCATTCCCGGCTGCTTCAAATCATTTTCAGATTTTCAGAAGTCACTCCTAGTGAAGCCAGGCTAAAATTGCATGGTAGTCACTAGTACAGGCACTCAAATCTAGTCAAAGGTACGTTGCTTGCCGACCAAAATACTTTCCTAACTGGCTGGCGCCACTAGTAGTGGCGCCAAGAGCAATTTTGCACTAGCGCCACTACAACAAGCGCCAGGTTTGTCCAAACTCTATAAATACAAAGCCCCTTCCAACGTGAAAGAGGTCCGTGAACTCAGTCTAAAAATCATATATTTCGATATACAGAGCTCGTGCACTCCCTAAACCCTAGCTACTCTAGGTTTTTCAAACCCTAGCCACTATACACTAAACCCTAGCCTCCTGTACACTCATACACACTCCCGTACACTCATACACTAGCCTTCAACCCTCCTTTGAAGACTTAAAGAGCTGCCATCTGAAGTTTGAAGATTGAAGACAACTCTTACAGATTGAAGACGAACATCAAGATCGAGACTGAAGAAAGCAAGGCGTGCAAAATAAACAAGATACAAGGTAGGTTCTCTATTTAAATTTCCGCACTTCCCCCTCTCTTTTCTCTCTCCTAACCCACTTGGGTTCCCTTCTATTTTAATCCTCCATCTCTTTCCCCCCTTTCTTTGCATGCTTGAAACAAGGGGACTCCCGGTCCATGTGTAGGATTAGACTATCGGAGGGTCACCGTGTCGGGGGCTTTCTTTTAGGCTAACCGGAGACCACGTGGGTGTCGCGCCCAGATTTTTCGCACTCGAGGAATACTCACCCAAGCGGAAAAAATACTGTACTCTCTCGTTAGAACTCACCCTCCTAGAAAATGAGTGTGACTAGGTTTGAATTGAAAAATTGGTTTGAATAAAGGGCTTTTGGAAAAAGATTTGGAGTCGCCACCTAACTTGATGAAGGTGAGTTAGGTCACCTAAAAGCTAAGAATAATCCGAAGACTACACTTAGGGTTTTTGAAAAAGATTTTTTTGAAAATACCACCTCAAGAGAGGGTTTTTAAGAAAAATAGGTTGTTTGGAAACCTTTGGAAAATATTTAGCCCTTTTTTGAAAATAACTCCTTTTGGTCTTTGAAATCAGTGATCAAGGTTTGAAAGTTGGTTACGTGTAGAGAAGACGCACTAAGCCATCACCCTACCCCGCCCTTTCGGTACCTGCATGTCAATCTACCCTAGATTCAGCTATAATCCTATTCACTTTAGAAAACAATGTTTGAAAAGAAACTAACATGATGCATGATATGTAAGTGCAGGAAAAGAGACTTGATTTGGAAATAAATTTGAAAAGAATTTGATTTGATTTGATTTGAAAATAAAGAGATAGAAGTTTGAATTTGGAAAGAAGATTTTGGGAATTGAAAATAGTAATTTAAAATTGGAGGTTTGAAAATAGATTGGAGATTTGAAAAGATTGTAGAATTTGAGATTTGGGAAATGTGGAGGAATTTAAAATTTGAAAGAAGTTGTGACCGCACCCATGGGATTGCCTACGTATCCTTTTGGAGGAATCAGGTCAGTCGTAGTTCGGACAAGAGTCCGATTAAAAATAAATTGATTTGGATTTGAAAAAGAGATTGAATTGGAAATTGGAATTGGAGGATTGAGAGATTGAACTTAGACCTAGAATTGAACTTTAAAAAGGATTTGACCCTTGGAAGAGAACTTGAACTAGATTTGGAAAGACAAGGTTTTGGGAAACCTAGAGTTAGGAAAGATGGAACTTAGGAAAGACTTGAGATTAAGAAAGATTTGACTCGATTGTTGGACTTGGAAGATTTAGGAAAGGATTGGATTTAGGAGAAGTTCGAATGAGGAAAGTTCGGATTAGGAAAGTTTTGCAATAGGAAAGTGTCATTTTAGGAAAGTTTCGAAATTAGGAAAGTTTTGAATTTAGGAAAGTTTTAGAAATTGAAAAGGTTTGAAATAGGGAAGTTTTGAAAATGGGAAGGTTTTGAGTTTAGAAAGGTTTTAGATTTGGAAAGATTTGAGTTTAGGAAAATTAAGAATTTAGAAAGATTTAGGAAGTTTTAAAAGAATTTACTTAAGAAAGTTTTGAATTTAGAAAACTTTGAATTTGGAAATATTTGAAATTTGGAAAGTTTAAGATTTAGAAAGTTCTAGAGTTTTAGAAAATCTTGATATTAAGAAAGGTTTGAGTTTAGGAAAGATTTGAAAACTTAGATTTGGAAAGTTAAGATTTGAAAAGGGGTAGGATTAGGAAAGGGTTGAATTAGGAAATATTTTTATGTTCAAGTTTTGGAAACTTAAGATTTAGGAAAGTGGAAGTTTAGGAAGGATTTGAGTTAGGAAAGAGTTAGATTAGGAAGGGATTGGATTTGGTTTCTAAAAGAGAAAGTTTGATTTCGTTTCCAAAAACGGAGGATTGGATTTGGTTTCCTAAACGGGAAGAATTGATTTGGTTTCCTAAGGGGAAGATAGGATTTGGCAAGGATTTGGAAAGGGAGATTCTAGAAACCCTAGATTTGAAAGTGTAGAATTTTAACGTAGAAAAGTGGTTTTGGAAGTGTGTATAGTTTTGATGTAGAAAACAAGAGGTTTTGGAAACCCAGATTTGGGGCAAAGTTTGAAAATCATGTTTTTGGAAAGAAAATTAGGGTTTCCTAATGGTGAGTTCTAGGGCTTGACTTAGGTTCTAAGGAAAGAGTTTTTGAAAAGTGTGTTTTTGGAAACAAGTTTTTAGAAGGGAATCCTAGAGAGGAGTTTTTGGAAAGTAAATTTGAAGAGAGAGTTTTTGGAAAGAGATTTTAAAGAGAAGGAGTTTTTGGAAAGCGTGTTTTTGGAAACAAGTTTTTAGAAGGAAATCCTAGAGAGAAATTTCTAGAGAGAAGATTTTGGAAAGAGAATTTTTGGAAAGATTTTTAGGGAGCGTTTTTGGAAAGTGGATTTTGGGGAGAGCATTTTGGAAAAGAGTTGAAAAAGGAGGTTTTGAAAAATAGATTTTTGGAAAGAGTTTTTAGAAAACAATTTTGGAAAGGAGAGTTTGAGGAAAGTATGTTGAAAAAGAGATTTTTAGGAGGGGGAATTTGGAAAGAGAGTTTTTAGAAGGTATAAAAACATCTCACTTTCCTAAAGAGAATCTAGCCATAAGAAGGCTAGAACCACTTTAAGAAAGTGGTTTTTGAAAACTACAAAGGTTGAAAATATGGACCACGTTGGTCACTTTAAATGTGACACTTTTCTAAAGCAACCCTAGCCATGAAAACGCTAGAATCACCTTAGGATTGTGATTTTGAAAACATGTTTTTGAAAAGAAGATTTTGATGCAATTTTGAAAACAAGTTTGAAAACGATTTGAAAAAAAACTTTGAAAACGGTTTTTGAAAGATGCAAGATCATGATATGCACAATGCAATTTTGGGGTTGTGAACATACAAGGCTAAGGCTTCACCACATAATCAAGGGGGCTGGACCCACGTGGTCTCCGGTTAGCCTAAAGGAAAGCCCCCGACACGGTGACCCTCCGATAGTCTAATCCTACACATGGACCGGGAGTCCCCTTGTTTTAAGCATGCAAAGAAAGGAGGGGAAAGAGATGGGGGATTAAAATAGAAGAGAACCCAAGTGGGTTCGGAGAGAGAATAGAGAGGGGGGAAGTGCAGAAATTTAAATGGAGAACCTACCTTGTATCTTGTTTATTTTGCACGCCTTGCTTTCTTCGGTTTTCGTCTTGATCTTCGTCTTCAACCTTCAACAGCCGCCTTCAATCTTCAGATTGCAACTCCTCAAGTCTTCGAAGAAGGGTTGAAGGTTAGTGTATGAGTGTATGAGGGTGTGTATGAGTGTATAGGAGGCTAGGGTTTAGTGTATGGTGGCTAGGGTTTGGAAAACCTAGGGAGGCTAGGGTTTAGGGATTGTTCGAGCTCTGTATATCGAATTATATGATTTTTAGACTGAGTTTGCGCATCCTTTTTACGCTGGAAGAGGCTCTGTATTTATAGAAGTTGGACAACACTGGCGCTTGTTGCAGTGAGACGCTATGGCAAACTTTACACTAGCGCCACTAGGAGTGGCGCCAGGCCATTTTTTGGCTTGGCACCACTACTAGTGGCGCTAGCCATTTAGGAAATATTTAAGGTCGGCAAGCAATGTATCTTTGACTAGATTTGGGTGCCTGTACTAGTGACTACCATGCAATTTTTAGCCTGGCTTCACTAGGAGTGACTCCGGAAAGTCCAGGAATGGTTTAGGGGACCGGGAATGGCTCGGAAGGCTGGAAAAGAGCAGGAACACTTAAAATAGTGTCTCGGAGATATTTGACTTGAAAAATGAGGATAGGACGTGTTGGAAGGGTTGACCGGGCCTTTAGGGGCAAAACGGCCAATCGGATTGGAAAGCTGCTGGGACGGACTCAGACTGTCCAGGAAGAAGACTCAAAATTTGGAAACATTATTCAAAATGTTCCCAAAGGTTACCGGTTTCATACCCAGAGACGGGGTGGTTGGAAAAGGTGACCGGCCCACCTGGGGCAAAACGGTCATTTTGTACCGGGTTGGCCGGAACTGAGTCGGTATGATCCGGAAAAGTAAAGGAAGGTTGAGAATACTATGAGTAGTAATCTCAGGAAGTTACCGGTTTGATACCCAGAGCCGACATGGTTAGAAAAAGGCGACCGGCCCCCCAAGGGCAAAACGGTCATTTTGCACCGGGTTTACCGGAACTGACTCGGAATGATTCGAAAAAGTAGAGGAAGATTGAGAATACTATAAGAAGTATTCTCGGGAGGTTACCGGTTTGATACCCAGAGCTGGTGTGGTTCCCGGGGCGTTCGGATGCCTAGGGGCGAAATGGTCATCTTGACCGGAAAGTCTCGAAAAAGGTCCAAGGGATAGTTTGGTCATTTTTCACTGAAGTGGGCTAACAAACACTGGTGTTGACCTGGGTTTTGAGTGTTTCCGCCACTTTGACGGCGGTCGTCGTGACACAGGGGTTTGTTGGCAATTCCCTATATCGACCTATTTGTGAGTATTTCCGCTACTCTAACGGTTGTGATATTTACAAGTATTTTTGCTATTCGGACCATCTCGAGAATAAACTGTCTCTCGAGAGGGATTGGAAAGGGGTCTTATCGTCTTCGAAAAGACGTGCTTGGTTGGAACTGTCTCGAGGAATAAACTGTGTCGAGAGAGGGATTGGAAAGGGGACTTACCGTCTTCAAAAAGACTTGCCTGGATTGGAACCGTCTCAAGGAATAAACTGTCTCGAGAGAGGGATTGGAAAGGGGACTTACCATCTTCGAAAAGACGTGCCTGAATTGGAACCGTCTTAAGGAATAAACTGTCTCGAGAGAGGGATTGGAATGGGGACTTACCGTCTTCAAAAAGACGTGCCTGGTTGGAATCGTCTCGAGAAATAAATTGTCTCGAGAGAGGGATTGGAAAGGGGTCTTATCGTCTTCGAAAAGACGTGCCTGGTTGGAACCGTCTTGAGGAATAAACTGTCTCAAGAGTGGGATTGGAAATGGGATTTATCGTCTCCGAAAAGACGTGCTTGGTTGGAACCATCTCAAGGAATAAACTGTCTCGAGAGTGGGATTGGAAAGGGAACTTATCATCTTCGAAAAGACGTGCCTAAGTTGGAACCGTCTTGAGGAATAAACTGTCTCGAAAGAGGGATTGGAAAGGGGACTTATCGTCTCCAAAAAGACGTGCTTGATTTGGAACCGTCACGAGGAATAAACTGTCTCGAGAATGGGATTGGAAAGGGGACTTATCGTCTTTGAAAAGACGTGTCTGATTTGGAATCGTCTTGAGGAATAAACTGTCTCGTGAGAGGGATTGGAAAGGGGACTTATCGTCTCTGAAAAGATGTGCCTGATTTGGAACCGTCTCGAGGAATAAACTGTCTTGAAAGAGGGATTGGAATTGGAATTGGAAAGAACAATGCCCCTAAGGGCTTTTTGGTCATTTTGCCTCCATTTGGGCCTGGCGGGCCCGCGAAGCGATGGACAGACGTGATTTGGACTTAGAAAGTTGTTTCGATTGGAATATATCCATAATGACTTGAACACAAGTCTGGACGGAGTGTAGACTGCCGAGCGGTCAAAAATAGGGTGCTTGCAGCTGCCCCTCTTTTTCTGTCTTTACTTGTCATAGGTAGAAAACGATAAAAGTAAGAGTCCCATATTGACCGCGAGGCAGTCGGAGGGACGGACATTGGAAATCTTTCGACAACAGGGGTCGAAAACGGATAACGGGCCAAAAAGGCCTTTGAAAACGAGTTTTGGCGGGAAAAAGGGCAAAGCTGCCCATAATTTGCAACTGGCACCACTAGCAGTGGCGCCTCTGCTAGTGGCGCCAAGCTTAGAATTAAAACCTGAAAATTTCTGGTTCGAACAGCTGCGGCTTTTGGAGTGATTCTGCAAATCCGAGAGATTCTAAGTGAGAATTGACTTGAACCTTGAAGGCGCACTTCTTGGAGACCATGGGTAATTGCCAGAACGAGACCACGTCACCGGAAAAGTCGCCGAAAGAGAAAATTTTGCCAGATAACTTCCAAAAAGTGAGTTTTCAAATTTTGTTGATTTTGATGTGTAGAACTTCGTTTGAATCATGTGAATAGTGGAACTTGATGTTTTGATATGCTTTGAACACTTTGATGATGTTGTTTTTGCATTTTGATGGTTGTTTAATGGAATTTGAATGATCTTTCATGATTTTGCGAAGAGGGTTTTCTGCAAGAATAGGAAATTTGTTCCTACAGACTTGGGCATTGGGTTTTCTGGTTATGTTTTTGTGCAATGTGCCTTAAAAAAATGTGTTCAACAACCCTATGAAGTTTCGTGATTTTTTGGAAACTCGGTGAATTTTTTATTTTTTAAAAAATAAAAAAATATTTAGAAAATTAGAAAAATTAAGAAAACTTGAGAGATTGATGAAATTTTTAAAGTTTGAAATTTGAAAAAATATTGGAATATTTTAGAAAACATTTGAGTTGACTTTGAAAAATTTCGAGAGACTTTTGAAAACCATTGATTTATCTGAAAAATAAAACATGTATTTAGAAAAAAATTTTAAAAAAATTGAAAAACGTGCCCGAGTGCCGTTGTTATGTGATTGTTATGTTAGAAAATGCACATTTTGTATTTTGTGTTGATGTCATGAGTGTTGCAAGGGCCATTTTTAAACGGGACTCTGCCGAAATTTTTTTAGAAATTAGAGAAAGAGTTGGTTAAAGCTTTAGAAATAAAATTTTTTTGAAGGAAAAAAGCAGAAAACCTTTGAGATTTGATTTGAAGTTGGAAAATCAAGATGTGCATGTAGTAAATTTGTTTTATCATTTGAAATCCTTTATTTGTCTTGTTTGTATTAACTGTTTATTTTATTTTACTGTTATTTAAACTGTATGGATGGTATATTAACATTACTTACTTTAGCTTACCTTTTCAGGATGGCAGATGCGGGTGATGACGGTTCTGAGAGGAGGCGCCGCTCGAGAAAGGCGGCCCGGACAGATTTTACTGGTGGTTTTAGTCGATCTAGAGGTAGTCGACGATCTACCGGACGATCTTCCTCCAGTCAGAGTGGGTAGGGGAGTAGGCTACCTGTCGACCCTTTTCCTCCGATTGAGCAGGCTTTCGTCGTGGAGATTGATGCCGAGGAGGAGGTACCGGGCCCTGGGGATCAGGTGACCGTCTACGGGAGAGCTTCTTCCAGGCATAGGTAGACGGATGCTGACTTGGGAGATCTGCAGATACTAGACGTCCCACTGCTCGAGGATCTTGCTTATCACCCCAGTGTGTACTCTAGACAGCATTTGCCTCCTCCGCGGGTACATACAGCTTTCAGAGGGGCTGTTCATCAGGTTTTTGTGACCATATAGCGGGCTGCCCCATCATATCGTGCCTTCTTGGCGGAGATCGGATTTGGCGCCTTCATGGGATTACAGGCTAACCGCATGAACCGGCATTTGGTACTGGCACTTGTTGAGAGGTGGTTCGGGGAGACCGGGACTTTTCATTTTGTCGGCTTCGAGTTAGGTCCCACTCCTTTGGATTGGGTAATTATTACAGAGCTCTCCTTCGTCGGTCGGCGGATCACCCTGCATCCAGTCAGTAGGGACAAGGCCTGTTTGCTGTTGGACTTGCCTCCTCCTGAGCGTTTTGCTTTTCTAGTCTCTTGGATCAGTCAGGATGACCGTACTTTTGCCACTGAGCCATCGCCTGCTAGGCGGGACATCATGAGACGGCGACTTGTTTTGTATATCATCTTTAGCTACTTCTGCAACAACAACAAGTCACTCGTGCCATGTCGTTTGGTGAGTATAGTAGCCGATCTTGAAGCTTTGTTTGAGCTGGACTGGGGGTCTTTTTCCTTTGGCTGTTTCCTTCGGTCGATGCGGGTCCGGACTTTTTCTCGCTGGGGTAGCATGACTAGCTTTTGGCCTTTCCTTGTTTGGTGGAGTTACGAGTACCTGCCGGTGCGTCGCCCTGCAGTTGTTGAGGATGACCTCTATCCTCGTGCCTTGAGGTGGGCTCGTGACCGGGTAGCCTAGCGATCGGAGATTACTGACTTTGTGATGCTCCGGGCTAACCTGGAGCTAATTGAGGCGATGGATGTGACCTGGCAGCCCTTCATTGGATCAGTCCATTACGAGATAGTCCGGTACTTGGTCCCGTTGTCTCTGTCGAGAGCTGCTTTTCTTAGTGATGACACCTGGGAGTCCTATCTTGGAGAGCGACACTAGCAGCAGTTTCATGAGGAGTTCTGATCAGCAGGAGCTTCGCAAGAGTATATGTTTGGAGCCCTGGTGGCGGGAGTGCCTATCCCTTATCAGGAGCGTCAGCCAGGTGCTG
Organism: Euryodendron excelsum; assembly: GCA_033060915.1. Classification (NCBI taxonomy): domain Eukaryota; kingdom Viridiplantae; phylum Streptophyta; class Magnoliopsida; order Ericales; family Pentaphylacaceae; genus Euryodendron; species Euryodendron excelsum. Next base: position 21,953,872 of record CM065389.1, on the reverse strand, counting down.
CGTTCTTGCTTCCTCCGGATACGGACTACGCTGTACACTTTGGGGCTCATTCGATTGGTGCCTTCACTCGGTTTGAGGTAGTGGTTGTCGGGTATGTTGTTGGCCAGGAGGTGGTTGACTTGTGACGCCGTGCTGGAGGATATGTGCCCCAGGCCGAGTTTACTGCAGTGAGAGACCAGAGAGATCAGTACCAGATAGAGCGAGATCAGTACCAGGCCGAGGTAGCTTCCCTGACGGTTTGATTATCTCAGATGGGCGGTGGGGGGGGGGGTATGTTATTCTTTCTTCGCTGCTTTTTGCCCTACTGTTGCTTAGTTCCTTTTGCATGCAGCTAATTTCGGTTTTATCTTCCCTACAGGATGGTGGTGCTTTGAGTAGTTATCCACCTCCTTCGATGTCGGGTTTCGGAGATTTTGATCCAGATTATATCGACTTTGACCTGTGATAGATGCCCCTTATAGAGACCCTGATCTTCTTTTGCCCCTGGTCCCTGAGTTGTATTTATGTTAGACAGTTTTATTTTGATATGTTGTACAAAAATGAATATTTATGGTACTTAGATGCATGGATAGACAGATACATTTATGACCTTTACAGCTAGGCAGATGATGATGTTATGTATTATCTAAGTTGATATTGATGACTTTTATTTCTACATGGAGTTGTATCCTATGTGTGCAAAGCCTATGCTGATTTTTTTTTTTTTAACATGTGCACAAGTTAGAAGTATGCTAATAGAATGACACAGGGTGTTGTTAGACTTGTAGTCCTGGGAATGGTAACTCCCTCCTCCTCGGGGATTTAGCCTCTCCTCTGGCTCGACTCTACCTTGATTGGATGATAGCACTTCACACCTTTCTCAACCTCTTGATCGCCTCCAACTTTCTATCTTAGGGTTAGTGTATAGGGTTATTGGGCTGAGACTCTCAACTCTCGGGGTTTTAGAAACACTTATCTGACCTTTAGCAGAGCGATAAGTGGCCAGTCCTTTCAATCCAAGGAGACTTTGCTTGGGACCGTAATGTAGGCTAGGTTATGGGGTTTTAAAAACAACGGGATATGCAAGCTCAAATTTGATGTTGTTTTCGATAGGGCTCAGATCCATACCATCCTTGACTATTTTCAGTAGGATTAGCATCCTTCTTTAGCTTTGGCAGTGTATCTAGCTTATTTAGATCAAGCAATCTGTTTTCAATCAGAGGGGACTTTAATAGGTTTGTAATGTAGGCTATGGTTTCGGGGTTTTGCAAGAAAGGGTAAAGGCTTAAACCTATCGTTTCTACTTGATTTTCTTCATAACCTAGGATCACCTTTGAATTTCTTTCTTGCTTTTGACCATATACTTCTCAGGGTGAAAATGACCTTGCCCTTTCACCCTTTTTATATACTTTTTGAGATAAACATGACTTTCTTCTCATTTGATCTTCTTATCATGCTTTTGAAGATGACTCAGTCATGGTTTCTTTAGGCCTTTCCTTAGAATCATGGTTTTCTTCTTCTTCTTTTTCTTTTCTTTTTTTTTTTTTTGGCCTCTTGCCCCTTGGCAACTCCTTTCCTTTGCTTTTTCTTTCTATTTCTTTTCTTTTCTTTTATGAAACAAAACAATTCTTTAACCCTTCTCCCTTAAACCTTTTCCCTTGGTAGTTCAATATACTCGGTGTAGGCGGTGATCCCTAGGTTGGGGTTGTTGGCCCAAGTAGGCAACCCAAGAGGGGGGGTGAATTGGGTTTTATAGAATTTTTAACAAGAATTTCAACTAAAAATTGTTTATGTATTTTAACAATAATTAATCGAAATATATATATCAAGCAAGTGGAGTATATATCAATATATATATTTATACAAACATGTATAGTGAGCAATTAACCAAAACAGAGGCAGAAAAGAAGTGCACCAGATTTATAGAGGTTCGGCCAACCTTGCTTACGTCCTCTCTTCTTCGATCCTTTCGAAGGAATTCCACTATGTAATACTCCTTACACAGCTGCTGGTTGTGTCACGAGTGCCCAGCTCACTCTTTACAAAAGCTTCTTCCCAAGCTTTCAAAACCCAAGAGATTTTGTCCAAGCTTCTCTTAAACTTACAAGTGTTTTTCCAAGAACACTCAAACTTACAAGGTTACAAACCCACCCAAACGAGAATGAATGAAGATTACACAAAGAGTGACTCTCCTAGTGAGTATAGGAATGAATACAACTCAATAGATAACTTTAAACACTCAGCAAAAATATGTGGCAGTTAGGTACTGGTGATTTTCAGCTTCAAGCACTTGATATGAATGGTATGATTGCTCTTCTCTACTTCTTTGAAGCTGTATGTATCTCATATATATAGGTATGGATCGATTCTAGCCGTTGGAGAAGTATGGGAGAAGATTTGGTTGCATTTTTTCCCATACCGTCTGTCAGAAAACTAGCCGTCACGGTCTAGGGGTCGACTCTTTTCACAATGAGTCGACTCTTTTTGCATTTCAGCAGATTTTTCAAGTTTCTGTCCAAATGAGTCGACTCTTTTGTCCCAGGAGTCGACTCTTTTCAGCAGTCTACAGAATTGTTGTTCTCTGTTGCAATGAGTCGACTCTTTTTGGCCAGGAGTCGACTCTTTTAAGCTTCCAGCAGAATTCCAAGGCTCTGTTCGAATGAGTCGACTCTTCTTGCTTGAGGGGTCGACCATTTTCCCAAAAACCCATATTTTTGCAACTTGTCTTCATTCTTTTTCAAAGCTTCCAATCTCTTCAAGGATCATCTAAATAGGCTTTTTGAAGCTTGCAAACACTTCTTCAAGATTAGATGACTTCAAGAACATCTTCAATCCATTCAAGGTGAATTCTCTTCATTTTCATCACTTGTAGAGCTCTTCCATCATCATATCTTCATCCATTGATTCAAGTCTTCTTCAAGATCTTCAAGAGAGCTTCCATGACTTAGAATCTTCATTTCTTTAATCAACATGGCTTCTCCATGGACTTCAACAACTCTTCCAAGAAAGCTTTTATGTTTTTGAGTTGGTCTCTTCTTTTTCATTCTTGCAAGATATCTTCAAGTCCTCAAAGTCTTCAATCTTTTAAATCAAGACTTTGATCATTTTCATTCTTCTTCTTTGATATCCATCATCTTCATTCTCTTATAACATCGCCATTGTTGAATATGCTATTCTTTCATGCTTATCAATCTTCAATCTAGAATTTTCATCAACTTGAGATTTCTTCTTCTTCTTATAATATCAGCTTTGTAGAATACATCACTTCATCATGCTTTTCATTCTTTATTCAAATCTTTGCATCATAAATCCTCTATTATGATAAGCTTCAAGTCAAGATCTAATTAATAATTCATCTGCACACTAAGTAGAATTATTAGATCATTTAACCATGCTTTGTTATTATCAAAATCAAGGCATTGACTCAACAGGGGTTTTGTTAAGAAAGGATAAGTGGCTCAATGGGTTTGGAAAGGGATTGCTTTTGACTATATGGGAAATGAAATGAGGGCCTTTTCTCACTTTGAATTAGATTGCTTGATCTATAGAGCTTTCATTGCTGCCTTAGCACAACGGGGGTGGATACCATTCCTAGAGTTCTCAAATATTGTCTGCCCCAGTGTGGGGAGGACAGTCTTGGACCGGGGTTGACAAAGAAAATTTTCACTTTTTACGAGGCACTAGGGGTTAAGCAAAGGGAATATGAGCACATTTGTTCATTTATTTAGTTATTTATTCTTTTTATTTATATGTGGGGAAATGAAAGGTGGCTCCTCTTGATTTTGATAAACTGGCCACCTATCGCTTAGCTTCGGAGTCTTGCAAGTGCTACCTTTGAGTAGTATCCTCACTCATCCTTATCCTCTCTCCCTCTGGAAAGCTAATCATTTGGTGAGTGGTTAACTCATGCTATCATCCCTTCAAGTTCGATCATTCCATAAGATACACCTTGCCCCTTGCGGAGAAAGTAGCTACCATTCCCAAGAGACATATAAGATAGCAGCAGTGAGCAAAAGATTACCATTTGACTATTATTATCATTTTCATAGAAAGGAATAGAGTTCTTAAGCAAGAATGAAATGTAAACATCGATTTAAAGGCAGGAAATAAAAGGGATAGGAAGAAAGTGGGTGTAAACACCCCTCTCTTGTACGCTTATGAAAGGAACCCATTTTTAGTAAGGTCTTGGGCCTATGCCCTCATCTGCAATCCATCCACGGTTGAGATTTTTAGCTAAGGCGGGATAGGTAGATGCTTCTCCTGGAGTTCCGAGTGAGTTGGCGGTGATGATGTAATTGTCAGCTTTTTTGATTGTCTGTCCTTCATTTGCTTGCTCCGGAGTTTCTCTAACAAACCACTCGGGCGACTCGTATTCGTCCAGCTGGATAGGTCGAGCCCAGGGTTTTCTGCTCTGGTTTCCAGCCGGGGCTCGGTGCTCCTCAAGTGTACATAATGGGGGATTCTTATTACGAAGTTTGGACAATTCCTCGTCAATTTTCTTCACAAATTCGTATGCGAGTTTGTCTTCGGGGGTTGGCATCTCATCGGGGTTATACCGTGACCAGGCATCTGCGCGTTTCATTTCCTCCCCGTCCTTGTAATATATCTCTTGGCATGCAGCAAAACAAACCTTATTGTTACCAAACTTTGTAACGATGTTGACAGTATGGTCCAGTGGAGGGTTTGCAGAGCCGTTCAGAGAAGAATTTGCTGGTCGTACCCCAATGATCTTGTTATCTATCAGGTCTTGAATCTTATGCTTGAGGGCCAAACAATCTTCAGTATCATGTCCTTGGCTATCCGAATGATACTTACAGCTTGCTGCAGATTTGAAGTAATGAGGCAGAGGATTGGGTTAGGGTCGAGCAGGTACGGGTTTCAAATATCCAACTGCTAAGAGGCCAAAATAAGCCGTGGTCTGTGAGCACGCGAGTTTAGTAAACGTCCGCTTTTTCCCATTTGTTCGCCTAGGCCGAGGAGGTGTTGCAGATGTTTTTGATGATTGAGGACCGAGCTTTGGTGGGGTCACAGTTGGGTTGACGGTTCTGGAATTGAAAGGGCCTTGGGTTCTATGTTTTAAAATGGGACCATTTTTGGTAGCAGGGCCAAATGGGTTAGGGTGATATCCGAATGAGAGATTATATAGTCCTTGTGTTTGGTTTGGGGTTAATTTGGAAGGCATCCGAGCAAGACCCTCGGCCTGGGGAGGTCGTTGGTAAGCAATGGTAGCGGCATAGTCATGGTTTTTCTTCTTCATCCTTTTTCTTCCATCATGGGTTTGGGCCTGCGAGGACTCTGCTTGCTCATGAGTTGCGTGGGACAAGAGTGAGGAAGGCATGCCTTCCATTTCGGTCATCTTATGTTTGACTCCTCTTGCCTTTGCTAGTAATTGAGTTAAGGTATCAAGAGTAAGCAATTCCATGCTTGTAAGACTGGGGAATGAGGGAAAGTACCTAAAACCAACAAAAGGAAAGAGTCAGTGTTTGACCTTGACAAGTCTTTATGCAATGCATGCTCTAAGGTGCCCCTCTTTAGGAGGGAAACTAACATGATGTATTGGCTCACTTTTGGAGATAGGTGGTTTGCCCTTGTATGCAAATACCTTACCGTCAAGTAGGAACCTTCAATCATCCATGCATTCATTCATAAAAATAAAGAAGTATATTAAATTTTGGGTTTGAGATACAAACGAATTGAAATACATTTTAATGGGGGGAGGGGAAAAATTTTCCTTTGGACTTCCACCTATCTACTTTTACAAAGGGAAAACCTAAACTACTCTTGAGTCTTCGGATTTACCTTCCTTAGATTTGATGTCGAGGAGGTCACTGTGAGACCTTGCTGATTGGTTGCCCCTTGTCTTTTTGGCAACCCTATCTCCGTAAGCATAGAGTGATTGGGGCCCCTCTTATGGAATGAACTGAGATGTATGCAATGAGTTCTTAGGGTTACGTGGGAACCCTTAGGGTTTAGGTAGGTTTAATGCAAGGGAGAGTGACTTTGGTATCACTCTTAATGGGTTGATCATATGCATGAGAATGCAGTGACTTGAATTACTTAGAACTCTTGTCTTGACATGGAATATTGAATGCATGAACATGGATATGCAAAGAGTATAAGGAGAGAAAATGCAATAGCGAGGTAAACGTGTATGCATGAGCAGTTAAACAGGCATTATAATAGTATGAATACAGTCAATATAACAGCAGGAATAAACAGGTATAAATGAAATTAAGAGCAGTCGCCCTTTCCTCCGTGGATTTGAAAAGTGCTCGTGTCTTAAATCCGGCAGAGGTTCGGCTATGCATGGTGTCTATATGAGTATGAGGTTGAGGGTTGACTAATGCGTCCTAAAAAGGCTCAGTCCCCGGATCTTCAAACCTAGGCCCACTCCCCGAGGTGGTGCCATGATCGGTTGGTGATCCGAGCGGGCGAACCATCAAGAGGCCGTAGGCAAAGAAACTGACACAGCATCTTGCCCACAACCAATATACCGTTCCTCCTTTCTAACTAGAAAGGACATACTAGGGTAATAATGCAAGTATGCAGAATGCAAGTGCACATGCAGTGTGTGTGTGATTTTTAAAAGTGGAGGAAAGAGCCCAATAACTCCCATTCATCCTGTTCATCACATTCATGCATAGCAGTTAATAAAATTTAAGCAAAGAACGCACCTACAAAATAAAGATGCAAGTGTTAGTATGTGGATGACAAACATAATACAAAATAATATGAATAAATGCATATGTTTTTTTTTTAAAACAATTTTAAAAATTTGGTTTTGAAAATTTAAAATGAATAGGATTGAACAAGTTAATTGAAGACTCTACATGGGTGAAGGATAAAAAGACATGACTAACGGCCTAACCCTCTAAGTTTCCCCAGCAGAGTCGCCAACTGTTGCGCCTAGATTTTTCGCACTCGAGGAATACTCACCCAAGCGAAAAAAATGTTGTACTCTCTTGTTAGAACTCACCCTCCTAGAAGAGTGAGTGCGACTATGTTTGAATTGAAAAATTAGTTTGAATAAAGGGCTTTTGGAAAAAGATTCGGAGTCGCCACCTAACTTGATTAAGGTGAGTTAGGTCACCTAAAAGCTAAGAATAATCCGAAGACTACAATTAGTGTTTTTGAAAAATGTTTTTTTGAAAATACCACCTCAAGAGAGGATTTTTAAGAAAAATAGGTTGTTTGGCAACCTTTGGAAAACATTTAGTCCTTTTTTGAAAATAACTCCTTTTGGTCTTTGAAATCAATGATCAAGGTTTGGAGGTTGGTTACGTGTAGGGAAGACGCACTAAGCCATCACCCTACCCCGCCCTTTCGGTACCTACATGTCAATCTACCCTAGATTCAGCTATACGAGTCTTTAACTAACTAATGTTCAATCCTATTCACTTTAGAAAACAATGTTTGAAAAGAAACTAACATGATGCATGATATGCAAGTACAAGAAAAGAGACTTGATTTGGAAATAAATTTGAAAAGAATTTGATTTGATTTGATTTGAAAATAAAGAGATAGAAATTTGAATTTGGAAAGAAGATTTTGGGAATTGAAAATACAGATTTGAAAATAGAAATTTGAAATTGGAGGTTTGAAAATAGGTTGGAGATTTGAAAAGATTGTGGAATTTGAGATTTGGGAAATGTGGAGGAATTTGAAATTTGAAAGAAGTTGTGACCGCACTAATGGGGTTGCCTACATATCCTTTTGGAGGAATCAGGTCAGTCGTAGTTCGGACAAAAGTCCGATTGAAAAAAGATTGATTTGGATTTGAAAAAGAGATTGAATTGAAAATTGGAATTGGAGGATTGAGAGATTGAACTTAGACCTAGAATTGAACTTGAAAGAGAATTTGAACTTGAACTAGATTGGATTTAGGAAAGAGAATTTGAACTTTGAAAGAGAATTTAAACTTTGAACTTGAACTTGAACTTGAAAGAGAATTTGAATTAGAAATTGGAAGAGAATTTGAACTAGATTTGGAAAGACAAGGTTTTGGGAAACCTAGACTTAGGAAAGATGGAACTTAGGAAAGACTTGAGATTAAGAAAGATTTGACTCGATTGTTGGACTTGGAAGATTTAGGAAACGATTGGATTTAGGAAAAGTTCGAATTAGGAAAGTTTCGAAATAGGAAAGTGTCATTTTAGGAAAGTTTTCGAATTAGGGAAGTTTCGAAATTAGGAAAGTTTTGAATTTAGGAAAGTTTTAGAAATTGGAAAGGTTTGAAATAGAGAAGTTTTGAAAATGGGCAGGTTTTGAGTCTAGAAAGGTTTTAGATTTGGAAAGATTTGAGTTTAGGAAAATTAAGAATTTAGAAAGATTTAGGAAGTTTTGGAAGAATTTACTTAAGAAAGTTTTGAATTTAGAAAACTTTGAATTTGGAAAGATTTGAAATTTGGAAAGTTTAAGATTTAGAAAGTTCTAGAGTTTTAGAAAATCTTGAGATTAAGAAAGGTTTGAGTTTAGGAAAGATTTGAAAACTTAGATTTGGAAAGTTAAGATTTGAAAAGGGGTAGGATTAGGAAAGGGTTGAATTAGGAAAAATTTGGAAATTGAGTTTTAAAATTTAGGAAAGATTTTTATGTTCAAGCTTTGGAAACTTAAGATTTAGGAAAGTGGAAGTTTAGGAAGGATTTGAGTTAGGAAAGAGTTGGATTAGGAAGGAATTGGATTTGGTTTCTAAAAGAGAAAGTTTGATTTCGTTTCAAAAAACGGAGGATTGCATTTGATTTCCTAAACTGGAAGATTTGATTTAGTTTCCTAAAGGGAAGATAGGATTTGGCAAGGATTTGGAAAGGGAGATTCTAGAAACCCTAGATTTGAAAGTGTAAAATTTTAATGTAGAAAAGAGGTTTTGAAAGTGTGTATAGTTTTGATGTAGTAAACAAGAGGTTTTGGAAACCCAGGTTTGGGGCAAAGTTTGAAAATCATGTTTTTGGAAAGAAAATTAGGGTTTCCTAATGGTGAGTTCTAGGGCTTGACTTGGGCTCTAAGAAAAGAGTTTTTGGAAAGTGTGTTTTTGGAAACAAGTTTTTAAAAGGGAATCTTAGAGAGGAGTTTTTGGAAAGTAAATTTGAAGAGAGTTTTTGGATAGAGATTTTAAAGAGAAGGAGTTTTTGGAAAGCGTGTTTTTGGAAACAAGTTTTTGGAAGGAAATCCTAGAGAGAAGTTTCTAGAGGGAAGATTTTGGAAAGAGAATTTTTGAAAAGATTTTTAGGGAGCATTTTTGGAAAGTGGATTTTGGGGAGAGCATTTTGGAAAGGAGTTGAAAAAGGAGGTTTTGAAAAATAGATTTTTGGAAAGAGTTTTTAGAAAACAATTTTGGAAAAGAGAGTTTGAGGAAAGTATGTTGAAAAAGAGATTTTTAGGAGGGGGAATTTGGAAAGAGAGTTTTTAGAAGGTATAAAAACATCTCACTTTCCTAAAGCGATTCTAGCCATAAGAAGGCTAGAACCACTTTAAGAAAGTGGTTTTTGAAAACAACAAAGGTTAAAAATTTGGACCATGTTGGTCACTTTAAATGTGACACTTTTTGAAACAACCCTAGCCATGAAAAGGCTAGAATCACTGTCGCGCCCAGATTTTTCGCACTCGAGGAATACTCACACAAGCGAAAAAATGTTGTACTCTCTCGTTAGAACTTACCCTCCTAGAAAAATGAGTGCGACTAAGTTTCGAATTGAAAATAGATTTGAATAAAGGGCTTTTAGAAAAAGTTTGGAGTCGCCACCTAACTTGACTAAGGTGAGTTAGGTCACCTAAAAACTAAGAATAATCCAAAGACTACACTTAGGGTTTTTGAAAATATCACCTTAAGAGAGGATTTTTAAGAAAAACAAGTTGTTTGGCAACCTTTGAAAAACATTTAACCGTTTTTTGAAAAATAACTCCTTTTAGTCTTTGAAATCAGTGATCCTAGGTTCGAAGGTTGGTTACATGTAGGGAAGACGCACTAAGCCATCACCCTACCTCGCCCTTTCAGTACTTACATGTCAATATATCCTAGATTGACCTATGAGAGTCTTTAACTAACATATGTTCAATCCTATCCACTTTGAAAAAGAATGTTTGAAAAGAAAACTAACATGATGCATGATATGCTAGTGCAATAGAAGAGAATTGATTTAGGAAATAGATTTGAAAAGAGATTTGAAAAAAAGAATTTGACTTGATTTTAGAAGAGATTTGAAAAGATAGAATTGGAATTAGAAAGTTTTAGAAATTGGAAAAAAAGATTTGAAAATAGATTTTTGAAATTGGAAACTTGAAATAGATATGGAATTGGAGATTGAAGAAGATTGTAGAATTAGAAATTTGAAAAGGTTTTGTGGAATTGGAAACTTGAATAATGTTGTGAGATTGGAGATTGAAAAGAAGTTATAGAAATAGAAATTTGAAACATGTTGTGGAATTTGAGATTTGAAAAAGGTTGTGGAGGAATTTGAAATTTGAAAGAAGTTATGACCACACCTATGAAGGTTGCCTACGTATCCTTTTGGAAGAATCAGGTCAGACGTAGTTCGGACAAGAGTCTGATTGAAAATAGAAGGTTTTGATTTGAAGAAGAGATTGAATTAAAAATTGGATTTGATTTGAAATTAGAAGAGGAGATTGAAATTTGAAATTTAGAATTTTGGAATTGAAAAGATTGGATTTTGATTTGAAAAAGTTGAATTTGGAAGAAAGATTTAGACTTGTTTTGAAAAGATAGAGGTTTAAGAAACCTAGACTTAGGAAAGATGAGAAGTTTAAGAAAGATTTAACTCGACTTGGAAGGGTTAAGAGATTAGGAAAGATTGGATTTAGGAAAGGTTAGAATTGGGAAAGGTTCGATTTAGAAAGGTTTCGAATTAGAAAAGTCTCATTTTTGGAAAGTTTCGAATTAAGAAAGTTTTCAAATTAGGAAAGTTTTGAAATGAGAAAAATTCTAGAAATTAGGAAAGTTTTGAAATTAAGAAAGGTTTTGAAATACGAAAGTATTGAATTTAGAAATGTTTTGAATTAGGAAAAGTTTAGTTTAAGAAAGATTTAGAATTTAGAAAGTTTCAAGTTAAGAAAGTTTTGAATTTTGGAATGTTTTGAAATAGGGAAGTTTTGAAAATTGAAAAGTTTAGAAAACAAGGAAGTTTTGAAAGAAAGTTTTGAGAACGAGGAAGTTTTGAAAATAAGAAAGTTTTGAGAACAAGGAAGTTTAGAATTTCAGAAAGATTTGAAATTTAGAAAGTTTTAGAGTTTTAGAAACTCTTGAGATTAGGTAAGGTTTGAAAACTTGGATTTGGAAAGTTAAGAGTTAGGAAAGGGATAGAGTTAGAAAAGATTTGGAAGCTTAATGTTTTAGGAAACTTATGGTTTAGGAAGATAGGAAATTAAGAGAGATTTGAATTAGGAAAGATTTAGATTTTGAGTTTTAAGATTTTGGAAATATTTTTATGTTCAAGTTTTGGAAACTTAAGATTTAAGAAAGTAGAAGTTTAGGAAGGATTTGAGTTAGGAAAGAGTTGGATTAGGAAGGGATTGGATTTGGTTTCTAAAACGGGAAGATTTGATTTGGTTTCCTAAAGGGAAGATAGGATTTGGCAAGGATTTGGAAAGGGAGATTCTAGAAACCCTAGATTTGAAAGTGTAGAATTTTAACGTAGAAAAGAGGTTTTGGAAATGTGTATAGTTTGGATGTAGAAAACGAGAGATTTTGGAAACCTAGGTTTGGGGAAAAGTTTGAAAAACATGTTTTTGAAAAGAAAATTAGGGTTTCCTAATTGTGAGTTCTAGGGCTTGACTTGGGCTCTAAGGAAAAAAGATTTTTGGAAAGTGCGTTTTTTGGAAACGAAAGTTTTTAAAAGAGAATCCTAAGGAGGAGTTTCTAAAGGGAAGATTTTGGAAAGAGAGTCTTTGGAAAGAGATTTTAAAGAGAAAGAGTTTTTGGAAAGCGTGTTTTTAAAAACAAGTTTTTGGAAGGAAATCCTAGAGAGAAATTTCTAGAGGGAAGATTTTGGAAAGAGAGTTTTTAGAAAGATTTTTAGGGAGCGTTTTTGGAAAGTGGATTTTGGGGAGAGCATTTTGGAAAGGAGTTGAAAAAGAAGGTTTTGAAAAATAAATTTTTGGAGCGATTTTTTAGAAAACAATTTCGGAAAGGAAAGTTTGAGGAAAATATGTTAAAAAAGAGATTTTTAGGAAGAGATTTGAAAAGTGAGTTTTTTGGAAAGTACAAAACCATCTCACTTTCCTAACGCGATTCTAGCCATAAGAGGGCTAGAACCACTTTAAGAAAGTGGTTTTGAAAACAACAAGGGTTGAAAATATGGACCATGAAAGTCACTTTTAATGTAACACTTTCCTAAAGCAACCCTAGTCTTAAAAAGGCTAGAATCACCCTAGGATTGTGATTTGGAAAACATGTTTTCGAAGAGGAGATTTTGATGCAATTTTGAAAACAAGTTCGAAAACGATTTTGAAAACAACTTTGAAAACGGTTTTTGGAAGATGCAAGATCATGATATGCACAATGCAATTTTGGGGTCATGAACATACAAGGCTAAGGCTTCACCACATAATCAAGGGGGGCTGGACCCACGTGGTCTCCAGTTAGCCTAAAAGAAAGCCCCCGACACGGTGACCCTCCGATAGTCTAATCCTACACATGGACCAAGAGTTCCCTTGTTTTAAGCATGCAAAGAAAGGGGGGGAAAGAGATGGGGGATTAAAATAGAAGAGAACCCAAGTGGGTTAGGAGAGAGAAGAGAGAGGGGGGAAGTGCAGAAATTTAAATAGAGAGCCTACCTTATATCTTGTTTATTTTGTGCGCATTGCTTTCTTCGGTCTTCGCCTTGATCTTCGTCTTCAAACTTCAAGAGCCACCATCAATCTTCAAACTTCAGATTGCAACTGCTCAAGTCTTCGAAGAAGGGTCGAAGGTTAGTGTATGAGTGTATGAGGGTGTGTATGAGTGTATAGGAGGGTAGGGTTTAGTGTATGGTGGCTATTGGAAAACCTAGGGAAGCAAGGGTTTTGGGATTGTTCAAGCTCTGTATATCGAATTATATGATTTTTAAACTGATTTTTCGCATCCTTTTCACGGTGGAAGAGGCTCTGTATTTATAGAAGTTGGACAACACTAGCGCCTGTTGCAGTGGCACTAGGTCAAAATTTACACTAGCGCCACTAGGAGTGGCGCTAGTCCAATTTTTGGCTTGGCACCACTACTAGTGGCGCCAGCCATTTAGAAAATATTTAAGGTCGGCAAGCAACGTATCTTTGACTAGATTTGGGCGCCTGTACTAGTGACTACCATGTAATTTTTAGCCTAGCTTCACTAGTAGTGACTCCGGAAAGTCCGGGAATGGTTTAAGGGATCGGGAATGGCCCGGAAGGCTGGAAAAGAGTAGGAACACTTAAAATAGTGTCTTGGAGGTATTTGACTTGAAAAATAAGGATAAGACGTGTTGGAAGGGTTGACCGGGCCTTTAGGGGCAAAACGATCAATCGGATTGGAAGGCTGCCGGGACGGACTCAGACTGTCCCACAAGAAGACTCGAAATTTGGAAACATTATTCAAAATGTTCCCAAATATTGCCGGTTTGATACCCAGAGCCGGTGTGGTCGAAAAAGGTGGCCGACCCACCAGGGGCAAAACGGTCATTTTGTACCGGGTTGGCCAAAACTGAGTCGGAATGATCCGAAAAAGTAAAGGAAGGTTGAGAATACTATGAGAAGTAATCACAGGAAGTTACCGATTTGATACCCAGAGTCGGCATGGTCAGAAAATGGCGACCAGCCCCCTAAGGGCAAAACGGTCATTTTGCACAGGGTTTGCCGGAACTGACTCGGAATGATCCGAAAAAGTAGAGTAGGATTGAGAATACTATAAGAAGTATTCTTAGGAGGTTACTGGTTTGATACCCAAAGCCGGTGTGGTTCCCAGGGTGTTCGAATGCTTAGGGGCGAAATGGTCATCTTGACCGGAAAGTCTCGGAAAAGGTCCAAGGGGTAGTTTGGTCATTTTTCACCGAAGTGGGCTAACAAACATTGGTGTTGACCTGGGTTTTGAGTGTTTCCGCCACTTTGACGGTGGTCGTCGTGACACAGGGGTTTGTTGGCAATTCCCTATATCGACCTATTTGTGAGTATTTTCGCTACTCTAACGGTTGTGATATTTACGAGTATTTTCGCTATTCAGACCATCTCAAGGAATAAAATGTCTCGAGAGAGGGATTGGAAAGGGGTCTTATCGTCTTCGAAAAGACGTGCCTGGTTGGAACTGTCTCGAGGAATAAACTGTCTCGAGAGTGAGATTGGAAAGGGGACTTATCGTCTCCGAAAAGACGTCCCTGGTTGGAACCATCTCGAGGAATAAACTATCTCGAGAGTGGGATTGGAATGGGGACTTATCATCTTCGAAAAGACGTGCCTGAGTTGGAACCGTCTCGAGGAATAAACTGTCTCGAGAGAAGGATTGGAAAGGGGACTTATCGTCTCCGAAAAGACGTGCCTGATTTGAAACCGTCTCGAGGAATAAACTGTCTCGAGAGTGGGATTGGAAAGGGGACTTATCATCTTCGAAAAGACGTGCCTGAGTTAGAACCGTCTTGAGGAATAAATTGTCTCGAGAGAGGGATTGGAAAAGGGGACTTATCGTCTCCAAAAAGACGTGCCTGATTTGGAACCGTCTTGAGGAATAAATTGTCTCGAGAGAGGGATTGGAATTGGAATTGGAAAGAACAATGCCCCTAAGGGCATTTTGGTCATTTTGCCTCCATTTGGGCCTGGCGGGCCCGTGAAGCGATTGACAGACGGGATTTGGACTTAGAAAGTTGTTTCGATTGGAATATATCCATAATGACTTGAACACAAGTCTGGACGGAGTGTAGACTGCTGAGCAGTAAAAAATGGGGTGCTTACAGTGGGTCCAGCCCCCTTGATTATGTGGTGAAGCCTTAGCCTTGTATGTTCACGACCCCAAATTGCATTGTGTATATCATGATCTTGCATCTTTCAAAAATCATTCTCAAAGTTGTTTTAAAAATTGTTTTCAAACTTACTTTCAAAATTGCATCAAAATCCTCTTTTTCAAAACTTGTTTTCAAAATCACAATCCTAGGGTGATTCTAGCCATTCCATGGCTAGGGTTGCTTTAGGAAAGTGTTACATTAAAAGTGACTTTTATGGTCCATATTTTCAAATCTTGTTGTTTTCAAAACCGTTTTCTTAAAGTGGTTCTAGCCCTCTTATGGTTAGAATCGCTTTAGGAAAGTGAGATGTTTTTATACCTTCCAAAAACTCTTTTTCCAAATCTCTTCCTAAAAATTTCTTTTTCAACATACTTTCCTAAAACTCTCATTCCCAAAATTGTTTTCTAAAAACTCTCTCCAAAAATCTATTTTTCAAAACTCCCTTTTTCAACTCCTTTCGTAAATACTCTCCCCGAAATCCACTTTCTAAAAACGCTCCCTAAAAATCTTTTAAAGACTCTCTTCCCAAAATCTTCTTTCCAAAAATTACTCTCTAGGATTGCCTTTCAAAAATCTTGTTTCCAAAAAAACACACTTTTCAAAAATCCCTTTCCTTGAAGCCCAAGTCAAGCCTTAGAGCCCACAATTAGGAAATCCTAATTTTCTTCCTAAAAACATGATTTTCAAACTTTGCCCCAAACCTAGGTTTCCAAAATCTCTCGTTTTTTACATCCAAACTATACACATTTCTAAAACCTATTTTCTACGTCAAAACCATGGTTTTCCAAATCTAGGGTTTTCAAAACCTCCCTTTCCAAATCTTTGTCAAATCAAATCTTCCCCTTTTAGGAAACTAGATCCAATCCTTCGTTTTTGGAAACAAAATCAAACACTTCTTCTTAGAAACAAAATTCAAATCCTTCCTAATCCTCCACTTTCCTAAATCTTAAGTTTCCAAAACTTGAACATAAAAATCTTTCTTAAATTTTAAAACTCAACTTTCAAATCTTTCCTAATTCAACCCTTTCCTAATCCTAGCCCTTTTCATATCTTAACTTTCCAAATCTAAGTTTTCAAATCTTTCCTAAACTCAAACCTTTCTTAATCGCAAGATTTTCTAAAACTCTAAAACTTTCTAAATCTTAAACTTTCCAAATTTCAAATTTTTCCAAATTCAAAGTTTTCTAAATTCAAAACTTTCTTAAGTAAATTCTTCTAAAACTTCCTAAATCTTTCTAAATTCTTAATTTTCCTAAACTCAAATCTTTCCAAATCTAAAACCTTTCTAAACTCAAAACCTTCCCATTTTCAAAACTTCCCTATTTCAAACCTTTCCAAATTCTAAACTTTCCAATTTTCAAAACTTCCTAATTTCAAAACCTTTTCTAAAACATCACTTTCCTAAGTCGAAACTTTCTTAATTCGAAACTTTCCTAATTTCGAAACTTTCCTAAATCAGACCTTTCCTAATTCGAACCCTTCCTAAATCCAATCCTTTCCTAAATCTTCCAAGTCTAATATTCAGGTCAATTCTTTTTCAAAATCTTTCCAAGTCAAATCCAATTCTTCTTTTTGAAGTTCTTAAGTCTAGGTTTCCTAAAACCAAGTCTTTCAAAACCAATCTTTTCAAATCTTCCAATTAAAGTTCAATCTCTCAATCTTCCAATTCAATTTCCAATTCAATCATTTTCTTCAAATCAAACCTTCTATTTTCAATCGGACTCTTGTCCGAACTACGACTGACCTGATTCCTCCAAAAGAATACGTAGGCAACACTCATGGGTGCGGTCACAACCTTTTTCAAATCTCAAATTCCCCAACATCTTTCAATTTCTATTTCTACAATTTCTTTCCAATCTCCAATTCTACAACATTTTTCAAGTTTCCAATTCCATAACTATTTTCAAATCTCTTTTCAATTCCAATTTCAAATATATCTTTTTAAATCTCTTTCTAAATCAAATCAATTTTTTTTTTTCAAATCTATTTCCAAATCAAGTCTCCTTTCTTGCATTTGCATATCATGCATCATATCTTTTTCAATATTGTTTTTCAAAGAGGATAGGATTGAACTATAGTTAGCTGAAGACTCTCATAGGTGAATCTAGGGTAGATTGACATGAGGTACCGAAAGGGCGGGATAGGGTGATGGCTTAGTGCGTCTTCCCTACACGTAACCAACCTCCGAACCTAGATCACTGATTTCGAAGACTAAAACGGAGTTATTTTCAAAAAAGGGCTAAATGTTTCCAAAGGTTACTAAACAACCCGTTTTTCTTAAAAACCCTCTCTTGAGGTGATATTTTCAAAATCTTTTACAAAAACCCTAAGTGTGGTCTTCGGATTATTCTTAGTTTTTGGGTGACCTAACTCACCTTAATCAAGTTAGGTGGCGACTCCAAATCTTTTTCAAAAGCCCTTTATTCAAATCAGATTTTCAATTCAAACCTAGTCACACTCATTCTTCTAGGAGGGTGAGTTCTAGTGAGAGAGTACAATGTTTTTCCCACTTGTGTGAATATTCGTCAAGTGCGAAAAATTTGGGCGCGACAGCTGGCGACTGTACTGGGCCGTAGTCATGTCTCTTTACCCTTCACCCATGTAGAGTCTTCAATTAACTTGTTCAATCCTATTCACTTTAAATTTTCAAAACCAAATTTTCAAAATTGTTTAAAAAAACATACATTTATTCATATTATCTTGTATTATGTTTGTCATCCACATACTAACACTTGCATCTTTATTTTGTAGGTGCGCTTTTTGCTTAAGTTTTATTAACTGCTATGCATAAATGTGATGAACAAGATGAATGGGAGTTGTTGGGCTCTTTCCTCCACTTTTAAAAATCACACACACACTGCATGTGCACTTGCATTCTGCATACTTGCATTATTACCCTGATATGTCCTTTCTAGTGAGAAAGGAGGAACGGTATATTGGTTGTGGGCAAGATACTGTGTCAGTTTGTTCGCCTACGGCCTCTTGATGGTTCCCCCGCTCGGATCACCAACCGATCATGGCACCACATCGGGGAGTGGGCCTAGGTTTGAAGATCCGGGGACCGAGCCTTTTTAGGACGCATTAGTCAACCCTCAACCTCATACTCATATAGACACCATGTATAGCTGAACCTCTACCGGATATAAGACACAAGTACCGTTTTCAAAACCACGGAGTAAAAGGTGATCGCTCTTACTTTCATTTATACTTGTCTATTCCTACTGTTATACTGACTGTATTTATACTGTTACAATGCCTGTCTAACTGCTCATGCATGCACGTTTATTTTGCAATTACATTCTCTCTCCTTATACTCTTTGCATACCCATATTCATGCATTCAGTATTCCATGTCAAGACAAGAGTTCCAAGTATCTCAAGTCACTGCATTCTCATGCATACGATCAACCCATTAAGAGTGACACCGAGGTCACTCTCCCTTGCATTAAACCTACCCAAACCCTAAGGGTTCCCATGTAACCCTAAGGACTCATAGCATGCATATCAATCCATTCTATAAGAGGGGCCCCAATCCCTCTATGCTCACGGAGATAAGATTACCATAAAGATAAGGGGCAATCAATCAACAAAGTCTCTCAGCGACCTCCTCGACATCAAATCCAATGAAGGCGGATTCGAAGACTCAAGAGTAGTTTAGGTTTTCCCTTTGTAAAACTAGATAGGTGGAAGTCCCAAGGAAAATGCTCCCTTCCCCCTGTTGAAATGTATTTCAAATCTTTTGTATCTTAAACCCCAAAGTTTAATGTACTTCTTTATTTTTGCAAATGAATTAAGGGATGATTGTATGAATGAAGGTTCCCGCTCGACAGTAAGGTATCTGCATACAGGGGCAAATCCCCTATCTCCAAAAGTGAGCCGATGCACCATGTTTAGTCTCCCTCCTAAGTGGGGGCACCCCTAGGACATGCATTGCATAGAAATATTCAAGTCAAGGCACTAACTTCTCTTTTGTTTCTTGTCTTCTGTCTTCCCCTCCTCATCTCCAAATACCAACAGAATTGAAGGAAAAAGCAAGACAAGAAGGGGGTTTTCTAAATCACTCATTATCATCATATTGCTTGCACATTCACTTCTTTTATGCTCATGCACTCATATCCATTGCAAGACAAGAGTTCCAAGTAACTCGAGTCACTGCATTTTCATGCATCTAATCAACCGTAGAGAGAAAGGAGCAATCCGATCTCGTGTTAATCGAACCTACCAAAATTCCTACGGGTTCTTAAACCCTAAGAATTCATGGCATGCATAGAACTATATCTCGAGAGAGGCACAAATCTCTCTCAGTTCGTAGAGGTGGGATTGCCCAAATAAGGAAACATCAACCGGCCCATGCCTAATAGGTATTGTATTGCATAATAAGGGCAAAACCCCACCTCCTAAATGGACTTGTCATCATGCCTAGACTCCCTCAAATAAGGGGCCTCCATAGGACACGCATTGTATAAAACTTCCAACTCCACATGCTGATTGCATTATGTTTTTCTTTTTCTTTTTCTTTTTCTAGGATAGAGAGCACAACTGAATTCATGGAATCCCTCTAGTACCTCACTAGATCCAAACTCATGGAAGGACGAGCCTAGGTGGTAGAAGAGGCCAAACTTACATAAAAAAGCAAGAAGAACTGACCGTCTACCTACAAGACATTACCTCTACGACATGTCGCAGCAATCACCATCCAAATAGAGGAGGACTTCAAGCAGAAGAGGACTTCACTATATGCGAAGTCTTGTTAGACCCATGCATTGCAACAACATAATCTTCGAACTTCCAAATGCGTGCCAAATGTCTAGAACTCGCCATCCATTGATACACCTGGTGAATGAAGTGCCAAGGAGGTTGGCGTAGTCCCAAAACCCTATTAAGGGTTAAGGGTTCTCACTGAAAGGCTCATAAGAAAAGGGAGGTTTTCATAAAATTCGTCTGTTTCCTTTTTATCTGTCTATTTCTTATATGTCTTATCAAATAAACACACATGCCATGCATTCATGATTTGAAATGAAAAAGATGAAGTTTCCGGTTTATCCCCTTTGTCCCATACTCTTGTGGAGGATTGTTGCGTTTAAGGATTCTTTCCCATTTAGTGATGACTTGACTTGAAGGATGGAATAGCATAGGCCAACCGTTTAAAAGGGGTTAAAACCTTTGAGAGATTGAGAGAGAGAGTGAGAGATAGGTGGAAGGCAATCTCAACAAAGAAGTGCGAATTCTATTGAAAAGGCAACACTTGCATGATATCCTGGCTAGGCGATGGGTAGGCGAGTCCCCAAAATGATGAGAAGTCATTGTTCTATTTATCTTAAATAAACACTACCTCTTGCTCAGCCCACTAGAGCCGTAACTGATTTTTATTCAGATGTCCCCAAACCAATAACCATCCCCCACACTGGGGTAAGCACAGAATAGTTGATTCGATAGAATATGTAGGGATTCACTGGCCGAAACACATCATCCCTAGAAATATTGTCTAAATTTTGTACAAAGGCTTTATGGACTAAGCAATTCAATTTGAAATGATTAGAGGCCCTCAAATTCTATTACTATACACAAAAATATTCCCTTTGCTTAACCCACTAGTGCCTCGCAGGAAGCGGAAGTTTTCTTTTTGTCAACCCCGATCCGAAACCATCCCCCCACACTGGGGCAGTCAGGAAGCAAAAGATCTGGCAGAGAACGTCATCAACCATCAAGCTGAAGTAATGTGAAGGCTCTATGGATCAAGCAATCTTGTTCAAAATGAAGAAAAGCCCTCATTTCATTTTCCATACAGTTAAAAGCAACCATTGTCAAACCTATTGAGCCGGTTACCTTTCCTTTTCAGAAAACACCCCAACCTAGGGATCACCGTCCACAATGGGTTAAATCGAAATGCTAAGGAAAGGATCTAAGAGAAAGAAGTTGTAGAAATGTTTGTCTCGTCAAAAGCGATAAGAAAGGAAGAAAAAAAAGAAGCATATTAGAGGAAAGAATGAAAAAGAATCATGTTGTGCTATAAAGCTGGAAGTCAAGAGAAAAGAAAAAAAAAAAGAAGAAAAGAAAAGGGGCAAGTGTCTGACTTAAAAGGTCAAAAGTTACAAGAAAGTTCAACTCCTTTTGTAAAAAAGGAAGTTCAAAAGGGATCCTAGGTAACAAAGCCACCAAGTAGAAGTAATAGGTTTGAGCCTTTACCCTTTCTTGTAAAAACCCGAAACCGTGGCCTACATTACGACTCTGTTAAAGTCCTCTCCGATTGAAAAGGATTGCTTGATTTAAATGAGCCAGACGTGTTGCTGAAACTAGAGGAGAATATTAGGGGACGAAACCCCACTGGAAGACCGACTAAGGATGGTGTGGATCTAAACCCTACTGAAAACAACATCGAATTTGAGCCTGCACATCATTTTCATTCATAAACCCCTTAATCTAACCTACGTTACGGTCCAAATTAAAGTCCTCTCTGATCAAAGAAAATTACTTAGTCTAAATAAGCTTGAACAATACCCAAGACAACTAGGCTGAGAAAGAAGAACTGGAAGGGAATGCAAGGGGCAATCTCATGCTCCAAGATGTGCTCAGATGGTTTCAGTTTAAACAACCTACTAAAAGAAGATCTTTGAGCCTAAATATCCCTTTATTTCTTACAACCCTTAAACCCAGCCTATATTACGGTCCTAAAAGAAGTTTTCTCGGATTGAGGGCTTAGCTGTTTATCGCTCTGCAAAGGGCATGCGAGTTGTCGCTAGAGCCATGGTGGCATTTTGGAGATCTGAGAGAGAAAATCAAGTAAGATCAGAAAAACCCCAAACAGCAACCCTGTAGAAAGTAGGGATAGGATAGCAAACCAAAAGGTCAAGATCCCTGGAGAATGGAGCAAATGCTGTCACACCCCGATGAGAATGGGACAAAACTAAATGGGGCAGGATCCTAGAAAGGAACAGAATCCTGAGAGTATGGGCCCAAGGGGCAATCCTGGGGTTTTCTTTGTAAATAGTTTATATACATATAGTACTGATGCATCCATGACATGTATAACTTGTAGATCCATTTAGACTCCTGCGAAGTTTGTATCTATTCATGCATTCAACTGCATTCCTGTATGAACCTGTTCATTTGTAAGGAAGTAGGTCATGCATTTAACTCAATTCTTACATAAATCTGTGCATTCATCACAAAAAATAGGGGACATTGCATTTAATTCTATTCCTATATGTGCATTATCCAAAAGTATAACATATATTCATTTCCACTTCTGTGTGAACCTGTGCATTTATAAAATAAAAAAAGTAGTATATGCGTTCGATTCAATTCTTATATAAACATGTGCATTCATAAAAAATAGATCATCCCATGTGCAATCATCATAAAAAATGATGACACCCTTTACCAGGGCATTTTTAAACTATTTTTGTACAAAAACTCATTCTTTGTCTTTCTGTCTCTCTCAAATAGGAAACAATGAACAAGGCAAAACATAAAAAGGAGCTAAAGCCACCCCTCAGATATCTCCAGTACCGGCTCACACCTCAGAAAGCTTAGATTTCCATGACCAACAAGAAATGGAGAATGGGGCAATGACCCACCCTCGACCTCCCCAATCAAACGACTTTGAAAGAGGGGTAGTGAATAAGTGTCCGATCACCCAAAGCTGGAATAATGAAGTACATCCCTAACAATGAGCATCACCCCCCCTGCCAAAGTCTAGTAAGGCTCACGAAGGTCTGTCCCACAACCATAGGAGCATAGGAGTGTCCTTCCTGAATCCTGGCGAGCAATGCACGCAGTCAACGGCCGACCAAGTCACCCCCTTGTGGAGACATCAACAAGTTCAAGAGAAACAGAGCTAGGGCTATCATGGAGAAATGGACCAATCTTGAGAAGTATGTCAATCCTCTGAACGAGCTCTCCTATGCGTCGCAAACTCAGAATGTGAGAACAAGAGCTTCATTGGGACATAAGAAAACTAGGGGCAGGAGATCAGAAGAAAAGGCCACACAACGGAGCCCAAGCTAAGAAGAGACAATCGCGACGCAGCTATTAGGAAAAGTAGGTCCTATAATGTCAGCTGAACCATCCCGAAGACCTAGGAGGAAGCCATACTCATAGGGAGTAGGGGCAAGCTCACATTCCCCAAGAAAGATGGGTTAGGTGGCCAAAAGGGAACCATTGCCAGAAAACAAGCGGCGCCAATAGGAGAGAAGCCATGTAACCAAAGAACCGGTGAAAAATGTCTTGCTCACCTGGAAGATATTCGCCATACCAAATCCACAGTCGACTCAAAATAGCATCGGCCATCCTAAAGGTCAAAAGGTAGGAAACTTCAACATCCCTTTTCTCTTCAAAGGCTGGCTTGACTAAAAGGAAGGGGTCGACTGGAGATCTACTCCCCCCTCCCACCCTGGCTAGAAGATGTTCGATTGGCAAAGTGCTGACTACCCCTAGAGTGGCTGGAGCTGTCGACAGAATCTGCTTGGTCCACCTTCCCGAAGTAGTGTCTCCCATCGGAGTCGTCATCGCCAGCGTATGTCGTCCTCAAAGGTGAGTCAAGTTAAGAGGTTTTCTTTCAAAAAGAGTCTTAGACAAAATAAATCCTTAAAAATTGTCAAGGTTTCACTCCAAAATTTCTTCCTTCTAAAATTTCTATCAAGTTCCAAAGTTTTCCATCCTACATCCTTGTCAATCTCAAAAATTTTCAAATCCGGAATAGTTTTTAAATTCTTACCTCCAAAATGTCTCCTAAAATGCTATTCTCCAAAATCTTTCCAAGTTTTTTGTCCAACAAGATTTCAAAACTCAAGTCTTAGATCAAAGTGAATTCCCTACACATTTTGGGTAGCTTTGCCCTTTTCCCGCCAAATCTCATTTTCGAAGGCCTTTTTGGCCCACTATCCATTTTCGACCCCCGTTGTCGAAAGATTCTCAATGTCCGTCTCTCCGACTGCCTCGCGGTCAACATGGGACTCTTACTCTTATCGTTTTCTGTCTGTGACAAGCAAAGACAGAAAAAGAGGGGCAGTTGTAAGTACCCCATTTTTGACCGCTCGGCAGTCTACACTCCGTCCAGACTTGTTTTCAAGTCATTGTGGGCGTATTCCAATCGAAACCAACTCTCTAAGTCCAAATCCCCTCTGTCCATCGCTTCGCGGGCTCGCCAGGCCCAAATAGAGGCAAAATGACCAAAATGCCCTTAGGGGCATTGTTCTTTCCAATTCCACCTCTAATCCCACTCTTGATACAGTTTATTCCTCGAGACGGCTCCAAATCAGGCACATCTTTTCGAAGACGATAAGACCCCTTTCCAATCCCACTCTCGAGACAGTTTATTCCTCGAGACGGTTCCAAATCAGGCACGTCTTTTCAAAGATGATAAGACCCCTTTCCAATCCCACTCTCGAGACAGTTTATTCCTTGAGACGGCTCCAAATCAGGCACGTCTTTTCAAAGACGGTAAATCCCCTTTCCAATCCCTCTCTCGAGACAGTTTATTCCTCAAGACGGTTCCAATCAAGGCCCCTTTAGTAACTTCCCAAGAATGCTTCTTATAGTATTCTCAACTTTTCTTTATTCTTCGGATCATTCCGAGTCAATTCCGGCCAACCCGATACAAAATGACCATTTTGCCCCTGGTCTTCTTTTCCGACCACACCGGCTCTGGGTATCAAACCGGTAGTCCTCTGAGATTACTTCTTGTAGTATTCTCAACCTTCTTCTATCTTTCCGGATCATTCCGAGTTAGTCCCGGCAAACCCAGTGCAAAATGACCGTTTTGCCCCTAGTGAGCCGGTCTCCTTTTTCGACCACACCGGCTATGGGTATCAAACCGGTAACCTTCTGAGACTGCTTTTTGTAGTGTTCTCAACCTCCCTTATCTTTTCAGATCATTTCGAGTCAATTCCGGCCAACTCGGTACAAAATGACCATTTTGTTCATGGTGGGCCGGTCACCTTTTTCGACCACACCGGCTCTGGGAAATCAAACCAGCAACGTTTGGGAACATTCTGAATAATGTTTCCAAGTCTTAAGTCTTCTTCTGGGACAGTCCAAGTCTGTCCCAGCAGCTTCTCGACCCAATTGATCGTCTTAGCCCTAAAGGCCCAGTCAACCCTTCCGACACATCTTGTCCTCATTTTTCATGTCAAATACCTCCAGGACACTATTTTAAGTGTTCTTGCTCTTTTCCGGCCTTTCGGGTCATTCCCAGCTGCTTCAAAACATTCTCGGACTTTCTGGAGTGACTCCTAGTAAAGCCAGGCTAAAATTGAATGGTAGTCACTAGTACAAGCACCCAAATCTAGTCAAAGATATGTTGCTTGCTGACCTAAATACTCCTAGTGGCGCCAAGAGCAATTTTGCCTTGGCACCACTGCAACAGGCGCCAGGTTTGTCCAACCTCTAAATACAGAGCCCCTTCCAACGTGAAAGAGGTCTGTGAACTCAGTCTAAAAATCATATATTTCGATATGTAGAGCTCGTGCACTCCCTAAACCCTAGCTACTCTAGGTTTTCCAAACACTAGCCACTATACACTAAACCCTAGCCTCCTATACACTCATACACATTCCCGTACACTCATACACTAGCCTTCAACCCTCCTTTGAAGACTTGAAGAGCTGCCATCTGAAGTTTCAAGATTGAAGACAACTCTTAAATATTGAAGATGAAGATCAAGATCGAGACCGAAGAAAGCAAGGCACGCAAAATAAATAAGATACAAGGTAGGTTCTCTATTTAAATTTCCGCACTTCCCCCTCTCTCTTCTCTCTCTTAACCCATTTGGGTTCTTTTCTATTTTAATCCCCCATCTCTTTCCCCCCTTTCTTTGCATGCTTGAAACAAGGGGACTCCCGGTTCGTGTGTAGGATTAGACTATCGGAGGGTCACCATGTCGGGGGCTTTCCTTTAGGCTAACCAGAGACCACGTGGGTCCGGCCCCCTTGACTATGTGGTGAAGCCTTAGCCTTGTATGTTCACGACCCCAAATTGCATTGTGTATATCATGATCTTGCATCTTTCAAAAATCGTTTTCAAAGTTGTTTTCAAAATCGTTTTCAAACTTGTTTTCAAAATTGCATCAAAATCCTCTTTTTCAAAACTTGTTTTCAAAATTACAATCCTAGGGTGATTCTAGCCTTTCTATGGCTAGGGTTGCTTTAGGAAAGTGTTACATTAAAAGTGACTTTTATGGTCCATATTTTCAAATCTTGTTGTTTTCAAAACCGCTTTCCTAAAGTGGTTCTAGCCCTCTTATGGTTAGAATCGCTTTAGGAAAGTGAGATGTTTTTATACCTTCCAAAAACTCTCTTTCCAAATCTCTTCCTAAAAATTTCTTTTTCAACATACTTTCCTAAAACTCTCCTTTCCAAAATTGTTTTCTAAAAACTCTCTCCAAAAATCTATTTTTTAAAACTCCCTTTTTCAACTCCTTTCGTAAATACTCTCCCCGAAATCCACTTTCTAAAAACGCTCCCTAAAAATCTTTTTAAAGACTCTCTTCCCAAAATCTTCTTTCCAAAAATTACTCTCTAGGATTGCCTTCCAAAAATCTTGTTTCCAAAAAAACACACTTTCCAAAAATCCCTTTCCTTGAAGCCCAAGTCAAGCCTTAGAGCCCACAATTAGGAAATCCCAATTTTCTTCTTAAAAACATGATTTTCAAACTTTGCCCCAAACTTAGGTTTCCAAAATCTCTCGTTTTCTACATTCAAACTATCTACATTTCCAAAACCTATTTTCTACGTCAAAACCATGGTTTTCCAAATCTAGGGTTTCCAAAACCTCCCTTTCCAAATCTTTGTCAAATCAAATCTTCCCCTTTTAGGAAACTAGATCCAATCCTCCGTTTTTTAAAACAAAAGCAAACACTTCTTCTTAGAAATAAAATTCAAATCCTTCCTAATCCTCCACTTTCCTAAATCTTAAGTTGCCAAAACTTGAACATAAAAATCTTTCTTAAATTTTAAAACTCAACTTTCAAATCTTTCCTAATTCAACCATTTCCTAATCCTACCCCTTTTTCAAATCTTAACTTTCCAAATCTAAGTTTTCAAATCTTTCCTAAACTCAAACCTTTCTTAATCGCAAGATTTTCTAAAACTCTAAAACTTTCTAAATCTTAAACTTTCCAAATTTCAAATCTTTCCAAATTCAAAGTTTTCTAAATTCAAAACTTTCTTAAGTAAATTCTTCTAAAACCTCCTAAATCTTTCTAAATTCTTAATTTTCCTAAACTCAAATCTTACCAAATCTAAAACCTTTCTAAACTCAAGACCTTCCCATTTTCAAAACTTTTCTATTTCAAACCTTTCCAAATTCTAAACTTTCCAATTTTCAAAACTTCCTAATTTCAAAACCTTTCCTAAAATAACACTTTCCTAAATTGAAACACTTTCCTAAGTTGAAACTTTCTTAATTCGAAACTTTCCTAATTCGAAAACTTTTCAAAAATAAAACTTTCCAAATTCAAAACTTTCCTAAATCGGACCTTTCCTAATTCGAACCCTTCCTAAATCCAATCCTTTCCTAAATCTTCCAAGTCTAATATTCAAGTCAATTCTTTTTCAAAATCTTTCCAAGTCAAATCCAATTCTTCTTTTTGAAGTTCTTAAGTCTAGGTTTCCTAAAATCAAGTCTTTCAAAACCAATCTTTTCAAATCTTCCAATCAAAGTTCAATCTCTCAATCTTCCAATTCAATTTCCAATTCAATCATTTTCTTCAAATCAAACCTTCTATTTTCAATCGGACTCTTGTCCGAACTACGATTGACCTGATTCCTCCAAAAGAATACGTAGGCAACACTCATGGGTGCGGTCACAACCTTTTTCAAATCTCAAATTCCCCAACATCTTTCAATTTCTATTTCTACAATTTCTTTCCAATCTCCAATTCTACAACATTTTTCAAGTTTCCAATTCCATAACTATTTTCAAATCTCTTTTCAATTCCAATTTCAAATCTATCTTTTTAAATCTCTTTCTAAATCAAATCAATTTTTTTTTCAAATCTATTTCCAAATCAAGTCTCCTTTCTTGCACTTGCATATCATGCATCATATCTTTTTCAACATTGTTTTTCAAAGAGGATAGGATTGAACTATAGTTAGCTGAAGACTCTCATACGTAAATCTAAGGTAGATTGACATGTAGGTACCGAAAGAGCAGGGTAGGGTGATGGCTTAGTGCAACTTCCCTGCACGTAACCAACCTCCGAACCTAGATCGCTGATTTCAAAGACCAAATTGGAGTTATTTTCAAAGAAGGGCTAAATGTTTTTCAAAGGTTGCTAAACAACCCCTTTTTCTTAAAAAACCTCTCTTGAGGTGATATTTTCAAAATCTTTTTCAAAAACCCTAAGTGTAGTCTTCGGATTATTCTTAAGTTTTGGGTGACCTAACTCGCCTTAATCAAGTTAGGTGGCGACTCCAAATCTTTTTCAAAAGCCCTTTATTCAAATCAGATTTTCAATTCAAACCTAGTCGCACTCATTTTTTTAGGAGGGTGAGTTCTAACGAGAGAGTACAGTGTTTTTCCCACTTGTGTGAATATTCCTCGAGTGCGAAAAATCTGGGCGCGACAAAGAGCACAGCCAAACCTATGAGACCCTTCTGCATCACATCTAGTTCAAAACTCATGAAAGGATGGGTCCATTCACTGGAAGACACCCAACCTGTAGAAGGGTTGACCATTCATTAGCAAAGTGTTACCTTTCAAACAGTAACCTCAGCACCTTGTCATGATCTACAAAGCTTTGTCAGCATGCTATTTGAAAAATCCAGCCCATCCAAACCGCTTGATAGAAGGTGCCAACCCAAGAAAGAATGGGGGGCACGGGTACAGAGCAGTCTCATCCGAAAGATTCAATGAATTAGCAGACTACCATTCCAGCTCAGATCATTGACTGACAATCTGTTCAAAAGAGTCATTATCAAAGTTTGTTCCATGAAGAGGATACCTCAATCCTAGGCATTGGTCCTCTTACACCGGCCCACCTTCCTCAAGGACCCATCAAACTAGCAGTATCAAAATAAGCAGTTGGTCAATCAAACCATCTATCAAAGTCCCCAGACCTTGGAGGCCATGGTAAAGCCCACCGGAGGAACCCCTTGATTTTAACTTATCAAAGTATCATGTAACATCAAGTATATAACGGGCTAATCTGAAAAAAATAACTCTTAATCATGAAATGCTTTATTTGTCATGCTAAAATAATTTTCAAAAAAACAAAACTTGTAGGGTATCCAAAGCTTGGCATCTTTTACCCCTAAAGACTTCTAGACGTCCTCTACAAAGTTGGCCTCCCCGAGTCCATCATCTCAGATAATTCAGGCATCCTCAACAACAACACAATGGCAAAACATCACCAAACATTCCAGATCAATCCCCATATCTCAGCAGCCTACCGTCCACCAAAAAAAAGAACCATCGAAGCAGCAAACCAAAAAAAAATCTAGAGAATCCCTCGCAAGAAAAATGACAACCACAAGGATTGGCACGAGCAGCTGCCCTTTGCATTGATCGTATACAGAACCTTAGTAAGAGTCTCAACTAGGACAACACCAACCTCATTGATTTGTGATGACAAGAGAATGGCCACCTACCATGCCTAGTGCTATCAATGACACATTGCCAGATCCTTTAATAAAAGAGTCAAGCTCCGCCAATTTAGGGAATGAGACCTTGTCCTTAAAAAAATACTTCAAATCTAGCAGAAAGCCAAAGGCAACTTCGACCCCAACTATGAAGAAGAGCATTGATCTTAACAAAGACAGACGAAGAAATCTTCCCAGCACCCATCAACTCAGATTTAGTAAAGCACTACTATGTGTAATCGAAAACTCTGACAGAGCAATGATAGCCACGATTGAAATAAAGAGAGGCCCTCAATTATTCTACCATTTAGTTAAAAACATCCCCTTACAAAACCCAATTGAGCCGATTACTTTCCTTCGAAAAACCCAACCTAGTGATCACCACCTATAATGGGTCAAGACAAAGTAAATAGGAAAAGAGAAATAAAGAGTGGATATAGGTTTAAGGAGTGCCCAAAAAAAAATCTCAAACTCCTCAATGTTTAAGATAAGAGAGTTAACACCACAGCAGACAGAATACTAAATAGCATGGCCTTTTTAGACACTGTGGGTAAAAAGGTGGAAGCATGGCAAGATACAAAAATTGTCGACATGGTAAAAATCTATAAGAACACCATAGTGCAAAAGTGACAAATTTGGGATCGTCAAAAAGAATAGAGACAAGATGTGAAGATTTTGAGCCTTTATCCCTTCCTTTCAAATACCCATAACCAAGCCCACATTACAAACCAAAATCAAGACCTTTCGGATCGGTCATTGCTATCATTGGTTTTCAAAGGAAGATGATTACATTAGAAAATGCTCTATCTAATAGAAATTTCAACTCATCTCTAGGCTCAATAGTAACATCAACAGTCTTCAATCAACACAACAACTTCAGTCAGCAATAGATTTTATCATCAATCAAATTCATCATTAATCAAATCAAAGCACTCAATATTCCTATTCTTATTCAGCAATAAGTCGTATTCATCGGTATCAACGAGAGAAATCAAGAGAAAAGGTATGGCCTAAGGACAGAGTGAAAATCCTCCGGGGCGTTATTTGTAAAAGAGTAAGGTGTTTTCTTGAATGGATCAACTGGTTTGAAATTTAATGGGAGGTATAGGGTGGGGCATTGCCCCAGTTTTCATGATTTAAAAAATGTTGATTAAAGTTGATTAGGGAGGTCAAGGGTAGGTCATTGCCCCATTCTTTGTTTCTTGTGGGCTATGGAGGGCAAGATTATGGCTGGGCTATTAGGGTCGGCTCCATGGGCTGAAGGGAGCAGTTTAGGAGCAATGTAGTAGTTTAGTCTCTTATCCATGGTGGCTGCAAATAGTTTAGACTCTTATCTAGTAGTTGTGTTGACTTACTGGCTAAGTTAAAATCAGTTGCCCTAAGTTGATTTGTAGAAAATTAGGTAGTGTGCTGGAGATCAAAAGACTGAGATGTTAGGATCTCTGTGAGCTATCTAGTGCACGGGAACACGCCTTATGGAGTTAGAGAGTTGCTTTGATGATTGGTGGATGATGCAATTTGCTTCACATAAGTTAAGCTGTGTTGGAGGTTTTGGATTTTTCACCTACTCCAGTTGATTATGATCTAGATAGATGGCTACCAGACTTCCTCGACTACGGTGTCAGAGTGCTGTGTGCGAAGACACCTTGGGACCTGAGAAAGCTTAGGGAGATGCCCCTTGAACCTGCACCTATCTCAATATTATGTTAGCAATGTCAATATTTATAGACTAATCTTTAATAAATAACTTATGACATTCATGTCTATTACTTTGCCATGCTGAATTTAGAAATTTGTTACCAATGTAGGTTTCTGATAGGTTAGCATCTCTTGACCCATTGTTGAGGCATGAGATTATATTGCTTTACTGAGGCTGTCTTGTTGATGCTGCTCAGATTGTTGATCAAGAGAAGTGGCTCTTTTCTTCTTTTTTTTTTCTTTTTCTCTCATTTAAACAATTTTTGCCACCCGTGCCCTTATGGGTTTTCACGGATGTCGGTTCTACCATCTTTGCACATTAGCGCCCGTTTTTGGATTTTCACTGCGTCAGCTGTTTTGATGTTTGACCTTCCAAATACCTCAAACTTTTCAAAAAAAGACTCAGCCCCTCCAAAAACAAACTTAAGATATTCGACTTCAGAGAAGCACAACCTCTCAGAAGATATGTCAACAAGAATCCTGCCATGATGAGCGAAAGTGGAACTTAACAATCAAGCATCGAGCATTCCAGTCTTTAGATATCTCTGTCCAAGAGACCACAAATGTTTCCTCCTCCAATAAGCGTGAAGAACCTCTCATAATTTTTTAGTCTCAAATCATCTCCAAAGCCTCTCAATAAAGTAAAGGAATGATTCATACCAAACCAAATCAAATTAAAATCTTTCAAAAGCAAAAGCTCTTGCTTTCTTTCAAATTTTAAAATTTAAAAAAAAAAGTTTTCAAACCTTTTATCTATCATAAGATTCCATTCCAAATTCAAAATCCATTTTAAAACGAAGGCTCTGGCTTTCTTACAAATCCAAAAGCATTTTAAAGTTCAAACGTTTCCATATCTTCTCTAAAAAAAGTTTCAGGTTCAATTTTAGTTTCAAAACTAATTTCAAAGTCAAAAGCTCTAGCTTCCTGTCAATTTCAAAAATCACTTCTCAAAATTTCACAAAG
Organism: Euryodendron excelsum; assembly: GCA_033060915.1. Taxonomy (NCBI): domain Eukaryota; kingdom Viridiplantae; phylum Streptophyta; class Magnoliopsida; order Ericales; family Pentaphylacaceae; genus Euryodendron; species Euryodendron excelsum. The sequence continues at coordinate 21,921,700 of CM065389.1, read as the reverse complement.
TTTTCAAAGTTTGTATACAAAAAGTTTCAATTTCCAAATTCAAAAGATCAAAGCTCTTGCTTCCTTTAAAATTCAAAATCAATTTTCAAAAGTTAAATAAGTTTTGCTTTAAAAAAAAAAATCAAAAGTTCAAATTTCAAGTCAAAATAAATCCTCTACACATTGTATTCAAAAGTTCAAATTTTGAGTCAAAATAAATTTTCTATACATTTTGTCTTTAAAAGTTCAAATTTAAGTTGCAATTTCGAGTCGAAATGAATTTTATATATATTTTGTCTTCAAAAATTTAAATTTCTAGTCAAAATGAATTTTCTATACAGTTTGTCTTCAAAGAGTTCAAATTTTGAGTCAAAATAAATTTTCTATTTATTTTGTCTTCAAAAATTCAAGTTCCAAGTCAAAATAAATTTTCTACACGTTTTGCCTGACAAAATGAATTTTTTACATGTGTTGTCCAAGTTTCAAATCCAAATGGTTTCTAAACTTTTTCCATCTAAAAGTTTATTTCAAATCAACCTTGATTTTCTAAACTTTTTCTCTTTAAAAATTTATTTCAAAATTAATTCATAAGGTTTCTTAACCTTTCCTTCCAAAAGTTATTTCAAAATCAAAATCAAAAGTTTTATTCAAAATCCATTTCAAGGTTTTCTAAATTTTTCCTTCAAAAGTTTTCATCAATTTCAAAGTTTTCTAAATTTAAAATCCATTTTAAAGTTTTCTAGACTATTTCCTTCCAAAAGTCTTATTTGAAATCTACTCTAGAAGTTTTTTTTTTCTAAACTTTACCTTCAAAAGTTTTATTCAAAATCAATTTCACAAGGTTCCAAATTTTTTCCTCCAAAAGTTTTATCAAGTTCTAGGTTACCCTAAACCATTTTCCCAAAGAGTTCTATTTGACTTCCAATTCAAGGTTTTCTAAATTTTTATTCAAAATCTATTTCAAGCTTTTCTAAACTTTTTCTTCAAAAGTTTTAATCAATTTCAAAATTTTCTAAATTCAAAATCCAATGCAAAGTTTTTTAGACTTTTTCCTTTAAAAAAGTCTTATTCGAAATCCATTCCATAAGTTTTTCAAAAGTTGTATTCAAAATCCATTTTCAAAAGTGTCCTAAATTTTCCTTCAAAGGTTGTCAATTTCTAGGTTTCCTCAGACCATCTTCCCAAAAAGTTCTATTTGACTTCCAATTCAAGGTTTTCTAAATTTTCATTCAAAATCCATTTCAAGGGCTGCCAAACTTTTCCTTCAAAAATTTCTGTCAATTTCTAGGTTTCTTTAAGCATTTTCATCAAAAGTTTTATCTAAAAAAGTCCATTTCAAGATCTTCTAAACTTTCTTTTCAAAAAGTTTAATTCTAAATTCAAATCGAGTTTCTCGGGGTCTTATCTGCTAAAAAGGCCCTACTCTCAAAAGTTTTATTTTTTTCCTTTAAAATAATTTTATGTAAAAATTTCCCAACTCTTTTTTCATTTCAAAAAATTTTGGCCAAGTTTCTTGGGATCTTCTTTGCCAAAAAGGCCTCACCCTCAATGGTTTTAGCTCTTTTTCCTTCAAAAATTTCTAGCTCTTCTCATTTCAAAATTTTCATTCAAGTTTCTTGGGGTCTGCTTTACCCACAAGGCACCGCTCCTAAGGGTTTTAACTATTTTTCCTTCAAAAAATTTTATTTCAAAAAACTACCACCTAGGTTTTTCTAACTTTTTCTTTCAAAACGTTTGTTTTTAAAAATACGTTTCTAGTTTTCCTAAATTCTTCAAAAAAGTTTCATTTCAAAATCATTTCTCTGGTTTTCTAAAACTTTTTCCTTTAAAAAGTTTAATCTTAAAAGCATTTCTCGGGCCTCCTGAGTTGTATCCTTCAAAAGCTCTGTTCTAAAAATTTTCCAAAGGTTTCCAAACTTTCTTCTTTAAAACATTTCATTCACAAAAACATTTCATAGGTTTCCTAAGCTTTTTCCTTCAAAAGCTCTGTTTTCAAATTTTTCGGGTTTTCAAGCTTTTACCTCAAAAAGCCTATTTTCAAAATTTTAGATTTTTAAACCTTTTCCTCAAAAGTTTTGTTCGAAGTTTCAAAGGTTTTCCAAACCCTTCTAATTGAAATCCAAATCAACCCATTTCAGAAAGTGATTTCAAAACAATCGACTTTAATTTCAAAATCAAGTTTTCCAAATTCTTGATTTTAAGAATCTAAACAATCGAGTTTTCAAACTCAAAATTTTCTTTCAAATTCAATCCCTCCAATCACCTCACGGTCAATATGGGACCTTTACTTTACCATTTTTTACATTCGACAAGCAAAGACAGAAAAAGAGGGGCAACTGTAAGTGTAAGCACCCCGCCTGCTCGACAATCTCTGGTCCGTCCGGACTTATATTCAAATCAACACAGGCACATTCAAGTCCAAGTTAATTTTTCATACTGAATCTAGTCAATCAATCGCTTCACGAGCCTGCAAGGCCCAATAGAGACAAAATGACCAAAATGCCCTTGGGACATTGCTCGGTCCAATTCCAGTTGGCATGTCTTCCTAGAGACTATAAGTCCCCATTTCAATCCCAAATCTAATTTCAAATCCAGTTCCAATTCAAATCAAATCTGGCACACTTTTTGAAAAATTTGATCCCTCAGGGGGTAAGGCCATCCAGTCTGGCACGTTTTTTGAGAAAACTCTTTGAAACGGTAAATCCTTTCAAACTCATTGACTGGGACGGAACCCAAGTCCCCGATATGGTAGAACGACCCACCTTTGGCGCCTGTTAGCCCAGCAATAAAGAATGTCCGTTATTCGACACGTCTTTCGAGAAAGTTGATTCCACAAATAATAAGTCCATCCAGCAGCTTCCCAAGATTAGGCAGTCTTCGAAATGAATGCGAACCGTCAGAGTGGCGAAAACACTCACAAACATTGCAACCGTTAGAGTGGCAGAAACACTTGCAAATAGGTCGACATTGGGAATTGCCAACAAACCCCTATATCACAAGACTGAACTTCCCTCTTGGTCGTGATACGTTTACCAAAGGATGAGATACCTTTGGAAACCAACTCGTCACAAACCGTCAGAGTGACGAAAACACTCAAAACTCGGATCAACACCAGTGCTTGCTAGCCTACTTCGGTAAAAAATGACAAAATTGCCCATTGGGCCTTTTTTGACACGCTTCTCAAGAAAGCACTTAAGTCCACAAAGCGGTAAGTCCACCTTTCCAAGATCGTGCCAAAGATGATCTGGTATGTTCAAATGCCTCCTAGTCGGTTCCGAACCAATTTTGAGACCATCCGGTCAAAATGACCATTTTGCCCCTAGGCACCCGAGCGCCTCCGGGAACCACACCAGCTCTGGGTATCAAACCAGTAGCCTTCCAAGAATGCTTTTAATAGCATTCCTAAGCTTCCAATACCTTTTCAAAACATTCCGAGTCTATTCTAGCAAACCCAGTGCAAAATGACTGTTTTGCCCCTAGTAGGCCAGTCGCCTTTTTCAACTGCATCGGCTCTGGGTGTCAAACTAGCAACTCCCCGAAACATTCTAAATAATGTTTCCAAACTTCAAGTCCTCTCATGAGATATTCTAAGTCCATTCTGGTGGTTTTCCGGTCTAGTTGAACGTTTTGTCCCTAATGGCTCGACCGACCACTTTGACAATCCCGACCTTGTTTTTCAAGTCCATTACCTTTGGGACACTATTTTAAGAGTTTCTACCAATTTTCAGCCTTTTGGACCATTTTCACCTTCTGAAACATTCTCGGGCCTTTTGGAGTCACTCCTATTAAAGCCAAGCCAAAAATTACATGGTAGTCACTAATACAGGCACCCAAATCTTTTGTCTTGGGTATCAAGGGTTGAAAGATACATTTCTTGCCGACCTAAAACATTTCCTAAGTGGCCGGCAGCACTAGTAGTGGTGCCAAGCCATAAATAAGAGTGGCGTTAGTGGAAAAATTGCCCTATCGCCACTGCAACAGGCGCCAGACTAATCTTTTGTCTATAAATACAGAGCCTCCCCCTGCGTGAAAAGGGTATGTAAATTCAGTCCAAAAACTCTGCTTTTCGAATTAGAGAACTCGAAATCTCTCCAAAACCCTAGTCTCTCTAGTCTCTTCAAACCCTAGCTATCATACACTTAACCCTAACACTTATACGCACTCCATACACTCATATACAAGCCTCCATTGAAGACCAAAGTGCTGCAACTTGGAACCTCTTACAGATCAAGAAAAGCAAAGCAAATAAAGCAAGCAAAACAAGAAGAAGTCAAGATAGGCTCTCTCTCTTTATGTTTATGTACTTTCCCCTCTCTCTTCTTCCTCATAACCCACTTGGGTTTTCTTCTATTTTAATTCCCTATCTTCTATCCCCCTTTCTTGCATGCTTGAAATAAGAGATTTCCCGATTCATGTATAAGAAGGATTATTGAAGGTCATTGTGGGCTTTCTTTTAATTCAACTTTAGACCATGTGGATTTGGCCCCCTTGATTATATTCATGACCTTACTTGCATTGTGCATATCATGTTCAAACATCTCTTCAAAATTACTTTCAAAAGATGTTTTCAAAGTTTGCATCAAAATCATTTTTCAAAATTTGCATTCAAAATGTAGTTTTCAAATCACACTCCTAAAGTGATTCTAGCCATTCCGTGGTTATGGTTGCTTTAGGAAAGTGTTATATTTATTGTGACCATCAAGGTCTATATTTTGGGTGTAAACCCTAACTTGTTTTTCATCAAAACCATAATCTTAAAATAATTCTAGCCATTCCATGGTTAGGATTGTTTTAGGAAAGTGTGATATTCAATGCGATCATATGGGTCCATATTTCAAATCCATGTTTTCAAAACCACCAACTTAGAATGGTTCTAATCTCTTCATGGTTAGAATCGTTTTAGGAAAGTGAGACCTTCAAGAGATTTCAAAAGTCCATATTTAAACCCTTTTCAAAATTACTTTTTAAAATACTTTCTAAAAGCTTTCTTCAAAAATTCACTTTCTAAAAACTCATTTCCAAAAGTTCTCTTCAAAAATTCACTTTCTAAAAACTTACTTCAAGTCTCCTTCCCAGAAACTCTGTTCAAAAGGTTTCTAAAAACTCTTTTCTTGAAATCCAAGTCAAACTCTAGATTCCATGGTTAGGAAACCCTAATTCTTTTTCCTAAAAACATGAATTCCTCTTTTGCTTCAAACGAGAGATTTTCAAAATCTCTTTTTCTACACAAAATCATAGCTTTCCAAATCCTAGGTTTCCAAAACTCAACCTTTCCAATTCCATGTCAAATCTTCCCATTTAGGAAACTAGATCAAACCCTCCAATTTTAGAAACCAAACCAAATCATTTCTTTTTGGAAATAAAATAAAATCTTCAACTTTAGAAAATAGAAATAAAATATTTCTTAATTCAAACCTTTCCTAATCCCAACCTTTCTAAATTTCAAAACTTTCAAAATTCCAAATCTTTCTAAAGTTGAAATCTTTCTAAATTCAAGACTTTCCTAAAATGAAATTTTCTTAAAATGGAACTTTCTTAAAATCAAAACTTTCCTAAAATGGAACTTTCCTATTTTGAAACATTTCTAATTCAAAACTTTTCCAAAATCCAATCTTTACTAAGCCCTAACTTTTCAAATTATTCCAAGTCATGTGTTTGCAAATCAAATCAAATCTCTTTTTAAATCTTCCTTAAATCTAGCCTTTTCTAATTCATACCTTTCCTAAAAGCTAGCTTTCTAAAATTGAACTTTTCAAATCTAAATCAAACTTTTTCCAATCCAACTACATGTTCCAATCTTAAGTAACCTAACCCTAAAGTTAGGAAGCTTCAATCATTTTCTAAACTTTCTTTCTAAACCAAGATGGTTTTTCAACTTCAATTTAAGTCAAAATGTTTTCAAAACTCAACTCAATCTTTCCAAATCAAAGTCCAATTCTAAGTCTAAGTTCAATTTTAAATTAAATCTTGATTTCAAATCATCTATTCCAAGTTCAAATAAACTTCTTTTTCAAATCAAACTCTTTTCTAATCAAATCTTTTCAAATCAAACTTTTCAAAAATCTCAAAGTATCTACTTTCAATCGAACTCTTGTCCAAACTACAACTGACCTAATTCCCAAAAAGGGATATGTAGACAACCATCATGGGTGCGATCATAACCCTTTTCAAGTTTCTAAATCCAAAATCTGTTTCAAATCTCCAATTCCATGTTCTATTTCTAATTTCTAAAACCTTCTTTCAAATTTCAAATTAAGACTTTTCGAATATATTTTCAAAATCAAATCAAGTTTTTTCAAATCTATTTTCAAAATTGAGCCTTATTCTTGCCCTTGCATGTCATGCATCACATCAAATTTCTCTCATATAATTCTTTTCTAAAGTGGATATGATTGGACATTTATTAATCAAAGATTCCGAATAAGTGAACCTAGGGTTAATAGACATGTAGGTATCGAAAGGGCAGGGTAAGATGATGGCTTAGTGCGTTTTCCCTACACGTAACCAACCTCCGAACCTAGAATCACTGTTTTCAAAGACCAAAATAGAGTTATTTTCAAAAAGGGCTTAAATACTTTCAAAGGTTTTCAAACAACCTATTTTCTTAAAAACCCTCTGTTAAGAAAGTTTTCAAAACTTTTTCAAAAATCCTAAGTGTAATCTTCGAATTGTGCTTAGTTTTAGGTGACCTAACTCACCTTAATCAAGTTAGGTGGCGACTCCAAACCTTTTCTAAAATTCCTTAATTCAAATCAATTTCTAATCCAAACCTAGTTGTACTCATTCTTCTAGGAGGATGAGTTCTAACGAGAGAGTACCGTATTTTTTCACTTGTGTGTCTTCTCTTTGAGTGCAAAAAATTAGGGCAAGACAGCTAGTGACTCCGTAGGGGACGCTTAGAAGGTTAGGCCATTGTCATGTCTCTTCACCCTCATCCATTTGGAGTCTTTGATTAATTTGTCCAATTCTATCCACTTCAAACTTTCAAAATCAAACTTTTCAAAGTTGCTTGCAAAAACATGTCATTGTTTGCATTCAATTACATTCAATTATTCAATCTTGCATGAAATTTGTCATTCAAGTATTGACTTTTTACATCTTTACTTTTGCATTAAGTTTGTCATCTTAACTGTCATGTATGTCATGAATGAATAGGATGGAATGGACATAATTGATAGGAGTTGTTGGGCCCTTTTCTCCATTTTTCAAAATCCACACACACACTGCACGTGCATAAGCATTTGCATACTTGCATTCTCTACCTAAATATGTCCCTTCTAGTTAGAAGGGGAAATGGTATATTAGTTGTGGGTAAGATGCTGTGTTAGTTTCTTCGCCTACGGCCTCTTGATGCTTCTCTCACTCGGATCACCAAACAATAATGGCACCAACTCGGGGAGTGGGCCTAGGTTTGAAGATCTGGGAACCGAGCCTTTTTAGGAAGCATTAGTAAACCCTAAATCTTATGCTCATGTAGAAATCATGTATGGCCAAACCTCTGCCGGATTTAGGACACGCACGTTGATTTCAAAACCATGGAGAAAAGGGCGACTGCTTTACTTTCTTTTATTTTTCTTGTCTATTCCTGCTGTTGTAATGCCTATATAACTGCTCATGCATTCATGTTTACTTTACAATTGTATTCTCTCTCTCTCTACTCTATACATCCATGTTCATACATTCAATATTCTATTTCAAGACAAGAGTTCCAAAGTAACACAAGTCATTGCATTTTCATGCATATGATCAACCCAAAGAGAGTGACACCAAGTTCACTCTCCCTTGCATTAAACCTACCAAAACCCTAAGGGTTCCCACGTAACCCTAAGGACTCATGGTATGCATTTCAAGTCATTCTATAAAGAGTGGCCCCAATCCCTTTATGCTCATGGAGATAGGATTGCCAAGAAGGGGCAATCAAATAAGGTCTTTCAACAACCTCCTCAACATCAAGCTCAACAAAGGCGAATCTGAAGACTCAAGAGTAGTTTAGGATCCCAAATGTAAAAGTAGATAGGTGGAAGTCCCAAGAAAATTGTTCCCTCTCCCCATATTAAAATGTATTTAAATTCCGTTGTATTTAAACTCCAAAGATCAATGTACTTCTTTTATTTCTCATGAATGAATAAATAAATGTATGTTCCCACTCAAATGGTAAAGTATCTACATACAGAGGCAAACCCCTATCTCCAAAAAGTGAGCCAAATCCATCATGTTTAGTCTCCCTTTCAAGGAGGGACATCTCTAGAACATGCATTGCATAAAGCTTTCCAAATGTTAGAAACTAATTTGTGGCTTGTGTTCTTGTTTTTTTCTCTTCTTTTTTTTGTCACAGAGATTACACCTACCTTAATGGAGCCACTCAATGAGTCACCTAGTCTGATCCTTGAGCAAAACTAGGTCCAGATATTAGAAGTAAGGGGGCTTAGGAGAAGGATGACCAAAATAGAAGCAATGCTTTCCTTACTCTTACCCCATACAGGTGTGATAAACAATAAGCAGGCAGAGGATCCTCAAGATCAAAGCTATGAGGAGCAGGCTATCCTATAAAAAAGAAACAAGGGAGAAAACCGAGATTACATTCCATTGAATTACCAACATCATCACCAAGCCAACCACCATGTTCCGATACCTCCCAAGCTTGTTTTTAACCGAGTACCCCAACCGTACAAGCTATCGTGTGAATCCTATTCTAACTCACCTGGTCATGGCACAGAAAATAGTCCCACTTTGAAACGCAAAACCCAAAGCTCCCTTGATCGCTAAGCCACTGACCCTGCCATTATTGACCCTCAACCGTCAAAAACATCTAGGACACTTTCGACCTAAAAAGGGAAGTGAGAAAAATTGAGTTTTCACTAAACTTGCTTGCACACAAACCACAACCTACTATGACCTTTTAGCAGTGGGATACCTGAAACCTATACCTTCTCGACCTCTGTCCAATCCCTTACCACCTAACTTCAACCCGGCAATTTGTAAATACCATTCGAGGGGACAAGGGCACGACACTAAGAGTTGCCTTACCCTTAAGCATAAAATTCAAGACCTCATAGACAACAATATCATCAATGTACGACCGGTGAACCCTATGCCAGCCCCCGATGTCACCATACATCCTCTATCAGACCACACAATTAATCTGATACTGGAGGGAATAGGAGAGGGTGATGAGTGGGAGGAAGTTGTAATCGAAGATTATGATGGGGATTGGGAGACTGATGAAGAGAATGCTTGGGAGGAGAAATTTCCACCATGCCTGATCTATCTCTATAACCCTAATGAGGTGTCTGATTCTTCTGACTGGCCGATTGAAGAGCCAACACTTGTGGAGAAGGACCCCACTGAAGACATGGTCGTTGATTGTTGGGGTGTTGAATTTTTACACCCAAGACATGTTGAACTATGACGATATGAGCTAGGAGCTAGATGAGCCAAAGGTACAGACAGAGTCATTCGAGTTGGAGGGAGGCGAACTAGCCACCCTATTTTTGGAAGAAGCTGCCGTCAAGGACAGTAAGGAGGTTGACAACTGCACTGTCACTATCGACACACCTGGGGCCCTAGAAGAATATTTGCTTTCCTGGCCTTAACCGGAGACCGCAATCATGGATGGAGCATTAAAAATGTGGGCATCGTCTTAAAACCCTAAAGAAAAAGGAGTACTCTTCAAAGCATACAAGAGAGGGGTGTTGTCACCCACTTTCTTTCTATCCCTTTTATTTTGCGCCTTTAAATTACTGTTTACATTTCCATACTGCTTAAGAACTCTATGCTTTTCATTAAAGGAATAAAATGATAGTCTTTTCACTCATTGTTATTATCTTATATTTCTCTTGTGAATGGTGCATGCTTCCTATACAACGGGCATAGTTTATCTTATGGAGGATCTGACTTGAAGGGTATGATAGCATGAGTTAACCTCTCATCGATTGATCAACTTTCTGAAAAGAGAGAGGATGAGGATGAGTGAGGAAACTATCCAAAAGTAGCACTTGCAAGACACCGAAGCTATGCTATATGTGGCTAGACTATCAAGAGGAAGAGGAGTCGTCTTTCATTTTCCCATTAAAAAAAATGTTTATATCCCCTTTGCTTAACCCACTAGTGCCTCACAAAAAGTGAAAGATTTCTTGTCAAACCCGATCCTAGACCGTCCCCCCACACACTAGGGCAGACAGATAACTAAGAACTCCGCAAAGCATGTCATTCATCCTCCATCAAGCTGAAGCAATGCAAAGGCTCTATAGATCAAGCAATTTGGTTCAAAATGAAGAGGGGCCCTCATTTCATTTCCCATACAGTCAAAAGCAAGCCTTATCAAACCTGTTGAGCCGGTTACTTTTCTTCTCCAGAAAAAACCCCAACCTAGGGATCACCGCCCACAATGTGTTAAATTGAAATGCTAAGGAAAGGATTTGAGAGAAAGAAGTTGTAGAAATGTTCATCTCATAAAAAGCAAAAAGAAATGGAAGAAAAAGCAAAAGCAAAGAGAAAGAGTTGCTAAGGGGCAAAAAAAAAAAAGAGCATATCTGAGAAAAGACCGGAAAAAAATCATGTTTGTGCCATCTTGAAAAGCATATAGAAAAGCCGGAAAAGAAAAGAGCCATTTCATAGCATCCTGAGAAATACATAGCAAAGGCGAAAGGAAAATCCAAATGTGATCCTAAGGAATAAAGAAGGCCAATAGAAACTATAGGTTCGAGCCTTTACCTTTTTTTGTTAGACTCAAAACCATGGCCTACATTACAACCTTATTTAAGTCCACTCTGATTGGCAATAGATTGCTTGATCTACATGAGCCAGATGTATGGCTAAAGCTAAAGAAGGATGCTAACCCTACTGGAAAAACAATCAAGGATGGTATGGATCTAAATCTTGCCGAAAGCGACATCAAATTTGAACCTACATATCCCGTTGTTTCAAAGCACCCATAACTTAGCCTACATTACGATCCTAAAACAAAGTCTCCTCAGATTAAAAGACTGGCTGCCCATTGCTTTGCTAAAGGTCAAGTAAGTAGTTGCCAAAGCCTTGAGGGTTGAGAGTTCAAGCCAAATGATCTTATACACTAACCTAAGATAGAAAATTAGAGTCGGTCAAAAGGCTGAGAAAGGTACAAAATGCTATTATCCAGTCAAGGTAGGATCGAGCCAAAGGAGAGACCAGACCTCTAGCAAGGAAGGAGTTCCCATTTCAAGGATGTATAATTTGACAGTGCCCCATTCATTATATTAATTTTTGTATCCCTAACATTTGTATGTATTTCTATAAAAAATTTGGCATAAGCTTTGCATATATAAGATATAGCTTCCTGTAGAAACAGAAGTTACCAAACTGCCCCTTGGGCCCTACCGGCATGCTTCTCGAGAAAGTACCTAAGTTCTCAGAGTGGTAAGTCCACCATTTCAAGATTGTCCTAGAGATAATCCAACACATTTTAGTGCCTTCCAGTCGCTTCAGGAACAATTTCGAGAGCATCCGATCAAAACAATCTCTGGGAACACTCTCGATAATGCTTCCAACCTTTTAAGCCTTCTCCCGGATCACTCCAGGTAGAACTCGATGTTTCCTCGGTTCACATGACCATTTTGCCTCTAGTGGGCTGGTCACCCTTTTTAAAAATTCTAGCATTGATTCTCAAGCCATTTACTTCTGAAACACTCTTTTAGAGATTCTAGTCCATCCCCAGGCTTTCGGATCACTTTCGGACTTTTTGGAGTCACTTCTAGTGAAGCCATGCCAAAAATTGCATGGTAGTCACTAGGACAGGCATCAAAATCTTCTTTCTTGCATCTCAAGGGTCAAATGATTTATTTTTTGCCGCCTCAAAAACTTCCCAAAGTGGGTGGTGCCACTACTAATGGCGCCAAGGCAATATTAAGCTTAGCAACACTACTAGTGATGCCAATGGGAAATTAACCCTAGTGCTAATGTAACAGGCGCCAAAGTCAGTTCAATTGCCTATAAATACAGACCACCCCTTGCGTAAAATGGATTCGTAAACTTATTCCAAAAACGCTACCTCACTAAAAGTAGGGCTCGATACCCTAGTTTTCTCAAGTCTTCTTCAAGCCCTAGCCTCCCTACACTCCGTACATTCAAACCCTAACTCTCATATACTCTAAACACTCAAATACAAGCCTTCAGATAGCCATTAAAGATCAAGTGCTACATATTCAAAGCTCTTAAGGTGAAGCAAACAAAGCAATCAAAGAAAAAAAAAGAGACAAGGTAGATTCTCGGTTTAGTTTATGCAATCCTCTCTCTCTTTCTTCTATCTCCAACCCACTTGGGTTGTCTTCTATTTTAATCCCCATTTTCTACCTCATTTTCTTACATGCTTGAAATAAGGGATTACCCGGCTCATGCCTAAGAAAACGGGTTGAAGGTCACCATGCTAGCGGCTTTCTTCAAGTTCAACCTAAGACAGTGTGGGTTCAGCTCTCTTGATTATGTAGTGAAGCCTAACCTTATATGTTCACAACCTTATTGCATTGTGGTTGTCATGTTCATGCATTACATTCAATAATATTGCATTCAAAATTATTTTTAAACTTGCATCAAAGTTCTCTTTCAAAACTTGCATTAAAAACCTCCGTCTTTCAAACTTGTTTTCAAAACCATAATCCTATGATGATTCTAGCCATTCCATGGTTAGGGTTATTTTAGGAAAATGTTATATTCAATGTGATCATCAAGGTCCACATTAGGGTTTCAAATCTTGTTTTCAAAATCACAACCCTAAGGTGATTCTGGCCATTCCATGGTTATGGTTGTTTTAGGAAAGTGTTATATTTAATGTGACTATCAAAGTCCATATTAGGGTTTCAAACCCTAGTTGTCTTCAAAAATCTCAACCCTAGATTGATTCTAATCTTTTCATTGTTAGAATCGTTTTAGAAAAGTAAAATATTCTAGAAGACTTACAAAAGTCTATATTCAAACCTTTCTAAAATAGTTTTTGTAAATCCACTTTCTAAAGAGCTCTTTTCAAATATCTACTTTTTAAAAACTCCTTGTCTTGAAATCCAAGTCAAAACTCTAAAACCCATAATTAGGAAACCCTAATTCATTTCTTGAAGTCATAACTTCCTATTTGCCTTAAATCATAGATTTCCAAAACCCTTTTTCTACCAAATCATAGATTTCCAAATTAAAGATTTCCAAAACTCAAGCTTTCCAATTTTGAGTCAAATCAAATATTTCAATTTTGGAAATTAAATCAAATCCTTTATTTTTGAAAAATATCCAATCCTTTGCTTTAGGAAATAGAAATCAAATCTTTCATAATTTTAATATTTTTAAATTCCAAAACTTCCTTTTTCAAATCTTTCTAAATTTCAAATTCAAATCTTTCAAAGTTCAAACCTTTCTATATTCAAACTTTTTCTAAATCAAATATTTCTAAATCAAGTCTTTTTTAAAATGGAAAATTTTCTAAAATGGAACCTTCCTAATTCAAAACTTTCCTAAGTTCAAGCTTTCCAAATGCTAACTTTTCAAATTCTTCCAAATTAAATATTTCCAAATCAAGCCAAATCTTTACAAGTCTTTTCAAGTCAAGTGTTTCTATATCAAGTCAAATTATTTCCTAATCTTTTTTAAATCCGACTTTTCTAATTTGAAATTTTCAAAAATAGAACTTTCCTAAAATAAAACTTTTCAAATTCAAAACTTTCCTAAATCAGAACTTTGTAAAATCAAACTTTTTAAGTTCAAATCGAGTCTTTCTAATTCAATTGCATGCTTCAAACTCTATGTTACCAAAGTCCTAAGATGTCAAAGCCCAAGTTCAACCCCTAACCCTAATTTAGGAAACTTAAACTCAAGTCCAAATCAAGTTGATTTTCAAATTTCAATTCAAATCAAAATGATTTCAAAACTCAATTCAAACTTGCCAAATAAAAGTCAATTTCAAATCAAAATTGAATTTCAAATCCTTCAATCAAAGTTCAAATCAAGCAAGACCCCAAAGTGTTTATTTTCAATTTGACCCCAGGTTCGAACTACGACTGACCTGATTCCTAATAAAGGGATACGTAGGCAACTCTCATGGGTACAGTCACAACCTTTTTCAAGTTTCCAATTTCCACATTCTTTTTTTTTTTTTTAAATTCCAATCCTCTGTTTCAAAATCAATCTCTTTTCAAATCTTTTTCTTGCACTTATATATCATACATCATACAATTCTTTTCAAAGTAGATAGCATTGGACCTTGGATAATTGGAGATTCTAAATGAGTGAACCTAGGGTAGAAAGACATGTAGGTACCGCAAGGGCTGGATAAGGTGATAGCCTAGTACATCTTTCCTATACGTAACCAACCTCTGGACTATAAGTCACTATTTTTGAGAGACCAAAGTCGGAGTCATTTTTCAAAAATGGCTTAATAGTTTCCAAAGCTTGCTAAACAACTTGCTTTTAAAAAAAACCCTCTCTTTAGGAAGTTTTCAAAACCTTTTTTTTTTTCAAAAAGCTTAAGTTTAATCTTTGGATTGCACTTAGTTTTAGGTTATTGACTCAAGGTTAATTCCCATATTGATTTTGGTGATAACTAAACCTTATGTTATTTTACTAATGAATCTACTTAGTGTGTAGATTAACAAAGTTCATCATTTAGACTTAAAGTTCAATCTTAAGTCTAATACATGTCAAAGAGAATGTATAACAAATTCAAGAGCTATGCAATGAACCAAACAGAGGATTGACGCCTATCTCTACTTCAAACAAATGTTTTATATTCGAAAAGATTGAAGGTGTTCAAATGAAGCTTCTATCAAAGTATGCATAGACTCAGTAAATACGATTTTGCACTCAAGATAAATTGAGGACTTCATCAGTTGAGAAGGTGCAATGCTCAATTAAAGACAATTTGATTGTGGAGATGTTGTAAATACCAAAAGAAGATCTCATCAAGAATGCAAAGATTAGTTGAAGATGAATTGATTGTTGAAGAGATTGAAAATGCTCAAGAGAAGACTTCATCAAGCATACAAAGATCAATTTCAGATTATATAATTGAAGTTGCTGAGAAAGAAGACTCACAATGATTGTCTGATCTCTATATGGAATCCAAGTGAAGAATTCTTCTACAATCAATGAAGACTAGATGAATGAAGAGATTTCATCAAGCCTACAAAAGTTTCATTGAATATGATCTTAAAGAAGAAAGAAGAATTGCTAGCAAAGAGAAGAACTCGACAATGAAGCATTGTGAAGCATTGTGAAGCTCTACATAATTGAGGAAGCTTGGCATTGAAGAAGATGCTCTACAATGAAAGAGAAAGCTTTGCAAATGAAGAAGAAAAGATGAATATTGATCTAATAAAGCTCTACTAGTTTGAGAGTCAAGAGAAAATCAATATCCAATGATTGATTCAATCCAAGTTGAATAGAACTTAATTCTGATGAGTTAAGGAGATTTGATTGATCATCATACCCCAAAGAAATACTCCTTGAAGATCTTATATTAGTGCTGAGATGAGCTAGATCATTAGAAGTCAGAAAGTAAATTTCTGGACAATGAGGAGACTCATGGAAATGAGGAGTCGCCTCTTGATTACAGAAACAAAAGGCTTAAAGACCAAATGGAAAATCAGGGGACTCATGGAAATAAGGAGTCGCCTTATAATTATAGAAGCAAAAGGCCTGAAGACAAAATGAATAATGAGAGGACTCATGAAAAAAAAAGAGCCGCCTCTTGATCACAGAAGCAAAAAGCCTGGAGACCAAACAGAAAATGAGTGGACTCATTGTAATGAAGAGTCGCCTCATGGAAATAGACGCAAAGGCATGAAGATGACATGATCAATAAGCGAACACATAAAGACGAAGAGTCGCCTCATGACAACAGAAGTAAAAGGCTAAAGATCTAATGAACAAAGAGTGGACTCCTGAAGATGAAGAGTCGCCTCATGACAGTAGAAGCCAAAAATGTAAAGATAGAATGAACAAGGAGTCGCCTCATTGATATGAAGAGCAGACTCATGAAGTCAGTGAACAACATCTAGTAAATGCAGAACCAGAAAGTGTCGACTCCACAAACCTGGAGCCGACTCCTTGGATATAATAGCTATTTTTCTTAACGTTATAACGGACTGGACGTGCATTAATGATATCCAACAACCTCTAACGAATGGAATCAATACATGGGTTTATATATAAGCTTCCAGCTGCATTTATACAAGGGATTGAAGACAAAAACAAGATCAACTGACTGAATCACTGATATACTCTGAATATTCTTCCTGTCTTCATCTGTGAGCTTTGATTGTAAAATCTACTCTTGCTAGAGAGTGTGTTAGTTACTTGTATACTTTTGTACACTTGTAATTGAGAGTTTTTTAGAGTTCTCTTGTGAAAGCAAAACTCTTGTAAATTTGAGTGGAGCTTGGACAAAACCACTTGGAGATTGAAGAGCTCAGTGAGGAGTTCTTGTGTATAATGAGCTGAGTACTTTGTCAATCAGCAACCCATTTGTAATTGGAGGTTACATAGTGGAAGAAGACTTCAAGGAGGTCTTGGGGTGAGGACGTAGACCACGGTTTGTCGTTGAACCTCGATAAATCTATGTCTCCCTTCTATTGCTTTGTTTTCTTTATTTTTACTGATTACATTGCATCACATATAGTTTGATCACTATTACATTGCTTAGATTAATTTTAATTAATCTTAACTAGTATTAATCTTCGAAAAACCCAATTCACTCCCCCCTTGGGCTGCCTTTTGGACCAACATAGGTGACCTAACTCACCTTAACAAAGTTAGGTGGTGACTCCAAATCTTTTCCAAAAGCCCTTATTCCAATCAATTTCTAATTCAAACCTAGTTGCATACGGCCTTTTAGAAGAATGAGTTCTAATGACAGAGTACCGTGCATTTTTCCCGCCATTCTTGAGTGTAGAAAAACTGGGGCGCGACACATGGAATGAAACCTTCAAGGTTCATAGTAAGGTTCTATACCATAAAGGTTTTCAAAAATATCTTTCAAAAAGAATTTTTAGGAGTCACATTCTTGATTACAATCTTAGTCCTTCCATAGTTAAGGTTTTTCAAGAAAAAATGAGATATCAAGTTAAGGTTTTATGACCCTACAAGTTTTCAAAAACCTAAAAGGAGTCTCTAGCCCCTTTTTTCAAAATATTCTCTAAAAGTCATAATCTTAAAGGAGTTTAGTTTTTCAATAACTAATCTCTTAAAGGTGATGAAATATTCAACATATCTTTCGTAAGGTATACAGAAATGATTTTTGAAAATTTTTCAAAGACAAATTCACAAGAGCTTTTACCTGTTCAAATCTAAACTCTATTTTTGAAAAATCCCTAATCAAGTTTTCAAAACTTTCCAAAAAAACTCTCTCAAGTTCTATTTAAAAAATATTTCAAAACTTCACTAAGTCCAATCTCAAGTCCAAATTCTTGAATCCAAAGTTTAAAAACTTTCCAAGACTCCTCGAGTCCATTTCTAAATCATGCTCTTGCATGAACTATGAATAACCGGATTATCACCAAATGAGATACGTAGGGAACCTTCATATGTGTGGTTATAACTCTTTTTTCAAGTCAAATATCATTTTCAAAACTTTCCATTCAATCAAAATTTCTATCTCATACAACATTTCAAAAGCTTTCTCTTCTTATAAAAGTCTTTCCAAAAGCATGCATCATACATCATTCATTCCAAAAGTGATAACCAAACTCCGTTTTCAAAAATCTATAAGTGGATATACGTATATTAAGTAATCAGAGATAAAGTGAGTAAATTAAGGGTGAATAGATGTAAGCACCCCATTTTTGCCCGCTCGACAATCACTAGCCCCACCGAACTCACATTCAAATTCACAAACACATTCAAGCCCAAACTAGCTCTTCAGATTTCAATCCAACCAATCAACCGCTTCTCGAGCCCACTAGCCCCAATCAAAGACCAAAATGTCCCTGAGGCATCACCTAGTTTAATTCAATCTAACACGCTCTTCAAGAAAGTATCTAAGTCCTTAGAGCAATAAGTCCACCCCTTTCAAGGTTGTCCCAGGATAGTCTGGTATGTTCAAGTGCCATTCCATCCAGCACTGAGCCAATTCTGGTAACTCCCAATCAAAATGGTCATCTTACCCTTGGACGCCTGATTGCCCTCGTCAACCACACTGGCTCTGAGTATCAAACCAGTAAACCCCCGGGATGCTCCCACGAGTATGCCAAATCACCAAATCCCATTCCAATCAATTATGGACCCATTTTGATATTTTTAGATTCAAATGACTATTTTGCCCTTAGCGGGCTGGTCATCCTTGTCAACCATACCGGCTCTAGGTATCAAATCGGTAATCCTCTAGGATACTCTTAATAGTGTTTTTGACCCTCGAGTGCTATTTTAATCGACTCTGGGCCAGTTCTAATGTTTTTTTGATACAAATAACCATTTTATCCCTGGTGGGTTGGCCATGATTTTTAACCATTTCGGCTCTAGGTACCAAACCGGAAACTCTAAAGACACTCTCGAGTGCCGCCATCTCTTTTTCAGCTAAATCCCGCAGCTTGGAAGCTTTTCAAATCAAACCGGAGTCACTTGTAGTGGAGCCAGGCCAAAAAATAGCTCGGAGCCACTTCTAGTGGCGCCCACCTATCCCCATATCTTTTGCATATTACGGAGATCCTTTACTTACCACCCAAAAAATTTCCAAAGGGAGGTGGCGCCAATGCAAGCCAAAAAATGCCTAGAAGTGGCGCCAGCTACTCCAAAAATTGGCCTATAAATACAGACCATCCCCTAGAATATTCTAGGTCTAAAAAATGGTAAACAAAGCTTTGCTAACTCTCCGTAGCCCCGGAGAATCTCAAAAAGCCTAGTTCTCTCAAAGGCTCTAGTCTCCTACACTCAAACCCTAGCCTATACACCTCTAACCCTAGCCACCAAGCTCCATTAAAAGCCAATTCAAGCATCTTCAAAGCTCTTGAAGGCTTATCAAGTCTAAGGAAAAGCCTTCATTGAAGCTCCATTGAAGGTTGAAGATAATGTATGGTTTCTATTTTACTTTTATGCTCTCCCAGTTCTTTTCTTCTCCCTCCTAATCTACTTAGACTATTCTTTCTTTTAATCCCCTTCTTCTTACATGCTTGAAACAAGAGGACCTTAAGTCCATGTCTGGGGGAAGCTTTAGGGAGATCATTGTGTCGGAGGTTATCCTTTAGCCAAACTGATCATGGTATGGTCTTACGGCCCCTTGTAATGTGGTGAAACCTTAGTCGCGCCTAGATTTTTCGCACTCGAGGAATACACACACAAATGAGAAAAACACTGTACTCTCTCGTTAAAACTCACCCTCCTAGAAGAATGAGTGCGACTAGGTTTGAATTGAAAATAGATTTGAATAAAGGGCTTTTGGAAAAGATTTGGAGTCGCCACCTAACTTGGTTAAGGTGAGTTAGGTCACCTAAAAACTAAGCATAATCCGAAGACCACACTTAGGGTTTTGGAAAACAATTTTGAAAATATCTCCTCAAGAGAGGGTTTTTAAGAAAACAGGTTATTTGGCAACCTTTAGAAAATACTTAAGCCCTTTTTTGAAAATAACTCCGTTTTGGTCTTTCGAAAACAGTGATCTAGGTTCGGAGGTTGGTTTCGTGTAGGGAAGACGCACTAAGCCATCACCCTACCCCGCCCTTTCGCTACCTACATGTCAATCTACCGTAGATTCACCTATGAGAGTCTTCAACTAACAAATGTCCAATCCTATTCACTTTGAAAAACAATGTTTAGAAAAACATGATGCATGATATGCAAGTGCAAGAAAAGAGAGTTGATTTGGAAATAGATTTAAAAAAAACAAAAAAAATAATTTTATTTTATTTTAGAAGAAAGATTTGAAAGGATAGATTTGAAATTGGAAAGTTTGAAAAATTAGAAATAGAGATTTAGAAATAGAAATTTGAAATTGGAAGTTTGGAGATTTGAAAAGATTGTGGAATTTGAAAATAGATTGGAGATTTGAAAAGATTGTGGAATATGAGATTTAAAAAATGTGGAGACCGCACCCATGAGGGTTGCCTACGTATCTTTTTGGAGGAATCAAGTCAGTCGTAGTTCGGACAAGAGTCCGATTGAGAATAGAAGAGTTGATTGGAAGAAAGAGATTGAATTGAAAATTGGATTGGAAGATTGAGAGATTGAACTTTGATTGGAAGATTTGAAAAGACTTGACTTTGGAAAACTTGGTTTTAGGAAACCTAGACTTAAATACTTAGAAAAGAAAAATTGGATTTGACTGGGAAAGATTTCGGAAAAGAATTGACTTCAATATTGGACTTGGAAGATTAGGAAAGTTTGGAATTTAGGAAAGATTCGGATTAGGAAAGTGTCATTTTAGGAAAGTTTCAATTTAGGAAAGTGTTTGAATTGGGAAAGTTTTCATTTTAGGAAAGGTTTTGAAATTAGGAAGTTTTGAAAGTTGGAAAGTTTAGAATTTGGAATGTTTTGAAATAGGGAAGTTTTGAATTTTGGAATGTTTTGAGATAGGAAAGTTTTGAAAGTAAGAAAGTTTTGGGTTTAGAAAATTTTAGATTTGAAGTTTTAGGGAAGTTTTGAATTTTGGAATGTTTTGAAATAGGGAAGTTTTGAAAGTAAGAAAGTTTTGAGTTTAGAAAATTTTAGATTTGAAGTTTTAGGAAAGTTTTTAGAATTTTGGAATGATTTAGGAAGTTTAAAAAGATTTAACTTAAGAAAGTTTTGAATTTAGAAAGCTTTGAATTTGGAAAGATTTGGAATTTAGAAAGTTTAGGATTTAGAAAATTTTGAGATTAGGAAAGGTTTGAATTTAGGAAAGATTGAAAAACCTAGTTTTGGAAAGTGAAGATTTGGAAAAGGGGTAGAATTAAGAAAGGGTTGAATTAGGAAAGATTTGAAAATTAGAATTTAGGAAAGATTTTTATGTTCAAGTTTTGGAAAATTAAGATTTAGGAAAGTAGAAGATTAGGAAAGAGTTGAATTAGGAAAGAGTTAGATTAGGAAGGGATTGGATTTTATTTCTAAGAAGAAGTGTTTGATTTTGTTTCCAAAAAAGGAGGATTGTATCTAATTTCCTAAATGAGAAAATTGGACTTCGTTTCCTAAAGGGGAGGTGGGATTTGACAAGGATTTGGAAAGTGAGGTTTTAGAAACCCTAAATTTGGAAGACTATAGTTTTGATGTAGAAAATAGGTTTTGGAAATATGTATAGTTTTGATGTAAAAAGTAAGAAGTTTTGGAAACCTAGGTTTTAAGGCAAGTTTGAAAACCATGTTTTTGAAAAGAAAATTAGGGTCTCCTAATCGTGGCTCTAGGGCTTGACTTGGGCATCAAGAAAAGGGACTTTTGGAAAGTAAGTTTGTGGAAACGAAGATTTTAGAAGGAAAATCCTAGAGGGGAGTTTCTAGAAGGAAGATTTTGGAAAGAGAGTTTTTTAGAAAGATTTTTGGAAGGAGATTATCAGAGATAGTTTTTAGGAAAGTAAATTTTGAGGAGAGTGTTTTGGAAAGGAGTTTGAAAAGAGAAGTTTTGAAAAATAAATTTTTGGAGGGAGTTTTTGAAAACAACTTTGGAAAGAAGAGTTTTAAGAAAGCATGTTGACCAGGAGGGTTTTAGAAAGAGAGACTTTTGAAAGGAGAGTTTTTTGGAAAGTATAAAAAACGTCTCACTTTCCTAAAGCGATTCTAACCATAAGAGGGTTAGAACCACTTTAAGAAAATGGTTTTGAAAACAACAAGATTTTGAAAATATAGACCATATTGGTCACTTTAAATGTAACACTTTCCTAAAGCAATCATGGCCATAGAAAGGCTAGAATCATCCTAGGATTGTGATTTTGAAAACAAGTTTTGAAAAAGGAGATTTTGATGCAATTTTGAAAACAAGTTTTGAAAACGAGTTTGAAAACGATTTTGGAAGATGCGAGATCATGATATGCACAATGCAAATTTGGGATCGTGAACATACAAGGCAAAGGTTTTACCACATAATCAAGGGGGCCGAACCCACGTGGTCTCCGGTTAGACTAAAAGAAAGCCCCCGACATGGTGACTCTCCAATAGTCCAATTCTACACATGGACCGGGAATCCCCTTGTTTCAAGCATGCAAAGAAAGGGGGGTAAAGTTATGGGGGATTAAAATAGAGAAAACCCAACTGGGTTAGGAGAGAGAAGAGAGCGGGGGAAGTGCTGAAACGTAAAACGAAAGCCTACCTTGTGTCTTGTTTATTTTGCGCGCCTTGCATTTCTTCGGTCTTTGCTTCACTTCAGTCTTGACCTTCGAGGGCTCGTCTTCGGTCTTCAAATCTTCGTAGTTGCAGCAATCCAAGTCTTCAATGGAGGGTTGGAGGCTAGTGTACAAGTGTGTAGGGGTGTGTATGAGTGTATATGAGGTTAGGGTTTGGGTATAGTGGCTAGGATTTGGAAAACCTAAGGAAGCTAGGGTTTTTGGGAGTGTACGAGCCCTGTATATCAAAATATAGGAGTTTTAGACTGAGTTTGCGGACCTCTTTCACGCTGGAAGAGGCTCTATATTTATAGAGGTGGGATAGACCTGGCACTTGTTGCAGTGGCGCTAGGCCAAAAATGCTTCTGGCGCCACTAGGAGTGGCGCCAACCAATTAGGAAACTATTAAGGTTGGCAAGCAACGTATCTTTGACTAGATTTGGGCGCCTGTACTAGTGACTACCATGCAGTTTTTAGCTTGGTTTCACTAGGAGTGACTCTAGAAAGTCCGGAAAGGAGTTTGAGAGACCGAGAATGACCCGAAAGGCCGAAAAAAGGGCTGGAACACTTAAAATAGTGTCCCGGAGGTTTTTGACTTGAGAAATGAGGATAGTATGCGTCGGAAGGATTGACCGAGCTGTTAGGGGCGAAACAGTCAATCGGATCGGGAAGCTGCCGTGACGGACTCGGACTGTCCCGGAAGAAGACTCGAGATTTGGACACATTATTGAGAATGTACCCACAGGTTTCCGGTTTGATACCTAGAGCCGGTGTGGTCGGAAAAGGCGACCGGCCCTCTAGGGGCAAAACGGTCATTTTGTATCGAATTTGCCGAAATTGACTCGGAATGATCCAGGAAGGTAGAAGAAGGTTGAGAATACTATAAGAAGCAATTTCAGGAGTTTACCGGTTTGATACCTAGAGTCGGCGTGGCTAGAGAAAGGCGATCGGCCTACTAGGGGCAAAACGATTATTTTGCACCGGGTTTGCCAGAATTGACTCGGAATGATCTGGAAAGATAAAGGATGGCTGAGAATACTATAGGAAGCATTCTCGGGAGATTACCGGTTTGATACCCAGAGCCGGTGTGGTCCCCGGGGCGCTCGGATGCCTAAGGCTGAAATGGTCATCTCGACCGGAGAGTCTTGGAACTGGCCCGAAACTGACTAGAAGGCACCTAATCGTGCCGGATTGCCTTTAAGACAATCTTAGAAGGTTGGACTCACCGTTCTGAAGATTCAGGTGTGTTCTCGAGAAACGTGTTGAAAAAGGCCTAAGGGGCAGTTTGGTCATTTTTCACCGAAGTGGGCTAGCAGGCACTGATGTTGACTTGGATTTTGAGTGTTTCCGCCACTCTGACGGCGGTCGCGTGATACGGGTTTGTTAGCAATTCTCTATATCAACCTGTTTGCAAGTATTTTCGCTACTCTGACGATTGTGATATTTGCTTGTATTTTCGCTACTTTGACTGTTCGCGATCATTCCCGAGACCGCCTGATCTCAGGAAGCTGCTAAAGGGACTTAGTGCTTGGAAATTAACTTTCTCGAAAAGCGTGCCTAAATGGATATTTCTGCATTGGCGGGCTAGCAGGTGCCAAAGGTAGACCGTTCTACCATCTAGGGGACTTGGGGTCTCGTCCCGGTCGACAAGTTTAAAGGGACTTACTGTTTCGAAGAGGTTTTCTTTGAAAAACGTGCCGGACCATCTCAAGGAATAAACTGTCTCGAGAGAATGATTGGAATTGGAAAGGGGTCTTATCGTCTTCAGAAAGATGTGCCTAATTGAAGTAGATTTATCATCTCGAGGAATAAACTGTCTCGAGAGAGGGATTGGAATTAGAAAAGGGTCTTATCGTCTTCGGAAAGACGTGCCTGATTGGAGTAGATTTACCGTCTCAAGGAATAAACAATCTCTAGAGAGGGATTGGAATTGGAAAGGGGTCTTATCGTCTTCGGAAAGACGTACCTGATTGGAGTAGATTTACCGTCTCGAGAAATAAACTGTCTTGAGAGAGGGATTGGAATTGGAAAGGGGACTTACCATCTTCGGTAAGACGTGCCTGATTGGAGTAGATTTACCATCTCGAGGAATAAACTGTCTCGAGAGAGGGATTGGAATTGGAAAGGGGTGTTATCGTCTTCGGAAAGACGTGCCTGATTGGAATAGATTTACCGTCTCGAGGAATAAACTGTCTCGAGAGAGGGATTGGAATTGGAAAAGGGTCTTATCGTCTTCGGAAAGACGTGCCTAATTGGAGTAGATTTACCATCTCGAGGGATCAACTGTCTCGAGAGAGGGATTAGAATTGGAAAGGACAGTGCCCCTAAAGGCATTTTGGTCATTTTGCCTTTATTTGGGGTTGGTGGGCTCACGAAGCGATGGACAGATGAGATTTGGACTTAGAGAGTTGGTTTCGATTGGAATACATCCATATTGACTTAAGTACAAGTCTGGACAGAGTGTAGACTGCCGAGTAGTCAAAAATGGGGTGCTTACAGCTGCTTCTCTTTTTCTGTCTTTGCTTGTCAAAGATAGAAAACGATAAAATAAGAGTCCCATGTTGACCGCGAGGTAGTCGGAGGGACGGACATTGGGAATTTTTCGACAACGAGGGTCGAAAATGGATAGCGGGCCAAAAAGGCCTTCAAAAATGAGATTTGGCGGGAAAAGGGGCAAAGCTACCCAGAATTGGACACTGGCACCACTAGGAGTGGCGCCTTTGGTAGAAAATGCTTAGCGCCTCTGCTTGTGGCGCCAGGCTTGGAGTTAAAACTGGAAAAATTCTGGTTCGAACAGTTGCAATATTTTGGAGAGTTTGTGGAGAACCGAGGGTCTCTGCGTGGAAATCGACTTGAACCTTGAAGAGGCACCTCTTGGGGATCGTGGGTGACTGTCGGAAGGAGACCACGTCGCCGGAAAAATCGCTGGAAGAGAAGATTTCGCCGGAGATATGTTTTAAACATGATGGTGAAGGTATTTTTGCATTTTGGTGATTGTATGATTGAATTTGAGTGATTATATGTGAGTATGTGAAGGGGGTTCTCTGCAGGAATAAGGGATTTGTTCCTACAGGCTTGGGCATTGGGTTTTCTAGCTAGATTTTTGTGACATATGCCTTAGAAAAATGTGTTTATCAACCGTATGAAGTTTCGTGATTTTTTGAAAACTTGGTGAATTTTTGATTTTTTGAAAAATAGGAAAATACTTAGAAAATTAGGAAAATGAGAAAACTCAAGAAGTTGATGAAATTCCTTAGAGTTTAAAATTCAAAAAAAAAAAAGTGGGAATATTTTTGAAAAACATTTGAAATGATTTTGAAGAAATTTAAGGCATTTTTTAAAACCATTGATTTATTGGAAAATAAAACATGTATTTTGAAAATTTTGAAAAATTAAAAAAAAAGTGTGCACGGGTGCTGATATTATGTGATTGTGACAATGTGAAGTGCACGTTTTGTATTAATGTTATGGGTGTTGTAGGGACCATTTTTAAACAAAACTCTGCCGAAATTTTTAGAAATTAGGGAAAGAGTTAGAAAAGGTTTTTAGAAATAAAATCTTTTTGAAGGAAAAAGACAAAAAACCCTTGAGATTTGATTGAAGTTGGAAAATCAAAATGTGTACGTAAGAAATTTGTTTTAACTTATCATTTGAAATCTTTTTATTTATCTATCATTATTTTTTTTTTGTTAGTTGTTTATTTTATTTTGCTTTATTATGTTATTATTTATTGCATATATGGTACATTCACACCTCTTACCTTGCCTTACCTTTTCAAGATGGCAGATGCGGGTGATAACGGCTCTAAGAGGAAATGCCGCTCGGGGAAGGCGGCTAGGACAGATTCCACTAGCGGCTCTAGTCGGTCCAGGGGCAGCCAACGGCCTACAGAGCAGGCAACATCTAGTCAGAGTGGTCAGGGGAGTGGGCCGCCTATCGACCCCTTTCCCCCAGTTGAGCAGGCTTTCGTAGAGGAGATTGGTGTCGAGGAGGAAGTACCGGGCCTTGGGGATCAGGTGACCAGTTATGGGAGAGCTTCCTCCAGGCATAGGCAGACGAATGCTGATTTGGGAGATCTGCAGATACCAGATGTCCCACCACTCGGGGTTCTTGCTTACCACCCCAGCGTGTACTCTAGACAACATTTGCCCCCTCAACGGGTACATAAAGCTTTCAGAGGGGTTGTTCATCAGGTTTTTGTGACCATGCAGTGGGTTGCCCCATCATATCGTGCCTTCTTGGCGGAGATCGGATTCGGTGCCTTCATGGGATTACAGGCTAACCGCCTGAATCAGCATTTGGTACTAGCGTTGGTTGAGCGGTGGTTTGGAGAGACCAGGACCTTCCACTTTGTCGGCTTCAAGCTAGGTCCCACTCCCTTGGATTGGGTGATCATCACAGGGCTTTCCTTTGTCGGCCGGCGGATTACCCTACAGTCAGTCAGTAGGGATGAGGCCTGTTTGCTGTTGGACTTGCCTCCTCCTGTGCATTCTGCCTTCCCAGTCTCTTGGATCAGTCAGGATGACCGTACCTTTGCTTTTGAGCCATCGCTTGCCAGGCGAGATATTATAAGAAGGCGACTTGTTTTGTACATCATCTTTAGCTACTTTTGCAACAACAACAAGTTGCTCATGCCATGTCGGTTGGTGAGTATAGTAGCCGATCTTAGAGCTTTATCTGAGCTGGACTGGGGGTCCTTTTCCTTTGGCTACCTCCTTTGGTCGATGTGGGTTCGAACTTCTTCCCGTTGAGGCAGCATGACTAGTTTCTGGCCTTTTCTCGTCTGGTGGAGCTATGAGTACCTTCCCGTTCGTCGCCCTGCAGTTGTTGGGGATGACCTCTATCCTCGTGCTTTGCGGTGGGCTCGTGACCGGGTAGCCCAGCGATTGGAGATTACTGATTTTGTGACGCTCCGGGCTAACCTGGAGCTGATTGAGGCGAGGGATGTGACCTGGCGGCCCTTCGTTGGATCAATTCATTATGAGACAGTCCAGTATTTGGTCCTGTTGTCCCTGTCGAGAGTTGCTTTTCTTAGTGATGATACTTAGGAGTCCTATCTTGGGGAGCGACACTAGCGGTAGTTTCATGAGGAGTTCCGATCAGCAGGAGCTCCGCCGGAGTATATGTTTGGAGCCTTGGTGGCGGGAGTGCCTACCCCCTATCAGGAGCGTCAGCCGGGTGCCGAGTTCTTGCTTCCTTCGGATACAGATTATGCTGCGCACTTTGGGGCTCATTTAGTCGATGCCTTCACCCGGTTTGAGGTAGTAGTCGGCGGGTACGCTGTGGGCTAGGAGGTGGTTGACTTGTGGCGTCGAGCCGGAGGATATGTGCCCTAGGCTGAGTTTACTGCTGTGAGAGACCAGAGGGATCGATACCAGATGGAGCGGGATCAGTACCAAGCCGAGGTAGCTTCCCTAACGGCTCGGTTATCTCAGATGGGCGATGGGTGGGTATGTTGTCTTTCCCCTCCTTCTTCTTGCTCTACTGTTGTTTTAGTTCGTCTTTCATGTAGCTAATTTTGGCTCTATCTTTTTTTTGCAGGATGCAAGTGCTTCAAGTAGCTATCCGCCTCCTTCGATGCCGAGTTTCGGGGATTTTGATCCAGATGACATTGACTTTGACCTGTGATAGATGCCTCTTGTGGAGACTCTGATCTTCTTTTGCCCTTTGTCCCTGAGATATATTTATGTTAGACAGTTTTATTTTGTAAGCTATGTACAAGGATGGATATTTATGGTATTCAGGTGTATAGATAGACAAAGACATTTATGATTAATTTTTTTCCAGCTAGGTATATGATCAGATGCATGTGATGGATGATGATGTTATGTATCCATTATATGAGTTGATGTTGGTGACTTCTATTTTTACAGGTAGTTATATCCTATGTGTGCAAAGCCCCTGCTGATTATTTTTTTATTATTTTTTTTTTTTCAAACGTAAGCACATGTTAGAAATACGTTAATAGAATGACACAGGGTGCTGTTAAACTTGTAGTCTTTGGAATGATAACTCTTTCCTTTTTGGGGGTCTAGCCTCTCCTCTGACTCAACCCTACCTTGCTTAGATGATAGCACTTCGCACCTTTCTCAACCTCTTGATCGCCTCTAACTCTCTGTCTTAGGGTTAGTGTATATGGTTATTGGGCTAAGACTCTCGACTCTCGGGGTTTTAGCAACAGCTTAACTAGCCTTTGGCAGAGCGATAAGTGGCCAGTCATTTCAATATGAGGAGACTTTGCTTGGGACCATAATGTAGCCTAGGTTATGGGGTTTCAGAAACAATGGGATATGCAAGCTCAAATTTGATGTTGTTTTCGGTAAGGTTTAGATCCATACCATCCTTGACTACTTTTCAGTAGGATTAGCATCCTTCTTTAGCTTAGGCAGCTTATCTAGCTCATTTAGATCAAGCAATCTGCTTTCAATCAAAGGAGACTTTAATAGGGTTGTAATGTAGGCCATGGTTTCGGGGTTTTGCAAGAAAGGGTAAAGGCTCGAACCTATTGTTTCTACTGGGTTTCTTTGTAACCTAGGACCACCTTTAAAATTTCCTCCTCGCTTTTGACCATATACTTCTCAGGGTGAAAATGACCCTTTTTTTTTCACCCTTTCCATATGCTTTTTGAGAGAAATATGACTCCCTTCTCATTTGATCTTCTTATTGTGCTTTTGAAGATGACTCAATCATGGCTCTTTCAAGCCTTTCCTTAGAATCATGGTTTTTTTTTTTGCCTCTTGCCCCTTGGCAACTCTTTTTCTTTACTTTGTCCTTTCTTTTCTTTTATGGAACGACTAATTCTTCGACCCTTTTTCTTTAGACCTTTTCCCTAGCGGTTCAATCTACCCAATGTGGGTCGTGATCCCTAGGTTGGGGTTTTTTCGAGAAAAGGATAGATGGCTCAACAGATTTCGCAAGGGTTTGTTTTTTACTATATGGGAAATGAAATGAGGGCCTCTCTTCACTTTAAATTAGATTGCTTGATCTATAGAGCTTTCATTGCTGCCTTAGCACAGCGAGGGTGGACACCATTCCTATAGTTCTCAAATATTATCTGCCCCAGTATGGGGAGGACAGTTGGTGGATCAGGGTTGGCAAAGAGAATTTTTGCTTTCCACGATGCACTAAGGGTTAAGCGAAGGGAATATAAGCATTTTTGTTTATTTATTTAGTTATTTATTCTTTTATTTATATGTGGGGAAGTGAAAAATGGCTCTTCTTCACTTTGATAAACTGGCCACCTATCGCTTAGGTTCAGAGTCTTGCAAGTGCTGTCTTTGGGTAGTATCTTCACTCCTCCTTATTCTCTCTCTGTGGAAGACTGATCATTTGGCAAGTGGTTATCTCATGCTATCATCCATTCAAGTTGGATCATTCCACAAGATACACCATGCCCCTTGCGTAGAAAGTAGTTACCATTCATAAGAGACATATAAGATAGCAGCAGTGAAGAACTATCATTCGATTATTATAGTCATTTTTATGAAAGGCACAAAGTTTTTGAGCAATTAAGAGAATGCAAACATCAATTTAGAAAGTAAAAGGGATAGAAAGAAAGTGGGTGAAAACACCCCTCTCTTGTACGCTTTTGAAAGGAACCCATTTTAGTACGGCTTTGGGACAATTCCCACATCTTCAATGCTCCATTCGCGACCCGGATCCTCGGCCAAGGCGAGACAGGCAAAGGATTCTCCTAGAGCTCCGAAGATGTTGACGCTGCTGGTGAGGTTGTTAGCCTCCTTCTTGTTTTTTGCAGTGGGTTCTTCTGTAAAAAGGGTGACTAGTTCATCGCCTTCCAACTCGAATGGCTCCATCTACTCTCTTAACTCTTCTAGCTCTCAGCCGAATTCATAGTTGTACTCAGTTGTGGGCCAAGGGTTTTTGAGTAAGTGGCGTTCCGCAGCGGCATACTTTGGATGTAGAAACTCAGCACCCCATCCATCAACAGCCATGTTCTCAGCGATCTCATCTCCTAGGAACATTGGCTCCTCAATGGGCCAGTCAGAAGCATCAGGCACCTCATCAGGGTTATAGAGATAAATCGGGCACAATGTGAGATCCTCCTTCCAGTCATCTTTTTCATCAACGTCCCAATCGTCCTCATAACCTTCCGCTCCGAGCTCGTCAAACTCTCGCTTGCCTTCCATTTCTACTAGTATTATATTGATGGTGTGATCTGGCAGAGGGTTAGTGGTCACATTGGGAGCAGGAGCGGGTTTTACCGGCTGCAGATCAATGGTCTTATTATCGATCAAGTCTTGGATTTTGTACTTGAGAGTGAAGTAGCTTTCGGTGTCGTGCCCCTGGCCACCTGAATGGTATTCACATGTAAGAGCGGCATTAAAGGTCGGGGGCAGAGGGCTTGGCAACAGGCGAGCAGGTACGGGCTTCAAGATGTTGTTCTTCAAAAGGCTATGGTAAGCCTCAGTTTGGGTGTAGGCTAAGACGTCAAAGGTACGGATGCGTCGAGCAGGTCTATTAAAGTTGGGTCGTGCCCTAGTGGGACCAGGCATGGTCAAGGTGGGTAAGGGCAGGACTGGGGGTGATTATAGCGGGTGTCGGTATTGGGGTGGTTGGCTAGGCAGAATAATGAACACTTCACTTTCCTTCCTGATCGTGTCCTTTGTAGTAGCCAGCTTTTTGGCTATGTTAGCGGTATTTTCTCCAGTCTTGGCATAGAGATCTGTAATTCTTCCTGTCTTGAGGCCATTTTCTATCATCTCTCCCTGCATGATGAGCTCGGTGAAGTTTTTTCCCACGCTTGTGAAAAGCTTCTCGTAGAATATACCTTGAAAAGTATGTATAAATAGTTGTACATACTCCTTCTCCTCCAGCGGGGGATTAACTTGTGCAACGGCCCCCCTTCATCTTAGGGCATATGCTTTAAAGCTCTCCTTCTCACCCTTACTCATCGTCATCAAGGACCATCAATCGGAAGTGAGGTCGATATTGTGACGGTAATGGGCTTTGAACGCATTGACTAGCTCCATCCAGGTTGTGATCTTCCTTAAGTCCAGACGAACAAACCATTGTGAGATTGTGTTGGAATAGTTGCATAAGGTGCTTCAGATCATTGCCATGTCCACTTAGCGCTCCAACATATAGAAGAAGATGAGCAACGGGGTTACCGGTACCGTTGTACTTCTGGAAGTCGGGCATTTTAAACCTAACAGGTCTCGGGTGGTCAGGGAAGAAACAGAGCTCATCATAGGAAGTGAACCCGTAAGTATCGTGGCCATGGAGACTTCATAACGAATCTTCGAACCCTTGGATTTTCATACTGAGAGGGTCTAGAGGGGCCTTCTTTATGGCAGGTGAAAGCAATATGGTCTCTTCTTCTTCAGTGTTGACCCCTTTGGCATCTTCCTTAGTCCTCCCAACATTGTCAGACTGAAGCATGATCCTTGGATTAGCGAGTTCAAGGTCCTTGGATGAAGTTATAGATGATGACGGGACCGCGGTAGCATCCTTCATGGCCAGAGTTTGAATGAGTTTGAGCATCTCATCCATCTTAGTCCTCATTTCGTTGACTTCCTCTCGAGAGACTTGAGAGGATTCTTTAGGGTTAGCAGCCATCAATGATGCTCTTTGCCGGGTGATAATGGGATCCCTAGGTGGATGTTGCCCTTTCTTGGGAGCAATGTTGACTAAGTGCAAGGGGACCTCTGTAAATGAAAAAAAATAAAAAGGAAGAAAGAAGAAGATAAAAACACAAATCGCAAGTCAGTTTCTGATTTTTAGAGAGCTTTATGCAATGCATGTCCTAGGGTGTCCCTATTTAAGAGGGAAACTAATCATAATGTATTGGCCTACTTTTGGAAACAGGGGATTTGCCCCTGTATGCAGATACCTTACCGTCAAGTAGGAACCTTCAGCCATCCATACATTTATTCATAAAAGTAAAAACATTACATTGAATTTTGGGTTTAAGATACAAAAGAGTTGAGATACATTTTAACAGGGGGAAAGGGGAACACTTTCCTTTGGACTTCCACCTATTTAGTTTTATAAAGGGAAAACCTAAACTACTCTTGAGTTTTCGGATTCGCCTTTATTGGATTTGATGTCGAGGAGGTCGCTGAGAGACCTTGTTGATCAATTGCCCCTTGTCTTCTTGGCAATCCTACCTCTGTGAGCATAGAGGGATTGGGGCCCCTCTTATGGAATGGATTGGTATGCATGCTATGAGTCCTTAGGGTTACATGGGAACCCTTAGGGTTTCGGTAGGTTTAATGCAAGGGAGAGTGACCTTGGTGTCTCTCTATGGGTTGATCATATGCATGAGAATGGAGTGACTTGAGTTGCTTGGAACTCTTGTCTTGACATGGAATATGGAATGCATGAACATGGATATGCAAAGAGTATAAGGAGAGAGAATGCAATGGCAAGGTAAATGTGCATGCATGAGCAGTTAGACATGCATTATAACAGTATGAATACAGTTAGTATAACAGCAGGAATAGACAGGTATAAACGAAAGTACGAGCAGTCGCCCTTTCCTCCGTGGTTTTGAAAACGGTGCTCGTGTCTTAAATCCGGCAGAGGTTCGGTTATGCATAGTGTCTATATGAGCATGAGGTTGAGGGTTGACTAATGCGTCCTAAAAAGGCTCGGTTCCCGGATCTTCAAACCTAGGCCCACTCCCCGAGATGGTGCCATGATCGGTTGGTGATCCGAGCGGGGGAACCATTAAGAGGCCGTAGGCAAGAAACTGACACAGCATCTTGCCCACAACCAATATATCATTCCCCCTTTCTAACTAGAAAGGTCACATCAGGGTAATAATACAAGTATGCAGAATGCAGGTGCAAATGCAATGTGTATGTGATTTTTAAAAGTGGAGGAAAGAGCCCAACAACTCACATTCATCCTGTTCATCATATTCATGCATAGCAGTTAATAAAATTTAAACAAAATGTGTACCTACAAAACAAAGATGCAAGTGTTAGTATGTGGATGACAAACATAATACAAGATAATATGAATAAATGCATTTTTTTTAAATAATTTTGAAAATTTGGTTTTGAAAATTTAAAGTGAATAGGATTGAACAAGTTAATTGAAGACTCTACATGGGTGAAGGGTAAAAAGACATGACTAACGGCTTAACCCTCTAAGAGTTCCCAGTGGAGTCGCCAGCTATCGCGCCCAGATTTTTTGCACTCGAGTAATACACACACAAGTGAGGAAAACACTGTACTCTCTCGTTAAAACTCACCCTCCTAGAAGAATGAGTGCGACTAGGTTTGAATTGAAAATAGATTTGAATAAAGGGCTTTTGGAAAAGATTTGGAATCGCCACCTAACTTGGTTAAGGTGAGTTAGGTCACCTAAAAACTAAGCATAATCCGAAGACCACACTTAGAGTTTTGGAAAACAATTTTGAAAATATCTCCTCAAGAGAGGGTTTTTAAGAAAACAGGTTGTTTGGCAACCTTTAGAAAATACGTAAGCTCTTTTTTGAAAATAACTTCGTTTTGGTCTTTCGAAAACAGTGATCTAGGTTCAGAAGTTGGTTACGTGCAGGGAAGACGCACTAAGCCATCACCCTACCTAGCCCTTTCAGTACCTACATGTCAATCTACCTTAGATTCACCTATGAGAGTTTTCAACTAACAAATGTCCAATCCTATTCACTTTGAAAAACAATGTCTAGAAAAACATGATGCATGATATGTAAGTGCAAGAAAAGAGAGTTGATTTGGAAATAGATTTTAAAAAAAAACAAAAATAATAATTTGATTTGATTTTAGAAGAAAGATTTGAAAGAATAGATTTGAAATTGGAAAGTTTGAAAAATTAGAAATAGAAATTTGAAATTGGAAGTTTGAAAATAGATTGGAGATTTGAAAAGATTGTGGAATTTGAGATTTGAAAAATGTGAAGACCGCACCCATGAGGGTTGCCTACGTATCCTTTTGGAGGAATCAGGTTAGTCGTAGTTCGGACAAGAGTTCGATTGAGAATAGAAGAGTTGATTGGAATAAAGAGATTGAATTAAAAATTGGATATTAAAAATTGGATTGGAAGATTGAGAGATTGAACTTTGATTGGAAGATTTGAAAACACTTGACTTTAGAAAATTTGGTTTTAGGAAACCTAGACTTAAGGACTTAGAAAAGAAAATTTGGATTTGACTTGGAAAGATTTTTGAAAAGAATTGACTTGAATATTGGATTTGGAAGATTAGGAAAGCTTGGAATTTATGAAAGATTCAGATTAGGAAAGTGTAATTTTAGGAAAGTTTCGTTTTAGGAAAGTTTCAATTTATGAAAGTGTTCGAATTGGGAAAGTTTTCATTTTAGAAAAGGTTTTGAAATTAGGAAGTTTTGAAAGTTGGAAAATTTAGAATTTGGAATGTTTTGAAATAGGGAACTTTTGAATTTTGGAATGTTTTGAAATAGGGAAGTTTTGAAAGTAAGAAAATTTTGAGTTTAGAAAATTTTAGATTTGAAGTTTTAGGAAAGTTTAGAATTTTAGAAAGATTTAGGAAGTTTAAAAAATATTTAACTTAAGAAAGTTTTGAATTTAGAAAGCTTTGAATTTGGAAAGATTTGGAATTTAGAAAGTTTAGGATTTAGAAAGTTTTGAGATTAGGAAATGTTTGAATTTAAGAAAGATTGGAAAACCTAGATTTGGAAAGTGAAGATTTGGAAAAGGGGTAGAATTAAAAAAAGGGTTGAATTAGGAAAGATTTGAAAATTAGAATTTAGGAAAGATTTTTATGTTCAAGTTTTGAAAAATTAAGATTTAGGAAAGTAGAAGATTAGGCAAGAGTTGAATTAGGAAAGAGTTGGATTAGGAAGGGATTGGATTTTATTTCTAAGAAGAAGTGTTTGATTTTGTTTCCAAAAACGGAGGATTGTATCTAATTTCCTAAATAAGAAAATTGGACTTGGTTTCCTAAAGGGAAGGTGGGATTTGACAAGGATTTGGAAAGTGAGGTTTTAGAAATCCTAAATTTGAAAAACTATAGTTTTGATGTAGAAAATAGGTTTTGAAAATATGTATAGTTTTGATGTAAAAAGCAAGAGGCTTTGGAAACCTAGGTTTTAAGACAAGTTTGAAAACCATGTTTTTGGAAAGAAAATTAGGGTCTCCTAATCGTGGCTCTAGGGCTTGACTTGGGCATCAAGAAAAGGGACTTTTGGAAAGTACGTTTGTGGAAACGAAGATTTTAGAAGGAAAATCCTATAGGGGAGTTTCTAGAAGAAAGATTTTGGAAAGAGAGTTTTTTAGAAAGATTTTTGGAAGGAGATTATTAGAGATAGTTTTTAGGAAAGTAAATTTTGAGGAGAGTGTTTTGGAAAAGAGTTTGAAAAGAGAAGTTTTGAAAAATAAATTTTTGGAGGGAGTTTTTGAAAACAACTTTGGAAAGAAGAGTTTTAAGAAAGCATGTTGACCAGGAGGGTTTTAGAAAGAGAGACTTTTGAAAGGAGAGTTTTTTGAAAAGTATAAAAAACGTCTCACTTTCCTAAAGCGATTCTAACCATAAGAAGGTTATAACCACTTTAAGAAAGTGGTTTTGAAAACAACAAGATTTTGAACATATGGACCATATTGGTCACTTTAAATGTAACACTTTCCTAAAGCAATCCTGACCATGGAAAGGCTAAAATCACCTTCGGATTGTGATTTTGAAAACAAGTTTTGAAAAAGGAGATTTTGATGCAATTTTGAAAATAAGTTTTGAAAACGAGTTTGAAAACAATTTTAGAAGATGTAAGATCATGATATGCACAATGCAAATTTGGGTTCGTGAACATACAAGGTTAAGGCTTCACCACATAATCAACGGGGCCGAACCCACATGGCCTCCGGTTAGACTAAAAGAAAGCCCCTGACACGGTGACTCTTCAATAGTCCAATCCTACACATGAACCGGGAATCCCCTTGTTTCAAGCATGTAAAGAAATGGGGGAAAAGAGATGGGGGATTAAAATAGAGAAAACCCAAGTGGGTTAGGAGAGAGAAGAGAGATGGGGAAGTACTGAAACGTAAAACGAAAGCCTACCTTGTATCTTGTTTATTTTGCGCGCCTTGCATTTCATCGGTCTTTGCTTCACTTCAGTCTTGATCTTCGAGGGCTCGTCTTTGGTCTTCAAATCTTCGTAGTTACAGCAATCCAAGTCTTCAATGGAGGGTTGGAGGCTAGTATATAAGTGTGTAGGGGTGTGTATGAGTGTATATGAGGTTAGGGTTTGGGTATGGTGGCTAGA
The DNA here is from genome assembly GCA_033060915.1 of Euryodendron excelsum. Classification (NCBI taxonomy): domain Eukaryota; kingdom Viridiplantae; phylum Streptophyta; class Magnoliopsida; order Ericales; family Pentaphylacaceae; genus Euryodendron; species Euryodendron excelsum. The sequence continues at coordinate 21,885,271 of CM065389.1, read as the reverse complement.
GTTTGGAAAACCTAAGGTAGCTAGGGTTTTTGGGAGTGTATGAGCCCTGTATATCGAAATATAGGATTTTTAGATTGAGTTTGCGGACCTCTTTCACGCTGGAAGAGGCTCTGTATTTATAGTGGTGGGATAGACCTAGCGCCTGTTGCAGTGGCGCTAGGTCAAAAATGCTTCTGGCGTCACTAGGAGTGGCGCCATCCAATTAGGAAACTATTAAGGTCAGCAAGCAATGTATCTTTGACTAGATTTGGGCGCCTGTACTAGTGACTACCATGCAGTTTTTAGCCTGGCTTCATTAGGAGTGACTTCGGAAAGTCTGGGATGGAGTTTGAGAGACCAGGAATGACCCGAAAGGCCGAAAAAAGGGCCGGAACACTTAAAATAGTGTCCCGGAGGTTTTTAACTTGAGAAATGAGGATAGTATGCGTCGGAAGGATTGACCGAGCCGTTAGGGGCGAAACGGTCAATCGGATCAGGAAGCTATCGAGACGGACTCGAACTGTCCTGGAAGAAGAATCAAGATTTGGAAACATTATTGTAAATGTTCCCAAAGGTTGCCGATTTGATACCCAGAGCCGGTGTGGTCGGAAAAGGCGACTGGCCCTTTAGGGGCAAAACGGTCATTTTGCACCAGGTTTGCCTGAATTGACTAGGAATGATCCAGGAAGGTAGAAGAAGGTTGAGAATACTATAAGAAGCAATCTCAGGAGTTTACCGGTTTGATACCCAGAGCCGGCGTGGCTAGAAAAAGGCGACCGGCCTACCAGGGGCAAAACGGTCATTTTGCACCGGGTTTGCCGGAATTGACTCGGAATGATCCGGAAAGGTAGAGAAAGGCTGAGAATACTATAGGAAGCATTCTCGTGAGGTTACTGGTTTGATACCCAGAGCCGGTGTGGTCCCCAGGGCATTCGGATGCCTAGGGGCGAAATGGTCATCTTGACCGGAGAGTCTCGGAACTGGCCCGAAACCGACGAGAAGGCACCTAATCGTGCCGGATTGCCTTGAAGACAATCTTAGAAGATTGGACTCACCGTTCTGAAGACTCAGGTGTGTTCTCGAGAAACGTGTTGGAAAAGTCCCAAGGGACAGTTTGGTCATTTTTCACCGAAGTGGGCTAGCAGGCACTGGTGTTGACCTGGGTTTTGAGTGTTTCTGCCACTCTAACGGTGGTCGCTTGATACAGGGGTTTGTTGGCAATTCCCTATATCGACTTGTTTGCGAGTATTTTCGCTACTCTGACAGTTGTGATGTTTGCAAGTATTTCCGCTACTCTGACGGTTCGCGATCATTCCCGAGACTGCCTGATCTCCAGAAGTTGCTAAAGGGACTTAGCACCTGAGAATCAACTTTCTCAAAAGGCATGCCTAAACGGACATTTCTGCATTGGCAGGCTAGCAAGCGCCAAAGGTAGATCGTTCTACCATCTAGGGGACTTGGGGTCTCGTCACGGTCGACAGGTTTAAAGGGACTTATCGTTCTGAAGAGGTTTTCTTTGAAAAATGTGTCGGACCGTCTCGAGGAATAAACTGTCTCGAGAGAGGGATTGGAATTGGAAAGGGGGTCTTATCGTCTTCGGAAAGACGTGCCTGATTGGAGTAGATTTACCGTCTCGAGGAATAAACTGTCTCAAGAGAGGGATTGGAATTGGAAAGGGGTCTTACTGTCTTCGGAAAGACATGCCTGATTGGAGTAGATTTACCGTCTCGAGGAATAAACTGTCTCGAGAGAGGGATTGGAATTGAAAAGGGGTCTTATCGTCTTCGGAAAGACGTGCCTGATTATAGTAGATTTACCGTCTCGAGGAATAAACTGTCTCGAGAGAAGGATTAAAATTGGAAAGGGGTTTTATTGTCTTCGCAAAGACGTGCCTGATTGGAGTAGATTTACCGTCTCGAGAGATCAACTGTCTCGAGAGAGGGATTGGAATTGGAAAAGACAATGCCCCTAAGGGCATTTTGGTCATTTTACCTCTATTTGGGTCTGTGGGCCCACAAAGTGATGGACAGACGGGATTTAGACTTAGAGAGTTGGTTTCGATTGGAACACGTCCATATTGACTTGAGTACAAATCTGGACGGTGTGTAGACTGCCGAGCAGTCAAAAATGGGGTGCTTACAACTTTCAACCTGGTATGTTCATGAACCTTGTATATTATACTTGTCATGTTCATGCATTATTTTTATTTTCACACTTACAACCCTAAGGTGATTCTAACCTCCTCATGGTTAGGGTTTCCCTAGGAAAATGACATATTCAAAGTGACCACCAAGGTTGACATTAGGGTTACAAGCCCTAACTTGTTTTCAAAATCACAACCCTAAAATGATTCTAGTCTTTTCATGGTTAGGATCGCTTTAGGAAAGTGGCATATTCAAATAGGCCTCCAAAGGTCACATTAGGGTTTTAAGCCCTAAAACACAACTTTTAAAACCTTTTTTTTTTTAAAACCTCTTTAACTTCCATGTTCGAAGGCTTTTTTCAAAAATTGGTCCAATAGATGTTTTCTTGAAGCCCTAGAAGTTCATGCCCTAGAAAACCCTAACTTTGCCCCCTACCTTTCATTCTAGCATTCATTGCATGCAAGTTGCATGAAAATGATTTTCAAAGTTCCTGTCGCATCATGCTTTCAAAAAGTGCATAATTCTCTTGAGTTGTTTTCAAATAGTGTCACATAAAATCATAGCTTTTCAAACCAAAGTTTCACAAAAAATAATGGAAGATTCATACATAAAATCATAAAATTTTCAAATAAAATCTTTCCTTTTTCAATTCAAATCTTTCCTTTTTTTAATTTCAATTCCAATCTTCTATTTTTTGAAACAAATTAAATCTTCTATTTTTTGAAACAAATCAAATCTTCCATTTTGAAAATAAAATAAAATCTTTTCATTTTGCATGAAATCTTATATTTCCTTTTCTCACACAAAATCATAGATTTTCAAATTTCCTTTTCAAGTACATGCATAAAACTACCAGGGCCAAACCCTAACCCTTAACCACCTTTCAAAATCACTTTCTAAACCATATGTTAACCTAACTCTAATTAACCAAACCCTAAGTGGTCCAACCTTAGGTCAACCTAACCTTAGTTGGTCCAATCCTAGGTCAACCTAACCCTAGGTTACCTTAACCCTAGTTTGCCCAACCTAGGTTAGGTGGCTCAAGATTGTAACTCTAAGACCCTTTTTCAAACTGCAACTCCAACCCAAAAACATTTTAAAAAGCTCTTTTAAACTTGTCTCAATCTAAAATGGCTAGACACTTACCATTTTTCAAAAACTTTTTCTAAAATGACTTCAAAAACTCACAACCCTAAAGCAGTCCTAACCCTTTCTTGGTTAGGTTTTTCTAAGAAGAGTGATACATCAAATGAAATATATATGGTTCACATTAGGGTTTCAAACCCTAAATGTTTTACAGAACATTCTTTCAAAAACTATTTTCAAACATCACATTCTTGAAATGACGTAGGCCTTCTATGGTTAGGGTTGTCCAAGATCAAGTGAGATATTCAAATAAGGGAAGTTTCTAACCCCTCTTTTAAAAAAATGCTTTCTAAAACTCATGGTCTTGAAGGAGTTTAGTTCTTACATAACTAACCTCTCAAAGGCAATGAAATATCAACATACCTTTCATAAGGTATATAAAAACAATTTTCAAAAATATTTTCGAGATAAGTTCACAAGGGCTTTTCGAATCCAATCTCAACTTTCTTTCAAACTCTTCTTCAAATTGCATCGTGCATCATTCTTTCCAAAAGTGATGACAAAAATTCATTTTCAAAACTTTTTAAAGTGGACATAAATGGACAATTAGGAACTGGTTATTCAAGTGAGTGAATGCAAGGGTAAATAAACATGGAGGTACCGCAAGGGCAGGGTAAGGTGATGATTTAGGATATCTTCTCTATACGTAACCAACCCCCAGAACATAGATTTTTGTTTCAAAGACCAAAACTGGAGTCACATTTTCAAAAGAGCTTTAAACATTTTCAAACAACCCTATCATCAAAAATAGCTCATAAGAGGATATTTTCAAACTAATTTAAAAAAAACTAAGTTTGATTTTCAGATTATACTTAATTCTAGGTGACCTAACACATCTTAAACCATGTTAGGTGATGACTCCAAACTATTTTCAAAAAATCCCTTAATCAAATCAATTTTAAGTTTTCCATCACACTCGTCCTTCTTAAGAAGGTAAGTTCTAACAGAGAGAGTGTCAAATTTCGTCCAAGGCAGGACCCAAAGTCAGGGCGCGACAGCTAGCGACTCCATTGGGGACATTTAGAGGGTTAGGCCATCGTCATGTCTCTTCACCCTTCACTCATCTAGAATCTCTGGTTCCTTTATCCAATTTTGTCCACTGTTGTTATAAGGTTTTTCAAATTGTTTTCAAAAAAGCCATCACTTGTATCCATGCAGGTCATATTATGCTTTTGCATCTATTATTCATTTTTATCTTACATTAGATTTTTTTATAAAGATACTAACTCTGTGCATTTGTTTTGTAGGTACTTACCTTTTATTTTTCTGTCTTATATTAACTATCATGCATGAAATGAATAAATGGGATGGATGGGAGTTGTTAGGTAGTTTCCTCTACTGTCCAAAAATCTCACACACTTCACTTGCATGTTCTTCATTTGTGCATTACTACATGGTTACTACCCTTCTAGTTAAAATCGGAAACATTATATTGGTTGTGGGCAGATATTGTGTCAATTTTTTAGCCTACGGCCTCTTAACAGTTTCCCCGCTTGAACCACCAACCAAAGATGGGGTTCACCCTTTCAGGGGTGGACGCCAAAGGTTTAAAGGTTTGGGAATTGAGCTTTTTAGGAAGCATTAGTAACCCATAACCTCATGCTCATGTAGCACCCCATGCATAGCTGAACCTTTGCCAGATTTAAGATACATACGTTGATTTTAAAATTGAGGAAAGGGCGGTCACTTTACTTTTTTTTACTTTATACCCAATTTAACTGCTTGATTCTTGCTGTTATACTGCCTGCACATTTTCAATTGTTATGCAATCATTCTATGCTCATGCAATCACTGCTATTATACTATTTATGCATCCATTGTCCATTTCAAAACAAGAGCTCCAAAGTAACTTAAGTTACTGCATTCCATGTATATGATCAACCCTCAGAGAGTGGCCCCAAAGCTAATCTCACTCATTCAAAGCTTACTTAAATTCTAAAGGCCACCAAGTGACTCTAAGGATTTATAACATGCATCAAAATCATCTCATAAAGAGGGGCCCTAATCCCTCTCCGATCACGGAGATAGGGCTGCCAAGAAGACAAGGGCCAATCCAGAATCAAGGTCTCCTACCGACCTCCATCAGATAGGGCAAATCTGAAAACTCAAGAATAGTTTAGAATTTTAAATGTAAAAGCAGATACGAGAAAGTCGTACAAAAAATGTTCCCGTCCTTTTCAAATGTACTTTCAATTTCATGTACAAATATCAAATGCAATGAAAATATCTTTCTTACTTTCATCTAAAAAATGTATAAATGAATGAATGGATAGGACCGCACAGGTATGGTATTGCATACAGGGGCAAACCCTTATCTCCAAATGTAAGCTCGCGCATTATGTTTAGTTTCCCCTATCAAAGCAAAGGCATCCCCAAGGCATGCATTGCATAAAGATTTCCAATCCAAAGCCACTAACTTCTCTTTTTTGTTTTCTTTTTACATTCTTTTGTCTTCTCCCTCATCTCCAAAGGCTAAGAAGCTGGAGGCGGAAGCAAGAAAAAAAATGGATCTTTTAAAACTGCTCATATACTACCATTATGCTACTCACGTATTCACTACTGTTATGCTCATACATCGATATCCATTACAAGATAAGAGTTCCAAGAAACTTAAGTCAATGCATTCTCATGCATTCAACCATAGAGAGAAAGGAACAATCCAATCTCGTGCTAATCAAACCTACCTAAACTCCTAAGGGTTCCCCATTACCCTAACAATTCATGGCATGTATAGAACCATATCTCAAGAAAGGCCCAAATCCCTCTCCGTCAATGGAGATGAAATTGCTTAAACAAAGAAGCATCAACTAGTCCATGCTGAAGAGGTATTGTATTGCATGTAGGAGCAAAACGTTGTCTCCAAAATGGACTTAGTATCATGCCTAGATTCCCTTAAAGAAAGGACCTCTATAGGTTATGCATCACATAAAACCTCCAACTCCACATGCTAACTGCATTTTATTTTATTTTTTTTCCTTTTTCCAGGCCCAAGAGTACAACCAAACCCATGGGAACCTCCAACATCCTACCCAGTTCACAAGATGCTCTCTCTCAGCCATCACCTCGACACCATATTGCCACTTCACCCAATCGTCAAGCTTAGCCACCCCTGCACAATCAGATGAAATGCACGGCAAATGGAGTGTGGAGGACACTGACAAGATTCCAAAACCCGTCTAAGGGGTTTATTCCTTAAAATGGGAATTTCTTTCAAACTCGTCTTTCAACTTTCAATTCAAATTTGAGCATGAAAATAATATCATCTAAATGAAAAGGGTTTAATGTTTTCATGTTTATATCAATTGTCTTAGGACTTTCCATGAATAATGTTTTCGTCCAGGAATTTTTCCCTAAAATGTTTTACCCCGACTTGGAAGATAGGATAGGAGAAGCACCACCTTCAGTAAAAACAATCTCTGACTTCGAAAAAATAGGAGAGACAAATAGGAAGTGCAGAGAAAGGAGAAATACAAAAGGGTGAGAAATGAAGATCAATCACATTATTCGTTGAAATCTAAGGAGCGACCCCTAAAAGATGTCCTGGCAAAGCAGCTCAAAAGGAAGATTAGCACACGTTAGCAAGCCTGGGATGATTGAATCTTTGGAAGAAAAAAAATTAGAAGAACCAAAAAAGATTTTTAATAGTGTTTCACAAGGGCAAATATTCAATTATGAACAGATTGATGTGCATACAAGTTTGTGATTGAATCTTGTGTGCATAATCACTTGCATAAATATGAGTCAATGGTTTTGATGATTTTTACCATATTGGTGATTCATGTTCATCTTAGTGCACACTTCTCGAGACTTCTTAGAATTTGGAATCCACTTTTATGATCTGTTTTAGCTAGTTCCACCATTATTAAATATTTGCGGATTGTCTTACACCTAGATTGACCTTTTATCGATTCCCTCTCCCATCACTTACGGAAAGGGCTACCCATAAGTATGAGTGTAGCTACTATTGCTTTGCGATAAGAGGAGAAGGCTACCTACTCATGCATGTGAAACCGCCATACCTTTATGTTTCAATGTTTCCATCATTAAAGAGATAGGGTTGGAATTCCATAAAAAAAAAAAAAATCAAAAGCATGGAATGAGACAGATTTTCCTTCTAGGTGTGTTAATTTGTGAGCTATTAAATATGGTACGCCATCTTCGATCACACCTAGGGTTCATATTCACATTAGTCTTAGTGAAGTTCACGCTTACACCACTACATTATCACTAATATGGTCTTGATCATCTCACGACCAACCATGCTCATTTTGTGTGGATTTATACATATTTGGTATTGATATATTAAAGCTAGGTCACATCTTGATATTCATGAATCTATATTTTCCCTATAATAATTGATCATGTCTTTATAGGGCTCCCATAATTTGAAAAGTTTGATGGTTCTACAAAAAAAAAAAAAAAAAATGGACTTTCTTGCACTTTTTAATAGCTTTCAAGGTCATCTCAAACTGGGGAAGCAAGTTACCTGTTGCTTTGCTAAAGTGCGATACTAGCTATCACTCCAAAGTATCCGCCAACCCTAGAGGAGAGTCTTAGAATAAGCCGAGAGGTCCACTAGAGAGGCTTTTTCCTTTTAACAGAAAAGAGCAGAAAAATAAGCCAATGGCTTAAGTCTTTAAATGGTGCAAGTACTATCATATCCCAACAAGGAAAGGGCAAAACCAGAAAGGAGAATCCTAAAAGAAAAACAGAAGTTCAAAAGACTGTCTAATTCTGGGCTGAACATGAACCCTGGGGCAACCCTCAGGGCATGCATACATTTTCATTTACGTATAGAACATGTGCATTTTATCAAAATAGAATTGGCATAGATGAATTGTTTTTGCACAAAACTTTCTCTATGTCTCTCTCTCTCTCAAACAGGAAACAAGGAATGGAGCAGAGCACAAAAAAGAACTGAAAGCACCCTGCAGCTAACTAAGCAAGCTCATGCAATCTCTGGTACCGGCACACGCCTCAGAAAGTTTGGATTTTCATCCATAACTGACAAAAAAATAAAAAAAAAATGGGGCAATGACCCACTCTCGACCTCTCAATCAACCCTAAATTAACCTTTTTCAAACCATGAAAACTAAGACAACACCGCACCTTGCACCTCCCATTTCAAACCAGCTGATCCATTCAAAGCAAACCAAAAAGATGTTCAACCTTTTAGATACCTCAAAACCTTTCAAAAGAGACATCATGCCCTCCAAAAACCAACTCGAGATGCTCGACTCTAGAGAAATGCAACCCCTCAAAATACAGTTAAAAAGAATCATGCCATGCTAGCAAAAGTGGAACTAGACAATCAAGCAAACACTTTGCATTCTAACCTCAAGAGATCTCAAGTAAAGAAGGACAAATGTCCTCTCCTTCAAACTTCAAGAATCACCAATGCGAAGTAGTCTCCTATGGCGCCTCATGCTCAAGGCGAGTGTATAATTCTTACCAATCAAATCAGAATTTTTCAAAAATAAAATCCCTTGGTTTCTCTCAAAGTGAAAAAAATTTCGAAAAAGTTTCAATTTCAAAATCAATTTCTGTCAATTTCAAAAATCAATTCATAAAAGTCCAAAATTGCTTTTAAAACTATTTCTACAAAGAAAAAGGTTTCAACTTCAAGCAAGTAAAAGCTCTTGCTTTCTTTTTCAAATTCAAAATCCATTTTTAAAATTCAAACTAGTTTATCCAAACTTTTTCTTCAAAAAGCTCCAAGCTCCCAATCGTGAAGGCAAAACGAATTTCCTACACATTTTGCTTCCAAAAATTTTCAGTCTTGAGTTAAAATGAAATTTCTACACATTTTGTCTAAGTTTCAAGGCAAAACAAATTTCCTACAAGTTTTGTGACACAAAATGAATTTCCTACACATTTTGTCTAAATTTCAAGTCAAAACGAATTTCATACACGTTTGGCTTCGAAAATTTTTCAATCTTGATGCAAAATGAATTTCCTACACATTTTGTCCAAGTTTCAAGGCAAAACGAATTTCCTACACGTTTTGCTTCTGAAAATTTTTAGTCTTGAGTCAAAATGAATTTTCTACACATTTTGTCTAAATTTCCAATCAAAACGAATTTGTTATACGTTTTGGTTCTTGAAATTTCTAGTCTTCAGTCAAAATAAATTTTCTACACATTTTGTTCAAGTTTCAAGTCAAAACGAATTTTCTACATGTTTTGCTACACAAAATTAATTTCCTACACATTTTGTCTAAATTTCAAGTCAATGAATTTCGTACATGTTTTGCTTCCAAAAATTTCCAATCTTGACACAAAATGAATTTCTTATACATTTTCTCTAAGCTTCAAGTCAAAATAAATTTCCTACACATATTGCCTCCAGAAATTTTTAAACTTGAGTCAAAATGAATTTCCTACACATTTTATCCAAGTTTCAAGTCAAAACCAATTTTCTACATATTGTGCTACATAAAATGAATTTCTTACACATTTTGTCCAAATTTCAAGCCAAAACGAATTCTCTAAACGTTTTGCCTCCAAAAAGTTTGTTTCAAATCAAATTCAAGGTTTTCTAAACGTTTTAATTCAAATCAAATTCCAAGCTGTTTAAAATTTTTCCTTTAAAAAGATTCAATTCAAATCAAATTCCAAGTTTTCTAAACTATTTCCTTCGAAAAGTTTCATTCCAAATCAATTTCTAAGTTTTCAAATTTTTTTCTCAATAGTTTTGTTCCAAAATTTCAAAGGTTTTCCAAAATTCTTTCAATTCAAATCCAAATCAATCTATTGCTGAAAGCCATTTCAAAATCTTTCAAAAAAATAATTTTCATTTGAAAATCAATATCAAAACCCCCTAAATTTTCCTAGAGGAGTACAATTATATTTATTACAATGCGGTCTGAGATTATTAATTCTTCATATTCCAACTCACCCGGTCCCTCCGATCGCCTTGCAGTTAACATGGAACAGTTACTTTATTGTTTTCTGTATTCGACAAGCAAAGACAGAAAAAGAGAGGCATTTGTAAGCACCCTATTTTTGTCTGCTCGGCAATCTCCGGCCCGACTAGACTCACATTCAAATTCACAGACACATTCAAGCCCAAACTAGCTTTTTCAGATTTCAATACAACCAATCAATTGCTTCTTGGGCCCAGTAGGCCCAATTGAGATTGAGTGACCAAAATGCCCCTAAGGCATCACCCAATCCAATTTAATTTGACACACTTTTCAAGAAAATACCTAAATCTTTAGAGCGATAAGTCGACTCCTTTCAAGACTGTCCCAGGATAATCTAGCATGTTCAAGTGTCATTCCAGCCAATTTCGGTCCAATTCCGATGACTCCCAATCAAAATGGCCATTTTACTCCTAAGTGCCCAATCGCCCTTGTCAACCACATTGGGTCTGAGTATCAAACCTGTAAACCCCCAAGACGCTCCCACGAATATCCCCAATCTCTAAATCCCATTCTAGTAAATTCCAGACCCATTTTGATATTTCTCGATTAAAATAACCATTTTACCCCTAGCGAGCCGGTCATCTTTGTCAATCACACCAGTGCTAGGTATCAAACCAGTAATCCCCTGAGACACTCTTAATAGTGTTCCCGACCCTCGAGTGCCATTCCAGTCGACTCAGGGCCAATTCTAATGTTTCCTGGTATAAATGATTGTTTTGCCTCTAATGGGCCGGTCATCCTTTTCAACCATTCCAGCTTCGGGTATCAAACTGACAACTCCCGAGATACTTCCCAATGCCCCTATCTCTTTTCTAGCTTGATCCCGTAGCTCGGTAGCTTTCCAAACCAAACAAAAGATCATTTGCTTGTTGCCCAAGAAATTGGCCAAAAAATGTCTTAGAGCCACTTCTAGTGGCACCCACCTACCCCCATACCTTCTGCATATCTCAAAGATCCTTTGTTTACCGCCCAAAAAATTAGCAAAGGGAGATGGCGCCACTAGCAATGGCGCCATGCCAAAAAATAGCTAGAAGTGGCTCCACGTCCTCCAAAAATTGGCCTACAAGTACAGACCATTCCCCAGCGTATTCCAGGTTAGAAAAATCGCAAGCAAAGCTTTACCAAACTATCTGTAGCCCCTAAGAATCACAAAAACCTTAGATCTCTAAAAGGCTCTAGCCCTTCTAACCTCCTACACTCAAACTCTAGCCTATACACCTCTAACCCTAGCTTCCAAGCTCCATTGAAGGCCAACTCCAGCCTCTTCAAGGCTCTTAAAGGCCTCTTAAGTCCAAGGCAAAGCCTCCATTAAAGGTTGAAGGCAAGGTATGGTTTCTATTTTACTTTTATGCTCTCCAACTTCTTCTCTTCTCCCTTCTAGTCTACTTGGACTATTATGTCCTTTAATTCCTATCTGTTACCCCCTCTTCTTGCATGTTTGAAACAAGAGGGTCTTAGATCCATGCCTAAGGGAAGCTTTGGGGAGATCACCATGTCGGGGGTCTTCCTTTAGCCTAACTAATCATGGTATGGTCTTAAGGCCCTTTGCAACGTGATAAAACGTTTAATCTTGTGTGTTCACGACTCTTTTGTATTATACTTGTCTTGTTCATACATTGTTCTTATTTTCAAATTCATAACCTTAGGGTAATTTTAACCTCCTTATAGTTAGGGTTTTCCCAGAAAAGTGACCACCAAGGTCCATATCAGGGTTTCAAATCCTAACTTATTTTTAAAATCACAACCCTAAAGTGATTTTAGTCTTTTCATGGTTAGGATCGTTTCAGAAAAGTGACATATTCAAAGAGGCCTTTGGAGGCCACATTATAGTTTTAAGCCCTAAAACACCTCTTTCAAAATCGTAATTTTTTTTAAAATCTCTTTAAATTCTATGTTCGAAGGCTTATTCCAAAAGTTGGTCCAAGAGTTGTTTTCTTGAAGCTCTAGAAGTTCATGCCATAGGAAACCCTGGCTTTGCCCCTTAACTTTCATTCTAGCATTCAAGTTGCATCAAAATGATTTTCAAAGTTCTTACATGTTTTCAAAAAGTGCATAACTCTCTTGAGTTGTTTTCAAAAACTGTCACGTAAAATCATAGCTTTTCAAACCCAAAGTTTCACATAAAATCAAAAGATTTTCAAATCAAATCTTTCCTTTTTCAAATCAATTCTCTTTCCTTTTTCAATTCAAATCTTTTCTTTTTCAATTTCACTTTCATTCTTTTATTTTTGGAAACAAATCAAATCTTCTATTTTAGGAAACAAATCAAATCTTTCATTTTGAAAATAAAATTAAATATTTCCATTTTGCATGAAATTTTATCTTTCCTTTTCTCACATAAAATCATACATTTTCAAATTTTCTTTTCAAGTGCATGCATAAAACCACCAGAGCCAAACCCTGACCCTAAACCATCTTTCAAAACCATCTTCCAAATCCTAGGTTAACCTAACCCTAATTAACCAAATCCTAGGTGGTCCAATCTTAGGTCAACCTAACCCTAGTTGATCCAACCCAAGGTCAACCTAACCCTAGGTTACTTTAACCCTAGTTTGCCCAACCTAGGTTAGGAGGCTCAAGATTGTAACTTTGGGACCCTTTTTCAAACTCCAACTCCAACCCAAAAATATTTTAAAAACCTTTTTCAAACTTATCTTAATTCAAAATGGCTAGACACTTTGAAAACTATTTCAAACTTATTTTTTAAAAACTATTTCTAAACTGACTTCAAAAACTCACAACCCCAAGGCAATCCTAATCCTTTGTTGGTTAAGGTTTCCTAAGGAGAGTGATATATCAAATGAAACCTATAAGGTTCATATTAGGGTTTCAAACCGTAAATGTTTTACAAAACATTTTCCAAAAACTATTTTCAAGCATCACATTCTTGAAACGACCTTAGGCATTCTATGTTTAGGGTTGCCCAAGATCAAGTGAGATATCCAAACAAGAGAAGTTTCTAACCCCTCTTTTAAAAAAATTATTTCTAAAACTCATAGTCTTGAAAGAGTTTAATTCTTACATAACTAACCTCTCAAAGGCAATGAAACATCAACATACCGTTTATAAGGTACATAAGAAAAGATTTTCAAAAATCTTTTCGAGATAAGTTCACAAGGGCTTTTCGAAATCTAATATCAACTTTCTTCCAAACTCTTCTTCAAATTGCACCGTGCATCATTCTTTCCAAAGTGATGACAAAAATCCCTTTTTAAAACTTTCTAAAGTGGACATAAGTGGACAATTAGAAACTGGATATTCAAGTGAGTGAATCTAAGGGTGAATAGACATGTAGGTACCGCAAGGGCAAGGTAGGATGATGATTTTAGGATATCTTCCCTACACGTAACAGGCCCCAAGACCATAGATCTTTATTTCAAATACCAAAACCAGAGTCACATTTTCAAAAAGTCTTTAAACATTTTCAAACAACCTTATTTTCCAATATACCTCGTAAGAGGATATTTTCAAACCATTTTCAAAAAATCTAAGTTTGATCTTCAATTTACACTTATTTCTAGGTAACCTAAAACATCTTTAACCATATTAGGTAGCGACTCCAAATTTTTTTCAAAAAAGCCCTTAATCAAATAAATTTCAAGTTCAAACTCCATCGCACTCATCCTTCTTAAGAGAGTGAGTTTTAACAGAGTGAGTGTCGGGTTCCGTCTGAGTCAAGACCCAGACCCAGGGTGAAAACTGGGGCGTAACAATAGGCATGTAGATACTAAAAGGGCGGGGTAAGGTGATGATCTTAGGATATCTTCCCTACACATAATCAACCCCTAGACTATAGATTTCTTTTTCGAAGACCAACTTGAAGTCATGTTTTTAAAAGGGCTTTAAAACGTTGTCATGTTTTTCACCTTTCACTCACCCAGAATCTCCGTTTACTTGGTCCAATTGTATCCACTTATTTTCAAAAATTTTCAAAAGTCATAAGTTTGTAAAATCAAACACTATTTTCCAAAAGTTTTCAAAAAAATGTCATCACTTGCGTTCATTGTCTATAGTCATGTCTTGCATTGATTTTCATAATCATGCTCATGCATTGATCATCTATTCATCATGCATTGAGTTTGTCGAAAAATACTAACTCTTTGTCTTTCTTTTGTAGGTGAACCCTTGTTCACATTTACTTTATGCTATGTGAATATTTTAAACTGCTATGAATGCATGAATGCTACAAGATGGATGAAATGTATGGATGGGCTCTTTCCTCTAATTGTGAAAATTTCACACACATAAGACACAAATCACAAAGCATTTGCATATATTCTTGCATTTTACCCATTACTACTTTCTAGTTATAAGGGGAACAGTAGTTTGGTTGTCAGTGGATGCAATGTCTGTTTCCTACCTAACGGCCCATCGATAGTTCCCTCCCACTCAAATCAACAACCAAAGATGGAGTTTACCGTTTCAAGGGTAGATACTATAGGTCTGAAAATTGGGGAACTAGGCTTTTGAGGAAGCATTAGTCAACCCCAACCTCATACTACATATAGCACCCCTTGTATAGCCAAACCTCTGCCAGAATTAAGACATACGCGTCAATTTCAAAAACCAAGGAGGAAAAGATGACTATCTTTACATTTCCATAATCCTGTCTTTTAAACTACTTATTTACTGTAGTTATGCTGTTCATGCATTAGTACCCATCACTTGACATGAACTCTAAGAAGTTCAAAGTCATTGCATTCTCATGCACATGATTAAACTAAAAGAGAATGGTCCAAAACCAATCTTGTCCAAAACCCACCTAAACTCCTAAAGGTCTTTCATGACCCTAGGGAGCCATGGCATGCATATAAAATGGCATCTTTTAAAGAGGGGCCCTAATCCCTCTCTGTTCATGGAGATAGGATTTTCAAGGAGACAAGGGGCAACCAAGAAGCAAAGGTGGCTCACTGACCCCCATCAATGGCAAAAGAAGGCAAATTCAAAAACTCAAGAGTAGTTTAGGAATCCAGTGTATAAATGATAGGCAAACAATCCTATGAAAAATGTTTCCCATCTCCCTGTAATGTATTCAAAATTCAGGTACAAAGGCTATTCAAATGCAATAAAGTTGTCATTTTCACTTCATTTGAAGGAATGAATATATGAATGAATACCACAGGTCACAGGTATGGTACTGCATACATGGGCAATACCCTATCTCTAACAAATAAACAAACCATCATGCTTAGTCCCCCTCAACAAGCTGGGGCACCCCTAAGGCAAACATTGCATAAACATTTTCCAAATAAACGCACTAACTTCCATTTTGTTTCTTGTCTTTTTACTTTTTATTTATTTTCTCTCCTTCACCTCCAAGACCAAGAATTAAAAGCTGAATCAAAGTTCTTAAGAGGTTCTCTCTTACAGCTCACCATTGCTCCCAAAGGAAAAAGAGGACGAGTTAGAATACCACTCACCTTCAGAGATCCGATAATCACCAGACATTGATCATTCCTTACAGCTATAGAACCCACCATTTTTGTTGTTGTCAATAGTCCCATTACACGAGAAGAGTTTAATGAGATGAAAGGAAAGCTAGATAAGATGTTCATACTAATGCAGATGGTAGCATCCAAGGGACCCACTCCGCTTGCTCCATCAACTTTAGCACCCCCTCCTAATGGAGCAAACACACACAATTTCGCTTGGACCACTATGCAAATTGACCCTAACAAAAAAAGCAAAAATGTCCCAAAGCCCATGTATATTGAGGAGGAGGAGGAGAACAACCCTAAGACCATCCTGCTCATGGTTATGAAGAAGAAAGAAACTGATAACCCAATCAACTTGGAAATCCAAGGACTAAAGGAATCCATGCGCAACTTACACGGGCATGATGCATTCAACGGGACAACCTACAAAGAGTTATGTTTCTATCCTGCCCATCCCTGGCCCCCAAAATTCAAAATACTAGACTTTTAGAAATACTATGGCAGTGGGGACCCTATTGCACATTTACGCTTGTATGCTGGGGCACTCAGCAGCCACGGTAACAACCCAAACTCTTGATGCAACTGTTCTAACACAGTCTATTGGGGTCTACTCTTCAGTGGTTCGAACAGCTAGACCAGAGGAGGATTACCACTAGGGTGAGCTAGTTAGGGCTTTCCGGATCTAGTACCGACACAACAGCAACCTCACACTAGACAGGTGTGCATTGATGATGATGACCCGGGAGGATAAAGACAAGGCGGATGACGGACCTCTACTTTAAACCTAGAGAAAGCTTCCCAGCTACAGGGAAGAAAGTGGCCACCACTCGGAGGACCGAGAAAAAGGAAGGAAAGGTGTCAGCCATATTGCCAACCCAAAAACAACAATACTTCCAGTAGTATCAACCCCGACCTCCTTCGCCTACTCTCATGAGTATCACTCTAGCAGATAAGAATAGGACATAGAAAGTTACTTCTCTTTGAAGTACAAAATTTAGGACTTGATAGACGCCAAGGTCATCGACACCCAAGAAGTGAATTTGACCACTACACCGAATGTTACAACTAATCCCTTGTTGGATCATACTGTCAATGTAATCATGGGAGAAGTAGATGTCCTTGAGGGAGCTGATGCTGCAGATTTTCAGATGAATAATGAAGGCTAGTGAGAAGAGATAGACTTGCATACTCCGATGCATTTCTGGAATCCTGATACAGGTCCTTATTGCCTGGCCCCTAAAAGAAATGTTCTGGAACTATAGTACGGCCCACCAACTAAGAGAGACCATGGAGTATGATTAGGACGTCAAACTGGCCTAAATTTTAGAGTTAAAAGATAACATGGATGGCTACGGGATAGGCCATCAAAGCCCAATAGGAGACTGTGAGAAAAATGCGTTGTACAGAGAGGAACTAAGGAACCAAGTCCTCCCAAAGCCACCCATAATCCCCACTGGATGGGGTAAGGAGTTTAACTATTGGGTCCCAGAGGAGATACCTCATTTTTCCAACAAAAGGTCCAACTGATCCTGCTGTCTACAATTATGAAGCAATGGGATACGAGAGTAGGAAAATTATCCCTGAGCAACCCTTTGAGTGGGAAGAAGATGAGCTGACCAATCTGTTCGCTGAGGCAATCATTTCCGTATCTGAGGAAGAAACTACACAAGAAGCTAGAAAACTAAAAACCTGTAAGTCTTGGGAAAAAGCTTGGGCAAAGCATTTGAACAAGAAGAAACTGCTAAAACTATGAAGGAAGAAGAAGTTGACAAGAAAAAGACAGCCACTAAGAACTTGCAAGTCCTGGGGGATATCCTGAGCACGGTTACCAAAACTGAAAAGAGCAATAAGAAAGAAGAGATCCACAACTACGATTATGCAGTTTGGGTTTTTTTTTTTTTTTTTTTTTACCAATTTTAAACTAGGTTTTAGGTTTTTGGTATTTTTTTAAAGAAAACCAAAACAAACCAATAAAAATTATGAACTAGACTTCGGTTGAAAAAAGCTAATAAAAAAGAAAAAAAATTAATCAATACAAAGTACAAATGATGAAAAGGCTACTCCTTTTCCTTCTTTCAGTTCCTCTTATTTGGCTATAAAATTTAAAATAAAAAAAAGAAATTTAAGAGAGAGTATTTTACAAGTTTTCTTCGTGGAACGGGGCTTGAACCTCGTATGGTAAGCAGTGAACAGAAGTTCGATCGCCTAGCTAATCCATTAGCTCTTTATTTATACTTTTTTTTTTTTTTTTTTTGTAACTAAACAGAAGAATAAAGTGTTTTTTTTTTTTTTCCCTCTTTCTTTTTCTCCCTCCAACCTTTTGAAAAGATATTCAATAATCAGGTAGTACGAGATTATTCAGTACTCATACATGTTAAATTTTGTCATGTATTATTTATTACATTAAAAAAATCTTCATTAATTACAAATTTATAACGCTGATGTAATAAAATACATCATATTTCAATTTAATAGAGATGAGTACTGAACAGTTGGTACTTGGTACAGCCTGACCATTGGAATTTTTTCCCTCCCTTCACCATTTTTCCAAAACCAAACATGGCCTTGCTTGTCTGCTAATTTAAGAAGTTCAAAAAAATAATAACGATATTGACAATCCACAAGGATCGCAATTAATAAAGATTTGCAATCTCTGTCTCTCTTTCGGATTTTGCCTCTGTAATGGCGACCCTACAGAGTGGATTGCTTCATTCTAATCATCTTCTTCCTGATAACTATAATTCTTCATCCCTTGAAATTTCCACTATGAAGAGATTCAACGTTTTCCGGCCAAAACTATGTTTTCATGCCATAACTGGTAAAATTTATGCTTTGAAACAATCGGGAGTGTCAACAGAGAGAAACCCATATGCCCATCTAGTTCAAACTGCTGAAAGTGCACAAAATTTGAGTAGTAATCTGGGTTTCGGACAGAAGAATGAGCTTGACAATTGTCTTTCTCTCTTAAACCTGTTCGGCGTAAAGGGTAGATGCTTCTACGACTGCAAGCAAGTCCATGGCCAGTATGCAAAGTTGGGTGCAATGAGATCAAACAGTTCGATTGGAAACAAGCTTACGATATTGTACTCGAAAAATATGGATTCATTAGATGATGCGCGTCGGTTGTTCGATGAAATACCTGAGAGAGCTGTACCGGCTTATGCTGCGTTGATAGGGTCATATTGTCGGTCTGAGAGATGGGAAGATCTGTTTGCGGTGTTTGGATTGATGGTTGATGATGGGATGCTGCCCGATATATATCTTGTACCCACCATCCTCAAGGCATGCTCTGCAGTTCAGTTATTGGGGAATGGTAAAATGGTTCATGGGTATGTAGTCAGGAACCAATTGGGGACAGATGTTTTTGTGGGGAATGCGCTCATTGATTTGTATGCAAATTGTGGGGACTTGACATCTTCAAGAAAAGTTTTTGATACGATGCAGGGGAGAGATGTAGTTTCATGGACTGCCCTTTTTTCTGCATACATGGAGGGAGGGCTTCTGGAAGAGGCAAATGCTATTTTTCAGTCAATGCAAGTTAATGGAGTGGAGGCTGATTTGATCTGTTGGAATGCCTTTGTTTCGGGCTTTGCTCGGAATGGAGAGATTGATTTGGCTTTCCAATCTTTGGAAGAGATGCAAGATAAAGGATTGAACCCGAAGGTTACTTCTTGGAATGGAGTTATTTCAGGTTGTGTTCAAAATGGATACTTTGAAGATGCTTTGGATGTTTTCAATAGGATGCTGTGGTTTCCTGAGCATCCAAATGTTGTGACGATAGCAAGCATCCTACCAGCTTGTGCCGGCATAAAAGATTTGAACTTAGGCAGGGCAATTCATGGATATGCTCTTAAAAGCAAGCTTCATCAAAACATTCATGTGGAGGGGTCATTAAGTGATATGTATTCAAAATGTGGAAGGAATGATTATGCTGAGAAAGTATTTGTTCAGGTAGAGAACAAGAACACTGCATTGTGGAATGAGATGATTGCAGCTTATGTCAACGAGGGGGATATGGATGCTGCATTAGGGCTTCTTAAATCAATGAAGAATGATGGTTTAAAGCCTGATGAGATTACATATAACACAATGCTTGCTGGTCATGCAAGGCATGGGAAGAAGAATGAGGCATATGAATTACTATCTGAGATGACCAAGATAAACTTGAAGCCAAACATCATTTCTTTCAATATTCTAATATCTGGTTTTCAACAATCTGGGCTTACTTATGAATCTCTGAAGTTGTTTCAGTTCATGCAATCACCTTCTACTAGTTGCTTATGTGTTGAAGTGCCAAATGTAACAGTACGATCAAATCCAGTCACAATAACTAGTGCTCTTGCAGCTTGTGCTGATCTAACTTTATTGCGCCAAGGGAAGGAAATCCATGGATATATAATGAAGAATGGTTTTGAGTCTAACATCTTTGTCTCAAGTGCATTGGTTGACATGTATGCAAAATGCCATGATATTAGTTCAGCAACTAAGATATTCTGGAATATTGAGGATAGAAACACTGTTTCGTGGAATTCTTTGATTGCAGGCCACATCAACAATAAGCATCCTGTAGAGGCTTTTAAACTCTTTAGTGCAATGTTGGCTGAAGGTCCCATACCAAGCTCAATAACCTTTATGATACTTCTCCCGGTGTGCGGTGATATGCCAGCTGTGAGTGTGGGGAGAGCATTACATGGCTTTATTTTGAAGAGTCAGAATATGGAACTCAACAATACCCTTGCACGTGCCTTGATAGACATGTATGCTAAATGTGGTTGTGTTGTGGATGCTAACTTGGTGTTTGACTCCGTTGTTACAGAAGATATTGCTCTACGTAATGCCATAATCTCTACTTATTCAGCTCATGGGATGGCCAAGAATGCCGTTACCTTGTTTGAACAAAGGGAAATCGGGAACTTTACTTGACAATATATAACCCTTGGAGCACTTCCTTCGGCTTGCATCTGTGATGTTTTGGCATAGGAAGGGTGGTAATATTTCATCTGAGTGGAGAATTCCAATGGGATTTCTGCCGGCATGCTCTTTAGCTATCAAAACAAATGCCTTGTGAGCAAGATGCTTGAATTGATCTGGACTACTCTCTTAGAAGGATGCTGAGGCCATTCAAATCCAGGAGGAGAGAGAGCTGCAAAAGCCTTTCAATCTTGAACAAAGTATGCTAACAATTTAATGCTCCTACGGTAACAGTTAACGACAACTGAGTGCAGCTTTCAAAATTTTTGGTACAAATATGAGCTTCAAGACTTGGGGTAAGATGGCCAGAAAAATGCAGTAGGCTGGATATTTTTCTCTTTTTTGATGTTGAAAAGAAGCTGAGCCCCATTGTCTTACTTGTGCACTGAAAAGTTACGGCATCATCCATTCAAATTCTCTCACCGTCTTGTCCATATTGTGAAGAATATAAGTGTAGGCTAAACTTATATCTAAGTTTCTAACATCATTGTAAGTTGAATATTCATGAAGGATATAAGGAAGTCACAAGTCTTCACAATTAGTTATGAAGTTGAGATAATTTGGAACTCGGGAGGATCGGTTCTGAAGATGATCGCAGCTTCATGAAAGCTCAGGTAATGGAAATGTATTGACAGAAATATATATATATATATAGATAATGGAAATGTATGGACAGAAGTATATATATCATTTTGCTCGATTGTGAGATAGTTCTTCTTCTTGTTGGTTCTTACAGGCTCACACTTTCTGGGTGTCGCATTGTGCATGCCTGAAGACAAAATGCATCATTTCTCTTTACCTAACAAACACATCACTTGGTCTTTTAATGATTTAAGGTGAGAAACCTGAAAAGATGACTTAGGTAGTGTTGGGTTTTCAATAATCTTTCCCATTAAATTGTGACATGTTTTACTACATCAATCACTTGAATTTGAAGTTAAAAACTTTTAATGAAAAAATACCATATAACAAAAGAAGGATAGAAATCACTACCAAAAAACTACCTATTACCTAACCATTGGATTTCTTCCTAAGGAACCCCTCTCTCTGTGTATGCACGCGCTACAGGGAGGAGGCTGAAAGTGGTACTACCACAAAGAAATAACTACGAAAAGAAAACCACGCTATTACCAATACGATAACAATGATTATTATGGTATCAAGCTACAGGCATTGTTACATTAAAAATTTTAACCACTACATGCTACGTGCATGCTTCCAAATAGGTAGCAGCTCCTTTAGGGGCGACCAAAGGGCAATTTCCAATGAATGTTTCTCAGACATACATATGTTAATTGCCTCCTGTGAAAACAAATAGTACTTTGTGTAAACATAGAAATACATGTCAGGACATTTGCCTGTGCAATGATAAACAAAATCAAAAACTATTAAACAACAAAAACAACTTCACAGATTGCTGATGGATTGGAGTTTCTCGCTTTAAAACTTGAGCTCATTTTGGTGCAATTACCGTTCATCTAATCCACCAGCTGAGCTGTTGTGGGTTGTCCAATGGATTTCTCGGTGGCTGCAGTTGGTTTCTTTTTACCAGGACCAGTAGAAACTTTAACCATAGCTGGTCGTACTAGCCGATCTCCAAGAAGAAATCCGCGACGGAACTCTTGAACTACAATGCCTTCCTTGAACTCTTGTGACTCCTCGCGTGCTATGGCCTCATGCACCTGTATCACGAAAAGGAAACCTAGCTTAAAAGATGACAGAACAAAATGCACAACATCACGTGTGGCATATCCAAATGAAACAAGCCACAGTCACACATTATTAGTCAGCCCTCATAAAGTGTGTTTAGAGTACATTATAAGGTTCATCAACCAGACAACCCCCATTTCTGCAAAGAGAGTACCCCTATTTTCGTAAAGACAAAGTTTGTGGCATCAGACGCAATGAAGTAAGAACCATACTGTAATAATTATTATTCTTGCACAAATGAATTTGCCGGGAGTGCAAATGAATGTTGAAACAGCCCTAGGAATCCAAGGCAAATGAAAGAGGGTAGTGGTGGTCAGATCAACTTCTGTTTAAGATATTCAAATTTATATAGATCTTCCAAATTCAAGATATATACTTGTTTATACCTCTTATCCACAGAACCAACTTCCAGGCAAGGTTGGTATCAGTTTTCACATAAAAAATAAAAATAAAAAATCCTGTGATTTGGGGAGGACCCAGTTCATTATCAGATTCTAGCTCAAAAACATGACATGTGTCCACATGAACATATGTTATCTTTGATGGTATCATTGATTCTCTTAAACTTCATCTTTGAAATCCAAAAACAAGTTCCAAGAATGAACCCGCAAGAAGCATAAAATTGATTAAACACCAATAAAAACAAAAACTTGAGCAAGTCTCAAGGGGTGCAACTTACTGAGGGATCAAACGGCTTTCCAACTGTTGGTACAGCAGCCACACGCAAGCTTCTCAAGATTTCCACAAATTGATTGTATATTCCCTGGTAACTTGTATCAATCTTTTTTTCCTTCTCTGTTTCTGGCTTAATTTGTTCCTGTGCTCTTTCAAAACTGTCCACCATGGGCAAAAGGCTCTCAATTACTTCTCCCTGGGCATCACTCCTTATTGTCATTCTCTCTTTTTCTGATCTTTTCCTAAAGTTATCAAAATCTGCTTGCAAGCGGATATATTTCTCCTTCCCAGAATTTCTCTCTGCTGAAAAAGCTGAAAGTTTCTGAACCAACTCATTCTTCTCATTTTCCACAACGCTAATCATGGCCTCAACCTCAGATATAGTCTTCTCATCTCCATCTCGTATAGCCTCCTTGTAAACATTAATAAGCATCTTCAAACTGAACGACCGTCTTGGATCTGCTTCACTTTCTGATATATTTGTATCATGTGGTTGACCCTCATCATCATTTGTCTGGCCAATTTTGATTACAACATAATTATAAAGAATAAAAAATTGAGGACAAAAAACATTGCATTCAGCTATCAAGTTTCAGTTTGGATTTATATAGAAATAGAGATAGTCATGGAAAGCAACAGGATTTCTAGGCGAAATGTCAAAATTGTCACCATCAACATGATAAAATCCAAATATCAGGTAAAAATAGTTCTATTTGGAAGGAGAACTCCAGCAAAACATAACTACTTATTTACAAATATACAGCATCTAAAATAGGACCCATCAGCCAGTACAAAAGTGAATACAAAAATCTTAAAACAATCCAAGTAACTCCACATGGGAAATACTTGTCTGTAGGTGGGCAAACATACCAATTATCCTAAGAGGCTGGTGTTGCATGGGCAGATTGAGAAGTAATAACTAAAGAAAGCAGAAAGAACATCCATCAGCTTCATTTACACATCTGGAAATCTGTAAATCTCATTCAGCACACAACTGAGGGTGCCCCAGAGAAGATAGATATTCAAATATGATCAGCAACGATACAAGTTGTGAAATGATTGTCTACCAGCTGGATGTAGGACTTCCATTAATCTAATGTTGCTGAAGATTAGTCTTTCTTTTAAAAAAAATTTTTTAGGTGTGCATGTGTAATTTTTTGGGTGAAAGTAAAGCCTAGTTTTCATAACGAGGAAAATGAGGGGCTTTTATCTTGACATCAACTCAATGGGTCCAATAGTCAATGCCAATCAATATGTGTACCAGAGATATCAATTTATACACCTATAAGGACCCTTAAAAATAAATGCCACTATGGTTTATAACATAGACTCAAAAAAATACTAGCTCCCCCACAATGACTGCCCTCCTCAAAAAAGCTCAATCTTTTATGACCTACAATTAATAAGTTCATATTTTACCTTCTAAGATTAACTCTCTAACATCCTGACCCCTACCCAGTGTTTGGCTTGATGTTTGCATTCACACATAACACACTCATTACTTCATTTTATAACAAGGAAAAATTGAAAAGGTTGGGAAAAAAAAAACATCTATTTGATATGTTACATCTCTTTGATATTTTGCAATGGAAAAATAATATGAGAGCCTCAGAAAAGGACATGAGGCCAATGTTTGTAGGAAGAAGGGAGGTATTAGTCTATTAGATTAATTAGACATAAATATGAAAAACGTAGATGAGTGAGGTATTGTGTAAGCCGTGACGCAGAAGATTGACCCTTGTGTCTTAAGAGCAAGATAAATCAATGATCATGCAGTTACACCAAAAGCACCAGCAAGACTGTACGGCGTATGATCAGAAGTTTAGGATCATGTGATCGAAGCAAACCTAGAGGCAGAAGCAGAACCTCGGCCCAGAAAGGGGATAACGACTGAAGATCACGCTTAGAGATTGCAAGTATAGTGAGAGTAGGAGTTTCCATCCATCAAGTCCATCGAGGCCTCATTTTACCTGCCAATTACAGCTGATCTGTCGGATTTAAACCTCCTGGGAATTCAAGTTCAAAGAAAGGCAGATCAAAATATAGTGCGGAAAAAGCCAAATCAAATATGAATGTGACAATAGCAGACCTTGGAATGAAAGTTGAATGTAAGGTGAAAATAGCAGATAGAAGGATGATGAGATTAATAAAAGGGAAGTTGAACACAGATTAACGGAGGAACAAGTTAATGAAAAGTTTAAGGCAGCACCCATTGGGAAGAGAGAAGAAAAGCTATTGTTGAAGAGCTTATGAGGAAAAATAGGATGACAGGCAAGGCACAGACAATGAAAAGAGAAATCAGGGCAGTGGTTTTGACAAGAAATACATTGCCATTCTAGATGGAGCAAATTTTCAGAAAAGAAAAGGAGCACAAGAGAAAAAAAACACAGGTTCATGCACCATATCTATTATAGAGAAGACTTAGTTGAGGAAATAGTGTCATGAACGTACACAGCCACAACAGACAATGAAATGTAAATTTTTGAACCAGATGCTAAGAAAAAGACAAAATTGCAATCGATCTCTAACTAAGCCCCAATTCCACTTTAGTATGGAAACACTGTTTGAAAGTCAAACTCAATAACACATGCTCATCACCCAAATAAAGACTAAATGATAATAAAGTAATTCTAGAAGCGTTTAATGATGGAGGGACCATTGGAACGAAAGTAGTCTTAGAGACTGACATAGCTTGTAGCATAATGCATAAGCAGGGCCTGCACCAGAATGGTGTATATATTGTTCTTATTTTCAAAAAGACTGATCAAGTTTTTCAATATTCTCCAATTCATTTACATCCCAATAATTCGTCTAATTTATTAGTTAACTACAAATCCAATTGACTCTAGAAAATGGCCTCATCTGACAATGAATTTGGCAAATATCCTTGGGATATATTGATCGTCTTCTTTTTCAACTGGTCACAAGCTAAACCACAAATTCACTCTCTTGCAAGGAATATCATAGTAGTTACAAAAACTAAATTCTAAGCCATATGTTTAATCTATACGCATGCTCAAACTCACTGCACCTTGACCCAATATGATCACCACTCCTATTGATTTGGGTAGATTATATTGTCTTCAGGGTCCTCATGATCACAAATATGTCTCCATGTGTTTTGACACAATTTCATCTGAACCAAATGGCATATTCTAGAGATTGGCTAATCTCATCAAGTGTCCATCTTAAACCAAGCTCCCCCAATTCTTGTATAGTGAGTTCTCAAAAAACCTAAGGTTAAACAACAAAAGAACCTAACGTTAAGGAAGATAATAACTGACACTGACTTTGCGCTTGAATTGGCTATAGTTTGTGGAAGATATTCATAAATGTCCTCAAACTATCCCAGGGTGAATGTTCAATTTCTGGGAAGACTTCTCCTCTTTCAACAATGAAGTTGTGAACAACAAATGTAAGTCTCAAGCTATCATTTCTTTCAACTTCAAATGGTAAGGGTGATGTTACAGCGAAGATGAACTTTTATAGAAGTAACAGCTGACATTGATGTACCTATACATATAAGACAACTATATCGGTATATGTAATTCCCATAAGAGCTGTCCGGGTTGATTCATGAGAGAGGTCACCAAAACGATAAAGTAATGTCTTATGTATGTATACATAGAGAGATTTAACATTTCAAAGAAAATAAGAGAGAGAGACAGAGAGAGAGAGAGAGAGAGACAGAGAGACAGCGAGAGAGAGAGAGGGGTTGATAGCCATATTCCATGTTTCAACACAACATGAAAAATTTACGAAAAACAAATAATGAAAATTCAAAATGTGGTCGAACTCAATGAAAAAGGGCATCAATATTACGGTGAACAGCATAGAAAGGAATATAAATGCTTAGCAAAACTAATTGTCAAAAAAAAGAGCACTATGTAAGTATATACATAGAGAGAGAGAGAGAGAGAGAGTACTTGGGAAGTAGAGTCGTGGACTGTGAGAGAGGATGCAAACGAACGCCTGTAATTGGTGCTGTTATTGAACGGAGACGAATTGGAAAGATTAAACCCTAAAATATAAGGTATATTGCTGCTAAGAAGACGGTGGGGGCGATGACGGTGGGTTTGAAGAGCTACAAGGGTTTTGACTTGTTGTTGTTGGGTTTTAGAGCCAGAGGGAGAGAAGCGAGGACGATTGTAGTAGAGAGAGACGTTGTTAGAAAGAGAAACAGCCATCGGGAAGAAATCCAATCTCTGTCTGGCGGTGGCGGTGGCGGTGGCGGTTGTGGGGCGGTCTATTTAGGATCTCGGAAAGGAAAGGGCTTCTCACAGTACACGGACCGGTCGGAGAAAAGAAGAAAAAAAAAAGATAATACGAGAGGTTTCCTGGGGGTTCATGTCTTGACGTCTTGATTTAGACCTAACTCCCGACTCGGAGTCTGTTCTCACGCTAATGTTTGGTACGGAGGAGGAAATTATATATATATATATAGCTATATATTTATCTATAGGAGGTAAAGGTAGAGCTTGTTTAGAATTAAACTGATGGATCACCCACTTCTCCAAGCTGTGTGGTTGGTGAAAGGAAATAAGTGTTTAAAGCTTGTTTAGAACTTGAGAAAAGGGGAAGAAATGGAAGACAAAATAATTAAAAAAATTTATTTTTTTGTTTAATTATACGTAGGAAAAAAAAAGAAAAATAAAAAAATGAGAACAAATAAAACTCTAACTCCTACTTTTCTTTTATTTTACTTCATAAAATCAATCAAAGAAGAAAAAATAATTTTTTATTTTTTTCTCTTTCCTTTTTCTAGCCTCCCCTCCCCCAAGTTTCAAAGGAACTGTAAAGTAATGTTTTCAAATTAGTTTTTTATTACACCCTTAATGTATAAATAGCTAGAGGAGTATTTTAATGTAAAGGGTAAAAATATGATTTCACCTCATATGTTTGGTAGGATGTCATTTCCCTTCCACTGGTCGGATTCTCTCTCCTTCCCTCGTCCCTTTCCCATCCATCCTCCTCCGCACCAAACAAGAGAAAACCCTTCCAAATGGAACATAGTTCTTACTCTAAAATCCAAGAAAGACCCTTCATAGTTGGGATGATTCTATACAGTTCAAGTGAATAAGAATAATTATCTTTCACTATGTACCCTTTGCAGGTGTGAATTGTGAAAGAAATGCATTCTCTTGTGATGTGAGCCAATTCACAAAGTTAGGTCTTATGCAAGCAGCATAAAAAGGCCAGTAAGTCAGTTCGTGATCCCTCCCGTCCAATGCCAGTAAACCCTAAACCAATGAGATGCAGAGGGCCTCCCATTTTTTGTTTAAAGAGTATGAAAGTTGCAGTCCAAAGAGCATAATTCAGCTAAAAGGGAAACATAAAAAAAACACAAAACAAAAGAAGCATCAAGCATATCAGAAATCCGTTTCAGAGCTACCACAACATGAAAAGCAATACCCTATGGGCATTGCCGCACTAGCAACAAAATCAGGTATCTTGCAGTTCTCCAGAATGAAACTGCTTGCAAGTACAAAGCCCTTCCTTTTCGATGAGTTCTGGCCAAAGGAAAACTACCATGGAGGCTTGACTCAGCATTGAACTGCACCATAAAGTTATCAACCTTCCACAAACTGAGCTTATGCTAGCTCTGCGAGTTCTTCACTTGAAAGACCCACCACCACAAATACAAGAGCTAGGTCTCCTAGCTCAAAGGGAACAGATTTAACACTCAATTTCATTCTCAAAACTAAGCACACCAAATCAATTATTTAAACATGTCAATCCCAAGTTCCCAACAGCATCCCGATATAAAACTCATCCCAAATATACACAATCAGATTGCTTAATAAGTTATTCTGGATGCATTACCTTCCCTTGAACTTAAAAATGAAATTGTTGCCTGCTGATCTTGAAGGAAATAAGCAACTTGTACCCATTTTTCCATGAACAGAGGATATCAAAATCTGAGACATCATATAAAGCTGTTTTGCAAATCTATGTGTCGATTAAACACTAATAACTATGTCTACAATAGTTTTAAATCCCAAACAGCAAATTAAAGCAAACCATAGACAAGTAACTACTGCAAGACTCGGACTAAAAAAAATCTACCTGTCCATTAAACACTAATAACTATGTCTACAATAGCTTCAAATCTCAAACAGCAAACTAAAGCAAACCATAGACAAGTAACTACTGCGAGAGTCAGATTACAAGTCAGCTTCCTTCCTGCCTTTAGTACCTGTAGACCAAAGATGTAATGGAGAATATAAGACAAACACGGTAGTTATGAAAATTCGTTACTCAACACTCGTAGCAACAGAAATGATGTACAAGCTTCTCATCTACATAATCAGTAATCACAAACAGAAGAAAACGTATGGGTGTGACAGAAATCAAGTCTATGACTTTGAGGATTGAACCGAGTCCGCTTCAAAGAGAAGATGACAAAACCACACAAAACAGTTGGGGTAAATTACACTTTCCACCCATACAGCTTGCGGTCAATCTGACCTCGGTCCCTGACTTTTCAATTGTGATAGTCAACCCCCTCCATTTACATTCAAGTTGCAATGTGGACCTTCTGTCAGCTGCCGATTGTCCAGCTCATGTAAAATGTCCACGAAGTACTACAATGCGATTTTGTATTTGTTTGTTCGACTGACTGACTCAAATCGATTGGGCTTCGTTCCAGGACCGTAACCATTTATCATTCCGATTACTTCATCCATAAACCTTTTTTTATTATTTTAAAATACCGGTACGCTCTAAAAAAAAGTCAAGGATAAGCTTGCAGTTCACCTGCCCAATGCCAATGATACGAGTAGTAACTTTTTTGCCCTTAATACAATCACAAGCATAAAAAATGAAGTTATTACAATTACCTCCCTTGTACTTTATACATAATCTCACTTTAGTCCCTCCAGAACTATTTCCGTTAGATGGACAAACAGTGGTTGACGGAAGGTTCACATTGCAACTTGACTGTATGTATAGGTTTTATTGTTAAGTGGGATTCAATGTAAAGTTCAAGGGTGATAATTGTAATTTACTTGATGTTTATAAACAAGACAATTCTTAGGTTAAATTCAGTTTCCAATTTTATGAGACCTTGTAGATACAAGGTCAACACATAATGACCATATAAAGTTACATTTTCACAACTAACGCAATCCAAGCATCCAGACAGTTACTGTATTATGTAGTGTCAACAAAGACGACAGACATTCATAATTACAGGTTAGGACAGCTTACAAGGAACTTATGACATGGCATTCATTCACATGAGAAAAAGTTAGCCAATGCAGAAGAGAACCAGGTGTTAGAAAGCACTTGGTTCTGCAGTCTTCAAATTGTTTGATTCTGGGAAAAGTAAATTCTGTATTAAATAAGGAAAAACAATGATTAAATTTTACATTTCATGACATATGCATTAGCTTAACTCACACCATATCATGTAGTCATTACCTAAATATAACAACTCGTAGAAATTACAAATTTATATCTTGCCACAGTAAAAAGATGTTGTCATGGTTTTAAAATTCATGAAAATTCAGATTCAGACCAGTTGACCAAATTTGACTTGGCCATCTAATCTTATAACATTCAGTAAAATTCGGATTCGGAATTCGGGGAAAAGACGGATTTTTAATATCAAAATTTGACCAAAATTCTTAAATTTTGGCTGAAATTCATACAAATTTGGTCAAAAATAATAATGATTTAAATTTTGAAAATTCCCAAACGAAGCCGTAAACTCCAAATTGGATGAAAATTCACATTTTTAAACCATGCATATCATGTAGTTTGGTATTTTTTCAGCTATTTATTTCTTTATTGAGATAGGTCATGCAGATTGAAATAATGGAATTTACTTTTAACAGAAAAGGACAATACATATAAAATTCAAAAAAGTTTGTTAGATAAAGATGGAGCATATAAAAAGTCAAGGATCAAGCTGTCCCAACAGACTTCAGATAACAATAGCATAATTGAAGTGAATGTAAAGAATGCATCCCCTTCTACCAATGTCCAGCATAGAATAGCAGGGAAACTACATCTACATGTAACGTAATAATATTGTTCAGCACATTATCTAGTTCCAAAAGTATTTGCATTACTGGGATATTCTTCAGCACATTATCTAGGTCCACAAATGTTTGCAATATTGGGATGCCTGATAAGGAGAAGGCATAGGAACAGAAAAATCCTAACAGTGTTAAACAATAAAAGGACGAGAGAGGGAGTCCGAAAGCCACAAAACCCTTGTCCTGGAACATGGTGCCTATTATAAGGGCTAACCAAAAAGCATTTGCAGCCAACACAAGTTCTTCAGATAAGGGTCCATTTAAAAGTTTCCCAATATTTTCAAAGTATCATATATGAATCTGGTGATTGTGTTGCCAATTAGCAAAACCCTTTCTTCTTTCTATGTTTCCTTTTCGTCTGAACCATAACCAATTTACCAAAGCTTTGAAAAGCAAAAGTAATTTGACAAGGTGAGAGGTTAATTGATGTATAAAACTGTAAGCGTGCTTGCATCTGCATGTTTCATCAAATGATCAACGGTTTAGCATAATTGAAACAGAGACATGTATACCTGTACAGCTTCAAATTTGAAAAAGTTGAAGAGACCTCTAATTCATAAAGAACAGGCTTCAACAGCTGAGGCTCTTTGGCATTGGACATCAAGCCCATCAAGTAGTTTTGTGTAAGGATAAGTCAAAGAAAGATCCAGTGAATTTTTCACACCTTCAGATTCTTTGAACATTTTACTGCCATTATCTTCTGTGCAACCAACATCATCAAAGCCACTCTCCATGGGATCTTTTATGTGAATTATCTTACCAAACAACTGGAAGGAACCCAAACCAACTTTTGTTGAGTTGCAGCCCCGTTTTCCAACTAGCTCATTGCCAAAGAAATGCACACTGCTCTGACTATCGGGTGACAAATTGTCAGACCGTGAACTGCCAATGTTCAACTCCGTGGACACAGTTTTCAATTTTGGTGCCATGTTGTTGCCAAAGAATTTCTCACTGTACATCTGATGGGTATTTTCACTTATGAAGTTGGATAAACTGGATACACAAAATGGATCATGCCTGGCTCCCTGCATGCCAGCAGGAAAAGAATTGTAATTCATCAATGATGGGTTCAAGCTCCCTGTCATAGAATTACTTAATCCTGTGATAGGAAAGAAGAGGTCTCCCTCTCCATCAGGTGGCAACCCAAGGTTCTGAGGAACTCTGAATTTCTTTGCGGGAGGGAATGTAGAATGGGGCGGTGGTGTGGGCACAACATACTCAACTTGCCAAGGGCTCACTCTCTTCACATTCTGCAGAACTTCAGGATCGTCCCACGTAACCTGCAGCAGAGAGAACCATAACAACTTCAGGCTAGTTAAGAAGGAGAATGTATCTTCCCGGAGAAGCGGGAGGGGTGGTTGTTAATAGAAGTAGCATCATTTCATGTTCACTAAAATATTTCTCTCAAAAAAATTAAACCAGATGAGCTCTTTGTAACTTGGTAAAAAGTGGAGCTTCCCCAATTCTGTTCTTAATGACAATAAGATTAAGGCAAAGTGAATTTAAAATGGTCAAAACAAAGGAAGCATAGTAGCCCTGTCTTTCTGAAACTACAAAGAAATCATGATACTCCTTACTTCCGCAATTATACAATGCTCAAGTCACCTTAAGTTGGTAAGTTTATCTACCTGTAACATCTAATTCCACTAACAAGAATTAATAAAGGAGTTGTTAATACCGAGAGAGAGAGAGAGAGAGAGACACACACACACACACACAGAGACTGAGTCACAGACAGGAAATCTCCGATTGACTGACTTTGAAAATATATTCTCTTTCGTCACAGACTATCAGTTCATACTTTACACGGCAACTAAGCATAAAACTTGTTTACTTGCAAAGTATGATGCATTGATATGTCACAAATAAACCCTACCTTCAAATTACACAAAATGAAGGACAATTTGATCAAGACTTACATGCCATGGACAGAACAGGCAAAGAGGCATATGCACATTTGAACAAGTCAACGAAATTTATTTGGCCTCATTAAATGTTAGAATTTTCTCTTTCTTCGCATACCCCAGTGAAAATCATACTTCAATGGGTAATGAGCTCATCATTTACCTGAGGCCACTAAAATGAAGGTTCATACTATTATGCTGTTTACAAATAATGGAGATCACAAATAGATTCCATTACTAGGAGTGAGATTTCAGTAACAACATGCCCAACGACATTTCATTCATGTGTTCACAAATCTTGTCCCAGAACCAATATTTCCAGCTAGTGCAGCAATATATTTATGTTGTCAGATGGGGGAGAAAGAGAGGGAGAAATAGAGAAGCCTTTTTTCTTCACTTACTAGGTTGTCCAATCCACCAGCACAGATTCCATCCAGTAACAATAAAATATAATGCTTATCTTTAAATTTTCTATAGATGTTTAGCCTATTTTGGTATAACAAGTCAAAACTAAAATCCAAGTTCAATGCATTTGACCAAGTTGAGAGATCATATTGTATAAGATATCATTATGAAATCAAATCACATTCATTCCTTCAAATTCATATCTTGATACATATAATCTGTTTAAAATCAAACCAAACTTATGTAAATCAAATTAAGAATCAAAACCATTTTCAGCTACTATAACGATGTATCCATTCCACATGCATGCATACACAGACACATATAATAGGAATGAAATTGTAACTACATCAAGTAGCCAGACTATTCAATTAGTTCATATTTAAAACTAAATATGCATAACATATTTTTCAGATTCCCCCTTGGTGGCCAGCCCACACATGTAGTCGACATTCTAGAAGCTAAAAGCCCAGATAACCCGGCACCTGGGTGTGATACGCATGCTCAGCTGTCCTAGCGGATTAGTCGCACCAAAGGTGGGACTAATTCATATAATTATGAAACCAAATCACATCCATTGCTTCAAATTCATATCTTGAGACACATAGTCTGCTTAAAATCAAACCAGAGTTATGTAAATCAAATTAAGAATCAAAACCATTTTCAGCTACTATAACGATATATCCCTTCCACAAGCATGCACACACAGACACATATACTAGGCATGAAATTGTAACTACATCAAGTAGCCAGACTATTCAATTAGTTCATATTTAAAACAAAATATACATACTATATTTTTCAGATTCCCCATTTGTTTTATTCCCAGATAACCCAGCACGGGGGTGTGGTGGGCGTGCCCAGCTGTCCTAGGGGATTAGTCCCGACTCCCGACTCCCACTGAAGGTGGAGATAACAGTGCTCACGAATATATATATATATATATATATCAAGTGATTGTTTAAGTTCTTGTAATAATTTTGAACAGGTGCCCATTCATTTCGCAGAGAACTTAAATTGCAATAATATCGATTGTCATTATTAAGATTGCAATTTCAGTAATTTAAATAAAGTCCCTTAAGTAATTCTCTTGATTGTTAGTGCAAATGTTAATTATCATTCAGATGGGAATAATTTTCATTCCCAGTTAATTCAGACCAATATTGCCTTTCAAGGAAAGCAGGTAGCCCGAGCATTTGCCTTGATGAAATATTTTCCAAACAGCTTAGTTTCATGAGGAATAAAGTCCTTAAAGATAACAGTACTAGTGAAGCTACCTTAGATCCAATACAATCAATTCCTATGACAAGTCAGCACCATATATCCAAGAATGATTAGTTATGCTTATTGATTTCTACCAACAGGAGATGCTGACACAGCACAAAGGCTGCACTTGAAGCATTGATTCCGGTACGTTCATTTCCACTATATCCGAATTCATAAAGCCACTAGCATCTTTAACTAACACTTTCACAATTCTGGAACACATATGTCCAATGTGCAGTGTACTCCATAGTTGTAGAAAAGTACGGGGATAATGTTATCTTATTTTATCCCTCATCAACAACAGGCAGAGCACTCACTTACTTTATCCAAGCAGAACAGCTGCCTATTTTTCTGCTCCTACAATCAAGTAAGACATTTCCCAACTGAACATATGCATTTAGGAAGCCTGTGAACAAGATATTCATGTACACCCACGTTCGATGTATTTTGACACCCTCAATGTCCCTCTACCCAAACAAATGCACAATAAATCCAAAGGTGTTGCACTGTTTGTCAAGAAACTCTTATACCATTACTGTCTCAGTAACCAGAACAAAAATTTGTATGCTGTCAGCATTCATTAGTTGTCCAATTTTAGAGACAAAGGCAAATCTCTAACAATAATAGGCTTGACTGTGGGTTTGTGAATGATGTGCTCAAGCTTTACCCCCTGGCATTGTACTGTCAGCACCCTTCCAGTTATGGAATGTATAACAAAGTCACATATTATCAATAATGCACTCAATGGCAAGCCCAAGGCAAGTTAGATGTGAAAACAAATGGGACAGAATTTATGATGGCTACTATCAAGCCTAGTTGGTTTATCTTTAACATGGCTGAAAAGAGGGTTTCGGTCGCTCAATAGCCAAGTAAACCATATACTTAGCTCTGATTATAAGATTCACATTCCCTTTGGGCAACGGGCCAGTATGGAACATTGCTGACAGCTTTGGGAAATGGGCCTGAGCCTGATACTTCTGTTAACATGCTTTAGAAACTACTTATTATTATCTCATGTGTGCCATAAGACTTGTTAAGTTGGGTTGATGCTGTCGCTTGTGGAGGCTGACCTTTCTGTGACTTTGATGGATGTCAAATAATAATTTTCCATTCTGAAAATTCAGTGCACAAAGTTTCGTGAATTCCTTGAATTATCCTTTCTGAGTAGACAGATGTGAATCCTTAATATTTGACACAAAAGTTTTAAACTTGAGCTTTCCCACTTTTAAAATGATGGAAATCCTAAAACTTTGGCTATAAATTTTCAATGGAACTTTTGCTTCCACACACACCTAGGTGGAGGCATGCTCTAATGTCAGGTTATAGGGAAGTAGCTGCATGTGTTCCTTTGGATCCATGTCAAAACACAATACTCTTGTCCAGCCCAGAAATCGTTACACCTTCAGGTTCAACGTTCTATAAATTCTATTGTGTGCGTAGAGGCATCAAGAAAATCAAGTGAGTTAAACTCCCAAAAATAGACATAACTTTGTCCCGTGGCCCAGCCTACCCAATCCCCCACACACCCCAAAAGTACATAGATTTCTATTTTCCGATAAATCAAAAGTATATGACATATATATTGTGAAATCCATGCATTCATTAGAAACATTTAGTTCGATTATATGTTAATTATCTTAAACAAGGTGCTTGTGTGACATGGTTTAAATGTCCATAATCTTTTTGTATTTGCATTTATAATTAAACTTGATTAATTAACTTAAGTGAGGATTAATTATCGCCAATCAAGCTACTACGTGTCCTAATGTTTAAGTGCCAAATAGGCGTTTGCTTCACTATAACTTAGCTACGTGCTTCATCTACACCATAGGTGAGTGTTTGACATGTGTAATATGAGATACAAGATTATATCTATAGTTCAAAAGAAGATAGGAGAGAGAAGCGAGGTGCTTGTGTGGTAACAAGTGTTCGGTAAAAGAGGAAACATAAGAATAGAAGAGAAAGAGAAGAGATTGAAGGAGAAGCTTGTGTACCCTTTGCTTGAAGTAAGGAATATATTTTATGTTTGTATTTCTTTCAATGAATTGGTAAGAAATCTCTTTAAAAGCAGTATATGTTAGGAATTTGTGTTAAGAATCACATGTTGGGAGATTAGAGTCTAATGATGTTGTAAGTCCAAAGATTGATGAAGGAATGTGAACTATTGTGAATTTTGTAGCATAAGTTAATAAGAGATGTGCATATTCATAAGGGTCATGCTTCCATATAGTTGATTGTGAATAATGGTAAGAACTTTAATTTTTCTCATGTTTGAATGTCTAGGAGTTGACACTTCTTCTTTAAGTTTCTATCTATCATTGGTAGGTGTCATCTCTTATGATGAGGAGTTATGAGCAATGTACTTACATGCATTGTGTGCATTAGTAATGATACATAATTTTGGGAGGTAATTGGAATCAAAATTAACTTGAATCATATGTAAGCATACATTTTAAGCGCAAGAACATAGCAACGTGAAGTTATTACTCATTGCATCATATAGTTTGGCTTGTGTTAGATTCAAAGAGTCTTACGCCCACTTAAGCTCTGTCCAAGGATAATTAGTCGGCTTTTGGTGTAAGATGAAAACTTAACTATTCTATAATTATGAATATCATGTTTCTTTTATGCAGTGATACGGTTTTATTTTGGAAGTGCTTTGTATTAAACATCTCCAATTATTAGATCAAGTATGTTTCTTTAAATGCAATGATGGACTCATGCTATTATAGCCTTGTTATGCCTAGCTTTCAAGCTTAATAAGGAAGTGTCTTTGCCTAGCTTCTAGGCTTAATAGGGAAGTGGATGCCTTGCTTAGGAAAGAATCCTTACAATTGAAAAAATAATGAATGGCTCCAGACTCCGCCAACAGCAGTAGTTGAGCCAATAATTAAGGTAACAATACTGTCATAACTTTGGTTGAAGGATTATC
Source organism: Euryodendron excelsum (assembly GCA_033060915.1). Classification (NCBI taxonomy): domain Eukaryota; kingdom Viridiplantae; phylum Streptophyta; class Magnoliopsida; order Ericales; family Pentaphylacaceae; genus Euryodendron; species Euryodendron excelsum. The sequence goes on along the minus strand of CM065389.1, from coordinate 21,847,737 downwards.
AACACTTGGCTATATGGAATGAGTTTGTTGAACCCAAAATGGTTGTTGATTACAATTTGATTTCAAGACAATCATCTTTCATTGATAAATTAAATTATATCCTTATTATGGATGATTTCTATTAATATATTCTTCCAGTAAGTTACTTGAGTTTAACCTTGATCCACAACTGTTTTATATGTTTTTTATTTATGTGATTTCAATATAATCACTAAGCCCATGGTTTGCTTACTCATTTTATGGAAATACATTTCAAGTGTGCAGTACTAGAAGTAGTCCACTGAGCCGTTGGAGTTTCAGATAGGCAGAGTTTATAAGCAGTGCTCAATATTTATTTTGTTATCTTGTAGTGAGATGTTTGGTACATTATTGTACATATGTTGTGGGTAGTGAGTCGTTGGTTCAAGGTGAGAAACCTAGATGTTTTATAACTGAGAATAGTAATGTATTGCCATATATTTTAGTACTTTGATACCACGCAGTGGTTTGTCTTTTTATTTTATCTTTAATTAGGTTATCTGCCATCAATTATGTGTGGGAGTTAGCAAGTTTTGCCACATCACATTTTAGGGGAGGTATAATCAACCCAACCGGGATGGGGCGTGAAGCATATATACCAATATATAAAAGCAAAAGAAGTTGGGATGGGGCGTGAAGCATATATACCAATATATAAAAGCAAAAGAAAACTTCTTCCCTGCTTCTCTCGCTGATGGAAGGGAGACAAACAATTCGTAGCTACAGAGAGCTTAAAATCAAAGCCATCCAACCACCTTTTGAACAGCAACTCAGTTTTCATTCCAAAAACCCCTCTTGAATCTATAATTAAAGAAAGTACAAAGGAGGCAAGCAAAGAAGTTACACTTCCTATCCATAACTTCAGAACTTTGTCTAAACCATAGATTATACACAGCAGCTGAGATTTCAAATACATCGGGTTCAGGCGAGATAATCTACGAAAGGTCGGGCTCGGGCTCGGGCTCGGGCTCGGGCAAGTACAATTCCGTTACTATTTTGTTATTCAATTTTTCTTTTCTTTTTGGGAAAAGATGTTGATATCATCTTTAATACCTTCGAAGTTTTTAATATAGCCATCATGCCTTGTTCTCTATTTCTCATCCCAATTTTAATTGAATGGCAGTTTTGGACCCACCTATTCTAGCTCACCATAAGCCACACTTCACCAAAAATGTATCAATTGATTTGGGTCATAATTCCTTTTTCTTTAATTTTAATGATTAAGACACGTACACCCGTGTCCTAACAAAGACTTGAACAATGCACCTTCCCCTGCAACGGTCAAAGGAGATACTAATCAAGCTATAGGTGGTACAACCTCATATAGACCACATAACACGCTTTCTACAAAAGTTCAAAATTCACAAACTCACCTATAATAGATCACACCCTTGACCATTGAACCTAAATAACTTGAACAAGTTCTCCAAAAACTGAAGCAAACATCCACTGAGTAATAAATCGTAGCCAGTGCAGTCATCAATTTATCTACAGGAACATCTGTTAGATTGACAAGGCCTCATCTAAAATCCTCTTACAAATCCTTCATCCTCATACAGTACAAACCTCAATGACATGAACTATGAGGGACATAATCCATTAACTCTTGGGTAGATGAAGAAGCATCTGTTCCAAATTATCTTCAATTAACTTGCTCAAAAAAGTTATGGCCCCAATAACTTTGCTCTCCACTATAACACACACCTTCACTTCATGAAATTCACTTTCAAGAATCAGTATTTGTTTGCTGTTCTACCAAAAGGCCAGACACCAGCCACCAAATCACTATCAAAGGGGTATGTACCATTACCACAATAAAATAATTCTAAGTAGCAAATGAATAACCTAGCTCCAGATTAGAAAAGCCACAATGACCCCTTTGCATATAACGATAAAGTCATTGCATCAAGTGATTGGCAACTTGAAATAGTATGTATAAACCAAAGGTCTGAATTAAAAGTCAGCATAATGAAAGAAATGGAGTACATCAACTAAAGCCTGTCAAAATTTAAAGCTCAGACAATTCCACCTTGGGGATCCGATCACATCCATCAAGGATCAAAAAAATTTCTGTCCCCCTATGAACAGCCAAAATGTTTCTGGTTACTAGTGAATTGCTACAAAATGTGGGTGGAAAAATGAAATTCGCATTTTCCATCTACACAGAGTTGCATCTAGGAACTTAACCCTACAAGGCTTTATCAGAATAAAAATGACAATAATCATAGAGCTTCAAAAAAGCATCATTCAAGTTTTTATGTCATAAAGGGGAGACTATAGGACTGAAACACAACCATAAGGCCAATTATCTCCACTTTCTCCAAAATTCAAACACAATGAGGAGAATGAAGAAGAAGAGCTGGAACATAAATGGTAGAGGAAGAGCTGCTTGTCCAATTTAAGTTGCTAATTTATACCTAGACCAGCAAACTGAATTAGCAAGGTTGTTATTGTATTGTTCTTGGTGAAAATATCTACTTTGTGTATACATGCACTGATAAGTATCTTATTCATGTGTTATGTTACCTAGATTCAGGTACAGGTGTCGGGTGCGGGTGCGGGTGTGGGTGCGGGTTTGAGTGGCAGATTTATTTAATTCTCATGTCCAAGACACTTAGACACTGCTAAATTTCATACTTGTTAAATACTTATTTTGTTTTTTTAAAGATAAAATTATATTTATTTATAAGCTAAAATATAGTATTTCATACATAAAATATAAGTCCTATACTTAGTTCTGTAGTAAACTCAAGTATTTATACATATTTGTTGTATGTCCAACTAGCCATATCAAATACATATCTTATACCCTTATCCAAGTGTCGAGTGTCCAACACAGATATCTCACATATTGAGAAGAGTTCAGGTAACATAGTTCATGTGTGTTAGAAAACTCATGGCCATTTAAGTCAAGGTGTATAAATTATGCTAGTCAAGCATTACACGGGAATTAATCTTCAAAATCTTTAACTTGTTCTTACCAAGATAGAGTTATTTGACATTATTTTGATGAACGATTCCCAAAAAATATGTATTCCCAGGCAGAATATGGCAAATAAAATGAAATTTTTTATCCTTGGCATCCTTCCATCCTAGTAGCTTTATTTGCACTTTTTATTCGAAACTCTCATCCCAATGCCAATACACCATCCTAGTAAAGATTCTACACGACCCCTGGAAGTGTAAGAGACGAGAAACTTGATTCTTATTTGCCCAGTGACCAAAGCCTGTCTTACTTAGGAGCTTTATCAGCCCCAAATTTATTTCAAGAGCCACAAAGCAACTTTCAAATTCTGGTAGCGGTGGGCAATATTTCGTAAATCTAATTTTCTACATCAAGAAAAAACCTTCAACTCCAATAAAAAGTTTCATTGTTCGATAGTTGAAGCCCCATGCAGGTTTCTTATGTGAGAGTCAGCAACCCAGCTACTGCAAATGTAAGATGTTTAGTTTCGTGATAAATAATTTTTTTTTTGCCCATTGGGTTACATAGTTCGGTGCCTAGTGCCTCCTAACTTGATCTTCTCCTACAACCTTATAATTCAAGACTTTTAGGAGATCATTGTGCAAAGCAAATAACATTCTTAGATTTGTTTAGGTGAAATTTTCAAAGCTTGGGCAATCCAATCATTTTACCATTTTCCTATATGTGTAAATGTAAGATGTTTAGTTTCGTCATAAATAATTTTTTTTGCCCATTCAGTTACATAGTCCGGTGCCTAGTGCCTCCTACCTTGATCTTCTCCTGCAACCTTATAATTCAAGACTTTTAGGAGATCGCTGTGCAAAGCAAATAACATTCATAGATTTGTTTAGGTGAAATTTTCAAAGCTTGGGCAATCCAATCATTTTACCATTTTCCTATATGTTTTTGGTGTTCTAGAATTTTCTTATATGTTTTTAGAAGTTCTTAATTTATATCAATCTATATACACAATACACCTTATTGTAAATCATATATCAGATCCTATATCTGATCATAAAGACACCCCAAACAGATACAAATAGGGTCCCGGTCTAACAGCATGCACTTAGCACTATGCTTGTTTTAGGCAAAGCACTCCAACTACATTATTGGTTCAACCTATTCGAATGAGCAAATGAAGAGCAAGGACCAGATAATAATGTCATGAAGTCGTGCTAGCACATATATTTTATAAATATAAGCAAATCCATGCATATCAAAACTGAATCCTTCTCTGTATTCTATTGGGTAGCAAACAAATCTCACATTCAATTCCTTGGTGTGATTGCTTTATCGTCTTAGATTCCATTTAAAATTTCAAAATCATTACATATCAAACGAAAAATTCCAGAGATGCAATTATGTTACATGAAAGAATAGTTGAAGTTAGTTAAACAAATTGGACGAAGTTTATAGGGAATACATACCTGAAGCATCCGCCATGGAGAGCCACGCCATGGACTGTTATCTGGGACCATACTCGATGAAACCATTCCCTGAAACCATGTCATCCTTGATGAATCCTCCGTCTCCATGGTCATCTTAACCCTCATCCCTGCGGTCCAGAACACATTCAGTGACGACTCCACTGTCTCTGCCTTCACCACAAAGTCCGCCCACCCCACCCTTGGATAATACACAACCTCAAAGGGCATCCCCTGTGCTGCCAACTCGGCAGCCTCTGCGACAGAGTCCGCAGAAACCCTCCCCCTCCCACTCCTCGAAAACCCCTCTTTCCCTCCAGCACCACCACCTCTGCCACCACCGCTCTCCTCTGCCTTCACTCTCACCGACCCCACAGGACAATTCCACCTCCCACCACAATCCGCATTGGACCGCACAGCCCTGCGCACCCCAACAAAAAGCTCACCAGTCCGTCGGTTCCTCATAAACACGACGGAATCCCCAGCAATCAACTTCTTGTGATTCACAAACTTGCTCCAACCAGTGGTCAGCAAATGCCGACGCGGCGTGCCACGGTAAATATGCCGGAACTCCCAGACCATGCCGTGCACATCCCTAATCAATACCGTCTGCACAGGCGGGTCCGCAGCAAAGTTCAGCGGCGGAAATATCGAATCCGCGCAGAACCTCGGCACTGAGAACCCTCCCCCATTGTTCGCATCCGACGGCGTCAGTATCTTCGCGAACGACACCGCTGCCTCGTCATCATTTCCATCCACATCACCACCACGGCTATATTCTCGCCTCCTTTCGCCATGCGACCGGTCGATGGGGACCAGGCGGATCCTGGCGAATACCTCATCAGTCTCAGGGTTCGCGAGGAACAGAACGACAGCGACGCGGCAGAGGATCAACGGCTGAGACGAGACTAGAGGAGAGAAAAATGGAGGGGACGAGGACTGCTCGGCGTGGCCTTGGGGGAAGTAGTAAACCCTAGAATCGACGGTGGGGATTTGAACGGAGTTCCCAGCACAGGCTTTCCAGATAGTAGGGTCCACTTGCCGTAACTCAGTAGCGGTCGCCATTGCTAGGGTTTCGCAGGAACTGACGAACGAGGCAGCAATTTATACGTATATGCAGAGAGAGAACGTGGGAATGGATGTTAGGGTTTTTTAACATACGTCTCTCTGTTTTCTCTCTTTCTCTCTCTAACACTCAGTGTCTGATCGAGCGCGGAGAGTTGCTGCAGCTAATAGAGAGTGTGTCCAGAGAAAGAGAGAGAGAGACGTCTTGGGAGTTGGGGTCGGGGAACGGGCACGGAAGCAAAAGCGGAGGTATTGGCGGATTAAATATGCCCATCAATTATCAGAAAATTACAACGCTATTCACAAATACGATCACTCACGCTCTAAAAGATGGCGCGTGAACCACACTTGCTTATCATGCATTCCGTGCCTTATCAGACCTCTTAACCAAATTTAATGGGTCAGAACATTGCTAATAAGGCGCGTGCAGCACACTCTCGGTGACAGCTGCAAAGAAATGCTTTAAAAGACGAAATTACCCTCGTTCCGTATCATCAATTCCTCTCCCCATCACGCGTTACGTACTTGGGCATAAATTACACTGCATATAAAGAGTACAACTAACAGGGGTCCAACAGTGGGTCCCACTTGGCCGAAAGAAACAGGATCCTGTGATCATCATGGCACTGACAAAGAGTGGCAGTCAACGATCAGGTGGTTTAGATTTGTTGGTTGTCCAACATTTTTGCAATATACAATTTAGAGAGAGAGAGAGAGGTGTATACGCGCAAGAGAGTGGGAAAAAAAGGGGTAGTGAATAGGTGGAGGGGTAGGAATATGTGGAGGGTTAATGGGAATTACGCAGAAATATGAGAATAAATTTAAAATGATTTTATTCAAGTGATGATGGATGCTATTCACAGTTACGGTTACGGGTTATTCTTCAACTTATTAGTGATATATAATTGAATTATATTACTTGATGGTAAAATTTAACTAATGTGTCATTATTAATTGGTGATTAACTCATAATCATACTTTTTAACTAAAAGTAAGACAATCATACTTTTTAACTTATTTCAGTTCTATGTAAAGCGTCATTGCTTTTAAGATAAACCATTGTTTGCAAGCACAAAAAAGATAAATTTGTTTTTCATCATAGAAATACATAATGAAAAGTATCATTACTAACAACACTTTATTTAAAAATACTATTAACAATAACACGTTATTTGGGGTGCTGAGTGAAGTTTAAAATCACCCTTACATTGTAATAAAATAAAAAAATATGTCCTTATCAAGTAAACAAACCACTGCCAGTACTTGTAGAACGAGCAAACTATAGAACTCTCCACGTGATAAATTGGTGGACAAAGTTTCAGCTACTACTCAAGGCATTTGGTATTCCGCGAATCAAGCAATGGAGTTTGACTATATTCGACACATTAAGAAAATTTAAGACTAAGGCTCTTTTTTATTCGATATAAAATGCTTTTGATATTTTTGAGTATTTGATTGTAAACAAAGTCAAAAGAATATTTTACGGAGAAAATATTTTACACCAAATAGAGTGAAAATAATCCAACATCTGTAGGTCATTTTCTAAACCATATCACGCGTGGTTGACAAATTACTTCAACACAACATCTCGACCTGACGAGCATAGGGGACATAAAGAGGTCAAACTCTATTGCTTAGAGGACAAAGTTGAAGCATTGGCCTTCTATAAATTTTTTTGTAGTGGAGCAGCCAAACACCGAAAAATTAGAGAGATGTAATTTTTTTTACACCGAAATTTTTTACACAAAAACATTTGACACCAATACTAAGGGGACATAACTCATCATATAAATAAATTAAACTTAGACACATTTTAAAATCTTAATTTTTTTTAATGCAACTCAAATATGACTTGATAAAACTTATATGTACTAGAAAATTTAAATTACTCAAGCTAAACTCATAATCGGCTCTATGAAAGTTGTTTAAGATTGACTCGAAAGATAAATAATTTGAATTTGCATATTTTAAAACTCGATAAATCAAGCTTGAAAATTTTACTAATCAATTCAGTTCAACTCGTTTACGATCCTATCTAGGAGTTCTTTCTTTTTCTTTTTAATTTTGACATTAGGTTTAGAAAATAAAAAATAAAAAGTCAATTGCATATATCATTTATCAGTTTGCTTTCTTTTCATCAACTAAGCTAGTGAACAATGGGAAGGATAGATGATTTTTTTCTAGTAATATTAAAGTTATTTCTTTTAATGAAGATAAAAAAAAAAAAAAAAGAAGGAATTTTTAGAATTCAATTAGTAATAGAAAAGGGCATAAAATTTGGACAAAATATATTTTAGACATTGGCCTGATTCGTTTACGGCCCTAAACCCTCTCTTGACACTTGCCTTGTTCTTATGTTCTAAAACCTCAACTTGTTATCTCTCATAGTAATCCCCATACATTGTGTATTTGGATTTATGAGTGATCGTTTCTTCATTCTTAGGGCTGTAGTTCAATTTCGCCATGACAGCGCAGGGTAATGTAAGTTTGACTAAATTTTTATTTATTTTTTTAGACAACAACATAATAAAGAAACTTCAATCTTGACAAAGATGTTAAAAAAAAAAAAAAAGTACAAAGAAAAGCATTCATGAATAAGATTTGTTAAAATTGATTGTCACACCCACTCATAATCAGGTGTCATTAACACTATCTTAAAGTGAGTGTGATCACACAGGTTATCAGTCTGATCAATCTATAAAACCTCATAACAATCTCAAAGATAAAAATCTTATAAGAATAAATAACGTCATTATATATAAATAAAAATCATCTCATAATCCTCCTATATACGGAAAGAGAACTACTAAATCTAAACCATCATAATTACAAAATCGAGACTTAAACAAACTTTAAAACTCTTATCTAATATACAACAAACACAAGACCAATAAAACTAAAAGAGCTCTCAAAACTCTCCAACACGATATCAACAACAATAGCGACAGTAGTGGATTGAACTTCCCTTTCCATCTTACTTGTAAAATAATATGTGTGGGTGTGAATTATATATCAACGTACTCACTAAGATAATCAAACTCATAAAGAACAAATACTAAATAAGTACTGAATCAATCAACAATAGATAATTCACCTTTCAATAATATAATCACACGTCTATCATCATTAATGAGAAGTGACTCATGTAATGCATTGCCTCTTATGATGCTGTATGGAATGTCACCACATAAGCTCATCACCACATAGGCACTTCACCACATAGGCTCACCACTTAAGCTTACTTGTTAACAATCTTGCCAAGATTGATGTACGGTTATGTAATTGGTTAAATTTCATACCAAGTCTTGTTTGATATAATTTAGGGAATTGGGATATCAGTCACAAGCATTCAGATAGAATTTGAAACTTATTTATGCAAGCTCGTGCTAAGAGAGACTTGTGTGATACATCTTGACTGATATTAGAAATTTCGAGAGATGTCGATGGACTTCGAGAGATCTCAATGGTAAAAACAGTGTGCTAGTTGCAAAACAAGACCTCGTAGGTTTTTTGCGGGATGTTATGGGATGTCAAGAGTAAAAACAGTGGGCATCCAAAATGGGCATGACTTCACGGGATGTCGATGGAAAAAATAGTGAGTATGCGAAATTTGGGATTGAGCTTGTAGGATCCTTAGGGGTTCTCGCGAGATTGAGCCGTGCAAAATCTAAATTCTCAAGAATCATGCCGCTAGAGTTTTTATGCCTATTTAAGGCCCAACACACTTCCCTACACTTTATCTGAGTCGCCATAATTAAAAACACTTTGAGAGAAGTTTTTTTCATCTTCCAAAAGCTCAAAAATGTGTCTTAGCAACACTCTTCTTCAACCCAATTAAAGAGATCAATAGTCTTGAAGGAGTTCAAGGCTACAAATCTATTCTAAGGGGATCTGAATGGTGGTCAAGCACGGAGATGGTGAATCGTGGATACGACCAAAATCCAAACAATCATTAGATCAAAGAGTTGATAGGTTTTGATTGTAAAGAGTCTTCTAACCATCTGAACTACAAGTTATAGTGCATGATCTTTGTCCGGCAAAGGGAACATGTGGTTTTTCTCCCATTAAAGGGTTTTCACGGCTAAAGGCTAATGTGTTCTTGATTGAATGGTTTGTTCTCTATTTTGTCTTGGATTGTATAATATTGCTCATAACCATTACATCTTGACCTAATATTGTGGAGTTTAATCTATTGGACAAAACATAGACAAAGGCTAAGTTTTTCAATTGGTATCAGAGCAGGACACTCAAAATCTTTTTGATTTTTTAACAGAGTGAGGTCATGATTGTCTATGTCTATGGATTGGTCAAAGGAAGGTAGTTCAACTTCTTGACCTCCATTGCTTGATGGGATTAACTATCCCTATTGGAAAGCTAAAATGAGGGCTTTTCTTAAATTTATTAATGAACGTGTCTGGCTAGCAATTGTCAATGGCTGGACTCCACCCACAATTAACTGGTGAAGTTACTACTTCAAAAGCTGTTACAGAGGACTGTGAATGGAACACTAAAGCTATAAATTTTATCTATAACGGGATCACAACAGAAGAGTTTCATAGAATCTTGAACTGTGAACTCGCTAAAGAGGCATGGGATATTTTACAGATCACCTATAAAGGTACTACTACTGTAAAAATCACTAAGTTTCAGCGATTGATAACTGCTTTTAAAACTCTGAAAATGGAAGATGATGAACATTTGATCAATTTTATTTTAAACCAAGTGATATCGTCAACTTGAGTTTCAACCTTGGTGAACAAATCTCCACTTCAAAAGTAGTTCAAAGAATCTTGAGGTCTTTACCTGAGAGATTTCAAGCCAAAGTTACAGCCATAGAGGAAAGTAGGGATGTTAATGCTTTGAAAGTAGAAGACTTAGTAGGATCCTTACAAACCTTTGAAGCAAATTTTCGTCAACCTAGAAAGAATAAATGTGTTGCCTTGAACTCTATTAAGGAAAGCACAAATGAGGCAGATGATAGTGAATCTGATATAGGTATCGAGGAGATGGCCTTGTTTGTCAAAAAGTTTAAAAAAATTTCAATAAACGACAACAAGATCAAACCTAGTGTTTCGTTTCTTTTGGGGGTTTCTCGTGTTGTTGGTTATCTTGTGTAATTGGTAGTTGTATACTCTTTTAGTAGGTTGCTAGAGTGTTGTTGGTGGGTTTTCATGTCTTAAGTTGTCCTGTTCGTGTTTTGGGTTTAGCATTTTTGGTTGCCTTGTGCGTTTGTGTTTGTGTGTGTTTTTGTCTTAGGCCAGTCAGTATTGGACTGGTGCGTCTGATTGGGGCTAGTCTTTGTTTTAGTGCTTCTCCCGAGCATTATGATTCCTACTCTTAGGAAACTAAAGGGGCCTCAAACCCCACCGTCCTATTGTTCCCCAGGAAAACAGTAGGCCAATGTTTCTCCTAGCAAGCGTCCCAGCTCTGGCACACCTAGTGCTACGAGTTCACGTCGAGGGGGAGATTCTTCGTCTTTTGTGGTTTCTCGTTTTAGACCTGCCTCCGAGGCCGAGTTTAGGTTTAATTGATCTTTTAAGTCTCATCCTGTTTTTGTGTCATGAGGGATCATGAGTTCACTGAGACGTTTATTTGTGCCTATTTCACTAAGTGGAGTTGGACTAAACTTGCTCTCTGTGATGGGTCTGCTTGTCAAGACCTCGTAAGAGAGTTTTATGTGAATGTTCATGCCTCTAACAAGGAGGCTGGGACTTTGAAGTCTTATACTCGTGGGGTGCCTCTTGATTTTTCTATCTCTAATATTTGTACCTTTCACAATATTACTCATTCCATTCTTTTTGAGTTTCCCTATACTCCCACTCAGACTAGGCCTTCTTTGAACTTTTTGGCTCAGCTCTTATTGACTGTTGGAGGTGACTGGCCCTCTAGCCTTTCAAGTCACCTGAAGCAAAAAGGGCTGAGGGATGTTTTTGTTAGTCTCAAGTTTTTATTAATTGATTTTGATGATAACAAATATAAATTTTTTAATAATTAAAATTTGATTAATCTCAAGATTTCATATAAAGTATGTTTGATGTATTAGTTAAGATTTTTAAAGAATTTTACGTTAAAAAGATAAATATATTATGCATTTTAATAATAAATCACTTAATTTTTTTATTTATATTTTAAATGTTAATTATCTAACATTTCTTGAAGTTATTGTTAGTCTTGGACGTAAAAAGAATGCATAGCATGAAGAAAAAAGACTCGGTCAAAGATAATGGCAAGAAAGTTTATTGGAGATAGCTTCAGTTTTATGTATATAACTTTTGATCCAACCTTTGGATTAATTTGATTTTTATGGCATTGGAAATAAGATTCAAATTCTTTATACAGTATCTTATGAGGACTTTGTGAAGATAATGTCTTATTGGACAAAATGGAGTTTGAAGGTGACCCAATGGAGTAGAAGTTCAAAATATGACAGTTGGGAGATAGCCTTGGTAATGTGACCATATCTTTTTTTCCAAACATTCAAATGTACTGCTTCTTGAGGTTTTAAAAATCTAACTTCCATGTCTACAACTTGTCCCTTATAGAAATTTTCAAATTTGAATGTTATAAGGGAGAAAATTGAGGTGGAATTGAAGACAACTGTGTAAAAATTCAAATATGCCAACTGGAAAATAGTTTGAGTATTTGGATCATAACTTTTGATCTGACCATTGGATCGACCTAATTCTTGAGTTTCTGAAAATTTGGCTTCCATATCTACAATCTTTCTTTTATATCCAGTTTCAAATTCGAACATTGTCTAGGAGAAAATCAAGATGGAAGTAAATGTAACTCTACAGAAATTCAAATATACCAACTGGAAGATAGTTTGAGTATTTTGATCATAACTTTTGATCTGACCATTGGAATGAACAAATTCTTGCGGTTTTGAAAAGCCGACTTCCATTTCTACAATCTTTCTGTTATAGCCATTTTTAAATTCGAACGTTATCAAAGCAAAAATCAAGATGAAAATGAAGGCATCTGATCAGAAATTTAAAAGCTCATCTGGCAGCAAGTAGCTCAATGGGGAGAAATCTTCAATGCTTTCTTAAACGGCTAAAAGTTGATTTTAAGCTGCAAATAATTCACTATCCTTCCTCTATAAATAGAGATACACAAGAGAAACAAGAGACACACAACAGATTACAAAGATTGAGCATAGAAAGTGATATTCATCAAGATATTCAAGTTTTGAGCTTTACTTCCTAATCATTCTATTTCATCTTTAAGCTTTATTATTCAACTCTTGAGAGTTTTGTATCTATAGTTATGAGCTTCAACTTCCATATATCATTTTTAAAATGGTTGTTAAACCCTTATTATTTATTTCTTGAGTGATTGAGAAAAAAGATCCTCTTGATGCTTTATTTTGGAGAACAAAACAAATGGTTGTTTTTTTTAGTGTTTTTGGAACAAAATACTTGGTGTAAAGATTTGCTAGTAACCGAGCAAGCTAGCAGTATAAAGCTATTTGAAGAATAGTGGATTTGCCCAAGGAAGGAGCCTTAAAGATAGACATAGGTTTGGCATAAGAGGAGCCAACTGAACTACTTTAAATCGTTATGTTTGATCGCTTCTCTTTTCTCTCTTTATATCTTGCTAAATATCTTTCTTATATATATAGTCTTGATATACTTGAAATACACACAGACACACTTGAATCCATTGTACTAATCTCATATTGATTATATTTTGGGTTGTCTTATTCATTACTTATCTAGCTTAATATTTTATATATTTTCTATTGTATCTCATCACTTGAAAATTAAGTGCATTAGATTATTTTAATTTTTAATTTTTAATTATAAACTCAATTCACCCTCCCTTTTGAGTTGCCACCTGCTCTAACAGTTTTTAGGGTACTCAATCATGTGGTGTGTGACTTGTTTTTTTGCACATCTCATGTGAGCTAGATTGATGAGTCTCGTTCCTAGCTTATGCATGCTATTGCCACAAATATGTCTGTGGATGTAGGTTGTCTTATGTTCAATCTTATTCTAAAGGCCTCTGTTGATAACTCCTCTCAAGCCTATCTCTCTTTTGGGCTCATGATCACAAATTTTATGTCTCGTTATCAGGTTGTGTCTAAGCCCCACGAGACTCATAGCCCTGTTGGAAAACCCATTTCTCGTCACACTCGTAAGATAAGTAATGCACATCTAGGAGTTGCTCCTCCTCCTCCACAGTTACAGCAACCTGTGATGGACATTTCTAATGATGAGAGTACACCAGTTAATCCCACTACTCTCTCTATCTCTACTGCTCCTGCCTTTGCTCCTTCTCCTGCAGGCACTTCTGTTCTAGCTCATGCCTCTTCTTTGGCCACTACTACTGCATTGCTACTCTCTCTACCCAACTGACTACTATTCACACTAACCCGGTGGAGAGTATTAGACTAGTCTATGAGCGCATTGATCTGATCGTGGAGCGAGATATTGTCTACGTTTGGGACACTTTGTTTTCTCTTTCTTGGAGGCATACTGAGTTCATCACTGACGTGAATGACTTCATTTGGAGCATTCGTCACCGGTAGATGTTGAGATTGTTGATGGTTCTGTGGTGGATCTTTCTAGTTTATATATGTTGCCTCTTGGATGTTTTATTTTTTATATTCATTGGCTATTGAGTCCTTAGTTTATGGATATTAAATAGTTTTCATATATATATATATATATTTCATTGCATACTTCCTTGTCTATGATTTTGTTCTTGGAATGGCTTGTTTTTCGGGCTTACTTTGTCAATTTATTCCCAAAAGGGGGAGATTATTTGTGATTTATATCTTATATCTTCTTATATATCTCTTGCACTTGATTGGCTTGGTTGTTTGCTTGTAGTGCTTGATGTGCAGAGATGATACTAAGTGCTTGTGATTGGAGTTTTATTGTATTTTCAGTTTTTTCCCTGTAATGTGTCTTTTAGCATTGGGTTTTGGTCATAAAATTGCCAAAAGGAAAGATTATAAGGTTATGTAATTAGCTAAATTTCGTGCTAAGTCTTGCTTGATGTAATTTGGGGAATTGGGATATCAATCACAAGCATTCGGATATGATTTGAAGCTTATTCATACAAGCTCGTGCTAAAAGAGATTTATATGATACATCTTTACTAATACTGGGGACTTCGAGAGATGTCGATAGATTTTGAGGGATCTTGAAGGCAAAAACAGTGTGCTAGTTGTAAAAAAACTCGCGAATTCTTCGCTAGATGTCTAGAGCAAAAACAGTGGGCATGCAAAATGGGCATGACTTCGTGTGATCTTGCGGGATGTTGCTGGATGTCAACAGCAAAAATAGTGAGCATGCGAAATCTGAAATTGAGCTCGCGGGATCCTCATAATTCTCGGAGGATCGAGTCGCTCGAAATCTGAATTTTTGAGAATCGCGACGTTAGGGTTTTTACACTTATTTAAGGCCCAGCACACTTTTCCAAACCTAATCTGAACTGCCACAATTAAAAACACTTTAAGAGAATTTTTTTTCATCTTCCAAAAGCTCAAAAACATGTCTTAACAACACTCTTTTTCAACCCAATTGAGGAGATCGATAGTCTTAAAGGAGTTTGTAAGCACCCCATTTTTGCTCGCTCGGCAATCTCTGGCCCAACCGGATCCAATTTTCAAGCATCACGACACATGTGAGCCTAAGACGGCTTTTTCAAAGCCTAATTGAAGCTAAAAAAACCATATTGCCCCTAGGCATTCTAGACAATTTTACGAGACCAGGTGGACTCAAGAACCAACGCCATCCAAATAGCTTTTCAAGACTAGGCGGTCTCGGGAACCAACGCCATCCAAGTAGCTTCTCGAGATCGGGCGATCTCGGGGACCAACACCTTATGAAATTCTAGATTGTTCACTTCTAGCGCTTACTAGCCTACTAATATAGAATGTCTGTCATTTGATAGTTCTCTGAGACCAGGCATTCTCAGGGACCAACACCACCCTCACAAGTAGCTTTTTGAGACTAGACGTTCTCAGAAACCAACACCATCCTCCAGGTAGCTCTCGGAGACCGGGCGGTCTCAGGGACTAACACCGCATAGGTAGCTTTCCTAGACCGGGCAGTTTAGAGAACCAACACCTAGGTCAACACATACGCCTGCTAGCCCGACTAAGTGAAAAATGACCCAACCTGCCCCTTGAGCCTCCAGGAACGTCTTGAGAAAGTTCAAAATCCTTCAAGACGGTAAGTCCACCTTTCCAAAATGTCCCTAGACAATTAGGTGTACTCGATATGCCGTCTTATCCAATTCTGGTCCTATCCCGGTCAACTTTGGTCAAAATGACCATTTTACCCCTAGACACTCCAACACAGTACAAATATCACCAAATAGTAAAAAAATCTTCCAAGACTATTCCCGAACAATCCAACAAGCTTAACATGCCACTCCAACTCATTTTGACCTTTTTCAACCAATTCTAGTCAAAATGACCATTTTATTCTTAGCGGCCCGAACGCCCCCCGAAACTACACCGGCCCTGGGTATTGAATAGCGGGTCTCATCATACACCCTTGTTTAACCCAAGGTGAGCCCCACAACTCTAAATACTTGCAACTCAACGACAGCCCCCTGGAGAGTCTCACAGACGTTCTGCTGAGCTTGTCTTTTCTCCCGATTCCCTAGTTATAACGCATCGTCAAATGACTTGAGAAATGCATAAACCAAGGAATTCCCAAAAGCTTGACCACAGGTCTTTCCATTGATACGACTCGATTGAATAGATCGCTTCCTGAAACCCTGGATAGCATGGCTCGAAAACTGCCACTTATAGTAATCCCTAGAGCATCTCACAGACGCTCCGCCAAGGTTGTCTTTTTCTCCAATTCCCTGATTATAATGCACTGTCAAACGATTTGAGAAATGCATAAATTAGAGAATTTCCAAAAGTATTTTCAAAGCACTTTCCATCGGTATGGTCCCGATCAGAAAGATAACTTCCCAGAAGCCCTGATCACGTGGCCCAAGAACAGTTACTTTTGAACATCCGCAAAACGTATCACAGACGCTCTGTAAATGTGTGTTTTTGTGCACATTTCCTAAGACGATATCTCACTCTTCTAAACACTTCTTAAGGTTCCCTAAAATTCAAAGTTCTTAAGAAACACTAGGAGAATATCGTGGACGTGACCGATTTCTTTGAATCTTTCCTTGATTGCACAATTATCGATGCAAAGTTTAAACGAACATTTCCAGTGGCGGAGCGTGTGCTACATGAGCCCAAATTTTAATAAGATCGATCAAACTTTGCTTACCCTTTAAGATTTAGCCAGTACAAAGTGTGCCGCGTGGCACTCAAAGACAAGAACAGTACTGGTGCCTGTAACACATACGCTAGGGCAATTTTTGCCCAAGTGCATGTACTACATGAGCCAAGCCCCTCCAGCTTTGCCTATAAATATAGGCCTCCCCCTTTGCATATAACAGAATCAAAATTGGTAGCAAAGTTTTACAAAATCTGCTCCAGAACCTCAAATTCCTATATACAACTCACACTTCAAGTACATAGGTTATATTCTACCTCCCTCTAACTTATACGCTACACCAATAGAACCTTCAATGCCATAGAAGACCTCATTCTAGCCCCTTCAAGCCTTTCCAAGGCTATTCAAGCTCAAGTCAAGGCATCCATGAAGGTTTGAAAGTGTTTGGAGGCAAAACGTAGTATTTTCTTTATATTTTTGCAATCTCCACTTCTCTCTTCTCCCTCTTAGCCTACTTAGGCTACTGTAAGTTTTAACCCCCATCTTCTACCTCCCTTTCTTGCATGCTAGAAACAAGGAAGCTCTTTGTTCAAGCCTAAAGGAAAGTTTGTGAGAGTCACCATGTAGGGAACCTCTCACAAACCTACTTTAAGATGATATAGCCTTGGAGCACCTTACAATTTGGTAAAGCCTCTAGCCTTGTATGATTCCATGACCCTTTTGCATATGGTTGTCTTGTTCATGTTTTGCATGTTTGGCTTTGTTTTCATTTTCACAACCATTTTCCAAAACTCTCACTATCTCTTTTCTATATCTCCATATTTAAAGGATTCTCTAAAAATGGTTCTAGAGTTGTTTCCTTGAAACCTAGGTTAAACCCTTAATTTTCACACCTTAGAAAACCCTCTTTTAACTCCCTTGACTTTATTTTGCAACCTTACATTTTATTGCTCTTCAAAGTTGTACTAAAATGGCTTTCAAACCCTCTTATTCTATCTTGATTTTTAAGAATTTTACTCTCTTGAACTTTATGGTTGAAATGGTTCCTTAGAACCCTCTCTTAAGTGGTCTCCCATTATCTTGACCATATGAACCTTAGTTCATTAGAGTTGGCTCTATTCACTTTAAAATGGTTTTCAAAACAATCTCCTTCAAAAAGGGTTCTCAAAAATTTCATTCTCTTTAATTTGCATACAAATGATCTCTCTAAACTACCATTTGTATCTTCATTTTCTAAAAGTTTTGTTCTCTTGAATATTGTGGTTGGAATGGTCTCATAGAGTCCTTCTAGGAGTGATTTCCTTTAAGTCAACCGTATGAACCCTTATTCATTAGAATGGTTTTAAAAATCTTGAAGTTGGCTTTCCAAAACCTTTCTTTCCAAAACCAATTTTCAAAGGATCATGCTCTTTAATTTTCAAGTTTCCTAAACTATTTATTCAATGTTAATTATCATAAGTTTTGCTCTCTTGAGTCAGTAGGTAAAATGGTTCCAAAGCAACTCTTTCTTGAGTGGTTTCCAAATATCAATCATAGGACCCCAACACTCACTTGAGTGGTTTCATAAAATGGTTTTCAAAAGTATACTTTCAAATTTTATGCATAAAATCACCTTTCCAAAACCACTAGGCCAAAACCCTAGTTCAAAACCACCTTTCAACCCAAGGTTAACTTGATCCTAGGTCAACCAAACCCTAGGTTAACCTAACCTTAGTTAGTTAACCCTAGGTCATCTTAGCTCTAGGTTATCCTAACATTGGTTAGTTAACCCTAGGTCAACCAAATCCTAGGTTAACCTAACCCAAGTTAGTTAACTTTAGGTCACCTTAACCCTAAAATAACCTAACCTTAGTGAACCCTAGGTCACCTTAACCCTAGGTTAACCTAACCTTAGTTAGTTAACCTTAGGTAACTAACTAAGAAAGGATGCATGATGCAAGTGTTTTCAAAAACTCTTTTCAAGAATGATTTTTAAACATCACATTCTTGAAGCTACCCTAATCCTTCCATAGTTAGGATTAGTCAGGTGTAAGTGAGATATTTAAGAAGGGTTCTATAACCCTAAAGTTTTAAAAACCAAAAAGGAAGTTTCTAGCCCCTCTTCCAAATATGTGTTCCAAATTCATTGCCCTAAAGGAGTTTAGTTTTTTTAATGACTAACCTCTTAAGGGTAAATGAAACATTAAACATGTCTTTCATAAGGTGTTCAAAGTTACTTTCAAAACCTTTTCGAAGACAAGTTTACAAGACCTCTAAAGTTTTCAAAACAAAACTTCCAAACATTTCAAAACTCCCTTGAGTTAATTTAAAAAACATTCAAAATCATCTTCGATCCTAATTCCAAAACCATTTCAAACATCCTAAGTTCTATTTAAAAGACATTTTCCTAAATTCTCAAGTTCTCTTTTTCCAAAGACTTCAAAGCGTCTTCAAACTTTTTCAAAAACCTCAATGTGTCTTCAAAATTTTCCAATGGCCTCAATGTGCCTCTTTTCTATCAAGTCTTTGCTTGAACTACGAATGACCTGAATCTCGCCAAATCAGATACGTAGGCAACCTAAAGTTGTGCAGTCATAATCTTTATTTCAAACCAAGTTTCCTTTTTAAAATTTTCTATCAATTCAAAATTTCTATTTTAAATCCCTTCAACGTTTTCATATTTTCAAACATTTTTCTCAAAAATTACATCATGCATCATTCATCCAAAAAGTGACGACCCAACCCCATTTTCAAAATTCTAAAGTGGATATTAAGTGGATAGTAGTAACCAGTTATTCAAATGAGTGAATTGAGAGTGATTAGATATGTAGGTACCGAAAGGGCGAGTAGGGTAATAATCTTAGGATATCTTTCCTGCAAGTAACAGACCCCCAAACCATAGATTTCTATTTTCAAAAGACCAAAATGGAGTTATTTTCAAAAAAGGCTTAAAACTTTCCAAAGTTTGCCAACAACTATTTTCTTAAAAACCCTCTCTTGAGGAGGTTTTCCAAAACATTTTTAAAAAACTCTAAGTTTAATCTTCGAATTATATTTAGTTTTAAGTGACCTAACTCACCTTAATCAAGTTAAGTGATGACTAAAAACCCTTAATCAAATTAATTTCAAGTTCAAACCTAGTCGCACTCATCCTTATAGGAGGATGAATTCTAACGAGAGAGTACCGTGCTTTTTCCTAAGCCAAAAGGACTTGGTTCAAAAACTGGGATGCAACTGCTGGTGACTCCACTGGGGATTTTCAGAGGGTTAGGCCATTGTCATGCCTCTTCATCCTTCACTCACCCAGAATCTCCAGTTACTTTGTCCAGTTTTATCCACTTTTCAAAAAATTCTTCTAAGTTTCCAAAACAAACATTATTTTTCAAAATGGTTTTCAAATAAGTGTCATCACTTGCATTCATTGCTTACATTCATGCTCTTGCATTAATCGTCCATTTTATCTTGCATCGAGTTTTTTAAAAAGTTGCTAACTCCTTGCATTTCCTCTTGTAGGTGGACCTTTGTTCACATTTCTTTTTTTTTTATATGTCATATTAACTGTCATGTATGTTATGAATGAATAGGATGGGATGTGTGTTGTTGGGTCCTTTCTTTTATTTTTGAAAATTCCACACACACTTGGTGCACTCACTTACATTTGCATTTTGCATAAATTACCTGGTTACTACCCTTCTAGATAGAAAGGGGAACAATATATTGACTGTGGGCGGATGTTGGGTCAGTTTCTTAGCGCACGGTCTCTTGATAGTTCTCCCGCTCGAACCACTAACCAAAGATGGAGTTCACCCTTTTAGGGGTAGACGCTGGAGGTTTGAAGGTTCGGGATTTGAGCTTTTTAGAAAGCATTAGTAAACCCCCAATCTCATGCTCATGTAGCACCCAATGCATAGCCGAACCTCTGCTAGATTCAAGACACACACATCAATTTCAAAACCAAGAAGGAAAAGGCGATCGCTTTGCTTTTCCCTATATTCTGTTTAATTCATGCTGTTATGCTACTTAATTTTTATCATTATGTTATGTGTGCATCTCTTCACATCATAACTGCTCATGCATCCATATTCATTTCAAGACAAGAGTTCCCAAAGTAACACAAGTCATTGCATCTCCATGCATCTGACTAACCCCTAAAGAATGACCCAAAGACCTTCTCGCTCAAATCAAGCCAACCAAAGCTCCTAAAGGTACCAAGAGACATTAAGGATTCATGGCATGCATCAAAGTCATCTCATAAAGAGGGGCCCTAATCCCTCTTCGCTCACGGAAATAAGGCTGCCAAGAAGACAAGAGGCAATCCAAAATCAAGGTCACTCACCGACCCCCATCTAAGAAGGTGAATCCGAAGACTCAAGAGTAGTTTAGGATTTTAAATGTAAAGATAGAATAAATGACAGTCCCAAGGAAAAGTGTTCCCCCTCTGTTTCAATATACTTCTGAAAATTCTATGTTCAAAAAAAATTCATCTCAATAAAATTATTATTTCTATTGAATAAATGAATGTATGAATGAATAGCTACAGATACATGTATAGTATTGCATAACAGGGGCAAGGCCTTATCTCCAAAGCTTGAGCCAAAGTATCATGCTTAGTTCCCCTCAAAGGGCAAGGGCATCCCTAAGTTATGCACTGCATAAAATTTTTCTCAATCCAGAAACTAACATATGATCTCTTTCTTGTTTTTAGTTATTTTTTGTTCCCCCCCCCCCCCCCCCCCCCCCCCCCCCCCCGGGTCTCACTAAAGGCTAAAAATAGTTTTTTAGTGAGATTTGCTTGCGTTCCAGGCCATCATTGCTACCAGAAAAGGAAAAAGAGGAACATGAGTGCCTCTTGTACTCTAAACACTAGCCTTTACACAACACCAAGCAGTACAAATGACAAGCAAAAGTAATACTCCTGATCAACAGAATAACCTAGTAACACGGGATGAAATGAATGAGATGAAGGTGAAAATAAACGAGATGTTCAAGCTCGTACAACTGATGGCTTTCAAAGGACCTGCCATGAATCCTTCAGCCTCAACATCCCTCCCCAAAGAAACTAAAGCCATCCTACGAACTAATAATACGGGGAAGAATAAGGAAATCCCTAAAATGGTGCACATCAAGGAAGAAGAAGAAGAAGATAACCCTAAAACCATCTTGTTAACTACTACCCCAAAAAAGGAAAGCCCGGATCCCCTTGATCTGATAATACAAGGATTAGAAGAGTCCTTGCGTAGCTTACAAGGTCATGATACCTTCGGTGGGACATCCTATGATGAACTATGTTTCTTTCCTGATCATCCAAGGCTGCCCAAATTCAAAATGCTAGATTTTCAAAAGTATGATAGAAACGGAGATCCTGTGGCTCATCTAAGATTATATGCAGGTGCGTTTAATGGTCATAGGAATGACCCCAAACTTCTGATGCAGTTATTTTAACATAGCCTGACTAGGTTCACCTCACAATGGTTCGCCCACTTGGATCTAAAGAAGATAACAACCTGGAACGAGTTGGTTATAGCCTTCTAATCCTAGTACTGACACAACAGTGACCTCACCATGGATATGTGTGCCCAATGATAATGACCCGAGGGGAAAAAGAAAGTTTCAAGAGCTATACTCTAAGGTGGAGAGAGGTAGCTGCTCAAGTCAACCCCCCGCTAGTGGAAAAAGAGTATGTAAAGCTGTTTGTGAATACCTTCCAAGGACTGTATTATGAATGCCTATGCCTGAGCATTGGGAAGAGTTTCTCTAAGCTAATAATACAAGGAGAAATGATCGAGAATAGATTGAAAACTGGCAGAATCACGAACCCTTATGCTAAGACAGGTGAGGGATTCACAAATACAGCCAAGAAGGTAGCAACCACTCAAGGTACTAGTAAGAAAGAGGGAGAGGTGTTTGCTATCTTGCCAACGTAGCAGCAGCCATACTATCCCCAATATCAAGCTCAACTGCAACCTTTTGCTCCCATCGTCAACATCCTTATCGCCAATGTCCAAGCACCCGCTCCTAGACCCGTCGCAACTGAACCATACTTCAACCCTAGGAGAAACAACTGGCAAAACCGAGAATTCACTCACTTAGCATGCACTCAAACAGAGGCTTACCATGAGCTCCTCAAAGCCAAGTACCTGAACCTTATACCCCGCGGCCGCTGCCAAGTCCATTGCCTCTAACCTTCAATTCGGCCCTTACCTGTGAATATCACTTTGGAGGACAGGGGCATGACACAGAGTCTTGTTTCTCTTTGAAACACAAAATCCAAAACCTCATTGACAACAAAGTCATCAACACCCAAGAAGCAAAACCGGCCCCCGCGCGCAATGTCACAGCCAATTCCCTACCGGACCACGCTGTCAACATAGTCATAGAGGGGGAAGAAGACCCAGATGGCATCATAACTGTAGAATATTTTGGAGAGTTAGACATGGAGGAAGAAAATGACTGGGAAGGAGAGCTACCACCATGCTCTATCTATCTTTACAACACAAATGGAGAGCAAGATTCCCTTGACTAGCCCGTGGAAGAACGCATAAAAGACATTCCCACTGATACTATGCTTGCTGATGGTTGGGGAGATGAATTCCTGCACCCCAAATATGCTGAGGCTGAGCACTGCCTAATAGAGGACCTCTTCAACTGTGAGGATGTGGGCTGAGCCATCGGTGAACCAAAAGTACTTGTACCACCATTCGAATTCAGTGAAGGTGATCTGGATAACCTATTGGTTGAAATCAATAAAGAGGAAGTTGAAAAAAAGAAAATCAAAGAAAAGCTATTGCAAGTCCTGGGAGGAAGCCTAGGCATAAAACTTAAGGAAGTCGCAGAAGTTGAGCAAGAGAAAACCAACCAACCGAAGGAGAACTACCAGGGATCCCAAGACCAGATGTGCAACCTTAATGGCCCAGCTGGAAGAGGAAAAGGGGGCATCCTTGATTACATTATGACCACCCACCTCTACCATTCTGTAGTTAGTGCGTCAATTTGTCCAACGCAGCCTAGTGAAGAAGTTGGAGGATGGAGCATGGAAGAAGTAGGCGTGGTCCCAAAGCCTACCTAAAGAAATGACTACCAAAGGAATGTTCTTTTTGTCAAACTCTACCTTTACTTTCTATTAATCCTATCTTTTGTCAACTCTACATTTAATTCTACTTTTTGTTAATCAAGAGCCTGGCATGTACACAAAACCTTTGAAAAAAAAGCGTTTGAAGTTTATGCATATCACCTTTTATGTTTGTCTTTTTCTTAGAAGTTTCCCTTTTCATTGTTATGCCTTGACTTGAAGATGGGGATAATACGCGCACCCTCACTAGTGGGGACCGTTTCCGGTCCAAAGAAAGAAAACACTGAGGAAAGAAAAGAGCAAGAATGGATCTTAGAAAAGGGCAGCATCCGAAGAATACTATGACAAAGTAGTCGGCAGTTAGACCCTCAAAAGGAAGAGAAGTCATCATTTCAAATCTCCTAAACAGCAAAGCAATTCCTTTAAACAACCCACTCAAGCCACAAGTAGTTTTCATTCAAACACCATAACCAGGAACCACCCCCCACACTGGGGCAAGCACGGGTAACAAAATGTTTAAAACTTTCACCTCTCTTAAAGGATGATACTAAAGTTTTATGACTGAACTTCATGGACTAAGCAATCTTGTCTGAAAGGAATAGAGCCCATCTATTCTTCTACCACACAATTAAAAAGCACCCCCTTTGAAAAACTTATTTTGAGCCGAATTACATTCTTTTGACAAACCTAACCTGGTGATCACCCCCCACAATGGGTGAAAGCAAAATTGGAAAGAAAAGGGGAAAAAGGAACATGAGATAAAAGAAAGCTTCCTCACACATTGAAAGAAGGAGAGAACAATGTGATACTCGTAAAAAAAAATGCATGAGACACCACGAGAAACCCGCAAAGACTATGCAAATAGCAATGCTGGGGCAAAACAAAGAGAAACAATGAACCAAATGTGGGTAAAAGTTTGAACAGAAGCGTAACAAGTACTCGAAAGAGAAAACTAACAAGGAAAAAGCCTAAAGGAGAAGAAGAATTGACAAGAGTGATCACCGGTCTGTGATAAACTCGGGAAAAGTGCAACACCTTGGGCCTTCAATACCCTTCCTTTTAGAAACCCCATAACCTAGCCACATTACAACTTGAGGCAAAGTCCTCTCAGATCAGGGAAGATTTCTTAGTCTAAACAAGTTTGAAAGAAAATAGCAACACTTAAAAATAAAGGTGAACAAAATAGCAGAAACTTACTCAAAGTGGTTCCAATTCGTATCATTCCCGCTAGAAATAGAAAAATTATTTGAGCTTGTATGCCCTTTATTTCTTACCCTTAGCCTAGCCTACATTATGGTCCAAAATAAAGCCTTCTCAGGTTAAGGATAGAAACTGCCCGCTCTTTTGCTAAAGGCTACTTCAGCTGTCGTCTGGAGAGTTTACTAATCCAAATATGAGATTCCCGAGAGGAAGTCGAGTGAGATATGGGCAAGGTTTTCCCCTTTTTAGATAAGAAAGAAGAGATATGGGTTTGAAAATAGAAACCCTGAGAATAGGGTAACTACTATCCCATCATAACAGGAAAAGAGTATAACAAAAAAGGAAATCCTTGAGAAAAGAGTAGAAGTCCAAAATGGCCAACTCTCATTGGACACTCGGTTAAACCCAAAAGCTTGGAGCTTATCTCTAGGCCTATTTTCGTAAAGCTTGTATATCTGTGTACTTTGCCGAAATCCATACATGTGATAATGTGCCAACATTTTTCATGTCTGTCTAAAGCTTGTACATACCCATCATTTTTTTGTGTACGTCATGATTCCTGTATTCCTGTGTTTATATTCCTGCTCTTTATTTTTCCACATGTATACATTCAAGACAAGATTAAAAAAAAAACCGATCATCATCCCATGCAAAGAAAAATAATATACATAAAATCATTTTACAATCATCGTCCACAAGGGCCAACACACAATCTCAAAACATAAATAATGTTGTCGGTCTAACGAAACTAAAATTGTGTCAACAAAAGGAAAAAGACGCCTCAGGGAGCGAGATTGTCATTCAAGTCAAAATCACTAGTATCCGGCACATACAGAACAGGCTAACTAGAAGAAGCTCCGGCATCATAAGGGCCCTGACCAAGAAAAACAAGAGGAAAGAAAATCCAACAATAGAATATAGAAGATGCATAAAGAACATGAAAAATGAATCGCAAATAGCATACTTAGCGGGCCTCTATCAGAGATTTACGGCAATCAAATCATCCACCTCGATGTGGTATTGGTCTCGAGCCTGGTAAGCTACTACATACTCCTCTTGGGAAACAAAACCCTGGGCTCAAGGCCATAGCTCGACCACCTCATGACCAACCACCTGCCCTCCAACCACCAGATCTAACTGGGTAAAGGCACCAATAGACCTTGCCCTAAAATGAGCCTCGTAATCCACACTGGGCAAAAGTAGGAATTGGTCACCAAGTACCCCGACTATATAAGAGATCTCAACCCCAGCTCGATAAATCCAAACATATACTGAGGAGGGTCTATAGTAGCATGGAAGTCAGTGTGCAGCTGTCTCCAATGACGCTCCCCCAAGTACGTCTACCATGTGGAGGGACCTCGAAAGGTGACCCACGACTTAGACAAGAGAATAAGGTCCCTCATGCTAGCATACTGGGGAGATCGATGGTAAGGCGCCCAAGTCACATCCTGGGGTCTCAGCAGCTCCAGTTAGCCCAAAGAGCGACAAAATCTGTAAGTAAGGACCACTGGACCACCTAATGTCTAGCCCATCTCGTGGCCCGTGGAAACGCATCTACGGTTAGCACCTCTGGCCGGCGTACTAGCAAATACTCATAACTCCACCATATCAAAAAAAACCAGAACCCAGTCAAGCTCCCCTATGCCCTGGATGTCCTAACTCTCATCCCCCATAAAAAACTGGCAAAAGTGAAGGCACCCTAGTCCATATAGTCCAATGCATCCAAATCAGCCACCAAGCTCACCAACGGTAAAGGAACTGCCAACTTATTATTGTTGCAAAAGTAACTAAAGATGATATACAACACCAACTGGCACCTCATGATGACCTGATCAGTTTGGGAGGGCTCAAAAGCGAAAGCTATCTCTGGTGGACATAGAAGCAAAACCAAATAACTCGAACCCATAATCCCTAGTAAACCTAAGAGAAGGCGGGCCTAAGCAGCAGTCACAACTTGCAAGGAAATTGGGATACTCCCAAAAGACAGGCCACTAATCATCACCCAGTTGACAGGAGTACGCCCCAGCTCAAAACCTACCTAATGTACTGTTCCGGTCTCCCAAAACCACCTCTCAAACAGCCCAATCACTATCCTGTGATCAAGCCTGTCTATCTAGAGTGTCATGAAGGCAACAAAGCCAATCCAAAAAAGGAAATCCTGATAAGATGGAGGCGACACCTGTATAGATCTTAAGGTAAAGATGCTGGCCCCTCTGAATGAATTGTGAGTGGACGACGACATCTGGCCATAACGCAGGTATAAGCTCGGATGGTAAGCCCAGTCTTGCAACCCTGGGACATCAGGGATCGCTAATTGGTCATCTATAAAAGAAGTATCATTCCACTTGTCGTGGACGGATGCCATACCATGCCCTATCCTCGAATCAACGATCATATCTATGTCCTCTTGAACCCTCTCGACTGGAGCAACAAAGTACTATCCCCTTGCCGAACTACTGCTCGAAGCCGTCCTGCTCGCAAATCACTGAGGTCAACCACTGCTACCTCGAGCAGAACTACTCCTGCTAACGCTACCCTCCCTAGGCTCAACCCGCAACGCCTCTTCTCAGAACCATCATTGCCCACCTCCGACATTCTAAAAAGCAATAGCAGGAAAGAATGTAGAAAGTTTATCAGCAACAGGATATGTATAAAAGGAAAAAATATATACAAAAAAAGGAAAAAGAATATATGCAACAAGAAAAAAAAAGAAAAAAAATATGGCAAAAAAAAGAATAGAGAAAAGAAAAAAAGAGAACAAAAAAAAAGAAGAAAAAAAACATCAAAAAAAGAGGGAAAAAAAAAAGAGGCTAAGGCCCTTTCCATTCCCCCAGCTCTGTTTCAAAGTTTCTAGTAGTTTTTCAAGCTTTTTCCTCAAAAAGTTCTATTTTAAAATTTCAAACCAACTTTCTCTTTCAAAAGCCCTGTTTCAAAGCTTCCTAATGGTTTTTTGAGCTTTTTCCTTAAAAAGTTCTATTTCAAAATTTCAAACCGGTTTCCCGGACTTTCCCCTTCAAAAGCCTTGTTTCAACACTTTCTAACCGTTTTTCGAGTTTCTCCTCAAAATTTCTATTTTAAAATTTCAAACCGGTTTCTGGGCTTTCTCTTTCAAAAACCCTATTTCAATACTTTCTAACGATTTTTCAAGCTTTCTCTTCAAAAGTTCTATTTCAAAATTTCAAACCAGTTTCCCGGGCTTTCCCCTTCAAAAGCTCTGTTTCAAAAATTTTTTACAGTTTTTTAAGCTTTTTTTCCCAAAAAGTTCTATTTCAAAATTTCAAACCGATTTTCCGGGCTTTCTTCTTCAAAAACCCTATTTCAAAGCTTTCTAACGGTTTTTCGAGCTTTCTCCTCAAAAGTTCTATTTTAAAATTTCAAACTGTTTTTCCAAGCTTTCTCCTTCAAAAGCCCTGTTTCAAAGTTTTCTAACGGCTTTTTGAGCTCTCTCCTCAAAAGTTCTATTTTAAAATTTCAAACCGGTTTTCCGGGCTTTCTTCTTCAAAAACCCTATTTCAAAGCTTTCTAACGGTTTTTCGAGCTTTCTCCTCAAAAGTTCTATTTTAAAATTTCAAACTGTTTTTCCAAGCTTTCTCCTTCAAAAGCCCTGTTTCAAAGTTTTCTAACGGCTTTTTGAGCTCTCTCCTCAAAAGTTCTATTTTAAAATTTCAAACCGGTTTCTCGGGCTTTCCCTTTCAAAATCCCAATTTCAAAAATTTCTAACGATTTTTCAAGCTCTTTCCTCAGAAAGTTCCATTCCAAAACTTTAAATCGATTTCCTTGGTTTTCCCCTTCAAAAGCCCTATTTCAAAGATTTTCTAAGGTTTTTAGAACTTTTTCCTCAAAAAGTTTCATTTCAAAGTTTCAAGCCGGTTTCTCGGGCTTTCTCCTTCAAAGCCCAATTTCCAAGATTTTCTAAGGTTTTTCGAGCTTTTTTCTCAAAAAAGTGTCATTTCAAAATTTCAAACCGGTTTCTCGGACTTTCTCCTTCAAAAGCCCCATTTCGAGGATAATTTTCTAAAATTTTGATTTTTTCAGGAATTTTCCTTTAAAAGCGTAGTTCTCAAAAGTAACTACCTTTTTCTAAGAGGTTTAGAGTCAAAACGTTAAATTTTTAAAGGGTCTATACTTTTTGAAAAATTTTTGGTAGAGTTTCGCCTTAAAAAGTCAATATCCCAAAATTCAACAACTCACAAACACATCACCAAGGCTCCCCGAGCCTTCAACCACGTGAACCGACACCATCCTAACTTCCATGGCACATGACCCACAATAAAAAAAATAATTTTTAAGACAATTTCTCCGCTTTTTCAAAAGTTTTTGGTTCCATTTTATTTTCTAAAAATTTTCAAAAATTCCTGAAACACTTAAAAAAGATCCCCATAATTTTTTAAAAATATCCTACAATTTTTCTGCCTTCAATAGGTTTAATATTTCAATTTTTCTTAATTTTTCCTATTTTTCTTAAGTTTCAAAAATTCAAAAACTTTCAGAAAATTACAAAACTTCATATAGTTGTTCTATGCATTTTTCTAAAACATCTGGTACGAAAATTAAACACAAACATGCAAAACCCAAACCTACACATGCAATTTTCTAAACCCTACAGGAAACCCCTTTCTCGTAACATGCAAAATCATTCCAAACACATTTAAATGCTCATCAAATCATAAAAACAATCCTCCCATTGCATTCCAAACATCCTAAAACATAAATTTACACTAATCATATGCAAAAAAGGGGCACACTTACATCAAAATTGACAAAATTTCAAAAATCTGACTTTTGAGTTCTCTGGTGAAAATCGAGCTTTTCGACAAGAATCTAACGACAATGTCAACTCCTAGCAAACACCCAACGTCCCTTAAGACTTTCCTAGCAAGACCCGACGTAAATCTCTCAAAATCCCACGTCGAAGATCTTGAAATCATCTAAAGTTTATGTAACCCGTAGCACAAATACGCGACCTACTCTGTTTTTAAAACCCGCAGACTAGCGCATGTTGCAGATGCGCCAGAAGAAAAATCATGAAGGCATATATAGCACATGGGCCAGATTTATTTTTAGCCAAGCGCATGTGATACATGAGCCAAACCCTCCAGCTTCCCACCAAAGCCAGTTTTCAACACTCCAAGTGCCAAAAATCATTTTTAGGGCTTTTGAAAGCCAAAACTCAAGTTTTTAAAAATTTTATTTTAAAAAACCAAGTGTTCCGGGCCGATCTTTGTCAAACTGGCATTTTCAAAACTCAGACCTTGAACAAAATTTCAAAAGAACCAAGATTTTTCGAAATCCAAAGTTTTCAAAAGGAGGGACTCACCGGTAGTCCAAAAAATTTCCCGGCCGTCATCCCTCTGATCGCCTCGTGACCAAATAGGGATTCTTACTTTAATTATTTTTTTGCCTTTAGCAAGCAAAGACAAAAAAAGAAGGGTAGCTATAAGCACCCCATTTTTACCTGCTGGGCAATCTTCGGCCCGATCGAATCTAGTTCTCAAGCATCACGACACATGTGAGCCTAAGACGACTCTTTCAAACTCCAATCCAATCAATTAGTCGCTTCTTGGGCCCACAAAGCCTAATTAAAATTGAAAAGACCATATTGCCCCTAGGCATTTCAGGCAGCTTTCTGAGACTAAGGGGACTCAGGAACCAACGCCATCCAAGCAGGTTTCTGAGACTGGGCGATCTCAAGAACCAACACCATCCAGGTAGCTTCCTGAGATCGAGCGATCTTGGGGACCAACACCTTATCAAATTCAATACGGTTCATTTCTGGTGCCTGCTAGCTCGCCAATATAGAATATCCGTTATTTGGTAGTTCTCCGAAACCAGGTGTTCTCGGGGACCAACACCACCTTGACAGGTAGCTTTTTGAGACCAAGCGTTCTCAGAAACCAACACCACCCTCTAGGTAGCTCTCGGAGACCGGATGGTCTCAGGGACCAGCACCGTACAGGTAGCTTTCCTAGACCGCCAGGTTTCTTAGACCGGACGGTCTGCGGAACCAACACCTAGGTCAACACCGGCGCTTGCTATCCTGACTCGATGAAAAATGACCAAACCTGCCTCTTGGGCCTCCAAGCACGTCCTGAGAAAGTTTAAAAACTCTTAAGCCAGTAAGTACGCCTTTCCAAAATGTCCCTAGACAATTAAGCGTACTTGATACGCCATCTTACCTAGTTCCAGTCCCATCCCGGTCAATTTTGGTCAAAATGACCATTTTATCCCTGGACACTCCAGCACAGTATAAATATCACCAAATAGTAAAAATATCTTTCAGGACCATTCCTGAATAGTCTAGCACGCTTAACATGCCACTCCAACCCATTTTGACCTTTTTCAACTAATTCTAGTCAAAATGACCATTTTACCCCTGGTGACCCAAACACGCTTCCAAACTACACCAGCCCTAGGTATTGAACGGCAGGTCTCATCATACACCCCTATTAACCCAAGGTGAGCCCCATAACTCTAAACACTTGCAACTCAATGAAAGCCCCTTGGAGCGACTCGCAGACGCTCCGCTAAGATTGTCTTTTCTCCTGATTCCCTGGTCATAACTCACAGTCAAACAACTTGAGAAGTGCATAAATTAAGAAATTCCCAAAAGTTTGACCACAGGTCTTTCCATCAATATGGCTCGATTGAATAGATCGCTTCTCGAAACTCCCAATCGCATGGCTCGAAAACTGCCACTTTAAATAACCCCTAAAACGTCTCATAAATGCTCTGCCAAGGTTAGCTTTTTTTCTAATTTCCTGATTAAAACGCACTGTCAAACGACTTGAGAAATGCGCAAATTAAAAAATTCTCAAAAGTGTTTCCAAAGCATTTTCCATCGGTATGGTCTGATCCCAAAGATCACTTCTCGGAAGCCCCGATCACGTGGCCTAAGAATGACTACTTTTGAACATCCGCGGAGCCTATCACAGACGCTCCACAAAAGTGTGTTTCATGCACAATTTCCAAGATGATATCTCACTCTTCCGAACACCTTTTAAGGTTCCTGAAAATTCAATGTTCTTGAGAAACATTAGGAGAACATTGTGATCGTGACCGATTTTTTTGAATCTTTTCCGAATTACACAATTATCAAGGTAAAGTTTAAACGAACATTTTTTACAGCGGAGTGTGTGCTACATGCACCCAGATTTTGATCAGATCGATCAAACTTTGCTTACCCCTTAAGATTTAGTCAATACAAAGTGTGCCACGTGACACTCAATGACTGGAACAGTACTAGCAAATGTAACACATGCGTCAGAGCAATTTTTGCCTAGGCGCATATGCTACTTACGCCAAGCCCCTCCAGCTTTGCCTATAAATATAGGCCTCCCCCTTTGCATATTTCAGAATCAAAATTGGTAGCGAAGCTCCACAAAAACTGCTCCAGAATCTCGAATCCCTATATACATCTCACACTTCAAGTACTTAGGTTAGATTTCACTTCTCTCTAACCCATGCACTACACCTATATAGCCTTTAATGCCATAGAAGACCTCATTCCAGCCCCTTCAAGCCTCTCCAAGGCTATTCAAGCTCAAGTTAAGGCATTCATGGAGGTTTGAAAGTATTTAGAGGCAAAAGGTAGTATTCTCTTTACATTTTTACAATCCCCACTCCTCTTTTCTCCCTCTTAACCTACTTATGCTATTCTCTATTTTAACCCCCATCTTCTACTCCCCTTTCTTGCATGCTTGAAACAAAAAAGCTCTTAGTAATGCCTAGGGAAAAGTTTGTGAGAGCCACCATGTAGGGAACCTCTCACAAACCTACTTTAAGATGGTATGGCTTTGGAGCACCTTGCAATTTTGTGAAGCCTCTAGCCTTGTATAATTCCATGACCCCTTTGCATATGGTTATCTTATTCATGTTTTGCATGCTTGGCTTTGTTTTCATGTTCACAACTATTTTTCAAAACTCTCACTATCTCTTTTCTATATCTCCATATTCAAAGGATTCTCTAAAAATGGTTCTAGAGTTTGTTCCTTGAAGCCTAGGTTAAACCCTCAATGCTCACACCTTAGAAAACCCTCTTTAAGTCCCTTGACTTTAGTTTGCAACCCTACATTTCATTACTCTTCAAAGTTATGAAAATGACTTTTAACCCTCTTCTTTTATGTTGATTTTTAAGGATTTTACTCTCTTGAACTTTGTGGTTGAAATGGTCCCTTAGAACCCTCTCTTGAGTGGTCTCCCCATTATCTTGACCATATGAACCCAAGTTCATTAGAATTGGCTCTATTCACTTCAAAATGGTTTTCAAAACAATCCCCTTCAAAAAAGGTTCTCAAAAATTTCATTCTCTTTAATTTCCATAAAATGATCTCTCTAAACTACCGTTTGTATCTTGATTTTCTAGAAGTTTTGTTCTCTTGAATATTGTGGTTGGAATGGTCCCATAGAGTCCTCTTAGGAGTGATTTCCTTTAAGTTAACTATATGAACCTTTATTCATTAGAATGGTTTTTAAAATCTTAAAGTTGGTTTTCCAAAACCTTCCTTTCCAAAACCAATTTTCAAAGGATCATGCTCTTTAATTTTCGAGTTTCCAAAACTATTTATTTGATGTTAATTTTCATAAGTTTTGCTCTCTTGAGTTAGTGGGTGAAATGGTTCCAAGGCATTCCTCTCTTGAGTGGTTTCCAAATATCAACTGTGGGATAAATGTGCACGGCCCAATCCATCTAGTTAGGCCTAATCAACACAAATTGAAGCTGGGCTGCAGGGTGGCCCAAATTAATACTGAAAGACAATCTGGCCCAGTGTGCCGACTTGATGCCGACCAAGACTCAAAACAACGAAAGGTAAGCCCAAACCGCTAAAGGTCTCAGAGCATTAAATGCAGAGTCGACCTGCATTAAATGCGCGAACGACTCCTCATGCAACGTCGACCTGCACATCCGATTAGTAAGATTTTTGAGCGATGGTAAGGCATGACTTGCATGCGGTCAGTCGGCAGCAAATGATGAAGTCTACCCAGCAGGTCATGATGACCTTCTATTAGACCAAGGGCAAAACACTCCACAGATCACACTATAAATACCGAAGCCCTCAAAAGCAACGTATGGACAATTAACTCCAAGTATATACGGCTTTTATCTATTTAATTCTTGATAAAGCTTACTAACTTGATCGTTGGAGTGAGATCGGCCCAAGGAGGGTCGACCCATTCTAACCTCTCTTCTCCTTGCTGAAAGTTTGGGCTCACTAACATTGGCTTGAGTGATCGACCAGCCCTTCCCGAAAATCCCACCTACAATTGGCGCCGTCTGTGGGAAGGCTAAGACAACGATGAGTTTGAATCATCAAAGAACCATAATAAGCGAGGTAATGAGGCCTCCTCCAGCAAAAACCAAACCAATTTGGCGCACTGCCAATCTACCCCAGTAGATCGGCACCGGGGCGGAATGATGAGGTTGGAAATACAGACCCCTGATGGGAGCCACCAAGAAGCACGGGATGGATTGCCGAGAAATTCAGACTATGTCAGGGAACAAAATTTTCGTAGAAACCGCCACCGAGACCTTACCCCCTCACCCTCCAGTGGATGCGTCCCAAGCAACGATACGCTCTAGGGAAATTCGGCGGCGTAGTGAAGAGATTACCTACCTTACCTCTCAGGTTCGGGTCATAAGAGAGGCTATCTCTGGAAGAGACAGGCGTGGCAGGGAAGGGTCCCCAAATCGTAAAGGAATTACAAGAAGCCGGAACACCAGAAGTCGGGACGCTCCAGCGCTGCGAACAAGGGGAAATTACACCTCTAACATTGGGCGCTGCGAGGATAGGCGATCAGATTGGCATAGGAGAAGAAGCAAGACTCCGCTGAACGATGCACGGGAAGGGGATAGTCTGCAGGAAAAAGACTAGGAAAAATGGTTCCATAAAAAGTTAGAGGATAAGAAACAACAAACTAAAGACCGCACAGCCCATGACCTGATCAAAAAGGCCTTGGACCAGATTGCGTCCACACCATTCACAGAGGAGATTGAGTCCCACCAAATTCCTTGAAAGTTCATCCCACCAAAGTTCACTCTGTATGACGGAAAGGCAGACCTAGTTAATCATGTTCGGTATTACAAGCTAAAAGCTAATGATAGTGTTATGGTGCGGTGACCAAACATTGATGTACCGGATCTTTCCCTCCAGTTTGGGGGACGTAGTCTTGTGATGGTTCGACAAGTTGCCATCCAGGTCAGTGTCAAACAGGAGGTAACTTGCGGAGCTATTCACCTCTTGCTTCATAGCTAACAGCATGCAACCTAAGAAGGTCAATTTCTTACTAACCTTACGGAAAGACGAGGGAGAAGGATTGTGGACGTACGCACAACGCTACTGGGAGGCTTACAACGAGATTGACGAGTGCAGCGAGCAACTGGCCGTGACTCAATTCAAAATCGGCCTACCCATGGAGCATCGTTTGCGGCAATCCTAGATGAAGAAGCTTGCCCTCACCGTACAGGAATTGATGTTAAGAATCGAGTGCTATATAAGATTAGATGAAGATGTGCCTCAGCTAAGTTCGGTAAAGGTCGGCATTGTGGCCGAGAAGACGAGCAAGAAGGAAGCCAAGAAACCTCGACAAGAAGACAACAACTGGGGAAGAAAGGTGAATGATGTGGTTTACACAGTCTTTAAGGATCCCATCTATAAAATCTTGCCCCAGATCCATTACAAACCATTTTTCAAGTGGCCCCTGAAGTTAGGAGGGGACCTAGTGTCCCGAGACCAAAGGAGGTTCTTCTCATACCATCGGGAGAAAGGGCATAAGACAAAACAGTGTCGGCATCTCAAGAGCCATTTGGAAGATTTAGCCAAAGCTGGCCATCTCGACCAATATATTGATCGAGACAAGACAAATAGCAAGGTTGAGCAACCACAAATGAAAGATGCCCCACAAAAGGAGATTGAAGCGAGACTGGTCTGAGTAATCAATGTGTTGCACGGTTTAGTTGAATCAAAAATCGTCGACCCATATAGATACTAGGTCGAGATACAAAAAGCTGTACACTTAAGGGAGGTAATGCAGGTACAACCCTCTAGCAAAAAGGTTAAGGTCGATGATGGCTCTGCATCCGTTACCTTCATTGATAAAGACCTCGTGGGGGTGCAAACCCCTCATAATGATGTGTTGGTTGTTACATTGAGAATGGCGGACTGTGACATGAGAAGGCTGCTCATTGACTAAGGAAGTTCATCTAAAGTTATGTATTACAGCCTGTTTAAAAAATTGGAGCTCAAGGAGTCCGACCTCCAACCATCACTCAACCCGTTGGTCGGATTCAGCTCAGACCTGGTTTGGCCTTTGGGGAAGGTAACGATTCCAGTAACTGCTGGGGGAATTACGTTGCAGACGAAATTCCAGGTAGTCAATGTGCCTTCCCCCTATAATGTGATCATGGGACAAACCTGGTTACACTTTATGAAAGCTATCCCCTTGTCCTACCATCAGCTGATCAGATTCCTGATCCCCGATGGAGTGGGGGAAATAAGAGGAGACCAAGTGGCTGCCAAACAGTGTTTCCTAACGGCATGCACCATAAAGATAAAAGCTGAAAAAGTACAAATGATGGAGCTGTACAAGGACACCCTTATTATCGACGATGTGGGGCAAACGCCGAAGAATAAGGCTGTGGAAGAGCTAAAAAAGATACACATCGATCAACAGGATAATAAGTACTTTGTCATCAACACCTCCTTGTCCAAACTTAAGGAGACCTCCCTGATTGAGTTGATTACAGATTACCTCGAGGTGTTCGCCTGGACTCCTTATGATATGCCTAGAGTTGATGCTGAGGTTGCTTGCCACAGGCTAAATGTTGACCCAAAATGCTGACTTATGGTCCAAAAAGGGAGGAGGGCGGCAACACAGCATGTGGACGTCGTTATTGAAGAAACTGAAAAACTTTTGGAGGCTAGAGCAATTAGGGAAGTCCACTACTCGAGCTGGCTTTCAAACACAGTGGTGGTGAAGAAAAAGGACGGCAAATGGAGAGTCTGTTGGACTTCACTGATCTGAACAAAGCATACCCCAAGGACTCTTTCCCCTTCCCTAAAATTAACCAACTCATGGATGCAATAGCTGGTTTCGGGAGGATCAACTTCTTGGATGCATACCGGAGGTACCATCAGATTCCCCTACATCTAGATGATCAGGAGAAGATGGCCTTCATCACTCCAAGGGGTATATTTTGTTACAAAGTAATGTCCTTTGGCCTGAAGAACACTGGGGCTACTTACCAGTGATTGGTCATTAAGATGTTCAAAGATTACATCGGCAACATTGTGGATGTCTACATCGATGATATGGTGGTGAAAAGCAAACTCAGCAGCTCCCATTTAGATGATTTTAAAGGAGTATTTGGTATCTTGAAGTAGTACAAGATGAGGTTAAACGCCTCTAAGTGGGTATTCGGAGTTAGTTCGGGAAAGTTCCTAGGGTTCCTGGTCACTCATCGGGGCATTGAAGTGGATTCGCGATAGATCAGTGCAATCCAGGGCGTTCAAGACCTGAAGAATGCTAAAAAGGTACAGAAATTGACTGGAATGGTAGCAACACTCAACCGATTCATCTGTCGATCTTCAGACAAGTGCTGACCATTCTTCCAGCTTCTCAAAAAACATGAACAATTCAAATAGACTCCGAAATGTGACCAAGCCCTCACTGATTTGAAGAAATACTTGACCCAGCCACCCCTACTTTCCACCCCCATCAAACATGAAGAACTCTTTCTTTACCTCGCAGTGTCATAACATGCAGTAAGTGCCGTCCTACTCTGCCAACAAGATCGGCAACAACTGCTCGTCTATTATGTTAGTAAAACTCTCCTAGGCACAAAAAGCAGGTACTTACCACTTGAAAAATTAGCCCTTGCACTAGTGGTTGCATCTCGCAAATTGGTGCACTACTTCAGAGCACATACCATCACAAATCATCAGCTCAAACCACTCCTCACAAGGGCCGACTTCTCTGGAGGATTGGCAAAATAGGCTGTCAAATTGGGAGAATTTGATCTCAAATACCACCCAAGACTGGCAGTGAAAAGTCAGGTTCTTGCTGACTTTATTACCGAATTTTCTGTGGAACTACCACCGGCGGCCAACCCACCAACACCTCCTGCTCAATAGCATGAAAACCTCCCCCTTGACCTTTGGGAGAAGGCTGATCATTGGAAGCTCTATGTCGATGAAGCATCTGATGACCGAGGAGCAGGATCGGACATAATGCTCATTACACCAGACGGCTTGGCCATTGACCAAGTTATCAAGCTCGAGTTCACCGCCTCAACAACAAATCTGAATATGAGGCCTTACTCACCGGACTACGCCGAGCCATCAAACTGAAAATTACCGAGATTGTCATCTATTTGGAGTCCCTGTTAATTGTCAACCAGATTACGAGAGAATACGTAACAAAAAATGATAGAATGATGCAATACCTAGCGAAAGCTAAGGAGTTGCTCACCAAATTCAGTAGTTACAAACTCTGTCAGATTAGTCGAGACAACAACTCTCATGCCAAGGCTCTAGCGACGTTAGCAATAGCCCTGAAGTCAGGGTAAAAAAGAACGATCAACATGGAGACTTTAGCCAGACCAAGCATATTTCATGAGGAAGAACAAGCTTTGGCCGTAGAATAGTTTGGACTGTCCTGGATGGACCCAATTATTTCCTACCTCGACAAAGATGAACAACCGAAGGACAAAAATGAAGTCAGATGAATCAAACACACAGCTTTCAGATACTGGCTATCACTAAGTAAGGAACTCTACAAGCGGTCCTTCACAGGTCTTTACTTGCACTGTGTCCACCCGTATAAGGTGCAAGGCGTCCTATTTGAAATCCATGAAGGTCACGTCGGTGGAAGATCGGTAGCGCACCGAGCTATCTTACAAGGATACTAGTGGCCCTATATGCAAAAAGACACCGCCCAGTACGTCCTAAAGTGTGAAAAGTGTCAGAGGTACTCTCCAATTATACATTAGCTTGCTGTAGATCTTGCAACCATTACCAGTCCATGGCCGTTCGCCTAGTGGGACTGGACATAGTCAAGCCTTTGCCCTGAGCTCCAGGGAATAAGAGGTCCCTCATTGTGGCAACAGATTACTTCACTGAATGGGTGGAGGCACCCAATTTAATGGCAATATGTTTAGGTTGTTCTGTGAAGAACTCGGGGTCAGAAACTATTATTCAACACCAGCCTACCCACAGTGTAATGGGCAAGCCAAGATTTTAAACAAGACTATGCTCAATGGAATTAAAAAGTGGCTAGAGAGGGCTAAAGGGAAATGGGTGGAGGAACTACCAAGTGTCATGTGGTCCTATAGAACCACCCCAAGAAGATCTATCGGCCAAACCCCCTTCTCTTTGGCCTACGGGGTGGAAGTAGTCATATCTTTAGAGGTAGGGTTACCAATGATCAGATCAACAACGTTTAATACCAAACTTAACGACTAGACTCTGGCAAAAGATCTGGATCTTGCCGAAGAAAATATGAAAGCTACCTTGATCAGACTCACCGGATATCAGTAGTAGTTAAGACGCTCCTACAATAAACAGGTTCGTCCAAGAAACTTTGCTCCAGGTGACTTAGTATTACAAAAAGTACTAGGGGTAACAAAGAACCCAGTGGATGGCAAGCTCGACCTTAACTGGGAGGGCCCCTACCAAGTGGCATCCTAGGTCGATGTTGGTACTTATCGACTAGAAACTGTCAAAGAGGGAAGACAACTACCTCTGCCTTAGAATGCAAACAACCTGAAGAAGTTCAACTAGTAGTGCGAGATCCCATATGATGTAACAACTCAACAAGTGTGTAAAGCTTTTATGAGATCAATAGAATATGAAGTTGTTCAAGCAAATCTACTCAAAGCACTATAAGACTAAACCAAAAACCAAGTGTCAAAACTTAGTCTTGTCCAAGTTGGACAGGTTGGCCAATGAAGGCCACAAAAACCAAGTATCAAAACTTGGTCCTATGTAAGTTGGACAGGTCGGCCGATGAAGGTCACAAAAACCAAGTGTCAAAACTTGGTCCTGTCCAAGTTAAACAGGTCGGCCAATGAAGGTCATAAAAACCAAGTGTCAAAACTTGGTCCTGTCCAAGTTGGACAAGTCGGCCGATGAAGGTTACAAAAACCAAGTGTCAAAACTTGGTCCTGTCCAAGTTGGATAGGTCGGCCGATGAAGGTTACAAAAACCAAGTGTCAAAACTTGGTCCCGTCCAAGTTGGACAGGTCGGTCGATGAAGGTTACAAAAATCAAGTGTCAAAACTTGGTCCTAATCCTGGACTATTTAGGATAGGCCAAAAATTTATTTATAAACACGTCTCATACCAAATTTTTATAAACCTTCAACAATTAAAAAGAGCCAAACATCTGTTGAAGATGGGTCGGGAAAATGTAATACCAAGACAGAGGCAAAACATGACTTTTATTAAAGATAGGAAAGTTGGTGACAAAAAATAAACCCAAAAGGAGAAAAACAACCCTATTCTTCTGTCGACTTCTCCCCCAACTGCATAGACGGCTCTGCCGAGTTATCTGCTGCCCCTTCGACAACTTTAGACGATTCAGCAGTAGTCTTCTCCATTTCAGCAGCAACCTCCAAGGCAAGTTGTCTGCGGTGCTCAGCGTTGGTGATCACCTTCTTTGGATCTACGACGCCTTCCTCAGTAGTCTCAAAGTAGTCAGGGCACAAGCGCTAGACATCAGAGGACTTATCCACATTGGTAAAGATAAGGGCACCATTCCAGCCCTCTTGGAAGATGCTACGGCTCAGATCCATCATTTAAATGGCCAGGTCCCTTGCCGCCTTATCTTCGCCCCTCTTCATGATGGCCTCTTCTTCCGCCTTCAACTTGGCCACTTCGTCTTGAAGAGCTTCTATTTTCGACTTAGCCTTGTACAGCTCCATGGACTGCACATCATTTTGTTTTTGAAGGTCGGACACTTCCCTGTCTCTCTTCTCGAAGTCCGCTTTCACCATCTTGAGTTCGGCAGTCGTTTGCTCGACCTCCTTCCTGAAAGTGATTCGATCTTTGTTAGCATCGATTCACTCTTTCTTTAAGCCACCATGCACCTCTATAAGGTACTCGTGCTCCTCAGCAAGTTTTCAGTAGCAGCTCATTGCCTCCAGTGAATTTAAATAACCCTACACCAAAAGCAAAGTTTGCATAAAAATGATGTGAGCAAAATCTCTAGCGAATTGAAAGATAATGCCGACTTACCAAAAGAGAATCATGAAAGGCCCCCATGAAGATGCCAGTGTGGCTTGCCACCCCCAACTTAGCGATGTCCTTCTTTTAGAGGACGCTTTTGATGACACCGAAAGCGACCTTGGCTTGGTCAATCATCGAATCAGCCGTTGCCAGAGGTCAACACAAAATATCTGGCGTAATTGTGACCACCTCACCGATTTCCTCCACCGCAGCTTTGCCAGCACCGACCCTTGGCTTCTTAGGAGCTAGAGGTGGTGATACAACCTCAGGTGTCTTTTTCTTCTATTGTCGGGTCACTGGCTTCTTTTGAATAGGGGCAGCTTCAATCGCTAGGGCAGTCTCCAGATCGACAGCTGGAGGATCAGCAGAGGTCATGGCAGTCGTCTTTAGGCGCTTGCCCACTGCGGCAAACATCATCTCTCTCAAATTCATTTCGTCTTCCTCGTCAAGAG
Source organism: Euryodendron excelsum (assembly GCA_033060915.1). Classification (NCBI taxonomy): domain Eukaryota; kingdom Viridiplantae; phylum Streptophyta; class Magnoliopsida; order Ericales; family Pentaphylacaceae; genus Euryodendron; species Euryodendron excelsum. The sequence goes on along the minus strand of CM065389.1, from coordinate 21,806,142 downwards.
ATAAGGTGGATTCCTGTGTTCTAGCAGTTAACCTGACTCGGCGAATTAGATGCTGAACTGTTTAACTTAGAGCGGACTTCATGTTCAAACGTTTCTTTGATGACGGGCTCTGATGGAGGAGGAACGGCTACTGTTACTCCCGTAGGGGCACGAGCTCTTTCGACAACAATCCCGACAGGAATTTCCTCGAAGTCTCCCTCAGTGCCTTAAATTCAGCAAAAGTTCGGCTATGCATGGTGTCTATATGCGTCCTAAAAAGGCTCGGTCCCCGAATCTTCAAACCTAGACCCACTCCCCGAGGTGGTGCCATGATCGATTGGTAATCTGAGCAGGGGAACCATCAAGAGGCCGTAGGCGAAGAAACTGACACAGCATCTTGCCCACAACCAATATACTGTTTCCCCTTTCTAACTAGAAAGGTCACATCAAGGTAATAATGCAAGTATGCATAATGTAGGTGCACATGTAGTGTGTGTGTGTGTGTGTGATTTTTTAAAAGCGGAGGAAAGAGCCCAACAACTTCCATTCATCCTGATCATCACATTCATGCATAGCAGTTAATAAAATTTAAACAAAATATGTACCTACAAAACAAATATGCAAGTGTTAGTATGTGGATGACAAACATAATACAAGATAATATGAATAAATGCATATTTTTTTTTTAAACAATTTTGAAAATTTGGTTTTGAAAATTTAAAGTGAATAGGATTGAACCAAATTAATTGAAGACTCTATATGGGTGAAGGGTAAAGAGACATGACTACAGCCTAACCTTCTAAGTGTCCCCAGTGGAGTCGCCAGCTGTCGCGCCCAGATTTTTCGCACTCGAGGAATACTCATACAAACGGAAAAAATGTTGTACTCTCTCGTTAGAACTCACCCTCCTAGAAGAATGAGTGCGACTAGGTTTGAATTGAAAATTGGTTTGAATAAAGGGCTTTTAGAAAAAGATTTGGAGTCGCCACCTAACTTGATTAAAGTGAGTTAGGTCACCTAAAAACCAAGCATAAACAGAAAACTACACTTACAGTTTTTGAAAAAAGATTTTGAAAATATCTCCTCAAGAGAGGGCTTTTAGGAAAACAGGTTGTTTGGCTACCTTTGGAAAACATTTAGCCCTTTTTGAAAAATAACTCCGTTTTGGTCTTTGAAAACAGTGATCCTAGGTTCGGAGGTTGGTTACGTGTAGGGAAGACGCACTAAGCCATCATCCTACCCCGCCCTTTCAGTACCTACATGTCAATCTACCCTAGATTCACCTAAGAGAGTCTTCAGCTAACTATTGACCAATCCTATCCACTTTGAAAAAGAATGTTTGAAAAAAAACTAACATGATGCATGATATGCAAGTGCAAGAAAAGAGAATTAAAAAATAGATTTGGAAAGAAATTGATTTGATTTAAAAAGGAAGAGATAGAAGTTTGAATTTGGAAATAAGGTTATAGAAATTGAAAATAGAAATTTGGGATTTGAAAGCTTGAAAATAGATTGTGGATTTGGAAAGATTTTGTGGAAATAGAAACTTGAAAAATATTGTGGAATTTGAGATTTGAAAAAGGTTGTGGAAATAGAAGTTTGAAAATTATTGTGACCGCACCCATGAGGGTTGCCTACGTATCCTTTTGGAGAAATCAGGTCAGTCGTAGTTCGGACAAGAGTCCGATTGAAAATAAAAGAGTTGATTGGAAGAAGGAGATTGAATTGGAAATTGGATTGGAAAATTGAGAGATTGAACTTTGATTGGAAGATTTGAAAAGACTTGACCTTGGAAAACTCGGTTTTAGGAAACCTAGAAAGACTTGAGACTTAGAAAAGAAGGGTTGGATTTGACTTGGAAAGAGTTTAGAGAAGAATTGACTTGAATATTGGACTTGAAAGATTAGGAAAACTTAGATTTAGGAAGGGCTCAGATTAGGAAAGTTTCGAAATAGGAAAGTGTCATTTTAGGAAAGCTTCAGTTTAGGAAAGTTTTGGAATTACGAAAGTTTTCACATTAGGAAAGTTTTGTTTTAAAAAAGGTTTTGAAATAGGAAAGTGTTGAATTTAGAAATGTTTTGAATTAGGAAAAGTTTAGTTTAAGAAAGGTTTAGAATTTGGAAAGTTTCAAGTTAAGAAAGTTTTGGATTTGAAAAGCTTAGAATTTTAGAAAGATTTTAAATTAGGAAAGATTTAGAAAAGGTTTGAATTAAGAAAGTTTCAACTTAAGAAGGCTTTGAATTAAGAAAGTTTTGAGTTTAGAAAGCTTTGGATTTAGAAAGATTTGAAATTTAGAAAGTTTAAGATTTAGAAAGTTTTAGAGTTTTAGAAAATCTTGAGATTAGGAAAGGTTTGAAAAATTAGATTTGGAAAGTTAAGATTTGGAAAGGGATAGAGTTAGGAAAAGGGTTGAATTAGGAAAGATTTGGAATCTTAATGTTTAAATAAAGATTTGAAAGTTTTAGGAAACTTATGGTTTAGGAAGGTAGGAAATTAAGAGAGATTTGAATTAGGAAAGATGTACATTTTGAGTCTAAAAGGGAATGTTTGATTTTGTTTCCAAAAACGGATGATAGAATCTAGTTTTCCTAAACGAGAGATTGAATTTGGTTTCCTAAAGGGAAGGTAAAATTTGACAAGGATTTGGAAAGGGGAAGCTTTAGAAACCCTAGGTTTAGAAGTGTATAGTTTTGATGTAGAAAATAGGTTTTGGAAATGTGTATAGTTTGGATGTGAAAACAAAAGGTTTTGGAAACCTAGGTTTTAAGACAAGTTTGAAAACCATGTTTTTGGAAAGAAAATTAGGGTTTCCTAATCGTGAGTTCTAGAGCTTGACTTGGGCTCTAAGGAAAGAGTTTTTGAAAAGTGTGTTTTTGGAAACAAGTTTTTGGAAGGAAAACCCTAGAGGGGGAGTTTCTAGAAGAAAGATTTTGGGAAGAAAGTTTTTAGAAAGATTTTTGGTATAAGATTATTGGAGAGAGTTTTTGAAAAGATTTTTAGGGACCATTTTTAGAAAGTGAATTTTGAAGAGAAAGAGTTTTTGGAAAGAGATCCTAGTGAGGAGTTTTTTAGAAAGAGATTTAGGAAGAGGTTTTTCTAAGAAAGAAACCTAGGAAACTTTTTTGGAAAGTGGACCTTGAAGAGAGCGTTTTGGAAAGGAGTTTAAAAAGAGAAGTTTTGGAAAATAGATTTTTGAAGGGAGTTTTTGAAAACAACTTTGGAAAGGAGAGTTTTTTAGAAAGCACGTTGAAAGAGGAGGTTTTAGGAAAAGAGATTTTTGAAAGTAGAGTTTTTTGGAAAGTATAAAAACATCTCACCTTCCTAAAGCGATTCTAACCATAAGAAGGCTAGAACTACTTCAAGAAAGTGGTTTTGAAAACAACAAGGGTTGAAAATATGGACCATATTGGTCACTTTGAATGTAACACTTTCCTAAAGCAATCCTAGCCATGGAAAAGCTAGAATCATCCTAGGATTGTGATTTTGAAAAAGAAGATTTTGATGCAACTTTGAAAACAAGTTTAATGCAAGCTTGGAAAACGAGTTTGAAAACGGTTTTTGGAAGATGCAAGATCATGATATGCACAATGTAAGTTTGGGGTCGTGAACATACAAGGTCAAGGCTTCACCACATAATCAAGGGGGCCGAACCCACGTGATCTCCTGTTAGCCTAAAGGAAAGCCCCCGACACGGTGACTCTCCAATAGTCTAATCCTACACATGGACCGAGAGTCCCCTTGTTTCAAGCATGCAAAGAAAGGGCGGGGGGGGGGGGGGGGAAGAGATGGGGGATTAAAATAGAGAAAACCCAAGTGGGTTAGGAGAGAGAAGAGAGAGGGCAAGTGCAGAAACGTAAAATGAAAACCTACCTTGTGTCTTGTTTATTTTGCACTCCTTGCTTGTCTTCAATCTTCGTCTTCAATCCTCAAGAGTTGTCTTTAATCTTCAAACTTCAGATTGCAGCTCTTCAAGTCTTTAAAGGAAGGTTGGAGGCTAATGTATAAGTGTATGGAGGTGTGTATGAGTGTATAGAAGGCTAGGGTTTGGAAAACCTAAGGAAGCTCGGGTTTAGGGAGTGTTCGAGCTCTGTATATCGAATTTTGGAATTTTTAGACTGAGTTTGTGGACCTCTTTCATGCTGGAAGAGGCTCTGTGTTTATAGAGATGGGATAGACCTGGCGCTTGTTGTAGTGGCGCCAGGCCAAAATTCCTCTTGGCGCCACTCCAGGCCAATTCTTAGCTTGTAGTGGCACCAGCCACTTAAGAAAGTATTTAGGTCGGCAAGCAACGTATCTTTGACTAGATTTGGGCACCTGTACTAGTGACTACTATGCAATTGTTAGCTTGGTTTCACTAGGAGTGACTTCGGAAAGTTTAGGAACGATTTGAGTGACCGGGATTGGCCCGGAAGGCCAGAAAAGAGTGTTCCGTAGGAACACTTAAAATAGTGTCCCGGAGGTATTTAACTTGAAAAATGAGGACAAGATGTGTTGGAAGGGTTGACCGGGCCTTTAAGGGCAAAACGATCAATCGGGCCGGAAAGCTACCGGGACAGGCTCGGACTGTCCCGGAAGAAGACTCGAGATATGAAAACATTATTCAGAATGTTCTCAAAGGTTGCCGGTTTGATTCCCAGAGCCAGTGTGGTCGGAAAAGGTGACCGGCCCACCAGGGGCAAAACGGTCATTTCGCACCGGGTTTGCCAGAACTGACTCGGAATGACCCGAAAGGATAAAGAAAGGTTGAGGACACTATAAAAAGCATTCTCGGGAAGTTACCGGTTTGATACCTAGAGCCAGTGTGGTCAGAAAAGGAGACCGGTCCACCAGGGGCAAAACAGTCATTTTGTATCAGGTTTGCCTGAACTGACTCGGAATGATCCGGAAAGGTAAAGGAAGGTGGAGAATACTATAAAAAGAAATCTCAGGGGGTAACTGGTTTGATACCCAGAGCCGGGGTGGTTCTCGGGGCGTTCAGATGCCTAGGGGTAAAATGGTCATCTTGACCGAAAAGTCTCGAAAAAGGCCCAAGGGGCAGTTTGGTCATTTTTAACTGAAGTGGGCTAGCAGGCACTGGTGTTAACCTGGGTTTTGAGTGTTTCCGCCACTCTGACGATGGCCGCGTGATATAGGGGTTTGTTGGCAATTCCCTATATCGACCTGTTTACGAGTATTTCCGTTACTCTAACGGTTGTGATGTTTGCAAGTATTTCTGCTACTCTGACGGTTCACGATTATTCCCGAGACTGCCTGATCTCGGGAAGCTGCTAAAGGGACTTAACGCCTAAGAAGTCAACTTTCTCGGAAGGGGTGCCTAAACGGACATTTCTGCATTGGCGGGCTAGCAGGCGCCAAAGGTAGATTGTTCTACCATCTAGGGGACTTGGGGTATTGTCCCAATCTATAGGTTTAAAGGGACTTACTGTTTCGAAGAGATTTTTTTTGAAAAACGTGCCAGACCGTCTCGAGGAATAAACTGTCTCGAGAGAGGGATTGGAATTAGAAGGGGGTCTTATCGTCTTTGAAAAGACGTGCCTGATTTGGAATTGGAAAGGGAACTTACCATCTTCGAAAAGACGCGCCTAGTTTGGAATAGATTTATCGTCTCGAGGAATAAACTGTCTCGAGAGAGGGGTTGGAGTTGGAATTGGAAAAGACGATGCCCCTAAGGGCATTTTAGTCATTTTGCCTCTATTTGGGCCTGGTGGGCCCGCGGGCGATGGACAGATGGGATTTGGACTTAAAGAGTTGGTTTCGATTGGAATACGTCCATATTGACTTGAGTACAAGTCTGGACAGAGTATAGACTGCCGAGCGGTCAAAAATAGGATGCTTACATGTAGGTACCGAAAGGGCGAGGTAGAGTGATGATCTTGGGAAATCTTTCTTACACGTAACCAACCCTCAGATCATAGACTTCTATTTTCAAAAGATCAAAATATAGTTATTTTCAAAAGGGGCTTAAAACTTTCCAAAGGTTTCCAATAACCTATTTTCTTAAAAACCCTCTCTTGAGGAGGTTTTTCAAAACCTTTTTCACAAACCCTAAGTTTAATCTTCAGATTATATTTAGTTTTAAGTGACTAACTCACCTTAATCAAGTTAGGTGGCAACTTCAAACTTTTTCTAAAAATCTCTTAATCAAATCAATTTCAAGTTCAAACCTAGTCACACTCATTCTTCTAGGAGTATGTGTTCTAACAAGAAAGTACCGTGCTTTTCCTGAGCTGAAAGGACTTAGTTCAAAAATTGGGGCGCGACAGAGTTCAAGGTCACAAATCCGTTCTAAGGGGATCTGAATGGTGGTCAAACACGAAGATGGTGAATCGTGAATACGAGCAAAATTCAGACAATCATTAGATCAAGGACTTGATAGGTTTTGATTGTAAAGAGTCTTGTAACCATCTAAACTATAAGTTATGGTGCATGATCTTTGTCCGGCAAAAGAGACACGTAGTTTTTCCTACGACAAAAGGCTAGTGTGTTATTGATTGAATGATTTATTTTCTATTTTATCTTGGATTGTACAATATTGCTAATAGCTATTACATCTTGACCTCATATTATAAAGTTTAGTCTTTTAGACAAAACATAGACAAAGGTTTGGTTTTTTAACTGATAAAGCAAGTTATCAAGAATGACCACCGTGACCTAACTTCCACCGTGCAATGAAAGTTATATTCACCATGTATAATGTATTCAATGCCACCTCATAATCCAATACCAACACCAACACCAACATAGATAATAAGACATTCAATTCAATATGAATAAGATTATCATAAATCTCCACAATCAACAGCAATATACACAACAAGACATTCAATTCAATATGAGAAAGAATATCTTAAACCTCTCACCTTTTACTAACTTACAGTCACATTTGACTCACTCCTTAGGTTGAACCAGAAGATCTGGTGCTGCTTCTGAACTTATCACACACCATCACTTCAACTTGATGAAATAGATGCTATAATTCATAACCAATGCATGATTATAGCTTATACTCCTTAAACATGTGATTTAGAACATCAATGATGCATTAAAAATTCAATGGTGTATGTTAACCTAATACAATGCAAGGTCAAAAAGTATAATAATGCAACTTCACTGCCTGTCAGGATGGTATTCTGAACCGTCGGGATGACTAGAGATAAGAATGGCTAGCCCTGATTTATTGATAGGATAGAAACTTTCACTGTCCGAACGATTAGAGAAGAAAGTCCCCACAAAATCTTCATCGTTAGGACAATACCTAGCTCCGTCCTAACAACTAAAGCCTTAAGTTGACCACTGTCAAGACGATCCCATCCATCGTGCTGATGATCAGAAACCAACTCCACCCTTTAGAACCCACATCAGGACGACACTAGGGACCATCTTAACTGTCAAGCCCCTTATGGCTCGAAAATGCAATCTCCCAACTTGACTTCAAAGCTTCCTATACCATCTCAACACAACCACAAGCTCTCCAAAGATCCACAATGAAGTTCTAAAGCCATAAACAAGTTCTCAAACACCAAAAACATACACAGTATGAGGATTCAAGACTTCCTCCTTGGAAACCCTTATCATCCTTTCCCCTCTCCACTTCAATTTAACCTTCATGGCATGAAATGATATACTAGCATGCAATAATCAACAAGAGTACCATGAATCAAGTATAAGCATGAAGATCTATAACAAATAATTTCCCACTTCTGTCACCAGAAAATTTAGAGCCGAAAAGTCTCACCAGAAATCTCCAAGGTCCTCAATCTCCTAAACTTCCCAATTTTGGACTCTCTGATCTTTGGCTAGACTGTGCTCGACCCTGTCCACTGGACATTGTAGATTATAATGGTTCTCGTTCTGAAGTTTCACCTCCCATATCAAACCTTCTCTTCTTTAGTTATTCCCTTCTTCTTAATAATTCTTTCACATCTTGTTCTATAATTATTGCTTTATTTACTAAATCTGCATACATTGTCATTTCAAAAGCTGAGATTCGAGATCAAATACCCAATTCCAAGCCCTGCTGAAATCTCCTACACTTAACATCCTTAGTACGCACTAAGTCAAGAGCGAACCGTGACAATGCTGTAAACTGCTCTTCATACTCAAATACAAACATTTTGCCCTACTTTAAAGAAATAAACTCTTGTTCCTTTTGATACCTATAAATGACAGGTCAATATTTCTTATTAAATGCTTCTTTAAATTGCCTCCAAGTAATGGGTACCCACTAGTCTGAGAGCCCAACATTAGTCGGATTGCTTCCCACCAATTTCAAGCTTCACTTTTCAACATAAAGGTAGCTAGCAACAATTTCTGCTCTTCTGTTATGGCCATTACCTAAAAAATGGCTTCTAGTTTTTTCAACCACTCCTCCGCTACCATTGAATCTGTTGCCCTCGGGAAATCTGGTGGATTAAGTTTCATGAACTGTTCATGCAGAGAACTGGTTCTTAGAGTAGGTCTAGTAGATTGATACTCAATGTATTGTGCCAAAATATTAGCTACTTTGTTGGCTGCATGTGATGGATTTTGAGTACCTCGTTCTTGACGTCCCTACCCCTGAATTGGAGCTAATAACACTTCTTCCTTGACTCCCCTTGGTGGATCTCTTTGGGCCATTGTTTCTACATCCATTCAACATTAGTATGTAATATATATGACACATATAACCCTATCAACTGAAACCAACACAATTATTGGCTTTATGGGGACCAACAATAGACCTTTGACTCGGTTGGATTTTATGGGGCACCCACATGGAGTACGTGATGGGCCAACTTGTGGTGCTTACATGGTGCAAACCCCCATGCCCACCTGTCACTTAGTGCAGGGCTTTGCACTGCTAAGGTACAAGGAAATAAAGTTGCACCTTGGCTAACAATAATTGCTTTTGATGCAGTGGTAAGCACTTGATCCTAAACCAAAATTGCTAGTCCTAATTTTATTCAAATGAAATTTTATATATGATTTTGATGATAACTTACTTTGATTTATAAATATTTTCTTGATTAAATATATTCAATATTTTTAATCCTTGGTCCAGTTGGTGTAATAAAGTTTTGCAAGATTACGAAGCACTTGAAAGAGAAATCAAGACTTGGAAAGTAATATCTAAATCCTTGAGAATCATGTTTTTAAGGAAACTTGATTCAAGGAAGAAAATTATAGGACATAATTTTCTTCTAAGGTTGAAAATTCGAAGAAACTATATCCCATAATACAACCATAGTATTTTACTCATGGGGCTGAAAATAAGACTAAAATTTCTAATTATGGTATTTTATGAAATTTTCATGCAAAGAATGTTTTGTGGGACGAAAATGATCTAGAAGGTGACTTATTGAATTTGAAATTCAAAATATAACAGCTTGAAGACAATCATGATTATTTGACCATATCTTTTGATCCAGAAGTTCAAATGATCTAATTCTTGAAGTTATGAAAAGCTAACATCCATATATACATTTGTTATATTATATGAATTTTCAAATTCAAATATTATGTAGGTGAAAGAAGACTTAGTGCAGTAGAAATTCAAAGATGATAGCTAGAAGATAGTCTGAGTATTTCACTCATATCTTTTGATTCTAATCTTTAAATGTTTTGATTTTTAAGGATATGAAAAAATAACGTTCATATCTACATTTCATATCATATAGATATTTTCAAACTCGAACGTTTAATATATGAAAAAGCTGATACAAGTTGACATAGCTGTGCAGAAATTCAAATATACCAACTGAAAGATAGCTCGAGTAATTTGACCATAACTTTTGATCTAACAATTGGATCGACCTAATTCTTGAGATTCTAAAAAGTTGACTTCCATTTCTACAATGTTTCTCTTATAGACATTTTCAAATTTGATTGTTATCAAGGAGAAAATCGAGGTGGAAGTGAAGTCATCTGATCTGAAATTTAAAATCCTGTCTGGCAGCTGCTTGCTCAACAGGAAGACATTTTCAAATCTTTCTCAAACGGCTAGAAACAGATTTGAAGCTACAAATCAAGTATCATTCTTTATTTATAAATAGCGATACGCTTGAGGAGCAAAAAAATAATAAGAACAACAAGAGTTTGCACATCAAAGTGTTTTTCATCCTATAAAGTCTTTGAAAGCTTCAGTATATTTTATCTTGTAATGTGTTGAGAGCTTCATTAGCATATCTATTCTTTGAGAGAATTATTTGTAAGCAAGAGTGGTTGTACTCTTGTTCTTTCTTCTTGTAAGAGAAAGACTAGTTAGAAGAAATAGCTAGCGAATGGGTATGACTAAGTATCTGACAAAAACTAGTTGAAGTGAGAGATCACTTGGTTGGGTGTGACTAGCACCTATGTAAAAACCAGTTAGAGGGGTGTAACTATCATCTGTGAAAAAAACTAGTTGTAAAGAAGGACTAGCGCTTGGGTTAAAAGGCCAGTGGTTGTATCTACGATTTGAATATAGTGGAGAAAAATCTCAACGAAAGAGCCTTAAGAAGTGGACGTAGACTTTGGAATTGAAGTCGAACCATGATAAATCTTGGTGTCATATTCTCTTCTTTCTATCTCCTTTACTTTATAGTTTGAATTGTTTACATTTATTTACAACAAATTATTAGTTGATTAATATTTGTTTGAATATTTAGTTCAAATTTTTAAATCTGAAATTATTTATTGAATTATTGTTTAAACTCAATTCATCCCCCTCTTGGGTTGCCACGTAGACAAACAACAACAACACCTTACAGTCCACTGCAACACTAGACACCAACTCAATAACATAGCCTTGGTCTTAAACCTTATCTTAAACCACAACTCTGATGTCACTCTGTCACACCCACTCCTAATCAAGTATCAATAACACCATCTTAGGGTGAATGTGATCGCATAAATCATCAGCCTAATCAATCTGTTAATGAAACCTCATAACAATCTCAAAGATAAAAATTTTATAAGGATAAACAACGTCATTATATATAAATAAAAATAATTTCATAATCCTCCTATATACAGAAAGAGAACTACTAAATAAAACCCATCATAATTACAAAACCGACATGTAAACAAACTATAAAACTTCTATCCACTATACAACAATTACAAGACCAACAAAACTAAAAGAGCTCCCAAAACTCTCCAACACGACAGCAACAACAACAGTGACAGCAGTAGACTGAACCTCCCTCTCCATCTTACCGGCAAAATAACCTGTGTGAGTGTGAGCTATATATTAACTAGGGATGGCAGTGAATCGGCATAAAGTGGAGATTTGACCGAACTTGCCCCTTTTGGGGAGGGTATGGAGAATTCAAAACAGGAATGGAGGGGAGGATGGAGACTAAAATGAAAATCCATATGGGTATGGAGGCGAGGATGTACCAAGGTTTTCTCCCGCCCAACCCCCGCCCCGTTTTCCCTCATTAATTTTTTTTTAAATTTTTTATATAGGCTATTTTTATATTTGCTTTACTCTTTTAAATTTTTGCCTCTTTGGATGTCTAGTAACAGAGCTTTTTCTACAATTGAACTCTAATGATACATCAAGAGTTTAACTTTTTTGCCGTCAATATTTATCACAGCAACATATGTAATAAAAAAATCATGCATTAGGCAAGCCATGATCTCAATAGTTCTCAATCATGAATTAACGCTTGAGCTTTGAAAATTAGCCATTTTTAAACAAATTAAATGATGAAAAAAGCTTGGGCTTGGACTTGGGCATAAGCTTGAGGCGGGGGAGGAGGCAACCGTATACTCGTGGAGGCGGGGATGGAGGTCCCCACTTCTATCCAAGCAGGGATGGAGATAAATTTTTCAAGTGGAGGCAGGGATGAAGTTCCCAATCCCCGCCCCGCCTCAGTCCATTGCCATCCATAATATCAATGTGCTCACTAAAATAATCAAATTCATAAAAAACGAATGTTAAGTAAGTATCGAATCAATCAACAATAGATAGCACATTTCAATGATATAATCACATGTCTATCATCATTAATGAGAAGTAACTCATGTAATGCATTACCTCTTGTGATGCAATGTAAAATGTCACCACATAGGCTCGCCGCACAAACTCACCACATAGGCTCACCACCACATAGGCACTTCACCGTATAGACTCACCACATAAAGTAAGTTATCAAGACTGACCACCGTAACCTAATCTCCACCGTGCAATAAATGTTATATTCACCATGTATGATGTATGCAATGCCACTTCATAATCCAACACCAACACCAACACCAACATAAATAATAAGGCATTCAATTCAATATGAATAAGATTATCTTAAATTCCCATAATCAACAACAGCATACACAACAAAACATTCAATTCAATACAAGAAAGAATATCTTAAACCTCTCGCCTGTTGCCATCTTACAGTCACATTTGATTCACTCTTTGGTTGAACCAGAAGATCTGGTGCTGCTTCCAAACCTATCACACACTATCACATCAACTTGATGAAATAGATGCTATAATTCATAACCAATGCATGATTATAGCTTATACTCCTTAAACATGTGTTTTAGAACATTAATGATGCATTAGAAATTCAATGGTGTATGTTAAACCCTTTCCCAATATAATGCAAGGTCAAAAAGTATAATAATGCAACCTCACTAACTATCAGGATAGTAATCTGAACCATCGAGACAACAGGAGACAAGAAAGGCCAACCTTGGTTTATTGTCAAGACTGACACTTTCACCGTCCAAACGATCAGAGAAGAAAATCCCCACAAAATCTTCATCGTTAGAACGGTACCTGGTTCTGTCCTGACGACCAGAGCCCTAAGCTGACCATCGTCAAAACGATCCCATCCACCCTCCTAATGATTAGAGACCAACTCCACCCTTCAAAACCCATCGTCAGGACAACACCAAGGACCGTCTTGACGACCAAAGCCCCCTATGCCTCGAAAATGTGATAAGTCACACAATTTATTTATTTTCACCCTTTAATTATATTATTTAGTTGTTATTAATTTACTTAAATTATTATTTTTTTCGCAGATTTGGATACAAGAGCAAAAAGGAAGAATCTCAGCCAAAATAGAAAACACATGCTCAAAGGAGTCAAATCTTTCAAACAAGAAGACTAAAAGGAAAGACTTTTAACCAATAAGGGAAACTATGTAAAATGGAACAAGATTCATATATATATTTATATATGTGTGTGTGTGTGTGTGTGTGTGTGTGTGTGTGTGAAGAAGAGTTATATATAAATATATATATATACAAGGGTACACGTGTCGAGGGGCAACCAAGGAAAAGAATAAAAAAAGAAATCAAAACCTTCCTAGCCGTACAGTCAAGGGAGGGGGTTGGCCAATTGTATTAAAAGAAGGACAAAAATCCCTAAAGGAAAAAGAGATAGCAGCCGCAAATCCCTAGGGAGAATCACGTAGCAGCCGCACAGTGAGGGAAAAAAGCCAAGAAGAAAGAAAGAAGAAGGAAGAAAAATAAGACAAAGACTTGAAACATAAAGCTTTTGAAGTCTTATTATTTTTCTAACTTTCAATGAATGTTAAAATTATGAGTGGCTAAGTTTTTATACTAGGGTTGACGATGAAACTCCATGCTTTATAATGATTTGACATGTTATTCATATATATTTTCCATGTATGCTCTAATTGTTCAATACTCTTGTCTAGATTTAATTAAAGTCAATAATTTTGGATATGAATTTAATTCATGATTTCATATTGCTGGATTAATTATTAGCCTGGTTATTTATTGGTATAATTTCAGGTATTGAATTTCTTATGTGATTTATTTTCGAATGTATACATATAAATTTTTTATCTTGAATATTAAGATTATCAAGAGTATACATTAATTTATTTATTAAAGTAATTTTAATGTTATATTTTCTATAATAACAAATTTGATTACAACGTTATTGTGAAGTGAATTATGAAAATAATTTGAATTACGTGAAAAGTTATTATAATACATGAGAGTGAATTCTAAAACCTTAGTCATCTTAATTTAATTTCTTTTATCTCTTTATTATTATTTGCTAATTAATTGTTTACTTGTTTATTTGGTTATTTAGTTATTTTTGCTCATTGCTAGATTCAACTCAAGATTTCTCAACTAGGTTAGGGTGAACTAGATTTAGTCTAATTTATTTTTTAAAATTTTACAAGTCCCTATGGGATCAACCTTGCACTCACATTCTTATACTTCAATCTGATTCGTGTGCTTGTGAATAATAAAATTTATCACATCAAAATTTTAGGTGTCGTTGCCAGGGGCTTAATTAGAAAACAAGTTAGGTTTAGATTTACCAAACCCTTCTACTAGTATAATTAGCTTCTTAAAAAAAATTAAAAAATAAAAAATTCGCGTAGAAAATGTTTTTAATTTTTGGACTCTGATTGTGAGATGTTTTTCGGCTAGTAAACATCAAAATTGAAAATTTTATATTTTTGGAAAAATTGTAGAGAATTCAGTTAGCTTTCTAATGCAGTTTGAATCAGCTCAATCGGATTTCAGGCAAGAAAGATGTAGTCAAGATACTGACTACAATGCAGAAAATTTTAAAAAAACAAGTTCGAGATTTTTCCTGAAATCTTGATAATTCATATCTCCCTTCATCTATTTAGTTTATTTACATCTTCTAGATATTCTAGTTAGGTCAGGTCTAGGCTGTTTTAGTTCAAATCCATGTCTTGAATTGCAAATAAGATTTTCCTGGTCTATTCTGCCTTTTCCAATTGGTGTATGTTCGGTTGTTGATCGAAAAATTTAGAGTTAACACCATTGATCCGGAGATTGAAAATACATTTAGAAGAAAATTAAGAAATCAAATAAAAGCAAATAAAAATATATCAAACATGGGGGATAACTTCGAAAATGTTAATGAATCCAAATCTTTTAGAAACTTATTTGCTCTCATAACCAGGAATCATCCTTCTTGTATAATGTCGCCTACAACTAATGCAACACATTTTGAGTTAAAACCTCACATAATACAACTTCTGCCAACATTTCATGGGTTAGAGAGAGAGGATCCTTACATGCATATAAAAAAATTTCTTGTAATTTGCACTACATTTAGGTTTCAAAAATTTTTGGATGAGTCTATAAAATTACGTCTTTTTCCTTTCTCTTTAAAGGATAAAACAAAGGCATAGTTAAATTCTTTACCATCTAGCTCAGTTACTTCATGGGAGTCTCTAGTGAAGAAATTTCTTTCTAAATTTTTTTCAATGGCTAAGACTAATGCCTTAAAAAAGAGAGATATCTGATTTCTCTCAACAAGAAGATGAAAAATTTTATGAAAGTTGGGAAAGATTTAAAGATTTAATGTTGAAATCTGCTCATCATGGTTTTGAAACATGGAGACTCGTGCAATATTTTTATAATAGTTTAACACAATCACACCGTAACATGATTGAATCCATGAATGGTGGGCCTTCCTAAGTCTTAGATATGATGAAGCCTATGAATTTCTCAAGAAATTATCTGAAAGTTCTTAACAGTGGAATTTCACATTTAATAGGGATAATAAGTTAGTCACTTCATCTCAGAAGGGGGGACTATATGAGGTAAAAGAGACTTCTGAAATTAAAATGAAGTTAGGTAGTCTCACAAGAAAAAATAAAAGCTTTAGTTATGAATAGGACTATAGAGTCAGCCAATAGAGTTCAAAATGATATATGTTCGTTATGTGCAAGTTCTATGCATACTACAGAGTTGTGTCCATCCATGATAAGATATTCTGAATGTTATTCTGAGCAAGCAAATGCACTAAATAATTATGGAAAGTAATGTGAGAATTCTTTTATAGAAATATACAATCCAAATTGGCGAAACCATCTAAATTTTTCAAGGAGAAATAATCAAATAATTTTAATTTAGGTGGGCAACCCTTGTAATCTCAAAATCAATTTCCACCTGGTTTTCGCCCTCCTACTTAATCATATCCTGTTCAACAGTATTCTAATAATTCACTTCCATCAAATCTTCAGTTCCCTGCACCACAACAACAAAAATCATCTTTAGAAGATTCTCTCAAGGCATTTATGCAAGTAACAGGCCAATCTATAGTTGAAATAAAGAATTCTACTGACATGAATACTCAAGCCATTGCAAAACTAAAAAATCAAATGGGACAGTTAGCTAGTCAAATGGTAGAACAAGAAAAGCGAAAGTTTCCTAGTCAACCTATAGCTAATCCAAAAGGGCAATTTGTCATAAATGACCATTCTAGTTGTTCAAAAGAGCAAGATCAAGTTCAATCTATTATCACTCTTAGGTCAAGAAAACAAGTTGATAATCAAGTAAAAACACTTGAAGAAGAACGTCTAGAAAAAACTAAGAAAAATAAAAATCAAATGAAACAAGTAAAAGATCAAGAGTCTATTTCCCCACAACTAGTGGAGATTGACACATCTATTAAAAATTTTGTCCCTAAAGCTCAATTTCCTCAATGATTAATAGCCCCTAAGAAATGTGCACAATATAGGGATATTTTGAAAGTGTTTAAGCAAGTAAAAATTAATATTCTATTTTTAGATGTTATCCAACAAGTGCCATCATATACTAAATTTTTTAAAGACCTTGTTACTAAAAAAGAAAGACAAACGTTCTAAAAAAAAGCATTTCTGGCTAAACAAGTCAGCTACATTATTCAATGTAAAGTTCTGGTAAAATACAAGGACCCAGGTTGTCTTACAATTTCTTGTACAATAGAGAACCATCATATTGAGCAGACTTTACTAGATTTAGGAGCTAGTGTGAATTTATTGTCATATTCAGTCTATTTACAATTAGGTCTTTGAGAATTAAAGCCCACACCAGTAACGCTGCAACTAGCCAATAGGTCTGTCAAAATTCCTAGAGGTGTCATTAAAGATGTATTGATTCAGATTGATAAGTTTTACTTTCTAGTTGACTTTATAGTCTTAGATACTCAACTTGTTCAAAACTCTAAGGGAAAAATTCCTATTATTTTAGGGCGTCCTTTCTTGACTACCTCCAATGCTCTAATTAATTGTAGGAATAGTGTAATGAGGATTTCATTTGAAAATATGACTGTTGAGCTTAATTTTTTTGACATTAGTAAACAACCACCAGATGAGGAAGAGAGAGGGACAATATGTATGATTGATAATCTTGTGCATGAAGCATTTATTCAAAATAGTTATAAAGACCCTTTAGAGACTTGCCTAGCTCATTTTGGAGATAATTTTGATATTGAAGATTCTATTGACCAAGTTAATGCTTTATTATATTCAACTCCTGTGTTGGATACAAATAAATGGCAACCTAAAGTATTGCGTCTTGTACTTTCATCCTCACCAGTAAACCCATCAATAGTGGATGCACCCAAATTAGAATTGAAATCTTTGCAAAACACATTAAAATATGTCTTTCTTGGTCCTTCAGAGACACTGCCAGTTATAATAACAACTGATTTAGACGAATCTCATGAAGAAAAATTATTGAACAGCCTTAAAAAAACATAAGGAAGCAATAGGTTGGTCTATTAATAATATTAAAGGAATTAGTCCATCTATAGTCATACATAGAATTCATTTAGAGGAAAATGCAAAAACTTCTAGAAAATTGCAAAGACGCCTAAATCCTTCTATGCAAGAGATAGTTAAAGCTGAAATTCTTAAACTTTTAGATGTTGGTATGATTTATCCCATCTCTGATAGTGAATGGGTGAGTCTTGTTCAACTACTACCAAAGAAGTTAGGAGTTATAGTAGTGAAAAATGAGGATAATGAATTAGTTCCAACTTGTATCCAAACAGGATGGCATGTTTGAATTGACTATCGGAAGTTAAACTCTATGACACGCAAAGATCATTTTCCTCTACCATTCATAGTCCAAATGTTAGAAAGATTGCCAGGACATAAGTATTATCGTTTTCTCGATGGTTATTCTGGTTAAAATCAAATTCCTATTGCACCAGAAGATCAAGAGAAAACTACTTTTACTTGTCCTTTCGAAACGTTTGGGTATAGACGCATGCCTTTTGGGCTATGCAATGCCCCAACCACCTTTTAATGGTGCATGATTAGCATATTTTCTATCATGGTGGAACGTTTTCTAAAAGTATTTATGGATGATTTATCAGTATTTGACTCTAGTTTTGATAAATGCTTGAAGTATTAAAAAATACACTAACCTCCATGCCCATCATCCAATCGCTCGATTGAAGTGCACCTTTTGAAATTATGTGTGATGCCTCTGACTTTGCAGTTGGTGTTGTTTTAGAGCAACGGGATAATAAACTTTCTCATTTGATATATTACGCCAGCAAGACACTTAATGATGCACAACTCAATTACTCCACAACAGAGAAAGAGTTGTTGGCCGTGGTTTTTGCCTTAAACAAGTTTTGATCTTACTTGTTAGGGTCTAAGGTTATAATTTACTCAGATCATGTTGCATTGAAATATCTTTTGGCTAAAAAGGATGCTAAAGCCCATCTCATTAGCTGATCATTTATCTCGATTGATTGTAGACTTCACTAGTGAGTCTGACCCTATTTTGGAGACATTCCCTGATGAGCAATTAATGAATGTTTCCTAATATTTACCATGGTTTGCCGATATTGTGAACTGTTTGGTTACTAGTCAAATGCCAGTACATGGACCAAACAAGATAAGTCTAAATTTTTGGCTAAAGTTAAGCATTTCTTTTGGGATGATCCTTACTTATTCGAATACTGTCTTGATCAAATTATAAGAAGATGCATCCCCGACACTGACCAACAAAACGTCATTTCATTTTGTCATGATCATGCTTGTGGAGGACATTTTAGTGCTAGAAAACTGCTACAAAGATTTTACAGTGTGGATTTTATTAGCCTTATATTTTTCGTGATGCATACACATATTGTTCAGCTTGTGAGTGATGTCAAAAATTAGGAAGTCTATCTCGACGAAATATGATGCCACTAAACCCAATTCTAATAGTTAAAATTTTTTTTGTTTGGGCATAGATTTCATGGGCCCTTTTCCAAATTCCTTTGGGAATCTTTACATCTTAGTTGCAGTAGATTATGTGTCCAAGTGGGTAGAGGCCATAGCATGTAGAACTAATGATCACAAGGTCGTGGTTAAATTTCTAAGAGAAAATATATTTGCTCGCTTTGGTACTCCATGCGCTATTATTAATGATGGTGGGAAACATTTTTGTAATAGAGTTTTTAGGCATTTAGTAAAAAAATATTTTATAACTTATAAAGTTGGCACATCTTATCACCCACAGACTAGTGATCAAGTCGAGATATCTAATAGGGAGATTAAGCAAATATTAGAGAAAACGGTAAATCCTAATAGAAAATATTGGTCTGTAAGACTTAGTCATGCATTGTGGGCATATCGTACTACATTTAAAACTCCTATTGGAATGTCTCCTTATTGACTTGTTTATGGAAAAGCATGTCACCTTCCAGTTAAGTTGGAGCATCGAGTTTATTGGGCAATTAAACAACTAAATTTTGACCTTTACAAGGCAGGAGCTAATGGGAAACTTCAATTGAGTGAATTAGAAAAAATTAGACATGATGCTTACGAATGTGCTAAATCATATAAAGATCGAATGAAAATATTTCATGATAAACACATATTAAAAAAATCTTTTACACCTGGTCAAAAAGTTCTTCTTTATAATTCTCGACTTCATTTGTTTCCTAGAAAGCTCCAATCTCGATGGACTGGTCCTTTTATAGTTCATACTGTTTATCCATATGGAGCGGTTGAGATTCAAAATCCAAATAATGGAGAAAATTTTAAAGTTAACGGGCAAAGATTGAAACCCTCTCTAGAGCTAAAAAGCCTAGAAATTGAAGAAATCCTCTTAGAGGATCCTGTTTATCAAGATTAACTTATTACTTGATCCCTTTTAATTGTTTGTGTGTATTATTAAGTTAGTTTTGTTTTGTTTTGTTTTAAGTTTCTTTTTGTTTTATTTTATTTAGTTTATTTCTCTTTTATTAATTTATCAAATTCTAACCTATGGGCCCCGCCATTTTTACTTTTATGGAAGTGTAGCACAGGATGGAAGCTCCATTTTTCACGGTAGACAATGGTAAATTTTCACTACGAGTCCACTACACCACGCTATGGGCTTTCGATCTGGAGGAGTATAGGTTCCTCCCTATGTTCCAAGATTATGATTGGATCCCACTTGATGAGCATATTTTGAATATTTTAAACAACACTAGTGGTTTGTCTTATTGTTTTCATCATGATATAATTCTAGTCTTTTGTATTTCATATTTCTTTCATTAGAAAACTTCTCACTTGTTTCGTCTTCTACTCTATGAATGAAGTTTAAGGTATAGTAAATTTATATATGCTATGGATTCTGTTTCTCAGGTGCTATCTCTTCCCTCTTTCATTGTCTATAATTATTATTTTGCATACATTGAGAACAATGTCTAATTTAAGTTAGGGGGTGGAATTAGTAGGTGAAAAAAAAAAATTTCTGACATTAAAGTGAATAGCGTTCTTTGATTCAATGCCATTGAGCCATGAGTTTAGTTAAGAAGTTTATTGCTTTGACTTGTGTACTAAATTAAAGTTTATTAAACTATCTCTTATTAAAGTATCTCATTGCATTTATACTAGTACACCTACAAAAAGCCCAATAGACGTGATTTGCAACGAATTTACATTTCTTGAAGAAAAAATGTGGAGACTGAATGTCCAAGTGAGTATTGAGCCATTCTTTATTTGGAGGGATATTATATAATTACTCTTAATTTTTGTTCAAAGCGCATAATTTTGTTGTTAGTCCCTTTAATTCATTCATTTTGGTTGAATGTTGAGAAATGTTACACTGTTATCACGTTATGACTTTTTTGAATTTATGCAAGTTGTAAGAGTATGCCAACTTTTGAGAGATAATCTTAGGTCATCTTTGTCTTTTTGAACCTTCATGTATTCATGCATCCTTACTTTTTAGAAGCTAAGTTGAGCTTTATTTAGCCTTTCTTTGTTAAACCTCATAACCTATATGTTTGGTTAGCACCCTATTTTTGACCACTCGGCAGTCTACAGTCTGTCCAAACTTGTACTCAAGTCAATATGGATGTATTCCAATCTCAATCAACTTTTCAAGTCTAATCCCGTCAATCAAACCGCTTCGCGAGCCCGCCTAGCCCAAATAGAGATAAAATGACCAAAATGTCATTGGGGTAATGTTCGGTCCAATTCCAACAGGCACGTCTTTCCGAAGACGGTAAGTCCCCTTTCCAATTTCAATTCCAATTCTAATTCCAATTAAACCTGGTGCATCTTTCGAAAAAGTTGATTCCGCAAGGTGGTAAGACCCTCCAATCCGGCATGTTTTCGAGTAAACTCTTTCGAACGATAAGGGTCTTCAAACCGGTCGACCGGGACGAGACCCCAAGTCTCCGAGATGATAGAACAGTCCACCTTTGGCGCCTGCTAGCTCGCCAATGTAGAAATATCTGTTTCGGCACGCCTTTTGAGAAAGTTGATTCCTCAAGCGCTAAGTGCATATAGTAGCTTCCCGAGATCAGACAGTCTCAGGAATGATCGCGAACCGTCAGAGTAGCAGAAATACTCACAAACATCGCAACCGTTAGAGTAGCAGAAGTACTCGTAAACAGGTCGATATAGGGAATTACCAACAAACCCCTATATCACGGGACCGCCGTCAGAGTGGCGGAAACACTCAAAACCCAAGTCAACACCAGTGCTTGCTAGCCCACTTCAGTGAAAAATAACCAAATTGCCCCTAGGGCCATTTTCAGCACATTTCTCGAGAAAGTACCTAAGTCCTCAGAACAATAATTTCACCTTTCCAAGATTGCCTTAAAAGCAATCCGGCATGATTAGATGCCTTCTAGTCAGTTTCGACCCAATTCCGAGACTTTCCGGTCAAGATGACCATTTTGCCCCTAGGCATCTAAACGCCCCAGGAACCACACCGGCTCTGGGTATCAAACCAGTAATCTCCCAAGAATATTTCTTGTAGTATTCTCAACCTTCCATTATCTTTCCAGGTCATTTTGAGTCAATTCTGGCAAACCCGTTATAAAATGACCGTTTTGCCCCTGATGGGCCGGTCGCCTTTTCCGACCACACCGGCTCTGGGTATCAAACTGGTAGCCTTTGGGAACATTCTAAATAATGTTTCCAAATCTCGAGTCTTCTTCCGGGACATTTCGAGTCCATCCTAGTAGTTTTTCAATCCAGTTGACCGTTTTGCCTCTAATGGCCCGGTCAACCCTTCCAACAAACCCAAACATCATTTTTCAAGTCCATTACCCCCCCGGGACCTTATTCTAAGGGTTCCTGCCCTTTTCTAGCCTTCCGGGCCATTCTCGGTCCCTTAAATCCTTCCCGGACCTTTCGGAGCCAGTCCTAGTGAAGCCAGGCTAAAAATTGCATGGTAGTCATTAGTACAAGCGCCCAAATTTTCTGAAGATATGTTTCTTGCCGACCTTAAAAATTTTCTAAGTGGCTAGCACCACTAGTAGTGGCGCCAAGCCAAAATTTGGCCTGGCGCCACTTCTAGTGGTGCTAGAAGGTTTTTTGGCCTGGCGCCACTACAACAGGCGCCAGGTCATTCTTCTCTCTATAAATACAGAGCCTCCTCCACCGTGAAAGAGGTCCGCAAACTCAATCTAAAAACCTTACTTTTCGATACACAGAGCTCGTAACCTCACAAACCTTAGTCTCATTTAGGTTCTCCAAACCCTAGCCTTCATACACAAACCCTAGCCTCCTATACACTTATACACTCTCTTACACTCTCACACACTAGCCTCCAAAGCCTCCATTGAAGACTTGAAGTGCTGCAAATTGAAGCTCTCAAAGATCAAAACAAAGACTGAAGTGAAGACCGAAACAAAGCAAGAGAAATAAAGCGCGCAAAGCAAAGCAAAATAAACAAGACACAAGATAGGCTTTCTATTTAAGTTTACGCATCTTTCCCCTCTCTTCTCTCTTTGAATCCACTTGGGTTTTCTTCTATTTTAATCCCACATCTTCTTTCCCCCCCCCCCTCCTTGCATGCTTGAAACAAGGGATTTTTCGGTCCATGTGTATGATTAGACTATTGGAGGGTCACTGTGTCGGGGGCTTTCTTTTAGTCTAACCAGAGACCACGTGGGTTCGGCCCTCTTGATTATATGGTGAAACTTTAACCTTGTATGTTCACAATCCCAATTTGCATTATGCATATCATGATCTTGCGTTCCTTCAAAGTTTGTTTTAAACTTGTTTTCAAAAGTTTGCATCAAAACTGTTTTCAAAACTTGCAGCAAAACCTTCTTTTTCAAAACTTGTTTCCAAAATCACAATCCTAAGGTGATTCTAGCATTTCCTAGCTAGGGTTGCTTTAGGAAAGTGTTACATTTAAAGTAACCAATATGGTTCATATTTTCAAAACCTTTTTGTTATTTTCAAAACCACTATCTTAGAGTGATTCTAATCTTCTTATGGTTAGAATCGCTTTAGGAAAGTGAGATATTTTTATGAACTCTCCAAAACTCTCTTTTCAAATCTCTCCTCCTAAAAATCTCTTTTCCAATATGCTTTCCACAAACTCTGTTCAAATTCCTTTTCAAAATTGTTTTCTAAAAACTTCCTCCAAAAAATCTATTTTTCAAAAACTTTTTTCCAAAATGCTCTCCTCAAAGTTCACTTTCCCAAAACACTCCTTAAGTTTCCTTCCTAAACAACTCTTTCCAAAAATTTCTTTCCAAAAACTCTCTCAAACTGTTGCTTTCCAAAAAAATCTTTCCAAAAACTCTCTCTTTAAAATTCACTTTCTAAAAACTCTTCTCTAGAATTTCCTTTCAAAAATTTCCCTTTTTAAAAACTCACTTTCCAAGATCTTCTTCCTTAGAGCCCAAGTCAAGCCCTAAGACCCACGATTAGGAAACCCTAATTTTTCTTCCCAAAAATATAATTTTCAATCTTGCCTTAAAACCTAGGTTTCCAAAACCTCTTTTCTACGTTAAAACTATAGTCTTCCAAATCTAGGGTTTCTAAACTTCATCCTTCCAAATCCATGCCAAATCTAATCTCCTGTTTAGGAAACTAGATCCAATCTTCCATTTTTGGAAACAAAATCAAAACACCTCTTTTAGAAATAAAATCCAATCCCTTGTTTTAGGATATAAGAATATCAATCCTTCCTAGTCTAAACCTTTCCTAATCCACTCCTTCCTAATCTCATACCTTCCTAAACCTTAGGTTTCCAAAACTTAAATTTTTAAATCTTTCCTTCAACTTTAAGTTTCTAAATCTTTCCTAAATCTATACCTTTCCTCATTCCATACCTTTCCAAATTTCGACTTTCCAAATCTAAATCTAAGTTTTCAAATCTTTCTTAAACTCAAACCTTTCCTAACTTCAAGAATTTCGAAAACTTAAACATTTTCCAAATTCTAAACTTCTCTAAACTTTAAATCTTTTCAAATCTAAAACTTTCTAAATTCAAAACTTCCTTACTTTCAAAACTTCCCTATTTCAAAACTTTCTAAATTCTAAACTTTCCAACTTTCAAAACTTTCCTAAAATAAAACTTTCCTAATTCGAAAATTTTCCTAAAATGAAACTTTCCTAAAACAAAACTTTCCTAATTCGAATCTTTCCTAAATTCTAATCTTTTCCTAATCTTCCAAGTTCAACACTCGAGTCAAATCTTTTCTAAGTCTCAAGTCTTTCTTAAGTCTAGGTTTCCTAAAACCAAGCTTTCCAAAATCAAATCTTTCAATCAAAGTTCAATCTCTCAATCTTCCAATCCAAATTCCAATTCAATTTCTTTTTCTAATTAAACCTTCTATTTTCCATCAAACTCTTGTCCGAACTACGACTGACCTGATTCCTCAAAAAGGATACGTAGGCAACTCTCATGGTTGCGGTCACAACCTTTTTCAAACTTCCAATTCTAAATTTCTATTTTCAAATCTCTATTTCCACTTTCTAAAACTTTTCAATTTCAAATCTCTTTTCTAAAATCAAATCAAGTTCTTTTTAAGTCTATTTCCAAATCTATTTTTCAGACTCTCTTTTCTTACACTTACATATCATGCATCATGTCTTTTTAAACATTCTTTTTCTAAAGTGGATAGGATTGGACATTTGTTAGTTGAAGACTCTCATAGGTAAATCTATGGTGAATAGACATGTAGGTACCGCAAGGGTGGGGTAAGGTGATGGCTTAGTGCGTTTTCGCTACACGTAACCAATTTCTGAACCTAGATAACTGTTTTTAAAAGACTAAAATGGAGTTATTTTAAAAAAACAAGGGCTTAAATATTTTGCAAAGGTTGCCAAATAACCTGTTTTCCTAAAAACCCTCTCTTGAGGAAGTATTTTTAAAATCGTTTTCAAAAACCCTAAGTGTGGTCTTCGGATTGTGCTTAGTTTTTTAGTGACCTAACTCACCTTAATCAAGTTAGGTGGCAACTCCAAATTGTTTTTCAAAAGCCCTCTATTCAAATCAATTTTCAATTCAAACCTAGTCGCACTCATTCTTCTAGGAGGATGAGTTCTAACGAGAGAGTACAATATTTTTTCTACTTGTGTGTGTATTCCTCGAGTGCAAAAAATCTAGGCACGACAGTGATATGTTGGGATATATTATGTTAAAGGGCCATTCTATTTCTCAAAAAAAAAAAAAAAAAATAGCAGTAGAAAAAAAAAGAAAAAGAAAACCAATAGTGGAAAAATAGAAGAAGAAAAAAAAGAAACGAGTAGAATGCAGAAGTACCCTATGTTTTGTGTTAGAATTCCAATAATTCGTATATACATTGCTCGATCTTTACCTTTTTCTTCATAACCCTTGCATTACAACCTAAATAAAGTCCTACTTGATCTTAAACGTTGGTATGATCTCGATACGCGTGTATTCATTGAAGTGATTATGTGATATTTATTATTTATATCTCAGTATTTGGCATTCCTTTCACGAGACTAAAATATTCTTTTTCTAATATCGTTTTTCAAAAAGACGTATGCGAGATGTTCACTTTTGACTTATATTAATTCTGCTCGTATACATGAGAGTGTATTTACATGCACTTACTTCGAAGTGATTTATTTGTTAAACGCAATATCTTGTGAGATTTGAGTCAAAACATACTTCTGATAAAGTTTGAGTCAAGTAAACTTTGAAAATTGTAGTCATCTCTAAATGAGCAGGAAGTTTTTTTTTTTTCAAACAAGCTTTTGAGGTGTTTTTAATTGTTGTTAGTGTTTTGAACTTTGATTCCTACCCTTGTTGATGGAATAAATTTTATGGCTTTACTTAAACTCTTGGCATTTGAATGAAATAATTATTGTTGATTTTGATGAAAGAAATTCAAGAATTTTGTGAGTATATTCACTACAAGCCCTCACGAGACTTCACTCATCCATTAGGGATAACCTAGGGATTTAAAAGAATTATTGCATATGTTAAATGCAATCGAGATTTTTAGCGAAAGTAGATTAGTTAGTTAAATAATTTTATTTAGTTGTCTTTTGATTTTTCTATTTTTAATATCGATTTGCTTGAGGACAAGTAAAATTTAAGTTGGGGGATGTGATAAGTCACAAAATTTATATATTTTTACCTTTTAATTATATTATTTAGTTGTTATTTACTTACTTATATTATTGTTTTTATCGCAGATTTAGATACAAGAGCAAAAAAGAAGAATTCCAACCAAAATAAAAAATATGTGCTTAAAAGAGTCAAATCTTTTAACAATTTTATTCAAACAAAGAGACTAAAAGAAAAGACTTTCAACCAATAAAGAAAACTCTGTAAAATGGAACAAGATTCATATATGTGTATATGTGTGTGTGTGTGAAGAAGAGTTATATATAAATATATATATATATATAGATATATATAAGGGTGCACGTGTTAAGGGGGCAGCCAAGGAAAAGAATAAAAAAAAGAAATTAAAACCTTCCTAGATGTATGGTCAAGGGAGGGGGTCTGCCAATTGTATTAAAAGAATGACAAAAATCCCTAAAGGAAAAGGAGATAGAAGCCGCAAATCACGTAGCAGTCGCACAGTGACAGAAAAAGCCAAAAAGAAATAAAGAAGAAGAAAGAAAAAAAAGAGAAAGACTTGAAACATAAAGTTTTGAAGTTTTATTATTTTTACGTGATCAGGTTTTATGTTTTATTCTTTCTAACTTTTAATGAATATTAAAATTATGAGCGTTAAATTTTTATATTAGGGTTAAGGATGAAATCCGTGCTTTGTAATAATTTGACACGTAATTCATATATATATTTCATGTGTGTTCTAATTGTTTAATACTCTTGTCTAGATTTAATTAAAGTCAATAATTTTGGATATAAATTTAATTCATGATTTGAGATTGTTGAATTAATTATTAGCCCTACTATTTATTGATATAATTTCAAGTATTGAATTTCTTATGTGATTTATTTTCGAATGGATACATATGAATTTTTTATCTTGAACATTAAAGTTAGGAAGAGTATACATTAATTTATTTATTAAAGTGATTTTAATGTTATATTTTTCATAATAACAAGTTTGATTGCGACATTATTATGAAGTAAATTAGGAAAATAAGTTGAATTACGTGAAAAGTTATTATAATGCATGTGAGTGGATTCTAAAACTTTAGTCATCTTAATTTAATTTCTCTCATCTCTTTATTATTATTTGCTAATTAATTGTTTACTTGTTTATTTGGTCATTTAGTTATTTTTGCTCATTGCTAAATTCAACTCAAGATTTCTTAACTAGGTTAGGGTGAACTAGATTTAGTATAATTTATTTTCTAAAATTTTACAAATTCCTGTGGAATCGACCTCGCACTCACATTTTTATATTTCAATCTGATTCTTGCGCTTGCAAGTAATAAAATTTATCACATCAAAATGTAATCTCCCAACTTGACTTCAAATCTTCTCATGCCATCCCAATACAACCACAAGCTCTCCAAAAACTTAAAATAAAGTTCTAAAATCATAAAAAAATTCTCAAATACCAAAAACATACACAATATAAAGGTTCAAGGCTTCGTCCATGGATACTCTTATCATCCTTTCCCCTCTCCACTTTAATTCAACTTTTATGACATGAAATGATATACTAGCACACAATAATCAACAAGAGTATCATGAATCAAGCATAAGTATGAGAATTCTCACCTCAACAATGGAAATTTCAGTTTTCTCCTTCAATCTCTTCTTTTTCGTCTTCCTTTCTCTTCTTTCTCTCATCTTTCTCTTCTCTTTTCTCTCTCTTTTTCTTTTTTTCAAACGCACAAAATACTAATAAGTTGCCCTCTCTTCTCTCATCCCTTGACTTCAAGCCAACTATAGATACAACTTGTATCTATAGCTACACATGTTACACACACACACACACACATACTAGCAGCAAACACACACCACACATACACACCTTATGTACACACCTCAATTAGCTGAAGCACATACCTAGGTGTCACACACCTAGCTCCTCCTTATTTTCCTAATCCACTTAATTAGCATAATTAAAAACACTTAAGATAATTAATCATCATTAATATTAAGCTAAGCATGAAGATTAATTAAACTAATTAATCATAGATTAAGTTAATTGATCTTGCTCAAAAATACTATAATCCCCTTATAACAAGTTTTCATTAAAATATACTAATCAAGCTTCTTAATTAAGAAAATCATACACTACAACATATGTAATTAAGATAAACATGATGCTAAGTAAAATTGGGTCTCACATTAACTTTATTAAATTTAACCTTTTCATGAGCTTGACTAAGATTATTTAATATGGTTAATTTGACATAGATTGTGTTATTATAGGGTCGTAAAATGAATCAAACTACTCAATTATTGAAGTTTATTTAAAATTAGCTCAAAAAATAAATAAGTCAAGTTTGATAGTATTGTGATAGCTTAATAAATTTTCAAGTCAAATTTAAATAAGACTCTATCAGCTCGGCTCAACTCCGTTTACTAACTTAAACCACAATAATGCATATCAATTGCTATTAGTCGTTCCTTCTATTTTTAGTGACTAAAGAAAACGTCCATGCATGCATATCATGAACACATGAATATATCTCAATGTAAGTATTGGAGCATATTGATTGGCATCTTCTACTGAAATATCGTATTTTCTTTTATATTGTATTTGGAATTCGAATTTGTTAAAGAAAAAGTAAAGAAAAATAAAATGTCAAAAAAGAGAGAACAAAATGTTTTATCACCAAATCTTTAATCTACATACAACCTTACAGTATTTTAAGTAGTAAATTACAAAAATAAGTAACGGAGGGCTAATCTAGTGATAGTGCTCCCATGAGGTGGGTTTAGCTTACTGTTCATTACTCAAAAGTTTTAGCCCTCTAATATACTAAAAAAAATTGCAAAATAAGTGCCTCCATAATTTGCAATGACTCCAAATTCTCTTCTCCAAGCAATCTAATGCTCTAGTTTCTGTCATTTCATTGGTGAATTGCCTAAACAAATTTTAAAACTTTGGGTCCAAACTCTCAAAAAAACATTTCTCTATGCAATCATACCAAGCTCCCAACTTTTTCCATGGACATGTATATATAAAGGTTCATGCTATAGGATTAAAAAATTCAAACAAAACTTCCATACAAAATAATTTGGTTGCCTAAGAATTTCACTTTAAAACAAAAATTTATTATAATGACTTTTAATTATAAAAATATTATCTCCACATTATTTTGATGAAATTTTTTATACAATTTTTTTGATAAAAAAAAAATACCATTTTCCTTTCATACATAAAACAAAGCACCCATAGTACAGCAGATTTAGAGGAGGATCAAAGTATCCTGGACCAAAATTGGGTCTCTAACGGTATGTTTGGATCTTGCTAGCCCAATCAAAAAATATAGATAAACATTCTTTTACTTCGTTTCCTTATCTTTTCTCTTTTCTTTTTTTCACCCTCAAAAATAAAATGTAACTTAAGACTATACATTGATGAACCTGTGAATGCTGGACCTATGTAAACTAAGTACTTTAAATTTAGCGATAAAAACATTTAAATTTTTTTTCATAAATTTTCTCTTCAGGACCACACAGCTGCAATGCACCGCTGAGAGAGACCTCACCGCATGTACGTCAAGTCAAAACTTAAATCTCATCACTGGCTTTAAATGCTGAAGAGTATGTTTAACCTCATCGAACAACTATGAAAACTCAAACCAAAACATTGAGCGATGAAATCCGAATTTTTATCTATTGTACTAACCACTCATGGTCTAAGGTTCATTATTTCATATTTATGTATCTCAGGTACGGGTTACATATCTCTCTCAACTTTTAAGAACTTGAAGAACTTTGAAGAACTTGAAGTTGTATTTAAGGACACATTCGACTAAGAAATACTTTGTTCCTCCTCTTACATGAAAATGGATTCCATACCTTTTAAGTTGGTTATTTAAGGTGGGGAACTGCAACTCTATGTGAAAAGTGGAGCAATGATACTCCAAGAACACTGAATAATTTTTCCATTGGACTATACTTCCCAATTATTGATTGAGAAATAATAGATAATATACCCTAGCATTTGAGGAAATTACTTCAAAACATATCCAATAAGAGAAGTACAAAACAATAGGATAAAAGTTCATCATCAATCAGCCAAGTGGGATTGAGTACAGACCAAATTTAGGTTTGGAAGCAGTTGAAGACATGGCCATGATATTAACATGAAAAGAAAAGTGCTAGCTGCACTTTCTCTCTCCTTTATGAGCTCAAAGAACAGCACAAATATTACATATTTCTGTAAAATTATATTGCTACAGACTTTTATACAAAAAAAAAAAAAAATCACAAAATGATGTAATAATGACATTTTTAAACTTATAAACTAAAATGGTGGGTATGATTTTTGAAATGAAAGAAACACAAATAGTCACATCTTTTTTTATGAAAATTTTATACAAAAAGTCTGCTTGTAGCATAAATGAAGTGTATTCTTTTACTATATAATGATTGGCAACTTCAGTTTCTCAATTTCCCCCGATTGATAACATTCTGTGCAAAGGCCCTTGGACAAGTTTTTGATCTCCAATGAGCAAAATTGAGTGTGAAAATCTCCTCCTCTCTCTTCGAAGTTTTTGGAGAAGGGGAGGAAAGATGCAACCAGATGAGGTAAAAAGATATACATACATATATACACATATATATGTATATACCATTATGCAAGTAGACGTCACAAACTCAACAAGTCCATTGAAAGCCACCACATGAAAAGTTGAAACAGACGTACTCCACGAACAAAGGAAAACAAACACAATGAAACGGGGAAATCAGCAGGCAATGTGATACCTTGCCAACATTTCCCCTTTATCTCAAAGGCAATACAATGTCCAGATGTCTTTTATGATAATTCTGATAATACCTAGAGGACCTGACAAGTACCAATTCCCATGATAACAAGACGTACAGTAATAGTAAATTGATAAAGAGTAATAGAGAACTACCAAACAGCTGGAAAATCTTGGAAAACGCCTAGGTGGGCAGAAGGGCATCCTGATTCACTCCTCTTCAGATTCAGACTCCGCATTCTGGAGCCATTCCACAAAGGGCTTAACGTTCTTCCAGATCTGCGAGCCTTTGTTGCTTCCACTCAAACCCTTCCCATACCAGTCCGAGATAAACTCCTCTTCCAGCACATCATTGTCATAAAGCACTTTGAGTACCAAGGCCACTTCCTTCATTACCTCGGGGCTCCCTTTCCCACAGAAAGCCTCAATTGCGTGAAGCAAAAACAGCTGTGATCCCTCCTCCTGAGTGGCAGCTGCAAGGTAGTTCTTTTTCTTGGCCACCTCCTTCGAAAACCCTTTCCCAACACCATCAAAGAGAGCTTCAAAGAGGGCATCCACAATCTCCTGGGGAGTGCCAGAAAGAGATCCCAAAAAAGACTTGAGCTGGCCAGCAGAGGAACCCTTTTTGAGGAATTCCTTAATCTCAGTAACAAGCTTCTCACGAGTAATAGATTTGACCCCGTTCATATGTCCGTTAACCATGGATTTCTCTTGGCGCTCAGGAGAGTTTTTAACAGACTTTGGCTTCTCTTCATTGGTAGAAAGCATCACCATACCAGCTGTAACAGAACTCAACTGTTCCTGAATCCGCTGGCGAGCTGCCTCTGCAGATGTGTCTGTCTGCCACTGGACATCATCATTGTCATCGTTGCTGTCGACTGCTGCTGCTGCTTCATTCTCATCAGCCTGGCTGCCTGGAGGAGAATGGTCCTCATCAGAGACATTAATTTTCTTCTTGGTTGATACTTTGGACGCTACATCCTTAGAACCAGCAGAGGAGCCCTTCTTCTTTACCACTTCTTTTTTAAGTTTCTTCTGCTCCTCATCTGCCACCTCACCTTCTTTGAGCCGCTCTTTCTCAGCCCTCCTCATTGCTTTTTTGTCTTTCGATCCCTTTTTCTGCTCAGGAGGGTTCTTAATAATAAACGTTGTGAGCTTGTCCCTCATATCAACATCCGACAAAAACCCACAAGCTGCACATTTTAAGTTAATCATCTGTGCCTTGGTAATGATTATCTCAGTTTCAGGGTTTCCACAGCCATAGCACTGAACATATTTCTTGATGAAGTTCTCAAGAAGCCCAGCAAGTTTGGCAGTGTCATGGGCCCCATTGACATGAGATGTTCCAGTCTTCTCATCAAATTTGGATTGGGCTCCAAGCTCACAACCGAAATACTTGGTAGTGTAGGAAGGGGGCCTACCCAAAGCCTTTGCAATGTCAACCATGTTCACCACATTGGTTTTGATGCCATTCCCTCGACCTTCAATCTTTGTTATCATTCTGGGCATCTTATACCTATAAAAGGCATCATCCTTGTTTCCAGCACCAATATTTTGTAAAGCCATATTGTTCTCTGGAAAATATGGATGCTAGAACAGATTTTATTAGAAGAGGAACAAAGTGACTCTTTTACCAAGAACTTTTTCAAAATTGGATGAATTCCTTGCAAATGGAAAAGGTCGCATAAAATGGAAACCCTGAGAATGTGTGCTATAGTCCAGAAATGGCCCAAGAAGCATGCAGCCAACTTTAGCAAGAGAATTTCTACTCTTTTTTCTGGAAGTTGGACAGTACTCTCCAAGCAACCCAATCGATGACAAAAAGAGAGATGCCCGTTCAGACATAAAAGAAGCTTCGAACTTAACACCCTCCACTTTAGCTAACTGCAGATATTGCAGATTAAACTGCCAATTTCCTGGAACCAAATAACTGCGTCATTAGAGACAGACACACAAATTTAGAAAACAACAAGATATCAATCACAAAAAGGATTACCCCCTCAAGGATTTCAAAGAATGAAAAAATAACTCTCCAAGGCCAGACCACCCCCCACTCCCCGGCACCAGGCTGGGGGGAGGCAGGGGCCATCAAGCACCAAAAAAAGGATGAGGGAAACAACGGAAAGTGGTCAATTAGATTACAAGAAGCTAACTGTAACCAACATTGTCTTAAAGAAAAGATGTAGCCTCCAATGGTTAACACCACCATGGAACCCAGATCAGTAACTGCAACAATTTCACTGCCAGCAAAAATCCAGAACATAGCTGGAAAATACAAATTAACAGGCTTGAAGTCATCAGAAACAAGCAGAAACATAGTTCAGTCTCTATAGTCCAACTAGGTGCCATAAATGACTCAAACAAAAAATTTCATCAAACAAGTTAATAACCAAGAAATCAAAAGTTTGATATTGAAAACCCTTCACATTAGCTAATTATGGGAGAACTACACAATGGCATTGATGTCCTTCTACTACTTAAAAGAAATTTGAACAGAGTATGTCAAGTAGAATAGTGCAGTATACACATCCATAAAATTATTTTCACCATCTATTATCACTTATTTATCCCATTACAGCACAACATGAGAGATTTTCAGGATTAAATCCAGCCAACCAGCAAGAGGGTCAGTCTTAAACAACTAAATTCTAACCGAAAAGATAAAAAGATAGTTGGAATGTATTAAAGATGTGAAAAAGGATGTATCACATGCTTGTTGTTGCTTCGTTGATGCATTCAGGTAATAAATAACTATCAAAAGCAACTTCATCCAATTTTCTTTGGAATCTTAAGACATCAGCTAAAATAGACAGAAGGTAACTAGATCACATCAAATACCAAACCCATGTGACAAAATAATCAGAGTAATGATTTCTGCAAAAAAATCATTCATAGACAATACCTAAATCTACTAAAAATAGGTCTAGAAACATGAGAAAAATTTATACATATATATACATATATATGTGTTTATAAATGATAATTATGAATACACTAAAAATTCCTATATAAACGTACATCTATAAATTATCATTATCACTCATCCAAATAGGAAATAAAAATATAAACCATGAATAGCTCTAATTTCTCCTCAATAACATTTGTAGTTACAAAAACATCACTGCAAGGGAGGATTTTTGTGTGGTGGGGAAACTAAATGAAATCATAGGAATCACTAGAACTCGGCCCATCAAATATAAAAAAAAAATCAGCTATTTCATAAAATTGTCCAATTCAGGCTAAGACCGTATCAGATACTGATGCTTTTGCAATGAAAAATCATATACACGACATATTAATGAATAGATCAATTTTCAGAGCCGAATAAATCTTTAGAACATAGATGTCTTTAATAATCAAGTCAAACCAATCACATAATATCACTTTTTGTTACCAACATCTCAAATAAAGATATAAGCTCAATTCTAACAAAATCTAAATTACTAGATCCGATCTGATGAATCAAATCCCAATAACTCTAAACCAAAATAACTAAAATTCATTAGACAACATACTCATATAAAATCAGATCTTTACATCAACACCAAATCAAAAGTAACATCCAAACACTCAAAGTATACGTAACGTCAATAAGATATCAAAATTCGCATCCAAACAAAAGAGAAAAAAGAAACATAGATAAATAATAAAAACACAAGAACTCAACACATCTACAACTACAACAGCAAATTAGAGACCAAATCAATACATCGGAGCTCTCAGATCAAAACCAGATTAATACAACAGCAATAACAATACAGACGGATCCAAATCGAATTGAAATCAATTCAATACAAGATTAGATACATCGAAATCGAAAAACTAGAACCCAGAGATGTACCTTAGATGATGTGAGAGAAGAGGAGAGAAAGAGAGAGAGCGCAAGCGAACAATCGTAGCCTCTACCTTGTGTGGTGGTGAAACTAAGATAGAGAAATTGCTCTCTAAGAGAACGAATATATATATAGCAAACGAAACTAGAGAGAGAGAGAGGGGAAACCCTACGCGTGAAGGATTAGGGCAAGCAAACGCATGACAAATTTAAAAGCACGTAACCTAATTTGTTCTAATTTTACACTTTTGTCCTCCATTCTAATCCTGGTGGAATACCTATCTGGGCCGGGCCCAGTTTGAACCCGGCCGAGTTCGGGAGCTAAATTTTCAGTTGTACACAACTACTATTATTTAAATTTAAACTCCATAACGTGGGACTCACCAAACGCACCAAGGGTAAAAATCACAACGGCAGTAATGGCTTAAAAATACGAGTGTTTCTTACCTACTGATTTCTCTCTCTTTTTGAAACTATATTTTTAGGTCAAATACTTCATCATTCAAAATATATATTTTTAGATCAACATCATTATTTTCTAATCCCTAGATTTTATGTTTACAAGTTACTCACAAACTCTATGCTAAAATTCTCCTTTTAGACCTTTATTTGGGGCCTTTGTGTGAAACCCCTCTTTTCTTTTCGTTTTTGGATGAAAATGAAACCCCCTTTTTAAAGCTTACGTTTTAAACTTGTATCCATTAAATTTCTATTTATTGCTTGCCATTAGACTCTTAAGCGCACCCAATAACTTTTTTTAGAAGGGCCAAAGTAAAAAATTTTTTAAATTTTGTGGAATTAAGATAGAACTTTGTAACTTTTAAGGGGTTAATCCATTGTTTTTTTATTTTTAATACTCAAAAAATTATAGGATATAAACAGAATTTAAAAACTTATTGGGGCCACTACATTATTTTTTATTATAAATACATAAAAATTATAAGATCTGAACACAATTTCAAAACTTCAGGCGGGGAGTAGCCCCTATGTATGTCACTGCTAGTGCTTAGACTTCATATTGAAAGTCATTAATTTGACAGCTGTGTTATTCTATTCAATTTTCGTACGTCAATGACATTTACTAACCTGTTATGTTCATACTTTTCAAACTTCTATATAATTTCAAATTCTAAGCGAGCATGGCGTGAAAATTTCTTAAAACATTTAAAGGGCAATTATAAAAAGGCTCTCCAAATTATGACTTAAAATCACTAAACCTTCTTAAGTTTTAAAATATGACATACTAACCTCTTAAATTACAAACTTGAATCAATCAATACTTTTTGTTAACAATTCATTAAAAAAGTGAATGAAAATTTGTCATGAGTTGCACATATTTAAAAAAGTATAATTTTATACTTCAATTAATATTTTCTTATTTTAATAATACACTTTGAGTAAATATTGGGACAGTACAATGAGCATTTCAGTTATTAGACAATTATTATAAAAAAAATTAATTTATCTATAAAATAATAATTATGTGAATATGTGCAAATCACATGATAATTTTCATTCATTATGCTAACACATTGCTAGCATATGCTAACAAAATATATTGATTAAAATAAATTAGTAGTTCAAAAGGTTAATGTATTACGTTTTAGAATTTAAGAATATTTAATGATACTGATTAAGAGGATATGAGTGTTTTGTAATTACCCCAACATTTATTTGGACAAAACCCTAACGTGGGCCTATGCTGTATTGTTGTATGGACTTGTGTTATTTTTTTTATTTTTTTTTAAAATGCTATTCTTTCAGAATTTTTATATAAAATTTTGAATCAAAATGATGTGATAGTGACAGTTTTGTAATTAAAATGTATCTTAATGGGTTTTTTGTTTTAAAGTAATAAACTCACAATTCAGCCACAACATTCTGAATATAATTCTGTATGAATTTTTTAAATGTATAGTATTACCTTTTTTTTTTATTCATTAGTTAGGGTGCCTGAACCAATTTCTAAGCACTTCAACTAATCTCATTCCCGATCAGATTAGAGGAATGTCATCCATATTAAAATTAAAATATTCACAAACATTTAATCTTATGCTATGAACTCTTACACTTAACCAGGAGACCAAGAGCCCTCGCCACGAAGTCTTAATGTGGGCCGAAACTAGGAAGGACTATAAAAATCAAAGGCTTCAAAAAGAGCATCGTGTCACGACCACGTCCTCGTTTCCAACAGAATGTCCTCATTTTCAGTTTTCAAAAACACTTTCTTTCCCCAAAATAGTTTAAAAACATATTTTCATATTTTTATCAAATTAGTTTGGTTGGATCATTAAAACGTAGTTGTTGAGGAAACCGAAGTTTGAACTTAGACGAAGACGATGAGACAAGTTTTAGAACCAAATCCAATGCTCAGGCCAACTTCTTTTATTTTTTGTTTTTGAGTACAAAAATGGACATATATTTTTTTTAGTACAAAAATAAATATGTAGATAAGTTACTTCATATGACAAAAGTCAACTTTGATCCTTGGGCTTCGCATTTTATGCTCAACCCATCTCAATTCTAAGTTCATGAGTCAAACTTAGCTCAATTCTAAGTTCTACGTTTGAAATTACCATGTCTAGCTTAGAAAATTTCATTAAAAAGTTTATTATTCCATATGGAATCAATTAATTCAAAATCTGCGAATTTATTAGTTAGTATATTCAAAATCATCCTAATATTAGATTTCGAAACAATTTAAACTTTTACAAAGAAAAATCTTCTAAATTTTGAGGTTTTTTTTTTTGCAACCAAAATCATAAAATGAGCTGATTCTGTTTTTTTTTTTTAATAAAAAATATCTACAAAAAAAAAAACTTCAAATAAGTTACACCATATAAGAGGTAACAGTCGATGCAATACATGGAGGAGCCTTCTCCATTCAAACTGTCATCTAAGCCATTTTAAAGGCCGGAAGTAGCTAACAGGAGAAGAAATTGATTCTAGATAGCCCAGTTTAGAACAATCAAAGAGGCCCATATAGTTTTACTTGCTCTTTGTTTCGAAAACAAACTTGATTTTGTTTAAGAAAATTTTGAACTTGGAAGTTGTATGTCTTAGTTTCTTTCCTTTCCGTATTTGATTGCCTTGGTTGCTTGAATTTGATTTCTATGCTCTTTGTTTCGAAAACAAACTTGATTTAGTTTAAGAAAGTTTTGAAATTAGGAAGTTATATGTCTATTAGTTTCTTTCATTTTCGGATTTGATTACCTTGGTTGCTTGATTTTGATTTTTATTAGGAAAAATCTCATTTTTGCCCTCTTTATTTAACGTATATTCAGTTTTGCTCTTTCAATTTGGACACTCCTCAATATTGCCCCTTTTCTCTCATTTATGCCCCTATTCTAAAAAAATCCTTTCATACCTTTTTCCCAATGTGCTCACATGCCTCCTGTTATAACCCTTACACTATACGTGCGATGTTCTTTTAGTATATAAATTTAAAATCAAATAAATAAATTATGTAAGTGCATAATTTTGTTGTTTTATGACCTATATTTCAAACCAAATTTCACTGCTCACAGGTCATCAATCAATTGCAATAAAGCATATTGATATTTAAATATTTAAAATCATATATTAAGAGACAAGTTGATTGCATAAAAGTGGTCATTTGAAGTCACAAAGTTTCAACGCACCACTAAAATATAATTAAGTGCTCAAGAAAATTTATGTAATTTTTCATATTAGTTTCACAAAAAAAATGACATACAAACGAAACAACTATTCGAATTTTTATAATGATTCAACATATAAACTAGGAAAGATAAATAGTATCCAAATTAAGAAAAGAAGGACAAAAATTCTATACATGAAAAAAGTTTTCCTTTGCCAAATCATCACAAAATATTGCAAAGGGTAGAGCAGGAAAATGTTTTAAAGGGTTTTTTTCTCTTAGAAGGGGCATAAATGAGAGGTAGGGGTGAAAGCACTCTATTTTTGTCTGCTCGGCAATTTTCGGTTCAAGTCGGTTCTCTAATAAAATTTCATAACACTACCACAGTCCAAACTAACTTTTCAAAACTCCAACGGTCACTTCTCGAGCCCGCAAGGCTCAATTGAAGCCAAAATGTCCTTAGGCACTCCAAGCAGCTTTTCGAGATCGGTTGATCTCCGGAACCAACTTCAACACTGTCGGAGTGATGAAAACATTTACAAACCTTAAGCTGTTCACTTCTAGCGCCTGCTAACCCTATAATATAAAATGTCTGTTATGCCCCTTAGCATCCAGGAGCTTCTCGAGATCAGGCAATCTCTGAAACCAACACCAAACTATTAAAGTGGTGAAAGCACTAACAAACTATCAAGCCGTCAGAGTGACGGAAACACTCACAAACAAATTGGCACGGGTATGCGTAAACAACCTAGTTTCATTGGACAGAACACCCCTATTGGCCGTGGTGGGTTTACCAAAGGACTAGCTATCTTTGGAAAGCAACTCATCACAACCGTCGGAGTGACAAAAATACTCATAAACCTAGCTCAACACCAACGCCTGCTAGTGCAACATGGTGAAAAATGACCAATCTGACAAGTTTTTTAAGAAAGTACAAATTCCTCAAGACGGTAAGTCTACCCTCTCTGACTATCTCTCGACAATTTGACACATTCAAGTTATTAATAAAATCCATTCTGGCCTCTTTCCGGCAAGATTCGGTCAAATTAATCACTTTTCACCTGTTGGCCTAGGCACCAATTCTAACCACACCAGCTATTGGAATCAAACCAGTGTCCATCGGGATACTCTAGAGAGTATCCCTATCCATTTTCAATTGAGTCCCCTGACTCAAAACCTCCTCCCAATCAAATAAAAGATTCCCTGAGCGTGTCACAGATGCTCCGTTCAAGTTGACTTTTTC
Organism: Euryodendron excelsum; assembly: GCA_033060915.1. Lineage (NCBI taxonomy): Eukaryota > Viridiplantae > Streptophyta > Magnoliopsida > Ericales > Pentaphylacaceae > Euryodendron > Euryodendron excelsum. The sequence continues at coordinate 21,766,183 of CM065389.1, read as the reverse complement.
TTCACTTCTCTAATTAAAACGCACTGTCAAATGATTTGAGAAATGCGTAAATCAAGAAAATTTCCAAAGCTTTTGTAGAGGTCTTTTTATTGGTATGGTTCCATCAAGACGATCGCTTCTCGAAGCCCCCAATCGCATGCCACAAAAACTGTTACCTTGGAAAACTAATGGAGCAACTCACAGGCGCTCTCGAAAGCTTACTTTTAGACTCGCTTCCCGATATGGTATCTCATTCTTCTGAAACATCCAAGGCTTTCTGAGAGCACCAAGTTCAAGAAAAACCATAAGCAAACGTTGTGAACGTGGCTGATTTTCCCATATCCTTCCCGAATGGCATGAATACCGAAGTGTGTAAGCACCCCATTTTTGCTTGCTTGGCAATCTCTGGCCCGACTGGATTCACATTCAAACCGACACAAACACATTCAAGTCTAAACCAGTTTTCCAGACCCAATCTAGTCAATTAATCGCTTTACAAGCCCACTGGGCCCAAAAGAGGTATAATGACCAAAATGCCCTTTGTCATGCCCCAATTTTTTGCACTTGGAAAAACACAGTACTCTCTCATTAGAACTCATCCTCCAAGAAAGACAAGTGCGACTAGGTTTGGATTAAAAATTGATTTGAATAATGGCTTTTGAAAAAGGTTTTAGAGTTGCCACCTAACTTTGTTAAGGTGAATTAGGTCACCTAAAACCAAGTGTAATACGAAGATTAAACTTAGAATTTTTTAAAAGGTTTTGGAAAACTTTCTTAAGAGAGGGTTTTTAGAGAAAACAGGTTGTTTGGCAACCTTTGAAAAGATTTAAGCCCTTTTAAAAAAACAACTCCGTTTTTTGTCTTTGAAAACAGCGATTCTAGGTTTGAAGGTTGGTTATGTATAGGGAAGATACACTAGGCTATCACCCTATCATTATCGCGCCCAGATTTTTTGCACTCGAGAAATACACACACAAGCGGAAAAAATATTGTACTCTCTTGTTAGAACTCATCCTCCTAGAAGAATGAGTGCGACTATGCCTGAATTGAAAATAGATTTGAATAAAGGGCTTTTGAAAAATATTTAGAGTCGTCACCTAACTTAATTAAAGTGAGTTAGGTCACTTAAAAACTAAGCACAATCCGAAGACTACACTTAGGGTTTTTGAAAACGATTTTGAAAATACTTCCTGAAGAGAGGGTTTTTAAGAAAACAGGTTGTTTGGCAACCCTTAGAATATAATTAAGCCCTTTTTGAATATAAACTCCATTTTGGTCTTTCGAAAACAGTGATCTAGGTTCAGAGGTTGGTTACGTGTAGGGAAGACGCACTAAGCCATCACCCTACCCCGTCCTTGCAGTACCTACATGTCTATTTACCCTAGATTCACCTATGAGAGTCTTCAACTAACAAATGTTCAATTCTATCCACTTTAGAAAAAGAATGTTTAAAAAGAAATTGACATGATGCATGACATGCAAGTGTAAGAAAAAGAGAGTTGGAAAATATATTTGAAAAAGAAGAATTGAAGTTTGAAATTGGAAAGAAAGTTTAGAAATTGAAATTAAGGATTGAAAATAGATTTTTAGAATTGTAAGTTGGAAATAGAACATAGAATTGGAAATTGGAAAGTGGTTGTAAAATTGGAGATTTGAAATAAGTTGTGACCGCACCTATGAGGGTTTCCTACGTATCCCTTTAGAGGAATCAGGTCAGTCGTAGTTCAGACAAGAGTCCGATAGAAAATAGAGAGTTTTGATTTGGAAAAGAGTTTGGTTAGAAAAAAAAATAAGTTTGATTTGAACTTAGAATAGAAGATTGGAAATTGGAATTGAAGAACTAGGAAATTGATTTGGAAATATTGAGGTTTAGAAAACCTAGACTTAGGAAGATAGGATTTAGGAAAGACTTGAGATTTAAGAAAGATTTGACTCAAATGTTGGATTTGGAAGATTAGGAAGGATTGGATTTAGGAAGGGTTCGAGTTAGGAAAGGTCCAATTTAGGAAAGTTTCAAAATAGGAAAGTGTCATTTTTGAAAAGTTTCGTTTTAGGAAAGTTTCAATTTAGGAAAGCGTTGGATTAAGAAAGTTTTGAAATAGGAAACATTTCGTTTTAAGAAAGTTTTGAAATTGGAAAGTTTTGAATTTGGAATGTTTTGAAATAGGGAAGTTTTGAAAGTTGAAAAGTTTAGAATTTATAAAGTTTCGAATTTATAAAGTTTTAAATTTCTTTAAGATTTTAAGTTTTGAAAAGTTTAGAATTTTAGAAGGATTTAAAGTTTGAGTTTAAGAAGGATTTGAAAACTTAGATTTGGAAAGTTGAGATTTGGAAAGAGATAGAATTAGAAGAAATTAGAATTTAGAAAAGATTTGAAAGCTTAAAGTTTAGGGAAGCTTAAGGTTTAAGAAAGTATGAGATTAGGAAGGAGTTGAATTAGGAAAGATTTGGGTTTGGAAGGATTAAGATTCCTATTTCCTAAAACAAGAGATTAGATTTTGTTTCTAAAGAGAGATGTTTTGATTTTGTTTCCAAAAACGGAGGATAGGATCTAATTTCCTAAATGGGAGATTGGATTTGGTTTCCTAAAGGGAAGATTTGATTTGGCATGGATTTGGAAAGATGGAGTTTTTAGAAATCCTAGTTTTGGGAAGACTATAGTTTTGACATAGAAAATAGGTCATGGAAATATATATATAGTTTTGATGTAGAAAACAAGAGGTTTTGGAAACCTAGATTTTGAGGCCAAAATAAGCGATTGGAAATCATGCTTTTGGGAAGGAAAATTAGAGTTTCCTAATTGTTGGCTCTAAGGTTTAACTTAGACACCAAGAAAAGGGATTTTTGGAAAGTGAGTTTTTTAGAAAGGGAGATTTTAGGAAGGAAATCCCAGAGAGGAGTTTTTGAAAAGTAAACTTGAAAAGGGAGTTTTTTAGGAAAGAAGATTTTGGAAGAGGGTTTTAGGAAAGAGTTGTTAGGAAAGAGATTTAGAGAGCGTTTTTAGAAAGTGAATTTTGAGGAGAGTGTTTTGGAAAGAAGTTTTGAAAAATAGATTTTTGGAGGAAGTTTTTAGAAAACAATTTTAGAAAGGAATTTGAAGAAGGAGATTGGAGAGAGTTTTTGGAAAGTATGTTGAAAAAGAGGTTTTTAGAATGAGGGATTTGAAAAAAGAGTTTTTAGAAAGTATATAAAATATCTCACTTTCCTAAAGCGATTCTAACCATAAGAAGGTTAGAACCACTTTAGGATAGTGGTTTTGAAAACAACAATGATTTAAAAAAATGGACCATATTGGTCACTTTAAATGTAATACTTTCCTAAAGCACCGGAACCATAGAAAGGCTAGAATCACCTTAGGATTATGATTTTGAAAACAAGTTTTGAAAAAAAAGGTTTTGATGCAAGTTTAGAAAACAATGTTAATGCAAGTTTTGAAAACGAGTTTGGAAAACGAATTTTGGAGGAATGCAAGATAATGATATGCACAACGCCAATTGGGGTCAGGAACATACAAGGTGAAGGCTTTATGACATAATCAAGGGGGCCGAACCAACGTGGTCTTCGGTTAGACTAAAAGAAAGCCCCCGACACGGTGACCCTCTAATAGCCTAATCTTACACATGGATCAGGAAATCTCTTGTTTCAAGCATGCAAAAAGGGGGGGGGGGGGGAAGAAGATGGGGGATTAAAATAGAAGAAAACCCAAGTGTGTTAGGAGAGAGAAGAGAGGGGGAAGATACGTAAACGTAAATAAGGAGCCTACCTTGTGTCTTCTTTATTTTGCTTAGCTTTGCGCACTTTGGTTTGCTTGTCTTGCTTCAGTCTTCACTTCAGTCTTCAAGAGTTTGTCTTCAATCTTCAAAGCTTTTTAGTTGCAGCAATCTAAGTCTTCAAAAGAGGCTTTGGAGGCTAGTGTATGAGTATAGGAAAGTGTGTATGAGTGTATAGGAGACTAAGGTTTGTGTATGGAGAATAGGGTTTAAAGAGGCTACAAGCTTTGTATATCGAATAATAGGGTTTTTAGACTGAGTTTGCGGACCTCTTTCATGCTGGAGGAAGCTCTGTATTTATAGACAAGGGAATGACCTGGCGCCTGTTGCAGTGGCGCCAGGCCAAAAATAATTCTGACGCTAGCCAAATATTGGCTTGTAGTGGCGCCAGCCAATTAGGAAAGTTTTAAGGTTGGCAAGCAACGTATCTTGAGAAGATTTGGGCGCCTGTACTAGTGACTACCATGCAACTTTTAGCTTGGCTTCACTAGAAGTGACTCCGAAAAGTCCGGGAAGGACTTAAGGGATCGGGAATGGCCCAAAAGGCCAGAAAGGGACATGAACACTTAGAATAGTGTCCCGGAGGTAATGGACTTGAAAAAGGATGACAAGATTTATCGAAAGGTTTGACTAGGCCATTAAGGGCAAAAACAATCAATCGGGCCGGAAAGCTGCCGAGATAAACTCGGAATATCCCAGAAGAAGACTCTAGATTTGGAAACATTATTTAGAATGTTCCCAAAGGCTACCAGTTTGATACCCAGAGCCGGTGTAGTTGGAAAAGGCGATCGGCTCACTAGGGACAAAACGATCATTTTACACCGGGTTTATCAGAACTGACTCGGAATGATCCGGAAAGATAATAGAAGGTTGAGACTACTATAAAAAGTATTTTCGGGAAGTTACCAGTTTGATACCCAGAGCCGGTGTGGTCCCCGGGGCATTCGGATGCCTAGGGGCAAAATGGTCATCTTAACCGGAAAGTCTCAAAATTGGCCCGAAATTGACTAGAAGGCACCTAATCATAACTGATTGCTTTTAAGACAATCTTGGAAGGGTGGAATTACCATTTTGAAGACTTAGGTATTATCTCAAGAAACGTGCCAGAAATGGCCCTAGAGGCAGTTTGGTCATTTTTCACCGAAATGGACTAGCAAGCACTGGTGTTGACCTGGGTTTTGAGTGTTTTTGTCACTTTGACGGTGGTCTCGTGGTACAGGGGGTTCGTTGGCAATTCCCTTTATCAACCTGTTTACGAGTACTTCCGCTACTCTAACGGTTGCGATGTTTACCAGTACTTTCGCTACTTTGACCGTTCGCGATCATTTCTGAGACTGCCTGATCTTGGGAAGCTACTAAAGGGACTTAGCGCCTGAGAAGTCAACTTTTTCGGAAGGCGTGCTGAAACAGACATTTCTGTATTGGCGGGCTAGCAGGCACCAAAGGTAGACCGTTCTACCATCTAGAGGACTTAGGGTCTCGTCTTGGTTGACAGGTTTGAAGGGACTTACCGTTCCGAAGAAACTTTCTCTGAAAAATGTGCCGGATTGGATAGACTTACCGTTTTGAAGAATCAGCTTTCTCGAGAGAGGGATTAGAATTGGAATTGGAAAAGGGGACTTACCATTTTCGGAAAGACGTGCCTATTGGAATTGGAAAGGGGACTTACCGTCTTCAGAAAGACCTGCCTATGGGAATAGGAAAGGGGACTTACCGTCCTCGGAAAGACGTGCTTGCGGGAATAGGAAAGGGGACTTACCGTCTTCGGAAAGACGTGCCTATCGGATCGGACCGAACAACGCCCACAAGGGCATTTTGGTCATTTTGCTTCTATTTGGGCCTGGTGGGCTCGCGAAGCGATGAATAAACAGGATTAGATTTGGAAAGTTGATTTGACTCAGAATATGTCCATATTGACTTGAATACAAGTCTAGACAGACTGTAAACCGTCGAGCGGTCAAAAATAGGGTGCTTACAATCCTATCCTTACGATACCTACATGTCTTTTTACCCTAGGTTCATGCATTTAGAATATTCAATTAACAAATATCCAATTATATCTACTTTGAAAAGAATTTTAAAAAGAAGTTTGATATAATGTAAGACATGCACGTGCAAGAAAATTATTTAATTTTGAAAATAGATTTGAAGCTTGAAAGAGGGTGTGGAAGTGGAAACTTGAAAAAAGTTATGGAATTAGAAATTTGAAAAAAGTTGTGACCGCACTTATGAGAGTTACCTACGTATGCCTTTGTTGGGAATCAGGTTAGTCGTAATTCGAACTCGGGGTCCGATTGAAAATAGACACTTTGAGGTTTTTGAAAAGTTTAACTTAAAAAGGTTTGATTTGAAAATAGTTTAATTTGAACTTTGAATAGAATATTTGAAATTGAATTTTGATTTGAAATCGAACTTGAATTTGATTTTGATTTGAAATTGAATTTGAGGATTTGAAATTAATTTTGAATTGAAAAGATTTAACTTTGAAGGAGAACTTGAACTTGATTTGGAAAGATTGAGTTGAGTTTTGAAAAAATCTTGACTTATATTGAAGTTTGAAAATAATCTTAGTTTAAAAAAGAGTTTTAGAAAAGTCTTTGAAACTTCCTAACTTTAGGGTTAGGGTTGAATTAGGATTTAGGCATTTTAGTGTTGGCCCATAAGGCAACAAAAGAGGGGGGTGAATTGGGTTTTTTGAAGATTTAAAGCAATTAAGATTAATTAAAATTAATTTAATCAATCTAACACTGATCAATCTATATATAATGCAATGTAATCAAAGTAAGAATGGAAAACAGAGTAGTAGAAAGAACACTAAAAATTATCGAGGTTCAACCACAAACCGTGGTCTATGTCCTTACCCCAAGATTCTTTTAAAGTCTTCCTCCTCTATGTAATCTCCAATTACAAATGGATGCTGATTGACCAAGTGCTCAGCTCACAATATACACAAGAACTTCTTCCCAAGTTCTCCAGCCACTAAGTGGTTTTGTTCAAGCTTCACTTAAACTTACAAGAGTTTTAATTCCACAAGAGAACTCTCAAACTTTCACTTATAGGTGTATAAAAACATACAAAAGATTTTACAAATTCTCTAACAAGAGTGGATTGTACAATGAAAGCTCACAAAGTGAAGACAAGAAGAATGTTCAGGATTTTCAATTTGATCAGTTAGTGAATGTTTGTTTCTTGTATCTCTTGTTGTATAAATGCAGTTGGAAGCTTGTATATAAACCTCTGTATTGATTTCAACTGTTGGAGGTCATAGGGGCCCATTTAATACGTGTTCAGTCCGTTATAACGTTAGAAAAACTAGCCGTTATATCCCAAGGGTTGACTCTACGTTTAATGGGTTAACTCATCTGGTCTGCATTTTTCAAATATTATCCACTTTCTCCAAGGGTCGACTCTTCATTTTTCATGAGTCGAATCGTTGATTATTCTGTCTTCAAGTTGTTTTGCTTTTGTCTTCATGGGTCGACCTTTCATTTCCATGAATTAACTCTTTGCACAGAAATCTTGCTTCTGTCTTCACGAGTCGATTCTTTATATTCAAGGGTCGGCTCATTGATCATTTGGTCTTCAAGTTTTTGCTTCTATTTTTATGAGTCGACTCATTACCCAGAAATCTTCATTCTGTCTTCCAATGACCAAGTTCATCTTCAGCAATATTATAAGATCTTCAAGGAGTCTTCTCTTTGGGTATAATGATCAATCAAAGTCTTTAACTTAACAAAGTTATTTTCTATTCAATTTTGATCGAATCAATCATTTGATATTCATCTTTTCTTGACTTTTAAACTATTAGGGCTTTATCTTATCAATGTTGATCTCTTCTTCTTTTATTGTAGAGCTTTTTCTTTCAATGCCAAACTTTCTCTATTGCGTAGAGCTTCAAAATACTTCATTGCCGATTTCTTCTCTTTGTTAGCAAATCTTCTTTCTTCGTTAGAATCACCTTAATAAGACTTTTGTAAGCTTGATGAAATCTATTCAAACATATTGTCTTCATTGATTCTTTACAATTCAGAAGAATTCTTTTCTTAGATTCTTTGTAGAGATCATGCAGTCAAGATGAATTTTCTGCTCGAGCATCCTTCATCAGGTTATCTAGAATTTGATCTTTGCGCACTTGGATAAAGTTTTCTATCCCTTTGAGTGCAAGACAACTTCATTGAGTCTATGCATACTTGATGACAGCCTTATTTGAATACCTTCAATCTCTTCGAATGCAAATCATTTGTCTGAGGTAGAAATAGGCGTCAATGCTTTGTTTGGTACATTGCATAACTCTTGAAGTCCATTGCTTAATCCTAAGCTTGTTATACATTCACTTTGACATGTATTAGACTTAAGGTTGAATTTTAAGTCTAAATAATAAACTTTATTAATCTGCACACTAAGTAAATGCATTAGTAAAATAAAACAAGGTTTAGCTATCATCAAAATCATCATGGGGAATAACCTTGAGTCAAGAATCTTCCCATTTTTGATGATGACAAAACCTTTGTAAAATAAGTTGATATATGATTTAAATGAAATGGACAAAGTTGAATGACATACCAGTAGAGAACTCCCCCTTTATTTTATAATTAAGCAAATGATTCTTAAAAGACAAAATACTTTTCAAAAACAACTTTCAGGGAGTTTTTGTCAGTTAATTCAAAAACAAATTGAGGTTACACTTCAATTGAGGTTACTCCCCCTGAGACCATGCTTGATATTTATCAGTTAACATATAATACATTTCATTTCCATTCACCAATCAGATATTCTCTAGTTCTTGTCTAATTCATTTTCCAATAAACATTCATTATTCAATTCTTCTCCCCTAAACATTCTTAGTTTAGTTTACACTCAATATTGTCCAGTTCTTCTCCCCATCTTTGTCATTCCATCAAAAAGAGAAAGAAAATGGAAAAGATAGATAGGTATAATAGCAAAAAATATTAAAACAAGATAAAATGTATAATCAGGAAAGCAATCAAACAATTAAGTTATCAAAGCAATCAATTAGGCACGAGAACAAAGTCATATTTCATTCATTCAATCAAAAGGATATTACAAGAGGTTGTACAGTTACCATCCACAAAAAGTATGCGAAAATCAACAAAACAAAAAATGTGATAACAGGATCATGAGTGACAGAGCCATGAGTATTCAAGATAATGTGGGAGGATTTTGGAGGAGTTTAAAGAGATGGAGAAGATGATAAATCAACAGGATCCGAGGCAGTGTTGGATGGACCAGAAAAGGGTCTAGACCTCAGACCATATGGCCTCATTCGCACAAATCTAAAAACTGAGGTAGATGGTGTGGCCCGCTTTGCTGAACCAACTTTCTTTCTTGGTGTATCATCCTCAAATTCATCCTCAGAGAGACCATCTGCAGGCTCATCCTCATATTCAACTTTTGTGTCCTCCAAGTCTTCCTTTTGGTTCCTTTTCTTGTTGAGCTTGGCCTAGAATTGTGTAAACAGTTTCAGGGTTTTGCTCTCCCTCGTTTGTCTCTTCATTTTTTGGTTCTTTTTCCACTTCCTCTTCCTCCACTGCAATACCTTGAGCCTTTTTGAGTTGAATCACATTTTGCTTAAGGCTTTTCAACTACAGCAACCCATCATCAAGCTTTTGGTTCATCCTTTGAAGCATGTCCATCATGTTTCCCAAGAGTTCATCAATAGGAGAGACTTCAAGGGTTTGGGCTAAGGGTTTTCTAGGTCTAGAAGCAGATGCTCTTTTCTATAAAGAGCCAGTAGGGGCAACTTTGTAAGGTCTTGGAACCCAATGGCCATTAACTTTCTTGTATCCCATCCTGCTCAAGGTGTACTTATTGTATACATCTTTATAGGGATCAGGCTTTCTATAGTTCACACCCAAGAGATTGACTTGAAAGTGTTTGAAGATCTTGGTGAGCAACATTTCATAGGGTAGGTTTTTGGAAGAAGTGGTAGCGGTATTGGCCATGTTGGAGAGAATATAGTATGGAACATCAATTCTGGTGTTTGTGAGGAAGGCCCATAAGAAGAACAGTTCCTTCTCACTTACAAGTTCAAAACTACCAACTTTGGGTATAAAAATTTTGACCATAAAATGGTGTACCAATCTCAACTCAACAGGAAGGTCATTGGCTATGGGTTGGGTGGACTCGGGTAAGTCTTGACCATAGAGAACTTGAAATAGTCTCTTTCGGCTAATGGTTTCAAAATAAGTCTCTCCACCATAACCAGTTCTCACAATTTCAGCCAGAGTGGCTTCATTTAGAGTGATTTGCACTCCATTCACAAAGCTAGTGATTTTGGTTCTTCCAACCTTCTTCAAAAGATTAGAGTAAAAATGCGTAACCAACTTAGGGTATAAATTCTCTCTAATTATTGTGTAGGGTTTCCACCCTAGACTAGCAAGGGTGTGAGGGACGTCGAAGTTCTCACTATCAAAGTAATCATAATTTATCCAACGTCCATTCGAAACTTTACTGTGACCGAAAATATTCATGTACCTTTCCTCAGCTAATGCATCTCTGAAATGTGCGATATCCCATCTAGGTTGTTCTTCAGAAGCCCTTTTCACTGATTCTCTAATGACTGGTCCAACCCATTTCCTCTTCTGAGTACGTGAAGAGGGGTCATTAGGGTTTTCTTGTCTTGGTTCGATTTTAGGAGCCATTGAAGGATTAAGAATGTTAAGAAGATGGAATAGAGTCGATTAGGGTTTATAATGAGATTGAGGTGAAGATTTGTGATGGTTAGAGATGACAGTTGGACTTTGGTGCGAACAGAGGAGCGGGAGAGAAACAAAGTGAGAGTAAGAGAGAGAGAGAGGGAAATTTCGAATGTTTGTAAAAATGGGCTTTGTGAAAGTATTAGACCTGACTCATGAGGCGACTCATGAACTTGATGAGTCGATTGTAAGCACCCCATTTTTGACCCCTCGACAGTCTACACTCTATCTAGACTTGTGTTCAAATCATTGTGGGCATATTCCAACCGAAACCAACTTTCTAAGTCCAAATCCCGTTTGTCCATCGCTTCACGGGCCTGCCAGGCCCAAATAGAGGCAAAATGACCAAAATGCCCTTAGGGGCATTGTTCTTTCCAATTCCAACTCCAACCCCTCTCTCGAGACAGTTGATTCCTCGATATGGTAAATCTATTCCAATTCAGACACGTCTTTTCGAAGACGGTAAGTCCCCTTTCCAATCCCTCTCTCGAGATAGTTTATTCCTCAAGACGGTTCCAATCAGGCATGTTTTTTCGGAGACGATAAGTCCCCTTTCCAATCCCTCTCTCGAGACGGTTCCAATTCAGGCACGTCTTTTCGAAGACGGTAAGTCCCCTTTCCATTCCCTCTCTCGAGACAGTTCCAAATCAGGCACGTCTTTTCGAAGATGGTAATTCCCCTTTCCAATCCCTCTCTCGAGACAGTTTATTCCTCGAGACGGTTCCAATCAGGCACGTCTTTTCGAAGACGACAAGTCCCCTTTCTAATCCTTCTCTCGAGACAGTTTATTCCTCGAGACGGTTCCAAATCAGACACGTCTTTCGAAGACGATAAGTCCCCTTTCCAATCCCTCTCTCGAGATAGTTTATTCCTCGAGACGGTTTGAGTAGCGGAAATACTCGTAAACATCATAACCGTCTGAGTAGCGAAAATACTCGTAAACAGGTTGACATAGAGAATTACCAACAAACCCCTGTGTCACGACGACCGCCGTCAAAGTGGCGGAAACACTCAAAACCTAGGTCAACACCGGTGCCTGCTAGCCCACTTCGGTGAAAAATGACCAAACTGTCCCTTGGGCCTTTTCCAAGACTTTCCGGTCAAGATGACCATTTTGCCCCTAGGCATGCGAGCGCCCCGGGAACCACACCAGCTCTGGGTATCAAACCGGCAACCTCCCAAGAATACCTCTTATAGTATTCTCAACCTTTCCCTATCCTTTCGGATCATTTCGAGTCAGTTCCGATGCAAAATGACCGTTTTACCCTTGGAGGGCCGGTCGCCTTTTCTGACCACACCGGCTCTGGGTATCAAACCGGTAACCTTCTGAGATTACTTCTTATAGTATTCTCAACCTTCCTTTACCTTTTCGGATCATCCCAAGTCAGTTCCGACAAACCCGGTGCGAAATGACTGTTTTGCCTTTGGTGGGCTGGTAACCTTTTCCGACCACACCGGCTCTGGGAATCAAACCGGAAACCTTGAGGAACATTCTGAATAATGTTTCCAAATCCTAAGTCTTCTTCTGGGACAATCCAAGTCCGTCCTGGCAGCTTCTCGATTCGATTGACTTTTTTGCCCCTAAAGGCCCGATCAACCTTTCCGACACATCATATCCTCACTTTTGAAGTCAAATACCTCCGGGACACTATTCTAAGTGTTCCTGCTCTTTTTCAACCTTCCGGGTCATTCCCGACTTCTTCAAATCATTCCCGAACTTTCCGGACTCACTCCTAGTGAAGTCAGGCTAAAATTACATGGTAGTCACTAGTATAGGCGCCCAAATCTAGACAAAGATACGTTACTTGCTGACCTTAAACATTTCCTAAATGGCTGGCGCCATGCCAAAAAATGGCCTGGCGCCACTCCTAGTGGCGCTAGTGTAAAGTTTGGCCTGGCGCCACTGCAACAAGCACCAGTGTTGTCCAACCTCTATAAATACAGAGCCTCTTCCAGCGTGAAAAGGATCCGCAAACTCAATCTAAAAATCATATAATTCGATATACAGAGCTCGAACACTCCCTAAACCCTAGCCTCAAGTTTTCCAAACCCTAGCCACCATACACTAAACCCTAGCCTCTTATACACTCATACACACCCCCATACACTCATACACTAACCTTCAACCCTCCTTCGAAGACTTGAAGAGTTGCAATCTGAAGTTTGAAGATTGAAGGCGGCTCTTGAAGATTAAAGACGAAGATCAAGACGAAGACCGAAGAAAGTAAGGCGCACAAAATAAACAAGCTACAAGGTAGGTTCTCCATTTAAATTTCCGCACTTCCCTCTCTCTCTTCTCTCTCCTAACCCACTTGGGTTTTCTCTATTTTAATCCCCCATCTCTTTCCCCCCCTTTCTTTGCATACTTGAAACAAGGGGACTCCCGGTCCATGTGTAGGATTAGACTATTGGAGAGTCACCGTGTCGGGGCTTTCTTCTAGTCTAACCAAAGACCACGTGGGTTTGGCCCCTTTAATTATGTGGTGAAGCCTTAGCCTTGTATGTTCACGACCGCAAATTTGCATTGTGCATATCATGATCTTGCATCTTCCAAAAACCGTTTTCAAAGTTGTCTTCAAAATCGTTTTCAAACTTGTTTTCAAAATTGCATCAAAATTCCCTTTTCAAAAACTTGTTTTCAAAATCACAATCCTAGGGTGATTCTAGCTTTTCCATGGCTAGGATTGCTTTAGGAAAGTGATATATTTGAAGTGACTTTCATGGTCCATATTTTCAACTCTTGTTGTTTTCAAAACCACTTTACTAAAGTGGTTCTAGCCCTCTTATGGTTGGAATTACTTTAAGAAAGTGAGATGTTTTTACACCTTCCAAAAACTCTCTCTTCAAAAATCTCTTCCTAAAAATCTTCTTTTTCAACATACTTCCCAAAAACTCTTCTTTCCAAATTTGTTTTCAAAAACTCCCTCCAAAAGTCTATTTTTTTCAAACTCTCTTTTTCAACTCCTTTCCAAAACGCTCTCTTCAAAGTCTACTTTCCAAAAACTCCTCCCTAGGATTCCCTTCTAGAAAACCTTCATTTCCAAAAACACACTTTCCAAAAATTCTCTTTCCTTAGAGCCCAAGTCAAGCCCTAGAACTCACAATTAGGAAACCCTAATTTTCTTTCCAAAAACATGATTTTCAAACTTTGTCCCAAACCTAGGTTTCCAAAATTTCTCGTTTTCTACACCCAAACTATACACATTTCCAAAACCTCTTTTCTATGTTAAAATTCTACACTTTCAAATCTAAGGTTTCTAGAATCTCCCTTTCCAAATCCTTACCAAATCCTATCTTCCCTTTAGGAAACTAAATCTAATGTACCCGTTTAGGAAACCAAATCCAATCCTCCGTTTTTGGAAACGAAATCAAACTTTCTCTTTTAGAAACCAAATCCAATCCCTTCCTAATCCAAATCTTTCCTAATTCAAGTCTTTCCTAAACTTCTCCTTTCCTAAATCTTAAGTTTTCAAAACTTGAAAATAAAAGTCTTTTCTAAATTTTAAAACTCAATTTTTACATCCTTCCTAACTCCACTTTTTCCTAATTCTACCCCTTTCCGAATCTCCGCATTTCAAATCTAAGCTTTCAAACCTTTCTTAATTCAAAACTTTCCTAAGTTGAAACTTTCTTAATTCAAAACTTTCCTAATTTCGAAACCTTCCTAATTCGAAACTTTCCTAAATCGAACCTTTCCTAATTCAAACATTTCCTAAATCTAATCTTTCCTAATCTCTTAAACCTTCCAAGTCAAGTCAAATCTTTCCTAAGTCTCTTTCTTAAGTCTAGGTTTCCTAAACCTCTATCTTTCCAAAACAAGTCTAAATCTTTCTTCTAAGTTCTATCTTTTCAAATCAAAATCCAATCTCTTCAATTCTAGAATTCTAAATTCTAATTTTCAATCTTCTATTCTAAGTTCAATCTCTCAATTTTCTAATCCAATTTTCAATTCAATCGCTTTCTTTCAAATCAATCTCTTTTCAATCGGACTCTTGTCCGAACTACGACTGACCTGATTCCTCCAAAAGGATACGTAGGCAACCCTCATGGGTGCGGTCACAACTTCTTTCAAATTTCAAGTTCCTCCATATCTTCCAAATTTCAAATTCCAAAATCTTTCCAAATCTCCAATCTATTTTCAAATTTTCAATTTCAAATTTCTATTTTCAAATCTCTACTTTCAATTTCCAAAACTTTTCAATTTCAAATCTATCCAATTTCAAATTTGTTTCAAATCAAATCAATTTCTTTTCAAATTTATTTCCAAATCTATTCTCCAACTCCCTCTTATTTTGCACCTGCATCCCATGCATCATTTCTTTTCAAACATTGGTTTTCAAAGTGGATAGGATTGGTCAACAGTTAGTTAAAGACTCTCATAGGTGAATCTAGGGTTGATTGACATGTAGGTACCGAAAGGGCGGGGTAGGGTGATGGCTTAGTACATCTTCCCTACACGTAACCGACCTCCGAACCTAGAATCACTGTTTTCATAGACCAAAAAGGAGTTATTTTTCAAAAAGAGCTAAATGTTTTCCAAAGGTTGCTAAATAATCCGTTTTTTTAAAAACTCTCTCTTGAGGTGGTATTTTCAAAAATCGTTTTTCTAAAAACCCTAAGTGTAGTCTTCGGATTATACTTAGTTTTTAATTGACCTAACTCACCTTAATCAAGTTAGGTGGTGACTCCGAATCTTTTCCAAAAGCCCTTTATTCAAACTTATTTTCAATTCAAACCTAGTCGCACTCATTCTTCTAGGAGGGTGAGTTCTAACGAGAGAGGACAACATTTTTTCCGTTTGTGTGAGTATTCCTCGAGTGTGAAAAATCTGGGCGCGACATTGACACATGCCTGTTAATGAAATAATTTGAGTCTACTGTCGTGATAAGTCTATCCATTGAAATGGAGTGTCGACTCATGCGACCAGATTGGGCATGTCAATTATAAGGAATTCAGGGTATGACCTTTTTCAAGTTTTGAGATAAATAATGTCTTAATATGATCATGCAATGAATCATAAATTCAAGAAATGCAATTCATATGAATAATAAACACATTTAAAACATTCAAAACACAAATTTCACACGAATTAATCAAATTTTAAGGCATAGGATCACTCATCCCTAATTCTCTTGTTATCATACAAAAACGATCTTCACTTAATGGTTTAGTAAAGATATCAGCCAATTGCATGTTGGTGCACACAAAATCAAGTTCAATATCACCTTTTTGTACATGATCTTGTATAAAGTGATATCTAATTTTAATGTACTTTGTGCGAGAGTGTTGAACATGATTTTTAGTCAAGTTTATAGCACTAGTATTATCCCACTTAATAGGAATATGATCAAACAGGATTCCATAATCTTCTAGTTATTGCTTAATCCATAACACTTGAGCAAAGCAACTACCAGCTGCTACATATTCAACCTTAGCTGTGGAGAGAGCAACTAAATTTTGTTTTTTACTATATCAAGATATAATCATGTTACCTAGGAGTTGCCAAGAGTCACGTGTGCTCTTCCAATCAACTCTACTCCCCGCATAATCAGCGTCAGTGTAAGCATTCAAATTAAAGCAAGTGCCTTTTGGATACCATAATCCAAAGTTTGGTGTATGCTTAAGATAACGAAAAATTCTCTTTACAGCAATCACATGAGATTCTTTAGGATTGGATTGAAAACGAGCACACAAGCAAACACTAAACATTATATCTGGTCTACTAGCAGTTAAATACAATAAGGAGCCTATCATGCTTCTATAAAGTTTAGTATCTACTGACTTACTTTTCTCATCACTATCCAATTTTATTGTAGTACTCATTGGAGTACTTACCGGCTGTGCATCTTCCATGCCAAACTTTTTGATCAAGTCCTTGATATATTTGGCTTGATTGATGAAGATGCCTTCCTTCCATTGCTTGAATTGAAATTCGAGAAAGTAGTTGAGCTCGCCCATCATACTCATCTCGAATTTTCCCTGCATACACTTAGCAAATTCTTTGCAAAACGACTCATTAGTAGCACCGAATATAATATCATCCACATAAATTTGCACTACAAGCATATCATTATTTTTTATTTTAATAAAAAGAGTGGTATCTATTTTTCCTCTAGAAAGACCTTTTTGAATAAAAAATTTGCTCAATCTTTCATACCAAACCCTTGGGGCTTGCTTCAAACCATATAAAGCTTTTGTGAGTTTGAAAACATTGTCAGGAAATTTTGAATCTTCAAATCCAGGTGGTTGTTCAACAAAAACTTCTTTGGTGATAAAATCATTTAGAAAAACAATTTTAACATCCACTTGATACAATTTGAAGTCTTTAAAACAAGCAAATGCAAGTAACAACCTAATGGCTTCCAATCTAGCTACCGAAACATAGGTTTCATCAAAATCAATGCCTTCCTTTTGGCTATAACCTTGAGCAATAAGTCTTGCCTTGTTCCTCACAACAACTCCGAACTCATCCATTTTATTTCTAAATATCTATTTAGTTCCAATGACTGGATGATCACTAGGTCTAGGAACAAAGTGCCATACCTCATTCCTTTCAAATTGGTTTAATTCTTCTTGCATTGCATTTATCCAGAATTCATCATTTTCAGCATCATCAAAACACTTAGGCTTTATCTGTGATAAAAATGCAAGATGATTACATATATTTTTTTATAGAGGATCGAGTTCTTACTTCGTATGAAGGATCACCTAAGATTTGTTCCGTAAGATGGTTATGCACAAACTTCCACTCCTTAGGTAGACATTCATTGATTTCTTGTTGGCGGGTAGGAACTTCTTATGCTTATCTTTCTTTTTGAGGTTCTTCATTTGAGCTTGGTTGGATGTCCATCTTTTCCATTTCTGGTTCTAGCTCATCTACATCATCCCTTTCAACATTCTTCGAAGAAGGGTTAAGTTCATCAAAATTGACATAGACAGATTCTTCTACTATTAAAGTCCTCTTATTAAAGACTCTATAGGCCTTGCTATATGTTGAATAGCCAAGAAATACACCCTCGTCAGATTTTGCATCAAACTTGTTGAGGTTGTCTTTATTATTATTCAATACAAAACATTTACATCCAAAAGCTTTAAAGTATAAGACATTCGGTTTCTTATCTTTCCAAAGCTCATAGGGGGTTTTGTTCAAAAACTTTTTAAATGAAATTTGATTCAAAACGTAACACGCAGTGTTAACAGCTTCAACCTAAAATATTTTGGTAACCCATTTTCGTAAAGCATGGTTTTAGCCATTTCTTCTAAAACTCTATTTTTCCTCTCAACAACCCCATTTTGTTAAGGTGTTTTAGGGGCTGAAAAGTTATGATCAAAACCATTTTCATCACAAAACATTTCAAAGGGTTTGCAATCGAATTTCCCTCTATGATCAGTCCTAATAGAAGTGATTGAAAAACCTTTTTCATTTTGGACCTTTCTACAAAATTTTGTGAATAAAATAATTGTCTCATCCTTATGAGCTAAGAAGAATGTACATGTAAATCTAGAATGGTCATCAACAATAACAAGTGCATATTATTTTCCACTAAGACATAGAGTCCTAGTTGGTCCAAATAAGTCAATATGCAATAGTTGTAGTGGCCTAGAGGTAGTGAGCATATTTAAGGATTTGAAAGAAATTCGAGTTTGCTTACCTAATTGACAAGCATCACAAACTCTATCTTTGTCAAATTTTATTTTTGGAAGACTTTTGACCAAATCATTTTTAGAAACCTTTGAAAGTATGCTCATACTAATGTAACCAAGTCATCTAGGCCACAACCAACTTTCATCAATATTCATAGCAGTAAGGCATTCTACTTTGCAAGAAGATAAATCATTAAGATTGAAAACATAAATATTGTCTTATCTATATCCAGTGAGGATTGTCTTGTTATCAATAATGTCAATTACATCACATTTAGAAGATTCAAATACAACCTTGTATCCCTTGTCACAAAGTTGACTAATGCTTAAGAGATTGTGTTTGAGTACTTTAACAAGCAATACATTTTCGATAGAAATAGAGAAATTCTTACCAACACAACCTATATTGATGATTTTCCCTTTGCTATTGTCACCGAAAGTGACAAAACCTCCATCCTTTGGAGAGAGAGATGTGAATTGGGCTTCATCTCCCATCATGTGCCTTGAGCATCCACTATCCAAATACCAATGGTCTTTCTTGGATTTCGCTTGAAGACAAACCTACAAAAAGGATTTATCTGACTTTAGGTACCCAAATCATCTTAGGTCCTTGGGGGTTAGTTCTCAATGGTCTTCTAGGGACCCATGCATTGCTAGGAACATTTGATTTTTGTAAGGCATAGCATTTGCTAGCAATATGTCCTATTTTATGACAATAAAAGCATGAGACTTGTGGTTTTCCAGTTGAAGCAATAAATCTGCCTTTGAAAATTTCTTTCTTTTAAAAGGATCAAAGCCAAGACCAGCTTTGTCTAATGAACATTTTTGTTTTTCTAAAATTACATCCAGTTTTTCTTTTCCATTTATACATCTAAAAAGAGTTGTTTCCAAGCCTTTAACCTTATCAAGTAAGATGTGGTTTTCTTTTGAAGAATCTTTTTGAAAAGAGTTTTTCTTAATCTTATCCTTCAAGACACAAACTTCACTTTTCAAAACTTCATTTTCTTTTTGTAAATTTTCATTTTCATCAGTAAGTGTAGAAACCATATTTTTAAGAAGTCCATTTTTAATTCCTATTTTTTTGAATTCACAAATTAGATCATCAAATGCATCTTGTAATTTATTAAAAGCAGATTGGGAAGAGTCTGATACATCATTATCATCCTCATAAGCCATGAGACATAAGTTAGCCACTTCTTGTGGTTCGGCTTCTTTTTCAGAGCTTGATTCTTCATCATCACTACATGTCGTGGCTGCCATGGCCTTCTTCCCTTGATATTTCTTTCATCTCTTTCTGAGCAGATGACACTCTGCCTTTATATGGCTAGGCTTCTTACATTCATAACATGTAATGTTGGATTCCTTACTTAGTTCTCCTTTGGCTTCATGCTTCTTTCCACCTCTCCATTTATTTTTCATGAATCTTTTGAATTTTCGAATGATGAGAGCAATTTCATCCTCATTCTCATCACTTTCTAATTCATCATCAAGACTGGTGGATTTGAATGCAACTACCATTTTCTTATTTTCTTCATCCTCTTGGGCATGTTATTTTTGAGTGAGCTCATGAGTCCTTAAGGAGCCCAAGAGTTCTTCAAGAGGCAGGGTGTTGAGGTCCTTTGCTTCTTGGATTGCTGTGACCTTAGCTTCCCAAGCTTTTGACAAAGACCTTAGAATCTTCCTCACCTGCTCACTGTTAGGATACACCTTTCCAAGAGATTTTAAGCCATTAATAATATCGGTGAACTTTGTGAACATTTTTGTGATAGACTCATCAGGTTTCATTTTAAACAGTTCATAACTATGTACCAAAATATTGATTCTAGATTCCTTAACCTGATTGGTACCTTTATGTGTGACTTCTAATCTATCCCATATTTCTTTGACTGATTTACAATGGATATGCGATTAAATTCATTGGGATCAAGTGCACAATAAAAAATATTCATGGCTTTGGCATTAGATTGTAGCATTTTCAAATCATCTTCATCCCATTCAGATTCTGGTTTAGGGATATTAGTTCTATCTACTCTAGTTGTAGGTGTTTTGGGATCATTTACTATGAGTCTCCATAATTTATAGTCTACCGATTGAATATAGATTCTTATTCTATTTTTTCAGTATTTATAATTAGTGCCATTGAACATAGGTGGTCTATTTGTGGATTGACCCTCACCGAGAGAGCTTCCAAAATTGGTTGCCATAGATATATTCCTAAGATGTTAAGCCTAAAACAGGAACACAAGCTTTGATACCAATTTTTGGCTCAAAAGGCAACCCAAGATTGGGGGTGAATTGGATTTTTCAAAGATTTAAAGCAATTAAGATTAATTAAAATTAATCTAATCATTCTAACACTGATCAATCTATATATAATACAATGTAATCAAAGTAAGAATGGAAAACAAAGCAATAGAAAGAACACTAAGAATTACCGAGGTTCAACCACAAACCGAGATCTACGTCCTCACCCCAAGATCCCCTTGAAGTCTTCCTCCACTATGTAATCTCCAATTACAAATAGATGTTGATTGACAAAGTGCTCAGGTCACTATATACACAAGAACTTCTTTCCAAGTTCTTCAGCCACCAAGTGGTTCTGTCCAAGCTCCACTTAAACCTACAAGAGTTTTAAATCCACAAGAGAACTCTCAAACTCTCACTTATAGGTGTATAAAAATATACAAAAGATTTTACAAACTCTCTAATAAAAGTGGATTGTACAATGAAAGCTCACAAAGTGAAGACAAGAAGAATGTTTAGGATTTTCAATTTGATCAGTCAGTGGATATTTGTTTCTTGTATCTCTTGTTGTATAAATGCAGTTGAAAGCTTGTATATAAACCTCTATATTGATTTCATCCGTTGGAGGTCGTTGGGGCTCATTAATGTGCGTTCAGTCCGTTATAACATTAGAAAAATTAGCCGTTATATCCCAGGGGTCGACTCTAGGCTTAATGGGTCGACTCATCTGGTCTGCATTTTTTAGATGTTGTCCACTGTCTGTACAGGTCGACTCTTCATTTTCCATGAGCCGACTCGTTGATTATGCTATCTTCGAGTTGTTTTGCTTTTATTTTCATGGGCCGACTCTTCATTTCCATGAGTCGACTCTTTACACAGAAATCTTGCTTCTGTCTTAATCAGTCGATTCTTTATATTCAAGGGTCGGCTCATTGATCATTTGGTCTTCAAGTTTTACTTATGTTTTCATGAGGCGACTCTTCATTTCCATGAGTCGACTCATTGCCCAGAAATCTTTATTCTGTCTTCCAATGACCAAGTTCATCTTTAGCAATATTATAAGATCTTCAAGGAGTCTTCTCTTTGGGGTATAATGATCAATCAAAGTCTTTAACTTAACAAAGTTATCTTCTATTCAATTTGGATTGAATCAATCATTTGATATTCATCTTTTCTTGACTTTCAAACTGTCAGGGCTTTATCTTATCAATGTTGATCTCTTCTTCTTTGTTGCCAAGCTTCTTCTCTTATTGTAGAGCTTTTTTTTTTTTAATGCCAAGCTTTCTTTATTGCGTAGAGCTTCAAAATGCTTCATTGCCGATTTCTTCTGTTTGCTAGCAAATCTTCTTTCTTCGTTAGAATTACCTTAATGAGACTTTTGTAAGCTTGATGAAATCTATTCAAACATATTGTCTTCATTGATTCTTTACAATTCAGAAGAATTCTTTGCTTAGATTCTTTGTAGAGATCATGCAGTCAAGATGAATTTTCTTCTCAAGATCCTTCATCAGGTTATCTAGAATTTGATCTTTGCACACTTAGATAAAGTCTTCTATCCCTTTGAGTCCAAGACAATTTCATTGAGTCTATGCATAATTGATGGTTGTCTTATTTGTACACTTTCAATCTCTTCGAATACAAATCATTTGTCTGAGGTAGAAATAAGCGTCAATGCTCTGTTTGGTACATTACATAACTCTTGGAGTTCATTGCTTAATCTTAAGCTTGTTATGCATTCACTTTGACTTATATTAGACTTAAGGTTAAATTTTAAATCGAAATAATAAACTTTATTAATTTGCACACTAAGTAAATGCATTAGTAAAATAAAATAAGATTTAGTTATCATCAAAATCATCATGGGGAACAACCTTGAGTCAACAATCTTCCCCTTTTTTATGATGACAAAACCTTTGTAAAATATGTTGATATATGACTTAAATGAAATGGACAAAGTTAAATGACATACCAATAGAGAACTCCCCATTTGTTTCATAATTAAGCAAATTATGCTTAAAAGACAAAATGCTTTTCAAAAATAACTTTTAGGGAGTTTTTGTCAGTTAATTCAAAAACAAATTAAGGTTACACTTCAATTGAGGTTTCTCCCCCTGAAAACATGCTCGAAAGTTTCAAAATGAAAAAGTTTTATTTAAGAAAGTGCCAAGTTAAGAAAGTTTCATTTTAGGAAATAGTTGATTTTGGAAAGATTTGAATTTAGAAAGTTCCATTTCAAAAGGTCTTGATTTAAGAAAAGTTTGAACTTAGGAAGATTTGAAACTTAGAAACAAGATTTGAAAGCTTGAAATTAGGAAAGTTTTGGAATTGAGAAAGATTTCATAAGTTGAATTTTGAAAGTTGAGATTTAGAAAGATTTGAAATTAGGAAATGTTTGAAAGTTTGAATTTAAGAAAGATTGAAATTTAGAAAGATTAGAATTAGGAAAGACTAAACTTAGGAAAGATTTGATAGTTTGCATTTTAGAAAGTCGGGATTTGGAAAGGTTTGAAATTAAGAAATATTTGATTCATATTTCCTAAAGTAGAAGATTGGATTTCATAGCTAAAAATAGATGATTTGATTTTGCTTCCAAAATTAGAGAATTTGATTTGGTTTCCTAAATTGGAATATTTGATTTGACAAGAAATTAGAAAGGTTGAGTTTTGAAAATCTTGGATTTACAAATCTATGATTTGAGGCAAAATAGGAAGTCATGATTTTAAGAAACGAACTAGAGTTTCCTAACCATGGATTCTAGGGCTTGACCTGGACTTCAAGGTAAAGAGTTTTTGGAAAATAAATCTTTGAAAACAGTTTTTAGGAAGTAGATTTGCAAAACTATTTGGAAAGAGGTTTAAATATTGACTTTTACAAGTCTTTTGAATATCTCACTTTCCTAAAACGATTCTAACCATAAAAAGACTTGAACCATTCTAGGGTTATGATTTTGACAACAAATAGGCTTTGAAATATGGACCATAATGATCACATTAAATATAACACTTTCTTAAAACAACTCTAACCATGGAATGGCTAGAATCACTTTAGGATTGTGATTTTGAAAAATTTTGAATGCAAGTTTTGAAAGAGAACTTTGATGCAAGTTTGAAAACAATTTTGAACGCAATTCATGAACATGATAACTACAATGCAATAGGATTGTAAACATACAAGGCTCGACTTCACCACATAATTAAGGGGGCTGAACCCATACTATCAAAGGTTGAACTAGAAGAAAGCCCCCAGTATGGTGACCTTCAACAATCCTTCCTAGGCATGAATCGGGGAGTCCGTTGTTTTAAGCATGCAAGAAAATGAGATAGAAGATGGAGATTAAAATAGAGAAAAATCTTAGTTGGTAAGGAGGGAGAAGAGAGAGGGAGCATTACATAAAAGTAAATAGAAAACCAACCTTGTGTTCTTTTTGCTTTGATTACTTAGTTTGCTTCACTTGACTTGAACCTTAAAAGCTTTAAACATGCAGCACTTGATCTTCAATGGATGTTTTGAGACTTGTGTTTGATTGTATAAGGTATATAGAGGCTAGGGCTTGAAGAGGCTTAAGAGAATTAGGGTTTGAAAATACTTCGAGCTCTATTTTTAGAGAGACAGAGTTTTTGGATTGAATTTGCAAACCCTTTTTACGTAGGGGGTGCCTTGTTTTTATAGGTAGCCAAAGTTGGCACTGGCGCCTATTGTAGTGGAGCTAGGCCAAAATTTTGCTTGGAGGCATTAGGAATGGCGCCAGCCTTTTAGGAAATTTTTTAAGTCGGCAAGAAAGAGATTTTTGACTTTTGGAGAGCAAGGCAAAATATTTAGGCGCATGTCCTCGTGACTACCATATAATTTTTGGCTTGGCTCCACTATAAGTGACTCCAAAAAGTCCGTGAATGATCTAGAAGGTTTTGAGTAACCAGACTCGGCTGAGAATGGATGGGAACCCTTCAAGAGAGTGTCCTAGAGGTAACTGGCTTAAGAAATAATGCTAGAATAGTTGAAAAGGTTGACCGGCCCACTAGGAGCAAAATAGTCATTTGAACTGAGAAAACACCGAAATGGACCCGGAGTGACCAGTGAGAAGGCTAGAGGGTTAGAAACAATATCAAGAGTGTTCCAAAAAATTTTCAGTTTGATACCCAGAGCCGGTATGGTTGGAAAAGACGATCGGCCCACTAGGGGCAAAATGGTCATTTTGCACTGCCTTACTAAAATAGACTCGACATGGTCCGAAAAGGTGTTAGAATGTTAGGAATACTATTGGAAGCATTCTCGAAAGGTAAGTAGTTTGATACCTATAACCGGTGTGGTTCCTAGAGGCAATTGGTTGCCTAGGGGTAAAATGATCACTTGGCTTCAAGTGGGCCCAACGGGTCCAAGAATTGACTGGTGGACTGGATTGGAATTTGAAGGGCAGGTGTGAGTCTAATTGTGCATGCGATACTCGAAAGTGAGCCTGGTCGAACTGAAGATCACCGAGCGGGTAAAAATAAGGGGCTTACACTCTTGCGGCATTACTTGGTCCAATTCTAATTGGGACGTCTTCCTAAAGATGGTAAGTTCCTATTTCAACCTCAATGAAGTCTGAATATGTATGTAATGTGTAAAAGTGAGCCTAGTCGGGCCAGAGATTGCTGAGCGGGCAAAAATAGGGTGCTTACAATTATCAAAGTCCAAATTTTGGGTATAAACCTGAAATTGGTTTTTTTTTTTTAATTTATCAAAACCATCATCTTAAGATGATTCTAGCCATTCCTTGGTTAGGGTTGTTTTAAGAAAGTGTTATATTCAATATGATTATTATGGTCTATATTTTAAACCCTGTTCGTTTTTAAAACCACAACCTTAGAATAGTTCTAATTTTTTCATGGTTAAAATCATTTTAGGAGGGTAAGATATTCAAGAGACTTGTAAAAGTCTATACTCAAACCCCTTTTCAAATTATTTTTTGCAAATCTACTTCCTAAAAACTCTTTTCAAAGATCTATTTGTCAAAAACTCTTTATCTTGAAGTCCAAGTCAAGCCCTAGAATCCATAATTAGGAAATCCTAATTCCTTTCCTAAAATCATGATTCTCTATTTTACCTCAAATCATAAGTTTCGAAAACCTCTTTTGCCCCAAATTATAGATCTCCAAATCAAAGATTTTCAAAACTTTTCCAATTCTATACCAAATCAAATCCTCCAAATTTAGGAACCCAAATCAAATCCTCCAATTTTGAAAATAAAATAAAATCATCTATTTTTAAAAATAAAATCCAATCTTCAATTTTAGGAAATAGAAATCAAATCTTTCCTAATTCTAATCTTTTCTAATTTCAATCTTTTTTAAATTCAAACTTTCAAACCTTTCTTAATTTCGAACTTCCAAGTCTTCTGAAACTCAACTTTCTAAATTCAACTTATCAAATCTTTCCAAATTCCAAAACTTTCTTAATTTCAAACTTTCAAATCTTATTTTCAAATTTCAAATCTTTCTAAGTTTAAACCTTTCTTAAATCAGGATCTTTCTTAAATGGAACTTTTCAAATTCAAATCTTTCCAAAATCAATACTTTCTTAAAATGAAAGTTTCTTAATTTAGGACTTTCCTAAAATGGAATTTTCCTATTTTGAAACTTTTCTAATTCAAAGATTTCCTAAATCCAATCTTTTCTAAATTCTAACTTTTTAAATTCTTTCAAGTCAAATCTTTTCAAGTCTTTTCAAGTCAAGTATTTCTAAATCAAATCAAATAATTTTCAAATCTTTTTCAATATTTTCTAATTCAAAACTTTCCTAATTTGAGACTTTTCAAAATCGAAACTCTACTAATTCGAAACTTTCCTAAATCCAACTTTTTAAAATCAAACCTCTCAAGTTCAATTCAAACCTTTCTAATTCAATTGCATGCTTCTACCCTAGGTTACCTAAATCCTAGGAGGTCTACGCCCTAGTCCAACCCTAAACTTAAAGTTAGGAAGCTTCAACTTTTTTCTAAACTAAGATGGTTTTCAAACTTCAATTTAAGTCAAGAAGTTTTCAAAGTTCAACTCAATCTTTCCAAATCAAATCCAAGTTCTCCTTCAAAGTTCAATCTTTTCAAATCAAAATCAATTTCAAATCCTCAAGCTTTTCAAATCAAAGTTCAATATCAAATATTCTATTCAAAGTTCAAATCAAACCCTTTTCAAATCAAACATTTTCAAGTTAAACTTTTCAAAAATCTCAAAATGACTATTTTCAATTGGACCCCGTGTCTGAACTACGTCTAACCTGATTCTCAAGAAAATGATACATATGCAACCCTCATAGGTATAGTCACTATCTTTTTCAAGTTTCCAGTTCCACAACCTTTTTAAATTTTTAATTTCACAATCTTTCTCATGTTTCGAATTCCCACAACCTCTTTCAAATTTTAAATCTATTTTCAAAATCAAATCTTTTTCTTGCATTTGCATGTCATGCATATCAAATTTCTTTCTTAAATTCTTTTCAAAGTGGATATAAGTGGACATTTGTTAATCGAAGATTCTAATTGAGTCAGCCTAGGGTGAATAGACTTGTAGGTATCGCAAGGGTGGGATAAGGTGATAGCCTAGTGCATCTTCCCTATATATAACCAACCTCCGAACTTAGAATTACTGTTTTGAGAGACCAAAATTGGAGTTATTTTCAAAAAGGGCTTAAATCTTTTCCAAGGTTGCCAAATAACCTATTTTATCCAAAAACCCTCTGTTGAGGGAGTTTTCCAAACCTTTTTCAAAAACCCTAACTTTAATCTTTGGATTGTACTTAGTTTTAGGTGGCCTAACTTACCTTAACCAAGTTAGGTGACGACTCCAGATCTTTTTCTGAAAGCCCTTAATTAAATCAATTTCTAATTCAAATATAGTCGCACTCATCTTTCTAGGAGGATGAGTTCTAACAAGAAAGTACTGTATTTTTTTCACTTGTGTATTTCTTGAGTGCAAAAAATCAAGGCAAAACAGCTAGCGACTCCGCTGGGGACTGTTAGAGGGTTAGGCCATTATCATGTTTCTTCACCCTTCACTCATCTAGAATCTTCAATTAACTTGTCCAACTCTATCCATTTCAAATTTTCAAAATCAACCCTTTTAAAGCTGTTTTCAAAACAATGCATTCTATTCATATCCAATCATTCTATTTTATATTAAGTTTGTCATTCAAGTGCTGACTTTTTGCATCTTTATTTTTGTAGGTGGACCTTTGTTCACATTTTTATTTTATATCATATTAACTGCCATGTATATCATGAATGAATAGAATGGAATGGACAGGATGGATAGGAGTTATTTGGCCATTTTCTCCATTTTTCAAAATTCCACACACACACTGTACGTGCACTTGTATTTTCATATTTGCATTCTTTACCTAGTATGTCCTTTCTAGTTAGAAGGGGGAACAATATATTGGTTATGGACAGATGTTGTGTCAGTTTCTTAGCCTACAGTCTCTTGATGGTTTCCCTGCTCGAATCACCAACCTATAATGGCACCACCTCGGGGAGTGGGCCTAGGTTTAAAGATTTGGGAACTGAGTCTTCTTAGACAGCATCAGTAAATCCTTAACCTCATGCTTATGTAGAAACCATGCATAGCCGAACCTCTACCAGATTTAAGACACGCACGTCAATTTCAAAACTATGGAGGAAAGGACAATTGCTTTACTTTCCTTTATCCTTATCTTTTCCTGCTGTTATAATGGTTGTATAAATGCTCATGCATATATATTTACTTTGCAATTACATTTTCTCTCTCTCTCTCTCTCTCTCTCTCTCTCTCTCTCTCTCTCTCTCTCTCTCTCTCTCTCTGCATACATGTTCATGCATTCAATATTCCATTTTAAGACAAGAGTTCCGAAGTTACTCAAGTCACTGCATTCTCATGCATATGATCAACCTATAGAAAGTGACGCCTGTTGACTCTACACCTTAATTTTGATGATAACTAAACCTTGTGTTAAGTTTACTAGTGCATTTAATTAGTGTACAGATTAACAAGGATTATAATTTAGACTTAAAGTTTGAATTAAAGTCTAATTCATGTTAAAATGGATGCACAACACTTACAAGTTCAAGCAATGCACCAAAAGTTAAGCCATGTACCAAAACAGAGCAATTGCACCCACTCAAACTTCAAACAGAGATTAAAGGTGCTTAAAGGAGACTTCATTAAGTGTGAAAAGACTAAATGAAGATAATTTGAACTCGAAAAAGGTTAAAGGTGTTTAAGAAGAGGATTCATCGTGTCTACAAAATCATAAGAGGACTACATCAGAGCTGTGAAGATTCAAGAAAGTTGATATGCATTGAGAGCACTTAAAAATAGACTTCATCCAGCCTCTAATGAAGTGATCCTGAAGAAGAAGATATCAGCATCATGTATATGAAGCTCTACATGGATGAAAAGAACATTAGCGGCAAATAGAAAGAGCTTGGAAATAAATAAGAGAAGCTCGGCTTTAATAAAAAGGAATTTGGTAGCTCGGCAACAAAGAAAATATGATCATCAAAAGAAAAATTCAATCCAAATTGAATGGAAGACATCTTTAAAGGATTGAAGACTTGGAACTATCATCATACCCTAACAAGAAGACTCCTTAAAGATCTTAAGTGTCTTTGAAGAACATCATACCCTAAAGAGAAGATCCATTGAAGGACATCCCCAGATTATTTGAAACTAAACTGATTAAGAAAAGCATGAAGGATAGTTTCTGGGTGATGTGTCGACACATGAAAATAGTGGACACATTCTGAGAAATGCAGGCTTGATGTGTTGACACATAAGTTTGATGTGTAGATACATGAAGACAGTGGAAAAAATCTAGAGAATGCAAATTTGATGTGTCGACACATGGAAGGAAAGTGTCGACACTTGGAGACTAACGACTATATTTTTAAACGTTATATTGAAGTGGGCGCGCATTTAATGAAGCTCTAACAATCTCCAACGGGTGAAATCAATTCGGGGCTTTATATATAAGCTTCAAGATGCATTTATGGACAAGAGATACAATATTCACTGATTGATTGAGCTGAAAAATCTGAAAATTCTCTTTGTCCTCAAGTTGGTAGTTGTGAGCTATTCAATTATCATTTACTCTTCATAAAGAGTTTCTATTTTGTTTGTACATCCTTCATATACTTGTAAGTGAGAGTTGGAATGTACTCTTGCAAAAGAAAAATACTTATAAGTTGAAGTAGATCTTGGACAAAATCACTTGGTAGCTGGAAGAACTTGGGAAAGAGTTCTTGTGTAAAAGTGAGCTGAGCACTTTAAAAATCAGCATCTACTTTGTTATTGGAGATTGCATAGTGGAAGGAGACTTCAAGGGAATCTTGGGGTTAGGACGTAGACCACGAATTGTGGTTGAACCTTAGTAATTCTTGGTGTGCTTTTTGTTGCCCCAAAAGGCAACCCAAGAGGGGGGTGAATTGGGTTTTTCAAAAATTAAAAGCAATTAAATTAATTAAACTTAATCTAATCAATATAACCGTGATCAATCTATATATAAATCAATAGAATCAAAAGAGAAATGAAAAACAGAGCAATAGAAAACACACCAAGAATTACCGAGGTTCAACCACAATTCGTGGTCTACGTCCTCGCCCCAAGATCCCCTTCAAGTCTTCCTCCACCATGCAATCTCCAATTACAAAATGGATGCTGATTTAGCAAGTGCTTAGCTCACTTTTACACAAAAACTTCTTTCCAAGTTCTTCCAGCCACTAAGTGGTTTTGTCCAAGATCCACTCAAACTTACAAGAGTTTTTCTTCTACAAGAGAACTCTCAGACTCTCACTTACAGGTGTATAAAGATGTATAAACGAAATACAAACTTTCTATTAAGAGTGGATAGAAAAATATAAGCTCACACAATGAAGACAAGAAGAATGTTCAAATTTTTCAGTTTGATCAGTCAGTGGTATTTTTGTTTCTTGTATCTCTTATTTATAAATGCAGTTGGAAGCTTGTATATAAACCCCTATATTGATTTCGTCTGTTGGAGGTTGCTGGGGCTCATTTAATGCAAGTCTAGTCTATTATAATGTTACAAAACTAGTCGTTATCTCCTAGGTGTCGACACTTGATTCTATGTGTCGACACATCTGGTTTGCATTTTTTAAATATTGTCCACTGTCTCCATATGTCGACACATCAACTTTATGTATTGACACTTGATCATTCTGTCTTCAAATTTTTGGTTTCTGTCTTTATGTGTTGATTCTTCATTTTCATGTGTCGACACATTGCCTAGAAATCTTGCTTCTATCTTCCCATGATCAAGTTCAATTTCAACACTACTATAAGATCTTCAAGGAGTTTTCTCTTTGGGACATGATGATCAGTCAAAGTCTTCAAATCATCATAGCTGTCCTCTATGCAATTTGGATTGAATCTATCATTGGATCACCATCTTTTCTTGGTTTCCACACTGTTAGAACTTTATTTCATTATTGTTGAGCTCTTTTTCTTTGTTACCTATCTTTCTCTTTCGTTGTCAAGCTATTTTATTCACTTCCGAGCTTTTTCATTTGGATCACTTCAATAAAGCTTCAATAAGTTTGATGAAGTCTATTTTTGAACACTTTCATTTTCTCTGAGTACATATTATATTCATTGAGTATTTACATCTTAGATAAAGTCTTCACTTGAATTCTTTATAAAGATTATGCAGTTGCGATGAATTCCCTTCTCAAATATCTTCAATCTCTTCTTAATCAAATCATCTTCAATTGATCTTTGCACATTAGATGAAGTCTTCTTTTGAACATTTTCAATCTCTTTAAATCCAAGTCAATTTCATTGAGTCTATGCATACTTGATGAAATCTTCATTTGAACACCTTCAATCTCTTCAAATTCAAAACATTTGTTTGAAGTTGGAATATGTGTCATTGTTCTGTTTTGGTACATTGCACGACTCTTTAGAGTGCATAGCTTGATCTTAGCTTGTTGTGCATCCATTCTGACAAGTATTAGACTTTAAGTTGAACTTTAAGTCTAAATTATAATCTTTATTAATCTGTACACTAAGCAAATGCATTAGTAAAATAACACAAGGTTTAGTTATCATCAAAATCAACATAAGGATCAACCTTGAGTCAACACTTTCTTATGCTCTGTTTTCATTCCATTGTTGTCTACATTGCATTGCATATATCTTGAACTACAGTTTCATTGATTAGATTAATTTTAATTGATCTTAATTGCTTTAATTTTTTAATAAATCCAATTCACCCCCCCCCCTCTCCCAGGTTGTCTTTTTGGGCCAACAACGCTAAGATCACTCTTTCTTGCATAAACCTACCAAAACCCTAAGGGTTCCCACGTAACTCTAAGGACTCATGGCATATATTTCAAGTCATTCCATAAAGAGAGACCCCAATCCCTCTATGCTCATGGAGATAAGGTTACCAAGAAGACAATAGGAAATTAAATAGTAAGGTCTCTCAATGACCTTCTCAATATCAAACTCAAAGAAGGCAAATTTGAAGACTCAAGAATAGTATAGGATCTCAAATGTAAAAGTAGATAGGTGAAAGTCCAAAGGGAAATGTCCTCCTTCCCCTTATTAAAATGTGTTTCAATTTCGTTGTATTTAAACTTAAAAGTTCAATGTATTTCTTTATTTTTCATGAATGAATGAATGATCGAATGAATATATGTTCTCAATTAACTGTAAAGTATCTGCATACAGGGGCAGTTCCCCTATCTCTAAAAAAGTGAGCCAAGTACATCATGTTTAGTCTCCCTCTCAATAAATGACATCCCTAGGGCATGCATTGTATAAAGCTCTATAAATACCCAAAACTAACTTGTGACTTGT
Source organism: Euryodendron excelsum (assembly GCA_033060915.1). Classification (NCBI taxonomy): domain Eukaryota; kingdom Viridiplantae; phylum Streptophyta; class Magnoliopsida; order Ericales; family Pentaphylacaceae; genus Euryodendron; species Euryodendron excelsum. The sequence continues at coordinate 21,734,002 of CM065389.1, read as the reverse complement.
GTCCTTATTTTTCTTTTTCTTTCTTTTTCTTTCGCAAAAACTACACCACAAAAAGTCATCATTGATCCCAAAAAAAGATCAGCATCTACTTAGAGACCCCATCTTCTTGTATGTTTGAAGCAAGTGGGCTCTTAGGCCATGCTTAGAGGAAAAATTGTGATAACCACTGGTTGGGGAATCTCTCACAAGCCTACTTAAGAATAATATGGCCCCTGGAGCCCCTTGCAATGTGGTGTAGCCTAACCCTTGCATATTCAGGACCTTTGCATCTAAATGTTATAATGCTTATGTTATGCTTGCCATGGCTTCATTTGTATGTTTCAAACTTTTTGCAAACCAACATTGGTTTTGTCTTCAAAAGCTCTCTAAAGTTTATGCCAAAATAGTTTTCAAAAGTGGGTCCTAATTAGAGTTTCTTGAAGTTTAAGCAAAGAACCCTAGATTTTCAAGCCTTAGGATGTTTTTCAAAACCCTAATCTCTACCTTGCATTCATGTGGCTCTCTTGAATTTTACACAAAAATGGTTTTCAAAAACCATACTCTCTAAAAGTGGTTTTCAAGATTTTCAAAGTTTTCAAAACAAATCTTCATTGGGGAGGTTTTCATTGTTTTTACTCTCTTGACTTTTAAGGTTGTAATGGTCTCAAAGAGACCATCTCTTGAGTGGTTTCCACAAAATCAACCATGTGAACCATTGCATTAATTTGAGTGGTTTTCACGTTGTTAAAGTGGTTTTTCAAAAAAACCCTCTTCAAAAGAGGTTTTCAAAATATTTATTCTCTTGAGTTTTCATCAAAATAGTTTTCAAAAGTACCTAGTCTATATTGATTTTCAAAGTTTTACTCTCTTAAGTTAGTGGTTAGAATGGTCCCAATGAAACTCTCTCTTGAGTGGTTTTCAAATATTAACCATTTGAATCCTACACTTACTTGAGAGATTTTGATAAAAATGGCTTTCAAAAACTCACAACTCTCTTAAGTTGTTTTTCCAAAAGGTTTTACATAAAATGATACCTTTCTAAGCACTTCTTCAATTTTTTCACATAAAATGATAAGGTTTCTTACATAAAATGATGAAATTTTTACATGAAATCATAGTTTCAGAACACCTTTTCAAGTTTCATACACAAAACCACTTTTCCAACTTTTCAAAACCACTAGGTCTAAACCCTAGTTCAATACCTCTAAGTCCAAAACCACCTTTCAAAATCCTAGGTTTACCTAACCCTAGTTGTCTAACCGTAGGTTAATCTAACCTTAGTTAGTTAACCCTAGGTTCACTTAACCGTAATTGTCCAACTATAGATTAACCTAACCCTAGGTCAACCTAACCATAGTTGTTCAACCCTAGGTTAACCTAACCAAAATTAGTCAATCCTAGGTCAACCTAACCAAGGTTAGTTAAACTTCAAGGCTCCAATTTCAAGACCTTTTGAGTCATCTTTCAATTCAAAACCATTTTTAAAAACATGTTTTCAAAACCTCTTACTCACTTGAGTCCTCCATGACAATCTTTTAAACACTCTCTTCAAAACCCCTTTAACTTCTCCAAATATTTTCAAAAGTTCTCTTAAACTTGTTTTGATAAAAAATAGCTAGACACTTATCATTTTTAAATCATTTTCAAAAACTTACAATGCTAAGGTGATCTTGCATGGTTAGGGTTTCTGAGGAAAAATGATGTATCAAATGAAATCTTCAATGTTTATATTAGGGTCCTAAAACCCTAAGTGTTTTTCAAAATCTCCTTTCGAAAATATTTTTCAAGATTTAGATCCGTGAAGCAATCTTAGTCCCTCCATGGTTAGGATTGTTCAAGTAAAAATGAGATATCCAATTAGGATCTCCTAACCCTAAAAGTTTTCAAAATCCTAAGTGAAGTTTATTGCTCCCTTTTTAAAAATATTTTAAAAAACAAATAACCTTAGAAGAGTTTAGTTTCTCAATAGCTAATCTCTGAAATGTGATGGGATATTCAATATACCTTTTCTTAAGGTGATTTAAAAAACTTTTCAAAAACAAGTTCACAAGAGCTTTTACCTTATTCTAATCCAAACTCTATTTTCAAAAATCCGTAATCAAGTCTTCTAAAAATTTTCAAACTCCCTTGAGTTATTTCAAAAATATTTCAAAACTCCTTTGAGTTGTTTCCAAAATCATTCCAAAACTCTCTTGAGTTGCTTTAAAAAAACAATAACATATTTTAAAACATTCCAAGTCCTATAAGGCATTTTCAAAAACTCTCCAAGTGCAAGTCCAATTCAAACTTTTGAGTTCAAGTTTAAAAAATCCTTCACGACTCCATGAGTCTATTTCCAAAATCGTGCTTTTGCACGAATTATGAATGACTTAATTCTTACTAAATGATATATGCAGGCAACCTTTATAGATGCGGTCATAACCCTTTTTTCAAATCAAATGTCTATTTTCAAAACATTTCTTTCATTCAAAACTATCTTTCAAAATTCAAGTTTCAAACCTCTTATTCTTTCAAAAATCTTTTCAAAAATATGCATCATGTATCATTCATCCGAAAAGTGATGATTAAAATCCATTTTCAAAATTATAAGCGGATTTTAAGTGCATATTAGTAACCAATGATTCAAGTGAGTGAACTAAGGGTGAATAGACATGTAGGTATTGAAAGAACGGGGTAGAATGATGATCTTAGGATATCTTCTATACGTGTAACCAACCCCCAGATCATAGATTCCTATTTTGAAGACTAAAATTGGAGTTAGGTTTTCAAAAGAGTTTTAAAACTTTCAAAAGGTTGCTAAAAACCTCTTTTTCAAAAACCTTCTTAAGAAGGTTATTTCCGAAACGTTTTCAAAAAAACCTAAGTTTAGTCTTCGGATTATACTTAGTTTTAGATGACCTAACATATCTTTAACTATGTCAGGTTGTGACTCTAAACTTTTTCAAAAAGCCTTTAATCAAATTAAGTTTTCAAGTTCAAACCTCCATCACATTTGTCCTTTTAGGAGGATAAGTTCTAACAGAGAAAGTACCATGTTTTTCTTGAGCCCTAGAGGGCTTGATCCAAAAACTGGGACGTGACAAGGGATAATATTGAGGAGTATCTAAACTGAAGGGGCAAAACTGAATATAAGTTAATTAAATAAGGCAAAAATAAGGTTTTCCATTTCTATTATTGCTTAGTTGTCTTCTTGTTATTAATGGGTGGTGTTGCTTATTAGAGGTTTAATTGGTGAATCAGTGGATGAGGTGTATAAGCCGGTACTACCTAAATGAAAACTAGAGCTCTTATTTAGGGATGAAAACGAGACGGGTTTGAGTGAATGACACGTATCCCATCCTCGCCCCACCATGGTGATCCCTCCACTCGGCCTTGCCTGCCCGGCTTAATTGCTCCCCACCCCTCCCTCGCCTCCTTTATATTAATAATTTGTACTCACACATCAGGGGCAAAGAAAAGCCAAAATCAAAGAAATAAGAGAAAAAAATTCGTAATATTCGTATTCTAATATATATATATGTATAAACGAGATAGGTTATTGCACCTTGTTCCAAAATCTAACCCTACTTCAATTAGTTTCACCCCATACTTGCTCCAATAGGGGCAAGGAACCACAGTGTCGGGTTGCCGTCCCTAGTCTTATTTCTTCCCATCTTATACTTTAACCCCTTAACTAAGTGACAAAGATGATTACGCCTTATATTATTTCCTCAAACTCGTGAGGGTCATTTTTCACACGAACTATGTAAACTTTATGCATTACATAAATAAAGGAAGTGACAACAGAGCATAAAAATATATAAAACTAAGACTTTAACATGAAGGTCAGCCGACCACTTAACCACTTCTTATGATTAAGAATTAAGCCTAATCTGTAAAGTCAAATTCTAGTATATAGATTTTTTTAGTCTAAAACTAAGGGACAATTTTTAATTATTACACCCAAATCACGTGTGGTATGTTGATTTGGATCATTTTGATCTCAAATTGGCTTTAAATTTGTATGTATGCTTAGCATATAGGAATATATAATCTAATAGGAGGATTTTTAGTGTGACAATAAATCATGGCGGAGCATTGTTTTTATATTTATTAAGCAATAGTTAGGAAGCTAGTTTACTCTTATAAGGATATGGGAGATAAGCACTGCTTAAGCAACAAATGGCCAAAAGCAACAACAAATATGGAGAAGAAACCACCACAAGAAGCATTCTCGCACTTGCAACCTCTTAACGAGAAAGTAGGTTCTCACCCTCTGGGCTGTCCTTAGCAGGTTCATAGAGGAGCCTATTTTATTGCCCCAAACATTTAGTATTTAAATTTCATTCCTTGTCTAGATAAGCTTTCTAAACTAGATTTTTTTTCTTTTTTTTTTTCTAACTAAAATTCCTTTTGTTTTAAATTTTTTATGTACTTTTAGTTTAGACTTTCTTTGTAAGACTAAAACTTGAATTAACACTTTGGTTATAAAGTCAATAAAAAGGCTGATCCAAGCGTTAGTAGCATGTTTGTGAGGTCACTTTTGTCTTCTTAGTTTACTGTGTATTTAATATTGTTCTCTCCCTTTTGAATACTTCATAAATGCCCCCACATCTCTCATTTTTGCCCGCCTTTTTCTATAAACCTTATAATCACACTTCCAAAAGTGCCCTCGGCAATTCTCCATTCTCATTTTTTTCTTCTACATAGGAAAAAATTATAATAATAAAAATTACTTCTCTAATATATTCCCTAGTCCTTTGTATTTTTTTTAGTTATTAGTAATTAAAAAAGAAAGGTAAACATCATTTTTTCTAATATTTAATTTAAACTTGCTATTTTTTAACTTACAACTTTCTTTTATAAGTAGCCGTGAATTTTTTTGCCTTTTCTTCTTTTAAAATTCAATTACAGTAGCTAACTTAATCTAAAATATTTATAAACTAAAAATGCCATCAATTTAGTTTCTATAAGTTTAAGTTGAAAATAAAAATGCTATGCTTGAGTACCAATTTATTTTAATTTATTTTCACCAATTAGTGGAGTTTGAATATTAACATCAGTGCTACAATATTTGACAAGTTACTTGTCACGCCCCATATGTGTATTTGGGCTGAACCCTAATATTTTGTAATATTATAAATGATGTAACCGTGGCGGCCTTGAATAGGTTCATATGTACGTTTATGTTTTGAATTAGACACAACTCTGTCATGTATGACACAAGTTACGTTTTAAACTATAAAAAAATCCTACTTCGGCAATTATGTATCATTTTAAATAGTTATGCACAGATGTTCAACCGGTTTATATAATGCAGGCTTGAGTAGCCTTGCTACTGGGCGGTCAAATACAATCAATCCATTCCTAAGATGACATCAAAGCTGTGCATTTCTAGAGGTATAAGATTTACAAACATGAGCACATCGTTAAGAAGAACCTCACAAGAATCATAAATCTTATCACATAACATGGAATCCCCGAATGGCAACGATACAGTCAAAACATAATTAAGAGGCACTAGAGATGTATACAAGTATTGAGCAAAAAGGTACGAGATAAATAAATGTGTGAAACCCGAATCAATAAGGATGTGTGCCGGTTGACCACAAATAAGAAGTATACCTGATACTACAGAGTCGATAGCTGGGGCGTTTCTCGGGGTAAGTGAGAAAGCTCAGCCTTTTCATGGTTGATTTTCCCTCCTATTAGCCGTAGACTGCTGAACCGAGGTTGATGTTGATGCCCCAGATCCTTGTGCTCTACTCTTCTTTAGACAGTCCCTCACTTGGTGCCCAAGTTGGCTGCACCTATAACAAGCTTTGCTTCCCGAAAGACATGTGCCCCAATGTTTCTTTTGAAAAATAGGGCATATCGGTGTTTCATTGGTCGTGTCGTCACCTCGGCCCCTCGTGTTCCCCCATGGTATAGATGCATTCCCACCGAAAGATCCCGAATTTTGTATCTTTGAACTTTGTCCTCTATTTTCATCATCTCCGGTTCTTTTCTTATATTTCTCCCACTATTGAGCCGCTTCTGTAAAGGCTCTCTCTGCAATCACAGCCCGTTGCATAACTTCTTGATGAGTCTCAAGTTGTAAGATGTCCACTTTGCTAAGAATGTTCTATCGTAATCCGTCTCGAACTTCCTTGCCTTGTAGTTCTCCAATGATACAATGTGTGAGGCATATCGTGACAACTCCATAAACTTGGTAATGTACTCTGCTACTATCATATCTCTTTGTATCAAGTTAAGGAACTCAGTGGTTTTCAAATCTTTGATAGTTTCAGGAAAATATTCCTTATTGAACACTTCCAAGAATCTAAGACACAACCACTGTGACTCCGCTGCCTTCTTTAGTGTCCACCAGACTAGTGCGACTCCTTCGATGGTAAACATGGCAAAAATCACCTTTTGTTCATCCTTGCAAGGCAGCACTTCGAAAATCCTCTAGATTCTCAAAAGCCAAAACTCTACAGCCCTGGGATCAGGAGTCCTATAAAAGGTCGGGGGCTTCAAATGTTGAAACTATTTAATGGTGACACGCCCCACTACTTCCACCCTTGGTGCTTGAGTCACAGGTGGTTCTGGCATGTTGGTGGTGTTACTATGAGTATCTGGAGCCACTTGAACAAGCCCAATCAAGATCCTCTCAATACGATCCATACGGTCTTCGGGCTCTCTGCCTCCTCTACGACCTCTTCCTTTTGATGGCATGATTAGCTCTATATAATTAAATAAATAGTCAAGCACAAAACATATTACGATACATAATACACCTTGGCATGTCATTACATATGTAGCATACATATACATACATATATATATACACATGTAGCACATATACAAGTCAACCTAGAATTATATCTAGCCATGACTCAATTTTACAATGTCAACTTATAGCTCTAATACCATTCTGTCACGCATTGTAACTCGGCTTAAGCAGATTTAGGGTACATGACCGGCCAATAGCAAGGCTACCCCAGGCCGCATTACATAAACCGGTTGAACACCTATGCATAATCATTTAAAATGATACATAATTGCGGAAGTAGGATTTTTTATAATTTAAAACATAACTTGTGTCATACATGGCAGAGTTGTGTTTAATCCAAAACATAAACGTATATGTGAGCCTATTTGAGGCCGCCACGGTTATATCATTTATAACATTACAAAATATTAGGGTCCAACCCAAATACACATAACATAATATAGGCTCGTGGGCCGTAACTCAAAATCCACATATGGTCTCCTCCTAGGGCTTTCCGGATTGGCCACCTAAAAACATTTGAGAAAACATAAGTTAATGTTTAGTGAATAAATGGTCATTTGAGAAAATACCATGGACTAGCATTTATATATAATGTATAAGGCATTAGATAACCATTTAAGCATATAGATCATGAACTTGAAAATGTGTAAAGCATGGGCTTAGAATCTTGTATATCATAGGCATCATATTGAAACATTCTATCGTTTTAAAATATAATATCATAAGAGGGAGATGTATCGTATCTTGTTCTTGATAAAGCATAGCATAGCTTGTCATAAACATTTAAAAAGATTATTGTTCTTGTCCTAAAACATAAGTGTGCTACAACTCGACATATGAGCTACGCTCTATAGTAACTCTCTTAGGTCACGCAAAGGCTCTTTAAGCCAAAGAATGTCTCCCAGCATGTCAATAGTTTATTTCACGTCCCTTACCGTAGGACTATCGAAAGAGTTTAAGGTCTTGCCACAAAAAGACCTCGAGTTGACACCATACATTGAAAATCTTGCATCTCTTTCATGTAAACATTCTAGTCTATGGGTTTCGATTCATTACATAAGTATAACTTGCATGCATATTAAGGTATGACATTTATAATTGAACATAAACATTGATGCATTGAAAACTTATGGATGATATTGTATAAAATGTAATTGGACTTAAAACATTTTGCAGTGTAATAGGGTTTTACTCATGGCATATCATTACTTACCTCTATCCTTGAGGATTGGTGCTAAATAAGGGTATTCCTACATGTAGAGTATATAAAAGTATCAAATACAAAAACTCAATGCAGAGCAAGAATCATAAAAGTTGAGGTTTAAAACATGAATCCTTGAACATCGATTCCTTCATTATATCTCATTCACATCAGAATAATGAGCCTACATTCTAGGTCAATTTCACTTGAAAATAGGCTTAAAGACCTTTAATTTGATTGGTCATGGATTAAAAATACATTTCAGATGATGAAATTATGTCCTATGAAAAATGGATTAAAATTCTGAAAAATAATGTTGTTAGCAGAAATTTTGGGTCAATTTTAAAATTAAATATCTCGCAATATATAAAGAATTAGAGTATAAACTTTATATAGATAGAAAGGTCTATGAATCTACTTTCTAACAGTTCAATCGGTGTATCAATCCGAGTTTTTTAGAGTAAGTTATATCTATTTTACAAAATAGTGTCAAAGCTATCAGGTACTAGGGTCAGCAGAGCGTCTGGATGACCCGATAGCTCAACATCTCCAAAAATACCTTCATCAGGACGATAATTGTTGAGTCCTAACGACCCATGGCCACCCAAAACTTCAAAACTGACCATCAAGACGATAATATACACCATCCTGACGATCCCTGCACATTTTGGTTCAAAAAATAGGTTCTCCAAACCTTAGATTTTCAAATCCAAACCACCCCAAACTCTACCAATGATTCTAGGGTTTAAAGATTAACTCAAGAAGACTATAATATCTCAAAATGAAGCAAAATAAACTAGTAAATCAAAGAGATCTAGGGTTTGAATCTCCAAACCCAACATGTACAAATTTGGAGATTTTCAATCCCAACTCCGAATCCATCTATAGAAGCTTACAAACTCTCAAAATCTAACTAATTAGGACTCAAAGAACTCACCTAACACAACTATAACATGTTCTCATACATACACACCCAAAAGTTAGAGTTCATACCTTTTTCTCCCAAGCTCTTCAAGCTCCAACAATGATGATCTCCTTGTGGGGGTTGAGCTTCCCAAGCTTCAATCTTTTCTTAGCTTCCTTCCTCTTGATCTTCTTCTTCTTCTTCTTTTTCTTCTTCTCCTCTCCCTCTTCTACAGTAGGTGTGTGTGTATTATGGGTGTGTGTAATTAGGAGATACACATGAAAATTAATTACATGTGTCTCACACTAGGAGCATATGATACAACATGCATTACCATTGGTTATTTTGACCCAAAGGCACATTAGAATAATATAGAATTTAAAAAAATTCACATTAATTCAAATAATAAAATTTTGGAATATTACATTGCAATTACACATAAAACACTAATTACTTGAGTGAACACACAAGACTTCATGAAAAATATTTTTATAAATGTTATAGTTTAATAGTTGTTTGGAGGAAGTATGTAATTAAATGAACATAATCATTTTTAAAAATAAATAGCATAAATCATTATCAATAATTGAGATTAGAGTAGCTGAACTCATTGTTAACAATAAAACATATTAGGGGTAAAATAGGAAAAATATTTGGATAGTGTCACTATGAAAGTAGGGCAAAAGTGATAATAGAAGAGCATTAGTAAGGAATTGTAAACCAAAGGGACAAAACTGAATATATAGTAAAATAAGAGGGCAAAAAGGAGATTCTTCCTATTTGTTAATGCTTAATTTTCAATTTCATCAAAATGCCCCTAAGTCGGTCATGTGCCAATTTTTCTCCTTTTGTATTAATTAAGTGCCAAACACAATTAACTTTCTCGTTTTTTTTTCCCTCCCTATTCTAGAAGGAACGTCGGCTTTGATAATAGAAGGACACGCATTTAGATATTTCATTCGATTCTTGGGTATTATATTGTTTATTTAATATGAATAGTTGAAGGGAATACTTAGGATCCCAATTTCTTTGCTAGAAACTAAAAATTGAGGGTTTAGTTAATATTAGAAATTTACTTCTCCATCTTCATCTATGGGATTAGAAAAAGAGGATCTAGATCTCCTGTGAGAATGAATTGAAAGATTCAACAAAAAAAATAACGATATTTACCGGCAATGGCGTGCAGGGGACAACCCTAAATTATTATATTTCTTTATATGTAAAATTACTAAAACAAAACAAAAAAGGCATAGAAATTTAAATACAAATCTCATGATCGTAGGAGCCTAAAATTATTATATCTGGTCATATGTAATTCAATATAACAAAACTAATAGCTGTAAGATTAAATAAATAAATTACGTACATGATACATCGAGCTAAAATTAGTAATTAAAGCATATAGATTGCCTTAATCTAACAAGGGCTTGTGGGAGTTGAGTTTTGTTTATGTTTGTAAAGGTACAGTCATGTTATTGTCACTCCAATTTATGTTATTTTCATATTGTTTTCAAAAATCAGGACATGCCATTGTTTGTCTAAATGGATTAATCTTAAATAATTTAGTTTGATTTCAAGAATTTCAACCATTTATTTCGATAAATTTTTTTAAAAAATTGTTATAAAGCATCCGATCATGAAACCATTTTATACAAAATCGTATGGTTAAATGCGTTTAATACAAATGGCTTTTAATATATGTGATCTTAACATTGAAACATCAAACAATAGTATCATATTTTCAGAATAATAATATTCATGGCCCAAAAAATTACCGACACTACATAACATAGTAGGTCACGATTAATTGGCTTGTTTATCTAACAAGGGCACATTTTTTACTTATCTTTTTGTAAGAGTGGTTTTTAAAAATTTATGCTTATCAAGTAAACAACCCTAATTGATTCCTCTTGCAGGTGGACACATTTTAAGGGTCAAAGATAAAATCTAAAGTTAACAATCATTTTGTCCCTCCAACATTAGTGTAGATTTTATTGTCATTCTTGAATTTTCATTTATTCTATTTTGGCCCTCCAACTTCTAAAAGAAAGTTAGTGTGATTACTCATTTTAAAATAGGTTAAAAAAAATTAAAAAAAATTAATTACGCTTTGACTCTCTTAACTATGATTTAATTTTACTTTACTTACTAAACAAAAAGTCGTTACATTGCTCTTAAATTATAAGAATTTAAGTTCGTATTAACGCTATTGACCAAAAAAGTAAATAAATAAATTTAACATTTGTAGTATTTCTTATCGAATATACAATATAAATTTTTTTTGTCCTTAACAGTGAATAGTTTTAAAAATCTCTTTGATATTGTCAAAGCTAATAATTGGTAACCACAAAAGTAAGATTTTATGGATCATTCTGACATTTTGTTGTGTATTTTGAGATGATTTATAACATTTCATAGTCCTGAAATTATTTTTTTCTTATTATTTTAGGGATTAATATAAACTTTGACCAAACAAACTTTTAGTTTTAAATTTTATGATAGTGAAAATAAAACTATTTTTAGTTAAATCGGGGTAAAGTCATATTAAATTATAGTTTAGAAGACTAAACAATAATTAATATTTAATTTTCTTATTTTGAAAAGTTAGACGACGTTGATTCGTTTTTAAAAGTTGAAGAATTTAAATAGAATAAATCAAATTTTAAAAATAACTGTAAAATCTAAAGCAAAATTAAAGAGACTAAACTATTGTTTACCTTAAATCTATTGCTGTCACTAAAAAAATATAGTACAGTAAAAACATGAGTCGCTATCTGTCCGAATTTTTTTCCTTGCCGGGCTCGTCGCATTACTTTTGGGCGAGACAACCCATGCCTTTCTCGCGGTGGCACCAAAATACCAAATCCAATGGCTTAAAATTCACCTACTACTATTCTTCGGCTACAGACCACGAATGCTATTAATCCCGCCGCCGCCGCCGCCGCCGCCCCCCCCCCCCCCCCGCGGCCGCGGTACGCTCAGTTGGATACGTCCTCTACCTTGTGTTTTGCCTTTTTACCTATTCAGTTAGGATTTCGGATCTCGATTAATTTTATTTTTTTTATTTTTGTTTAATGAGTCATTAAATGTTTAAATATTATAATTAACCCACCAATTACCCCTAACCCCCCCCCCCGGCCGCGGTACCTAGCTCAGTTGGATACGTCTCTCTACCTTGTGTTTTGCCTTTTTACTCTATTCAGTTAGGATTTCGGATCTCGATTAATTTTATTTTTTTTATTTTTGTTTAATGAGTCATTAAATGTTTAAATATTATAATTAACTATAAAATTACACCAATTACAAATAATTAAATGTTTTAATATTGATTTGAAAATTTAGCATAAAAAAATATAGGTTTTCAATGTACTAACTTTTTTTTTTTTCATATAAATGATCATCAAAACCATAAAAATATAAATTTAACTCTCTCTTCTTTTTATTTGCTCTTTCCCTTTTTCTTGGTTGTTCTCTTTTTCTCTTTGTACATATTATAGTATATAAGTTTATATATTGTGCATATAAACAATAAGTAAGACGGTTGATACTTAATTTTCTTCTTTGTTTAGAATATATTTTACATAACATTAAAGACACTAATAATTTTATCTCTTTACATTTTCTTTGTAGGTAATATGTTTTGCATAATATTATATTATTTTTTATGTCGTATAAGTGATTTATACTGCATGAGAGATGAATTATAAAAGAGTACAAAATAGATGTAAAATTAACAATTTCTTATATTAATAGTTAAAATTCTAAATAACTATGATAGTCCACGTGATTTCTTAGATAGGTATGTATATTGTAGATATAAAGAGATTCTAAAAATAATTTTAGTTCTTCATGTGTACAAGTTTTCTAAAATTTGACACTTTTTTTTATAGGGTTGTTCAAAATTTTTTTTTATTGAAACATGACCCTCTCTTTTTTTATGTTGATATCTCAATGGGGTTAAACTTATATTTAGTGGGGTCAAGTTTATAGAAAATTAAATTTTATTAGAAATATTACACTAATTGTAATATTTAAAAAAACTGCAGACAGGCGCCGCCCTGTTTCTCAATGAAAAAATTCTTTAAATAAAATCAAGTTTTCAATAGCCATTCATATTGAATTATGATATGTGTCATTTTATTACATCAGCAATTTAAATTTATAATAAACAGTGACATGCGTAACATATCATAATTCAATAAGAATCATTACTACTAAGTTTATACTACCTAATGACTAAATTCTTTTCTCCCCAGGCAAGTTATTCACATCAAAATTAATAGATTCAAGAGATAAATCTGGCATCACCCCTAAAAAAACATTATTAATAAATTTCAAACTGAGAACATTTTATATTTAGAGCTCGTCTCTATTTCCGTTGTTGCATCTCTTCGGAACAACGTGAAACCCTCCAAACACGTCGCCAACAAAACTATACAATTCCAAGGTTTGTAACGGAGGCTGCGCGACCAAACGCGTCAAAACATTCCACGCAGCGGCACATTTAATTACGTTGACGGTCCAACATTTAATTCCTAATACAAACGTCTTACCATTCTTTGTTCCCACTTCCATCCTCTCTCTAGAAGCAGAGCTGCTCTCTGTCTATTTATGTATATATATGTACGTATAATTTCTATTACTCTGAAGAAACAATGAAGAACAGAAGCAGTGGGAAATTCTCAGCTAAATGGATTCCCATTCTCTCCCTATCTTTCTTCTTCCTTGGTATGCTCATCACGAACAGGTCTCTCTATCTCTTCCCGTCTCAAATTCCTTGCTCAATTTTGAAATTTTGAATTCGATCTATTCTTGACAGCAATCTAGGGTTTTTGATCTTCAGTTCTAAAGATCATTGATTTTGTCGATGTTGTATGTATTGTATGCATGGTAAGATTGAGAATGATTAGTGGTTGGTAGCTGATGTGATTGCGATTTGGGTTTCTCAGATTGTGGGCTCCGCCTGAATCCGAGAGTCAGCTCATATCACGGCGACGACGTGAGCAAGAGTTGCAGATCATATCCGAGGACTGCACGACTAAGAAGAAGGTTTGCGTCAGACATCAAAGTTTGAGTATCTACATTCAATTGTTTGAGCTACTTCGGTTTTGAGACATTATGTATTTTGCTGCTATTAATGGTTTTCAAATTCTATGTGCCAGAAGCCTGGACAAGATAAGGATGTAATGGACGAAGTTCACAAAACCCATCAAGCGATTCAGTGAGTTCGAACTCCTCATACTAACGATTCTGCTGTAGTTCGTCTCTATGTGTATATGTGCTTGTGTGTGTATTATGTGGGTGTGTTTTCAAAGGGTATATATGCATGTATGTTAATGGATCGATTGAAGCTTGTATTGATAGTTTGGCTTCTTCTATGAAATTTTCGGAGGTCTGTCAGATCACTAGACAAGTCGATTTCAACGCTTCAGATGGAGCTGGCTGCTACTCGAAGTTCTGAGGAGATGAGGAGGTCTGATGAGTCCACTGCCATCTCCACATCATCACATAAGGGCTTGCCAAGGAAGAAAGCTTTCATAGTTATTGGGATAAATACTGCTTTTAGTAGTAGGAAGAGGCGTGATTCAGTTCGACAGACTTGGATGCCTCAAGGTAAAAATGTGATATTGTCTTTGTATGTCCCACTATATCTTAATTTTATGGCTTTGTTTGATCTGAAATTCTCCTCATTGGCGTTTTGGATTTGATTAGGGGAGAAGCTTCTTCAATTGGAACAAGAAAAGGGAATTATCATCCGGTTCATGATTGGTCATAGGTAAATCACTTGTCTGGTGTTAGTTGAGAACAATAGAAATTATTGGGTAATATAATCTCATTATTTTTTTTGAAAGTTGGATCCATTGCTTTCCTTGATATGGATCTGTCAGAACACAACTACTTGTGGGACAACAGAAAAGGTATTAGATCGTCATTATCAAAAACAAACAAAAAAGGGCGCCTTTGAGGTTGGAATGTGTTACCATAATACTCTAATGTCCTAGTGAATTTTGTTTTTGGAATGCCATTTGAAGCATGATACACTTACATTTCAAAACGCTAAATTTAGCGACCCAATGCGATCCCTTTTTTTTTTTCTATTTATTTCTTTAAAAGTCACCTAATGAGGAAAAAATAAAATATAATGAATAAAAATCTAGGGAGAATGGAGTTTTGGCATACAATATGTGTATATAAGTCTACCCCTAGCATACCATGGTTTAGAATATATGGCGTACCATGTTTTCATTCCTGTCCCACGTACCTGAACGATCTGCGTTCTATGTAACATAGGGTTGGATGAATTGTATTTTCATTACATAGAATTAATAGCCAGTGAGTTATGAGATGTCACTTGTTCTGGGAATGAACAAGTTTAAGGTTATTATGTGTTTACGATCTCTCCATTGGTACTGAAGGACAATAATTATAGCACAAATAATCTCTATCAATTGCTTACCCATGTCAAATATCACATCCTAAGAAGCATGGGCACGACAAGCGGCATGAACATGGTTGGGGTACGACAAAAATTTATGTCATATATAAGAATATTTAATACAAAGATAATGAAAAAATTGCGAGATAAGACTTATTAAAATTGAAAACTAGGTATTACATAGCTTAAATGTCAAATTAGGTATAAAGTGCATTACTTTTAGTTTACAATTAGATTGCAAGTTATTTTCTCAAACTTGCAATGTGTTTAATGCGTGTTTAAGTGACAGAAACAGGTTTCTTTGGAACGGATTTAATGTTTATCTAAGTGATGGACGAGGGTGTCCAAGTCGGACACTTGAGCGAATGAGTTTCCCAAGTGTCCAAAGCACATATAGTTCTTAAAAAATTAAAAAATAATAGGTCACGTTTGAATGTGGGTATGAAACTGACACAATACCTTCTTAAAGGTGTCATTGCTTCTTAGATCATATCATGTTTTTGCTAGTGAAAATATATTAAGGCACTACAAGGTAATTTACTTTCATATGCCATGATGGTTGTTTGACAAGACTAGAAAAAGAAAATCTACAAAAGCATGAAGATGTTTCTTCGTTCCAAGAAATTTTAAAATTATGTGGACAAAAAATTTGGTCATGTGAACAAATCTTAATTGATCCATATTCAGGTTGGTGTTGGTGTACAAGTACACGAAGCATTCTCCCGTGTACTCTGATGTCAAATTTTATGTAAAGGAGCTCTAGGAAACTTTGAATGGTGCTCCCTATGGTTGGTTTAAATAAGGTGAACTTGTAATTCTGGGATTTAGGAAAGTAAAAGGTTGTAGGTTTTGTAGACAGAAATGGGTTGGAATTAGCTTGATTTAGAAATAATAAGTTGCAAGAACTTAGGAATTAGGGTAATGAAATTTATAGGCTGCAATTGTTTTGGGGGTTTAACGGCTAAATTGAAAGGTCAAAGGGTCTTGGGGTCTAATTTAAAGAAAATTCTTGGTTGTAATAATAAAACATAATCTAATTGTATAGCACTCAAGAGAAGAAGCAGAGTTAAGGAATCTCATCTACAATTTCCTAAGGCTCGCTCACTCCAAACTTAGTTTGTATCCTAAATCACATATCGTATTGTAAAAGAAGTCAAGTATATTGAACAAAAAGTTAAATGGAAATTTATGGGCTGTCATCAGTTGCTTAATGGTATGTAGATGCTTTGGAATTAGAGTCTGAGGAGCCTTAGCATGATCTTGCAAGGAGGGAGTAGTTGAGGAGGATTTCCCGGAGGATTTGAGGTGGATACAGTTAAAGTTTGATTTGTGCCTTAAGTGTTCTGTGTTAACAATGATAAAAGCAAACTTAAAGAGAACATTTCTATTGACTAATGAACAGTGACAGAACGACCTAAATGCCGTAGAGCAAACATTAGAAAGCCAGGAAACATTGGTTTTAGATGAGATGGAGTGAATTGAGTTGTTGCTAGAAGAGAATAAAAAGTGCAAAAAGAGAAAAGGGTGTATGAGGATATTTGGTTGTGTGAGTATAAAGATTTGGAAAGACTAGAATCAATATTTGAACTTCTATAAAAATATAGGAGTATCTTAATTGAATGAACATTTGTTGAGATGGTTCATTCATGACCATGCTACATTGAAACTCCGATTATTAAATAAAATTGATGATGTGACATTGTGTGAGTCAAAGAGGCTAAGAAGAAGGGACAAAAATGGGATCAATATTTTTTTTCCTTTCTTTGGAGAGTGAAAGCTTCTGTGGGTAAATACTAGCCTAATGTTCACATGATACTTTGCTTCTTGAAGTATAAAATAAAATGTCGTTTCCAATGTTAAAGGGTATAATTCCCTCTGTCATTAAATTTTTCCTGGTCTTGGGGAGTCTGCAAGAAATCTTCGAAAGACTTGGGCAGTGGTTCCCATTTGTGTTATCTGGTGCATTTGGAGGGTGCGGAACAGGTGGATGTGCAAGGAAGTTGCTTTGCCAATACCTATATTGAAATCTATTTTGTTAAATATTTCTCATTTTTGGTTGTTAGGGGAATTTTGTGAGTCCTCTATCCCGTTCATTGATTTCTTTGGCGATCGTAATTCTGGGGAGAGGGTATAGTTGCCCTTTTTTTATACAACCCGTGTACACAGTCGGCGCCGCTTCTTAATGCCTCTTTTATATATATATATATATATATCTTATATACCTATAAAAAAACACTTCAATTGCGTAAATGCTTAAATTGCCTTATGTATCGTTCAGGTTCAAGGCATGCCCTTTTTTGGCATTGGTGATGTAGAGCATGCCAACCAAAAAAAGGGGCAAATTTGGAATTTCACATGAGCATGTTTAAATCATCATGGAATGAAGTTATTGGGTAATTTTGGTTCTTTATTTTTTCTATTTTAAGTTTAAAGGCTGCTAGATGTTCTCATTTAAGTTTTATCAGTTTTTAGGAGTTAATGGATTCTTGTTAGTTTTGCAAATTGTTGGATGTGGCTTATGCATCACCAATGCCAAAAATTTCATTAGTTCCTAGGATATTCTAGTTGGTTATCATAGTTTATGACTACTATGAGTCAACAATGTTAGTGAATCTTATATGGAGGCTTTATTAGTTCTAGGATATACTAGTTGGTTAATCTTTTGTAGTTTCCAAATTATGGTGACAATTTTTGTAGGGTTAAGAGAAATCTAGCGATCTATTGATATGTTTTCAGTTTCCGTGGAGAGTTGAGTTACGAGAATATGAGGTTGTGATGGTGAAGCACTTCTTCCTCTCTTCTTCTTCTCTCGGTTTATAGTTCATAGTCCCCAAAAAGTGCATATTTTGGCCCAAAACCCTAACAAATCAACCTTAAATCAACCTTAATCCCTTCTTCTACATATTCACTTTCAGTTTAACCATTAAGACCCTAAATAACTTGTTGTTTAGACTTGCAAATAGTATCAATTATGAAAATCTGGCAAGCTGCCGCAAACTGTTGAACATAGGCTGTAGGGGTCACCTATGGGTAAAATATTGTGTTTTGGTCTTATACGTGGTTTACATTAGATCTAGGATATTCTAGTTAGTGAAGGTGTACTTGTTTTCTATGTGCGAGTCAAAATTCCTATAGGAACGGGATAAGTCTAGTAGTTTTTATATATGCACATAATCTTTCTTTCTTTCTTTCTTTTTCTTTTGTGCTTTCTAAGAGGTTGCGTTTAAGGAAATATGAGATTGTGATTGTTTGACATTGCCTAATCATTGTGGGGGTGAAGTGCACTTCCTTTTCCTTCTCTTCTTCTTTCCAAAAATTACCCTAGTACTAATCTCAGATACTGTTCACAAAGTGTAGGTTTAGTCCCAACACTCTCTCCTATCAGGCTCTAATCAAATAGCTTATGTTCTGGAAATCAAATCAAGCTGTGAGGTTTGAAAATCAAACTAAATTTCACCTTTTCCTTTTTCATGGCCAAAAACTCACAGAATTCTGATTATAGGCAGCCTTACGCCAATTTTCCTAAGATGTCGTCTAAAAAGTACGGACGTGGACATGCAACACTGATAAGACATGACATGACTACAGGATAATTTTCAAAAAATACAGAACACGATATGGTGGAAACACGACAAAAATATACTTTGTATATGTGATATAGATGAATAATTTATTCAAAGATAATTAAAATTAAAGATCGTATATTCCATAGCTTAAACATCAAATTA